>CM035819.1:42811034-44011034 GCA_020458035.1 Magallana ariakensis | reverse complement strand
TGGACTAGCGATACTGGATTGGAATGAAAACGTTGACAGACCTGCATCCTCAGTAAAAAAAAAAGTGGCATGTGCTCGCAATCCATGATGCAGATCTGCAGTGCAAGTTTAGAAACCAAAAACATTTGATTTTGTTAATGTGTTGTGGGCAAAATTTAGCAGATATGCAGAACACCCTTGTCCGCGAAACTATGACATGTGCTATTAATACCGCCGAAACACTAAGAGTGTCGGATTCTGATACGTTTAAGACATGTCTGGGTGTTAGGATGTCGTCGTTATTTTGCATTCACACAAAATAGTTGTATAATCAGAACCCGCATACACTAGGTAGCAATAATTAATTCGGAATACCTTATTGATGGTACAGAGTGTATATGGTTGATTCGTTTAAAATAACGATTTTTATCGAATTAAGCATATTTCATTGTACACTTCAAGTGAAGTATGAAAATGCAATCACGAAAATTATTATAAGGCCTTAGTAGGTATTGCAATATTTATGTACATATGTTAAAATTTAAAAAAAACCCACTTTAATTAAGCACTAACTTTCATTTCCCTTGACATGAAAAACCCCACCGAAAATGAGCATATGATGTGGGCTAACACAACATATATTGTACTTGTGTATATACGTATTGTATACCGGTTTAAAGAACCTGTGTCATATTTTATTTTCTTAACAAACTACTTGTTAGGGGGAATATATAATATACAGCAGAAATACAATGACTGATTTTGTTTCATAACTACATTCATAATAAATATATCTAATGTTTCTGTGTAAAATTATTCAGTATGGCTGACATCGTTAACCGAGTTAATTATTGGGTCACGTGTATAAAAGCGGTGTTTAATAATTAAGCACGCGTCACACTACAAGTGCATACATCCTGACCTATATCGACCAGGAAATAGTTCAGGTCGGGTCCTTTGCGCCGGCATTAGGCAACCGGGCGGTATTTTCAAACGTGACTAAAAGGGGTGCAGATGATGAATCTGATCAATGTGGACACTTCTCGGTCATTACTCAATCCATCAATTAGTGTTACGAAACTCCAAACACCCAATCATCACCAACAACGTCCACACGAAAGTATATATAAATGGGGTGTTTGCAAACAAAAATTATCATTGACAAACAATCTGATCATGGCAGAAAAATTCCTTGACTTTCTGTAAGTAACAATATTCCTTTTTATAAAAATATAATTACTTAATTTTTTCTGAACTTGTTTCATTTTTACAAGTACATTAATTGTTAAGCTTAAGAGTTTAAGAATACAATTTTTTTCACAATTTTAAAACTCCTAAATGGGTTGTGATTAGTGACCGAAACATAACAAAGTAAAGGGTATTTCACAAGTTATAAACTGAGTAGGCATAGATTCGTTAATTTCATTATTAAAAATATAAAGACTATTTTATGCATTATTATTTAAATGCCTAACATTTTGTACGAAAGTAATATAAAACATGGTTAGATGTAATTCCTTTGTTCATTAAGGTCTTCCGTTTCCAACGGAAGACCTTACTATTATTGTGCTTGTAAGATTATTAGGGTCTTCCGTTTCCAACGGAAGACCCTCTTGTTATTCTTCGGTTTCTTTTTATTAGGGTCTTCCGTTTCCAACGGAAGACCCTCTTGTTATTCTTCGGTTTCTTTCTATTATTATTTTTTTTCTTTTTCTTTTTTTTCTGACTCCTTTTCGGCTTCATAACTCAAAAAGTTTTCAATCGATTTAAATGAAACTTTCAGAGATTATGTGCAACTATTATGCCTCAAAGATATTAAAGTTTCGATGACAACGTCACTTCCGTTTTTACGTAACGTCGTTTTTAAAATTTTAAAAAAGTCATTTTGTCCAGGAGATTTCTCAAAAACGCTTTAAGATAGAGTCTTGAAATTTTCTGTGGTTATGAATTTGTCAATTTACCTGTGCAATAAGGCTGGAAATAGAAATCCGTAACTTCCGGTTGAAACCGGAAGTGAATCAAATCGGATTTATACCTATCATTCTCGTCGTCGCCATTCTTGTTGATAGACCAAGATGGATGTCACGTGACCCATTTTAAGGCGGGGTTATTCAAATCTTTTGTATTTTTTACCGTGCCGGTAAAAAATAAAAAATATTTTTTTGATTTCTTGTATCTTTTGTAGAGCTCATTAAGCTGAATCAAACACTGAAAACCGTTTTAAAATCAGACGATGCATTACAGAGATATTGGGGTTCAAAAATTGATTTTTCCGGAAATTTTGCTTCCGCATTCTGGGTTAAGAAAATAGTCTTAAGTTCAAAGTTAAATTAACTCGTACCTAAAATAATTCGAAAATTGTTAAGTTGTACTTGAACACATTCGGATTTTTTTTGTTAAGTCGTTCTTGAAATCTGTAAGGGTTTTGTTAATTCATACTTAAAATCATTCGGATTTTGTTAAGTCGTACCAAGAATTTTCGATTTTTTTTTCATCTTTTTGTTTAAGTTACTTTTGTTATTAGTTTAAGAACTCTGCTGCTTTAAGGAACTTCGAACTTTACTTTCGACATTAACGGAAGACCCACTCGTTGCTTTGCAACGAGCTTTGCTCTAGTTATTATTATACTTTTTCTTTTTTTTCTGACTCCTTTTCGGGCTCATAACTCAAAAAGTTTTCAACCGATTTTAATGAAACTTTCAGGGTTTATGTGCAACTACTATGCCTCAAAGATATTAAAGTTTCGATTAGAACGTCACTTCCGTTTTTACGTTACGTTGTTTTTTAAATTTTAAAAAAGTCATTTTGTCCGGGACATTTCTCAAAAACGCTTTAAGATAGAGGCTTGAAATTTTCCGTAGTTATGAATTTGTCGTTTTACCTGTGCAATAAGGCTGGAAATGGAAATCCGTAACTTCCGGTCGAAACCGGAAGTAAATCAAATTTTTCGAAAATTTGAATTTTTTGATCAAATTAAAAATGTATGCGTATTTTGTAGAGCTCATTAGGCTGGATCTATCACTGAAATCCGTTTTAAAATCGAACCAAGCATATCAGAGATATTAGGGTTCAAAAATTGATTTTTCCGGGAATTTTGATTCCACAGTCAAGATTAAGAAAATAGTACAATATTCACACTGAAAGTAACTTTTACTGAAAACAATTCGTACTGGTCATAAAACTATATATAAAACCATAAAGTTATATGCATATTGTAGAGTTTGCAAAGCTTAATATAAAACTGAAATTTGTTTTAAAATCGGATGATGCATTGCAGAGATATCGGGGTTTAAATATTGATTTTTCCGGAAATTTTAATTCTGCAGTCAAGATTTAGAAAATAGTGCAAAATTCACACTAAAAGTAACTCCTGCTGAAAACAGTTCGTACAGGTCATAAAACCGAACTCTGTTTTTTAAATAGTTAATCTGAGTGTTTATTGAAACGATTTCGTTTGAAAATTACGTTGAATGTATAAACTTCGTTTGGAAAAAGAGAAAATTTTGTCAACAAAAACAAAGCAGCTGGAATTGAAGACACAGATCCCGATTCTATAACAGCGAAAAGCGATCGAAAGTCTTTTCTAAAACTTGGTAAAAGTGTTATTTAAATCGCAATATTAAGCCTAGCCTAATCGTCGCAGATCTTTCGGTTGGTGAATAATAGAACAACACGTACAATGTAGATTGGATAACTGAATATAGAGTTTGTAAAGATTTCAAAAATGAATATATATTTATTATAATTATTTACTTGAAAAATAAATGCATTAATGTAATGCATGTTAATCTGTGCTCTGCATATTAAACACAAACTTATTAGTTTTAATCGAAATAATTATCGTACGATTCACCATGTCAACTCGCCATGTTTTGACTGCGAACAATTTGTATGTATCCCATGTCTTATGATGTGATAAATGCAATTCAGGACTTTAAATAATGTATAGTGAACGATATATTTAAATGACATGTTATCAAAATTGTGATTTAATATGGTACCATAGTTATTACATGCATTGACCTCATGTATTATTAAATATGTTCTATGTGATACTCTTGTGCTATAAGGACTTTTGATAAATATTGCCCATATTGAATGTACATGAATTGCCCATGGTGCATTTGTTATACATGATGGTGTTTGATTTTTCTCTTTTATATCGTCTTTACAATCACTCGATCACACTTGTGCGTTCTCTTGTTGTATAGTATTACGATGGTCTAGCTTTGTTGTCAATGGAAACTTACATCTTAAAGGTATATGTGGCGTATTTGGAGTAAAATTTTTGACATGAGTTTAAGTAAAAATATACATTATGCTTCTTATAATTAGAGGTTTCACAAACTCTAGGCCCATAAAACATGTTCTGTCTTTAGGTATTTGTCTCTAAACTTTGTTATACGTCTGATGAATATTAATGTTATTCGCCATTTATAACGCCACTGCGCATGAGTGCGGGAAAACTTAGCATTGAAAACACGATGGAAGAAGAGTTTGTTTACAAATTAGAATCACGTTTTTCATGTCTTAAATTAGATAATTCTTATATCAGATGATACTCGAAACATTATTATTCCGATATTCATTAATGTAGAACGATATAAATTGTTAATTACGTGTAATAAAGACAAAACACGATTTTAGCATCATCAACACGGTAAACGGAGTAAATACATGTACCCCTCTCCCTGAGGTATGCATGTACTGAGAGTGTTTATTTATTCTTTATTCAAAAATTCCTCTAAACGAAAATCCACTTGTGGTTTAAAACTTATAAAGTAAAGACACGGAACACGTGGAGCACGAACCTGACTATATAGCAAAACCCCTACAACTTCATCATGGAAACTTAAGTTTAATTTGGCTTTAATTCCTGTTCTATCAATCTACATGGTCTCCGATGACAATCTTCCCTTTGTTCCTATCCTTGTCAGTCTGTCTCTTTTTTCTTTCATTGCCAAATCTGTCAAACTTAACGGTATACCTATCATTCTCGTCGTCGCCATTCTTGTTGATAGACCAAGATGGATGTCACGTGACCCATTTTAAGGCGGGGTTATTCAAATCTTTTGTATTTTTTACCGTGCCGGTAAAAAATAAAAAATATTTTTTTGATTTCTTGTATCTTTGTTATGCGATTGACTTATAAAGCGTAATTTGTGTGAAAGTCCTATCTTTAAGTAAAGAAATGAAGCAAATAATCAGATCTTATTATTGTTATTCACCAAAAATACGCCACATATACATGTACCTTTAATATTCTTGTCATGAGCCAAACACATTATTTAATGTGTGTGTATTTTTTATTATTCACCTAAAGGTAGTAATTTGTAAATAATAGCTTGGTTTTGTTTATTATTATAGCACACTTTTATTTAGAAAGGGTTCATAAATGAAGATATATCATCATTCTATACAGCCATTCATGTTTTTCAATTTGATTTCAGTGGTTCATAAATGTATGTCCTTGAATTGTACCTCTAACCATGTGTTTATTACTCATTGAAATGATTGCTATAGGAGTTTAAAATTTTGTTGTTATTAAAACATTTTTATTATGATGTAATGTTGTGTTATGATGCATACAAATTTTTTTTTCTTTCACAGATATGTTCACATGATGATAAATTTGTTGGTTTATTTTTTAATTGTAATGATATAACTATTTTAGAATTGTAATTTTGACTCTATTCACACTGTGGTACATTTTTTAAAATTGTTGAACTTTGGTGTCTTGTTTAACATACTGTTTATGTGTCAGATTATATCTTGTATTTGTGCTGTGACTTAGAACCCTGTAAGGGAAATTATCCATGTGTGCCCTGGCCATAGACGGATCTCTAAGGCAAGGTAAGGTCCAATAAAAAGGTGTTTTAAAATCAACATGTCTTTGTCTTAACTCTCGGCCCAACTTCTTTGCAATGTTGGAAGGAACATGGAGGAATTTTGAAAATCATTGATAGTAGTTGCAATCTGATGAATATATAAACACGTAATCGGTGGGACACGCACAAGTGACACTGCTCTGACAGATATTAGTCTGATCAAAGGTTAAATGTGGGTATTTGAATTCTTTTGACCTCGCATAAGAATGTTTCAAGCATTTTACTTGTACACGAATTTGTACAAAATTTCATTCCAAGATGGATTTGCAATGGTGTGAATGCCGTTGAATCCAAATACAGGCAATGGAATGTGTGCGAGTATTCTTCTGAATAGGGCGTTTACGTAAAGACCTATTGAATAGTCTATCACAACTTCAAATACACAACAGGAAAGACGCACCATGCATGTATTTATATTGATGAAACACAAGCACTTTTGCAATAAAATTAATCTTGCACTCGAGTTGTTTTTTACGAGCTTTGCTTGGAAGGCCTAATCAGTTAAATTTGGAGTATGAAGATTCTTCAATAGTAGTGATGCATCTCCTAATACTATAAACGTATTATATCTGGCGGGCCCGTTAATGACGGAAATTGATTTTTGAACAATTTGGCGAGTATTTGAATGAGCGTATTTCTATATGCACATATTCTTACACATAGGCATGATATTTAGCGATGGATTACACGGCCAAATGTAATGCGTTTAAAGTAAATAGAAAAATATCAAAATGGTATGGCGTTTTGATGGCACGCCAGAAACGTGTATTGTTGTGAATAGTCGTGTATTTATCCAAAAAAAAAAATATTGTTTGAAAATAGTTATTAACAATAAAATTGAAAAAAAACCCACTTGCATAAAGCAATTTTTAAATCACAATACCGGTATTTGAAATGAATTAAAATGCGAAATATAAGGTGGATGTCCGGCCATCTTGTACATATATTGACCAAAAATGTAAACATTTCTTGAACTGACTTGGTTTATGATGCGAAACACTAGCCTAAAGTTGAAAAAGCAATGAATATGAAGTTTATTTACATGATGTATTGTACGCAAATTGCGCACACAAGTACAGAACAGTGCTTTTTTAATGATTTGGAACAACTGTAGAACTGCGCAGCTGCAGACTTGTATTGAAGATTAAAAAAAAATGTCCTCTTTACAACCATTTACTGAGAAAAAGGTTGAACCTTGCATATTTAAGTTGTAGCTGTGTCGAGAAATAGTGCATCTATTCTGGACCTACATGTACTTTTAGAACAAGAAAAAATGCTGTCTATACTTGGACCTCTTCTTACTATGGAGGCACATTGGCGTTATAGAAATGGGGGGGGGGGTTGCAAAAAAATTAATTTTCTAAAATAAAAAAATATACATATACATGTTTATATTTTTTTTAAAATATAACTTCATTGTACTTGCATAGACACAGACAAATATATCTGACACCCGTTAAGAATAGGATACCCTATTTTGAGAGAAATCTACATCTTAATTGATTGTAGAATTCACGAACACCAATTTTTAAAAAAATCTGCTGCTGCGCAGTTCTAAGTAATTAAAAAGAGTATTGTTCTGAACTTACGATCAAGAACGTACACGTTCTGACGAATCCCCCGCACCCAGAATGTTGAAATAATAAACGTACATATATAAAGTACCGGCTACATTTGAATTGAAGTGTGCACCAGTACATGCATAATATAAAACCGCATTCTCTGACACTTTAACAAATATACTAGAGGTACATTAATGCTTGGTACTTATCTCCTTTGTTTAATTAGTTTATTTTCTAAACATTACTAGCATGATCGCATATATGTGCTGATGCTATTTTGTGCGATATTACGTATATGTGTACAGAACATGAACACTATCATGTTATTTTGGTAGTTAACTGAAAAGTTTTATATATCTTTTTAAAAATAATCCTATCAAATAATAAAAAATTAAAAAAGAAAACGCAGACCATGACACTGAGCTACGTTGACACATTACAAAAACGGTTATAACAACTTTAATTAGGGTCTTCCGTTTCCAACGGAAGACCCTCTTGTTATTCTTCGGTTTCTTTTGACATATTATTAGGGTCTTCCGTTTCCAACGGAAGACCCTCTTGTTATTCTTCGGTTTCTTTTTATTATTAAGGTCTTCCGTTTCCAACGGAAGACCTTATTGTTTTCGTTCGGTTTCTTTTTCCCTATTATTATTAAGGTCTTCCGTTTCCAACGGAAGACCTTATTGTTTTCGTTCGGTTTCTTTTTCCCTATTCTTTTTTTTTCTTACATATTTTGTGTACGCGATTTCTCAAAAACTACTCGGCCGATTTATATGAAACTTTCAGATCTGATAGATATTTCTTTGAACCTTATTGCAAATTTTTTTTTAATGGTGACATCACTTCCGGTTTTGAGATATTTACAATTTAACGATTTTTAGAGGGTGGGCTTGTCCACGAAGGTTATAATAAACTAATAAAGATATTGAGTTCAAAATTTCAGGAATGATAGACAAAAGAATGTAGATATGTAATAGGGCATTTAAAATTTTCTAGCGCAAAAAGCGCCGAAGCTCAGTAGGGCTCCAAAAATGAGTTTAAAAAAGCGTTGTCATTTTGCATGGTTTTCTTAGTTTATCTCTTTTTTCGGAAATATTTTGTTAAGACATGTAGAACAAAAAAGATGAATATTCAAAAGATCTTTTATTTGACATCAAGAAAAAGGGGCTGGCCCCTCAAATCAGGGGCCTAGAACCCTTGAAAGTTTTCACTTTATAGCTCAAAAGCGGTTAAGATTTCGATATGGCTGTCGCTGCAAAAGTTGTTCATTATGATCTTATTAAAGTCGTAACAATAATATTTTGTTCGGGTATTGCGTAATATGAGTGTAAAAAGCTAGACTTGTTACCATGTGTTTGTGTTTTATTTGGCAAATAAATGGGGTATTTGTGCGTATAAGTGACATAAATTGTACCAGTTTACATACGGAAAGTGTTTAAACATTTTAATTCTTTTCTAGTGAAACACATTATGGATAAAAGAACTACTTCTATGCAATGCATTTGAGTCGCATTTAAAATCTAGCTGGATTCCGAGCTGTGTATGTGAACAATTACGTATCCGATCCCTTGCCCGCGACCGAGGAAATAAGTCGCGGCTGGATTAGCGAGCGGTCTGCCGTTATCTAATACACAAGGTTTGCGTCTTGCTGTAATGCACACATGGTTTTTTTATGTAGCTGCAAACACAAAGAATTCCGATTTTAACGATATTAATAGTAAATTTAAAAAAAGTATACCTTTACCTACTACCATAGACAGTGTACTAGCTTACATACGGAAAGTGTTTAAACAGTTTAATTCTTTTCTAGTGAAACACATTATGGATAGAGAAACTGCTTCTATGCAATGCATTTGAGTCGCATTTAAATCTAGCTGGATTCCGAGCTGTGTATGTGAACAATTACGTATCCGATCCCTTGCCCGCGGCCGAGGAAATAGGTCGCGGCTTGACTAGCGAGCGGTCTGCCGTTATCTAATACACTAGATTTGCGTCTTGCTGTAATGCACACATGGGTTTTAATGTAGCTGCAAACACAAAGAAATCCGATTTTAACGATGTTAAAGAGTAATGAAAAAAGATTATACCTTTACTTACGAAGTAATGCATTTTTAGTCTCGTAATCTATAAAAAAAAATAGATGTTTTTTTGTGATCTTGTATATGTCATAAAATAGTTTTATTGTTGGAAAATTAAATTCAGTTATGAAACTGCAAACATTTTAAACCCACCACGTTGAGTGTACATTTACATAACACATCATTCGCACAGGGCCGAGGAGATGCCGCGCTAGTGGACAACCGACTCGCTGTAGTCTAGGACACAGGCTTCTCGTGTTTCTACGTACGTTATCACACATTTGAATGTTCATTGATTCTTTGTCAAATTGTTTTCATTTTAATTATATTGGTTAAAGATGCATCAAACCATTGATTTAAATTATAGTAAACTATAAAAAAAATATGTCATCAATGAAAATAATCCAACGTTTTACAGTCGTACGAGTTGAAATGTAAATACATTGAATTTCACCTGTGTCTATTTCTGACATTTTGCTGCTGAAAATTTAATGCGTTTCACTACCCATTTCAACAAAACAAAATATAGGCGATATTCACAAGATAATTACTCCAACACACACATCTTAAGTATCTGTAATCTGTGATAATTCATTTGGCTAACAAAATATTAGAATTTTTTATGAATTATGAGAGAGAGAGAGAGAGAGAGAGAGAGAGAGAGAGAGAGAGAGAGAGATTAAGCAGGGTGTAGTAAGTAAAGTGAGTTGAAATATATATAAAAAGCGTTCGAGATAAGGCAGCTTAAGTTATACAATGTTACATGCTTGCGGTAGGTGCGGGCAGGATAAAACTAACAATTGCCCGCTAACACGGAAGGAATGGAAGGAATCAGTGATTATTTCTTAATATACCTATGAATTTTTTAAACAAGTTGAAGTTTTATTTACATTCAGGCCGTAAAAGAATAATGGTCACACTATTGGTTTAACCTCTTCTGAATTGTAGTCCGATTCATTAAAAAGCATACCAATTATTTTTTGTTATTGATTATGAAGGAGTATGTGAGTTTTAAAAAAGTTTATTTACATTCGGTGAGTAAAAGGTTTGATTGGATTCGGACAGTTGAAGATCGAGTAGAGGACACATGGTTAAAAATACTACTTAGTAGATTACGGAAAGTTTCAAATCGAATGGACTTTGCATATGCAGGCAAACTCGATTAGTTAATATATAAAATATATATATTTTAATAAAACGTCTGTATGCTGTATTACGTATTTGCTGTCTGATCAGGACTGTTCTTCCCCAAAAGAATCGCTCGGCCATCGCGTAAAGAACGTTCTGTATAGTACAACACCTGATTGGAGTACATGCTTATATATATATTTTTTAAAGTTAACGTTTAACTAAGCGAAATTGTAGTGGTCATGGAGTCAATAAGCAAATCAAATTTGCCAATTAGGCAATAGCAGTTATCCAGTGCCTATGATTGATAATTTTACAAGGTGAATTATATACATGTAAATATGAATTTTAAAGCAGTCTCTGCCCCCTTGTTAAGAGCTTCCATTTCCTGCATTCTTTTCTTTCAATAACGGTTTTTGTGCACGCATTTTCTCGGAAATGGCTCAAAATTTGTTAAACGGCCCCGATAAGAAGAGGAATAGATGACCCCTAAAATTTCTTTCCCAAATATATCAAGAACGGTCTCAAATTTCAAACACTGGTTGAATAACATATAACCTATTTTGTGCAAATATATGTGCATGAAATGACAATTTTCCTGTAACTTAACAAAAATTACACTTTGTGAAATCTAAAAATGTCTGAATTTATTATTAAAATTAATAATTTTAGACGGCCCATTCAGTAAGTTTTTCTAGCCGAGTACTAGTCTTTCGTTCAACAGCGCATCGATTTTGAATATTGTAGCGTGGTTTACAACAAGAGGGTGAAACGACCAGGAATTTTGACAGATTTGGCTACAAAGAGTTAAAAAGAGATGGATACAAAACACAAGTGCGATTATATCTTTTAGGAGATAAAAAATAATAAATATACGTTTGCCATACATACAACATTTTATCATAAGAATATTTTAACATGTAGATCCGCCGAATATTTCCATTTCCCTTCATATTGTTTGGTGTCTGATTTGAAATAACGTTTCGATGTATACCAAGTGGAGAAATTTCTTTAAGCTGCATGTTCCGAAATTTCGGCCATTAGAGTATCAAATAATTTTCCATGCAAACCAAATGAATGATCTTACAAAGTTATAGACGTATTTACACGGAATTGATCTCCTTACAACGTTAGAAATATTTAAAGTAAATAAAACTAAATTTTGGGGCATTCAACACCCCCCCCCCCAAAAAAAAAGAAATACATCATGAGAATACTTAGAAAAGTAACCGTTTGGTTTCGTCCTCTGAATGATTGGGTTTATTCAACCTGCATGTTTTGCTTCGATTATAAACAACGTAAACTTCAAAACTATTAATGAACAAATGTACACTGCTTTATTTTTGTTTTGTTAAATAGTCATGCTGTATATTTTATTTGTTATAATAGATCATATATAAAAAGGACAGATGTCAAAGTCGTAATACAATCATACTCGCTTCGACGTAAGGGGCCAGTTTGACAAGAAGCGAAATAACGCGAAACCCTTTTATGTCGTTTATTTTGTAAATAAATTTTGTACATTGTACAGTAAAACTTGTCTTATCCGGCGGAGGGTGGTTCTAAATAAATTGGCCGTATTAGCCAACATCCGGTTTAGAAGATATTGTTGCAAATTAATTTTAGTATTTAATGCAGTAGGTCTTGATCGTGTATTCTTGCAAAAGTTTCAATTCTTCTGAAATATACCGATACCTCAGCGCAAGAAATAACAGACATAGTGATGCGTGCTAAATCTAAATCATCTCAAGGATTCGACGAAATCCCATATAGTGTTCTTAAATACCCCATTGTGATCGACACATTACGTCACCTTTTCCAAAATATCCTTGATACGGGTTTAATTCCATCGATATGGCGGAAAGCTATAATATGTCCTATTCTTAAGGATCCTTCGTCGGACAGACGTCTTCCAATGAACTACCGTGGTGTGAGTCTTCTATCTTGTGTTAGTAAACTTTATAGCTCCCTTATAAACAGACGAATTATAAGTTACTTAGAGACAAACGGTATATTAGCAGATGAGCAAAACGGATTCCGAAAAGACAGATCATGTGAAGACCATTTATTTACCTTAAATAGTTTAATACAAAACTATGCAAATGTTTACGTTTCTTTTATTGACCTTCAGAAATGTTTTGACTTCATTGATAGAGACATGATGCTATATAAACTTTTGTTGAATAATATAGATGGTAAACTGTATAAATCTGTTAAAAATATATATCAGAGCTCAGAATCTTGTGTACGAATTAACGGAAAACTTACAAATTGGTTTGATTGCAAAACTGGTGTCAAACAGGGAGATAACTTATCACCTACGTTGTTTTCTATTTTTATTAACGATTTAATACAGGAAATCAACAATATGAATTTGGGGATAGAATTGGGTAATCGCAAACTGTCCATTCTGTTATATGCAGACGATATTGCCTTGGTAGCAAACTCTCCAGAAGATCTACAAACTATGTTAAATAAATTACATGAGTGGTGTAAACGGTGGAGAGTGCTTATTAACACTAACAAATCTAAATGTTTACATTTTCGTAAAAATAGGACAAAAGAAACCAGTTTTAACTTCACTATCGGATCAAATAAGCTTGAAAAAGTTGATAATTATAAGTATCTAGGAGTTAAACTTACACATACGGGTAACTTTACTCTAAATGCAGAAAATCTTGGCAAAGCAGGGGGGCGAGCCCTTGGGAAAATTATATCGACTATTCATAATAATAAAGATTTTAGGTTTAATGCGTATGAGAAATTGTTTTACTCCTGTGTGATACCAGTTTTGGATTATGCATCCAGTATCTGGGGTTTCAAAAAATTTCAATCAATTGATAATATTCAAAATAGAGCCATTCGATATTTTATGGGGGTTCACCGTTTTGCGCCAACATTGGCTATTTATGGAGACACTGGATGGATACCTAGCCAATTCAGACGATGGATAAATATGATCCGATTTTGGAATAGAGTGTTGTCCTTTGACGAGGAACGAATTACAAAAATTGTATTTGAATTTGATTATAATAGATGTAGAAATAACTGGTGCTGTGACTTAAAAGAAGTTTTTCATATTTTAGAATTAGATAATTACTTTGAATCAAAGTTGATGGTGGATATAGATTTAGTTCAATCAAAAATACACACTTACTATTCAAACTATTGGAGTAATGAAATACTTAACATCTCTAAATTACGTACTTTCGTAATATTCAAAACAGTCTTTGGAAGAGAAAATTACTTATTTTTAGATATGCCTAAGTATTTACGATCAACTTTGGCTCAATTTAGATGTGGTATTATACCAATAAGAATTGAGACTGGAAGATTTCAGGGGGAACCTATTGAAGAAAGAATTTGTGTTTTTTGTTACAATAGAAGTGTAGAAGATGAATTTCATTTTTTATTTCATTGTTCTTTGTATAACGATTATCGTAAAAAACTATTTGAAAATATTGGTCTTAATCAGTCAGAAGAAATTTCAGAAGATGAATTATTACGTTTGCTCATTGTCAATTATCCTCGTCAGGTTGCCAAATATTTATACTCCTCTATTAAGAGAAGACAATCAATTGTATTTAAGTAATGAGTTGTAAGCAACTATATAAAAATAATACTTATACCCACTGATATCCCAAAACTCCTTAAAGATTTATTTGTTGTATTATGTATTTAAACATGTATTTTTTGCTTTTTTGTCCTTTTGGGGGTTTTTTTCCCCATCTTGCATTGCGTTCTTTCTTTATGTATTCTGTACATTATTGTGTACATTATTGTGTTTAAAGTGACATATAGGCCCGACGGGCCGGGTGTTGACCTTTTCGAGTTTTTCTTTTTGTCAATTTTACAAGGTACTGTAAATACACATGTCACTATAAAAATAAATTACTTACTTACTTACTTATATTAGATTTCATCGATCGTAATTACGGTACCAATTTTCATTTTCATTTTTTTTTTTTGGAAAACAATAAATCCATAACGGAATACATACGATTGAAATACTTTTTCAATAGTCAACAGATGGCTGAATACGTAATGGCGAGAACTGTTTTGATGCAGGGAACAATAGATAAATATTGATATAAATGAGAATTTTATTTTAAAAAATGGAGTATTTTGACAGAATAATATGCAACTCTGTAAGTGTAGCCATACAACGGGGATAACAAACAATATCGGCAGTCCTTCTCCCGCAGTATCCTGAATCACGGCCTGAAAAAAAAAATGGGGTGACCTATGATCTAATTATCTAATTTTGGCAAAAAAATGCGTATTTATTTATAACAAGACTTAACGGTATAAACTGAAATGAGTTGCTAGTTTGGATCTATATTCAAGTTGTTGCAACGACAAGAAAATTGGTCGATAAATGAGCATTAATTATCTCGCAGAAGGCCGATCGATTGATAAGTGGCCGGACTACGGGAGATAACTCTTACTAATTATAAGCAGTCGGTTGTTTTCATCGAGGCCGGTTTACAGAATAGACAAGATCCGGATTGCACAACATTTTTTAAACAAAAATGATAGGAAATTGTCAAGGAGCTGAATAATTTCGCCGGTTTGGACAGCATGACGGAATGAACAACATCCGGTTTCAACAAGTTTCAACATGTACATTATTGTTTTATTGAAATATGGCTTAATTGACCAGGAAAACTACTGCAACGTATATTAATACACACATACTTAGCATAAACATTGTTTAGAAGCGTACAAAAATTTTATTGAAAATCGGACCAAGCAGCTTTAACATTAAGATTTACATGTGTAAGACACTTTATTTGTCATGTGCATGATCCTGTGCATGAATTATTTTCACTACCTGTTTATTTCTCGAAAATGATCTCCAATTCCATTCACAACTGTTGTCATTCAAAATCACGTAAGATAAATAAAATTTAAAATTTTGAGTCGATTTCATCTGTTATGTATCCAAGGAATCTAATGATTTAATCATGTGTTACTTAATTAGATGTTTTTAGGGGTCAAAAGTCCAAAATTTTGATCACCCATAATATCATTTAATATTTGACCTTTCATTTGATATCAAGAAAAGGGTGCTTGCCCCTCAAATTAAGGGAGGGCTCTAAAGTCTTTTATCTATAGCCTTTTACTGAGAGATATTTTGTGAAAGGTCATAAAAGCAGATATGTTATCTTACAGTTATGTATCCAAGCAATGTGATAATTTTATTATGCGTTACGTAATTAGATGTTTCTCGAGGTCAAATGTCCACCATTTTAATCACCCATATATCAGAATGGATAATCTTTTGAAATGCAGTATAGAAGAAAAGATGCTCAAAATGATGTACTAAACAATATGCAACCTTCAAAGTTTTCTTTAAACGGCCCCTATAAGGAGATAAGGGATCGACCACTAAAACGTTTTTTCCATATATCTCAGGAATGGTAATGAATTTCTAAGTACTTGTTGAACAAAATGTGTTTAAAATTAAACGACCGTTCATTTGATATCAAGAAAAAGGGGCCGGCCCCTCAAATTAGGGGACCAGAGGGCTCTAAAGACTTTTATATATAGCCCTTTACTGAGAGATATTTTGTGAAATGTCATAAAAGCAGAAATGTTATCTCCAAGCCATGTAATGGTTTTATCATGTGCTACGTAATTAGGTGTGTTTAGAGGTCAAATGTCCGAAAAATTTAATCACCCATATATCAGAACGTAAAAATCTTTTGAAATATAATATTTCCAAACACTAGTTGAACAAAATATGATTAAAATTAAAATACCTTCTATTTGATATAAAGAAAAAGGGACTGACCCCTCAAATTAGGGATCAAGATGGGTCTAAAGTCTTTTATCAATATACAAGTCATTTACTGAGAGATGTTTTGTAATAGGTTATAAAAGCAAAATTAGGTATAATACGTTTATATATCCTAACAATATAATATTTTTTTCATGCGTTACCTAATTAGGGTTTTTAGGGGCCAGAGGTAAAACAATTTAATCTTTTCTATCTCAATTGGAAGAAATGCAAGTATTTAAGAAATCAACGTAAGAGAATTCATAAAAAGCATTACAGGAAAGCATTAGTACTCCACTCCTTTTTACAGATCAGGTTTTCTTGTCGAAAATCAAAAACGATGATATCATATCACCTTCTTAAAATTTGACGGAAGACCTCCTCGTTGCTCGCAACGAGATCGTGTCTAGTTCTTATTTTTCTTTTTTTTTTTTTTTCTTCCTAGACGCGAACTTTGAGGCTTCATATCTTGCTTATTTCTGAACGGTTTTTGCTCAAATTTTGAGGGCTTATAGACATTACAAAACACTATCTAAAACATTTCATAAACTTTAAAATTCCACTTCCGTTAACGAGTTATTCCCCTTATAAAATTTTTTAGGGCCTTTGGTTTCCAGACAAAGGCTCCGAGACTGTGATAGCAGGGAATGGGAATCCAGCGAATTTGAATAACAGAGACATTGAAGTTGTGCACATCGATTTTTGTTTTTCGATTACGTTTGTTATTTAGAAAAAGGTAGGGGGTCAAAAAATAGGATTCCAAAAAGTGCGAAAATTTAGACATATTTTGCTTTGTATCTTTTAAACGAAAAATATTTTGTTAAGACATGTAGAATAAAAGTTGTGCAGAATGTTAAGGGCTTTCATTTGACACCAATAAAAAAGGACTGGCCCCTAAAATTCAGGACCAATAGCGCTTGAAAGGTTTTGCTTAATAACTCAAAAACGGTTAGGATTTCGATATGGCTGTCGCTGGAAAAGTTGTTTGTTGGGATCTCATAAAGGTCGTTACAATGTTATTTTGTTGGTGATTTGTGTTGTATGAGTGTAAAAAGTTGTACATGTTAACATGTACCTCGTTTAATTTGGCAAGTTAACGAAAGTCTATGTGCGTGCAACTGGCATAAAGTTACCACAGAAAGTATGCTGGTTTAAACAGGAAATTTTTTGTTAAGTTCTTATAGTGCACAATCCCTAAAACGAGAATCGGAAAACAAAACATTCTTCTTCCTTTGTAGTAAAACACAAACTACGGATTTAAAATAAATCTATGTATTACATTTGAGTTTTCATACTGCATGCATTTAAAATCTACCTTGAATAAGAGCTGTGTGTGTACCGTTACGTAAGCTATCCCTCACCCGCGGCCTAGAAAATCGGTCACCATGGTCGCGACGGGGCTAACTAGCGGTCAGCAGTTATCTAATACACGAGAGTTGCGTCTCTCATATATGAGTTTATTTAGCCGCGCACTCTAGAATTGTATTAGTTTATATACCCGTAAATAAAATACAAGATCTGTTTTAATTTCTTCATGTTATAAGAGTTTGTCCATCTTGTTTTTATTTAATTAAACATTAGAGTGTAAGAAGACGTTCTGAAAATTTATAAAGGCGATATTACTACAAATCGGAAACTTCGTCAGTCTTAAATTAATGGTTGGTTTGTAGGTTTAAAATGTTTATAAATCTGTACAAATATTGTTTTAAATCAACAAACAACCCACAAATATTTTAAATGATGATCACCCCTCGCACATGGCCGAGGAGATCTTGCGCGAGTGCATGTTTCAGACTTTTGTACGAACACAACTATTTTCTTTTATTATGATTTCAACTATGATACTCAGTATTGGTTTAAGATGAAAAGATAAATTTATTTTACATGTACAGTTGATTTAGCAATGATTAATATGATTGAGCACAAGGTAGTTTATTATAATCAAAGTTCCATGTTTCATGTTTGCGGTAGGTGCTGGCACGATAAAAGGTGTCCTGAATTGAGGCATTCGGATTTTTTTTAATTGGCAAAAAGATAATCAGATTTGACGAAAATCATTTTTTGGCGACTTCTTCTTATGTGTAACATTTTCACTTTCCCACCCGTTTGTTTATTCGGTCAGTCTGTGTTAATTCAATCGCAGCGTGCGACCGAAAATCTTGTGTCGCTTCAGCGCACACAGCTGAGAACATCTATAGCCCCAGTCGGGTTATGTTTATATGGCTGCAGATCATCAATTGTTATGTAATTGAGTAACAATGTATCGAAGGTTATCGAATATTATTGAGTATCGAAGTGTGCTTTCACTACAGTGGTCAATTGTAAACAATAAGGCTATTATTCGAAGTCAATCATCTTCACATTATACATGTAGGTGCGAAATCGTAATCGGATAATGTTGCTAATAAATCAACCTGTTGAACACGCTAAACTTCTACAGATATGAACGGAATAATATATTATACTTAAAAGTTTTAAGTCAAAGGAAAATTGTTCTCAGATTAAGAAGTTATGAAATACGACTACATTATGCAACGCAGTCGGTCGCCATAGAAATCATCAAAGTACTGCAAGTGTCGACAGATTTCTTGTTTCATTGAAATACATGTACCATGATAGCTCACTACCAGAGTAAAGCTAGCCAGCACTAACTCCAACGCACTAACAAAAAACAAGTATTCCTTTTAAAGGAATGATCGGCAATAATGATATATTGATAGCTAGAAGCAATCAACATGATCAGTTTGATGTAAAATAATAAAATAAGTACTGTATTTTTACAAAATATAGAATATTTTGAATCTGTACACCATAATTTCATTATTATAAACCGTCAACAAATTTAATTTTTAAATAAATTTGGGAAAAGCCGTTCGTAAACTCCTTGTCTAATTTTATATTTTTATCGTAATTATTAAATGTTAATGTATCTTCTTCTTCTTCAGAATACTGAGTAGGGCTCTTCAAAGAGCATTAACACGTATACAAAGAAAGAGTTGTATTAAAATAATTTAATGCGACTGGAAAACATTGAATGCCATCATAACTTGCTACTGAGGTCGCATTATAACGTAACCTTGTTTATAAATCAAGCCGTCTTCCTAGTTACTATTATGCAACATCAATAGATCGAGGTCAGTTCATGGAGCATCTTCTTATGATTGAGGTCAGTTCATCGAGGTCAACTGCATTACTGAATGAATCTTTCGATCGAAATTCTTACGCGTGAGACAAAATGTGCATTCTTGAATTAACAGGTCGAACTGTATTTTATGTATGTATGCATCTCTTAAGGTAAATGAATTGAAATAAAACCGAGTAAAATGTTATATAAATACTAAACCAAACTTCAAGTTTTTATAAGAACTACTTATGCAATCGGAATGTGTGCGCACGTGGAAGAATTTGCCGGATGCCTCAAATGGACACAACAGTGATCGGCCGAAGCCGATCACAATAAGTTAAAATTATCGACTATTTTTCAAGCCTTTTCCGATCCCGATGTTAAACAACTGAAATTATTAGGCCGCCTTGCACCCACACTAGGACTTGTGCTCATAAGGTGAGCCCGGATTCCTCGAGAACGGGTGTATCCTCGAGGATTCCGGCGCAAAATTAGGCACTAGTGACAACGATTTCCGGCGCAAGGGCGCGGAGTAGACCTTAAGAAAACAAATTATTTCTGTAATGTAGCGTTCTAAACAAGGCGCCCTGTCCCCAAACAAGGACTTCTGCTCATTAGGTGAGCCCGGATTCCTCGGGGGACGGGTAATCCCTTGAGGATTAATATATTCCGGCGCCAAATTAGGCACTAGTGACACCGATTTCCGGCGCCAGGGCCCGGAGTAGACCTTAAGTGAACAAATTATTTCTGTAATTTAGCGTTCTAAACATGGCGCCCTGCGCCTAAACTAGGACTTGTGCTCATTAGATGAACCCGGATTCCTCGGGGGACGGGTAATCCCTTGAGGATTCCGGCGCCAAATTAGGCACTAGTGACACCGATTTCCGGCGCCATGGCGCGGAGTAGACCTTAAGTGAACAAATTATTTCTGAAATGTAGCGTTCTAAACAAGACGTCCTCCAAACATTGAAAGTTCTTACTTCACACAACGATTGCTTATGACCTAAGTGTTGACTCGTGCTCATTAGGTGAGCCCGGATTTCTCGGGGGATGGGTAATCCCTTGAGGATTCCGGCGCCAAATTAAGCACTAGTGACACCGATTTCCGGCGGCAAGGCGCGGAGTAGACCTTAAGTGAACAAATTATTTCTGTAATGTAGCGTTCTAAACAAGGCACCCTCCAAACATTGAAAGATCTTACTTTACACAAAGATTGCCTATGACCTAAGTGTGTGTTATGATTTTGTTTCAAGGTTATTTTGTGAAGTTCAAGGTCATTGGAGGAACTTTCATAAGTTGTGTCTGTAGATAAATACTTTAGTTATGATTTTGTTTTTCTTAGTGGGGAGGGGGGAATTATTTGTGAGGTTGCTCACAGAACCGCCAGTTAGTCCACTGAGAGCACTCTCCCCCTTTCTCGCAACCAAAATTCACCTTAAATTAACTTAAAGGAAATTGAATTTTGGGGCATTGTTCCCCCTCCCCCAACCCACATTTTAGTAGAAGGCAATATAAATTTTTATGGCAAATTGAAAACAAATTATATTAAACAAAATAAGTAATAGGTGCCTCACAACTCCCCCCCCCCTCCTACCATTACCACGGATTAGATTTTGAAGATTATTTTTTTTCTTCTATTGGCTTGTTAATACATTTCGGATGAATTTGTTCCCCGAAGCAAAAACGATGCTGAGTGTTTGCACGGCCAAACGTTATACGGAGAGTTGTCCCTCCCACTGAGCACCTCTCGTACAGCGCACCCTCAGGTTGGAGAAGCTGTCATCATTTATTTTTGATTTTTTATCATATTGACAATCCTGTCTGATTAAAATCACCACCCTTCTGCCTACACCCATCACGGTCTGATAGGTATCGATAACAATTCATCTTCACTTAACCTCTATATTTGCACACAACCTAAATATATATCTCATTTACCAAATACATGACTTTATCTGTTAATGAGAGGTGCAACTCTTCAATACTCAGTCTGGGGGTTACATAGAAAGCAGGATTAAAATAATTTGCCTGTCTCCATTTTAAAACTTCCAATACATTTTCTAAAGCCCTGATTGGTAAGAATTTTAGGTCGGGTGAAGATGACCCCCTATCAATACCTGTCAGACCCTGTAAGGAGAAGAGGGTGCTTTTAATCAGACTGATGATTGACAATCCTTTTCCGACAGGAAGCTGCAACGGAAGACCTCTTCGTTGCTTTGCAACGAGCTCGTTTCTAGTTTTCTCTATTACTGTATTTTTTACACTGACAGTGACGCCACAAACTCAGCAAACTCGTTCGGCGAGTTTGAAGAAATGTGGTTGAAGATGGGGGAGGAGTTGGAAATGGAAGGCTTGCCAAAGAGGTGAGTTTAACAGCTTTTGTAAGAGTTATCGTTCTTTGGCTTGATTTAATATTCTTTTAGTCCTAATAAATAACGAAGTTTGATGACATCTTTTCTCAAAATTAATAACATGATAATAATAATAATAATAAAATTAAAATTAAAAATATGAATGAAAAAAACGTAAGTGCTTTATGTATTTTATTTTCACATTTTCTCTCACTCTTTTATTGAAGTTATATTCCACCCCCTCCCTCTCCAAACTACCATTCGACATTAAGTACAATTGGCAAAGAAAATGGGTCATTAAAAAGGTAAAGATTGGATTCTTGTGTAATGTAATGTACCAGAATGTGTTATATGTATATTTAATAACTTTAAAAAAAAATCTTTAGTCATTACATTTTCATATTGTTTAATTTCTAAACTATCAGCTAACTGATTGGTTTAAATAATTTCGATAATTTTGTTTGAACATAATAAAAAGTTAGTAAGTGTCTTTCACCCTCTCTCTGGATCTCTTTAGACCCCTAAGTCCTACACCAGAGAGCCAGGGTAACTGCGACACCTTTGCACCAGTTGTCAGCTACTCGCCGGCACTCGATTCAAACTGCAGTGCTTTTGCGCCAGTTACATGTACCAGTAACTCAGATAATGATAAGGGTCGATTTAGTCAGGCGGAAGACTCCATCCTGACTACTTTGAGGTGATAAAGGTTTAAACACATTAATTACAGAGCAATATTGAATCATCATCTTACTAATTACTATCGATGTTAATTCATTTACAAAAGGGTTCTGAAAAAATGTGATTGAATTACTTTTGCTAATTTCTATGTTATAAAAGACATGGGTTCTTAAAACTGGCAAACCAATCATCACCAAATGTGGGATATAAATTAATTGAATGTGGAATCTGACACTCTGTAACTAAGATTGATTCTGATTCATTAACAGGCGAACAAATCCGGACAAGATGTGGAAATTGGAGAAAAGGATGAAGGAACAGAGCAAACAAAATGTCTTAGAACAAGTCGAGGTCTTAAAAGCCCTCCTGGCCAGAGTGACCGTGGATTGCGAGCAAATTAAAATCATCTTAAACTTTATAGAAGATAAGATGTCTAAAGGAGATAGCGGTACCTCGGCTAAAAGGGTCAAGTTTACAACGCTCTAGTTTTTTTATTTGTGGTACACCATTTAGTGAAATACGCTATACTTTGTAACAGAAAATGTTAATAAAAACTTATGATTTGTACTATCTCTGTTGTCTTTGGATCTCCTGATGACAAAAAAGATTGAGAATCTTAAAACTTTGTTAAAGGATAATGACAGTTTACTTACTGTATAGAGTTGATGAATGGTTCTTCTTCTGATGCAAACAAAAGTGAAGTAAAGAAATGCTTCGAAATTTGCACTTTTTATACTGAATTTTGCCTTCATATTAAAGAAGTGGATCTACGAAAAAACCGCGTTTTTTAAACCATGCCTGGATACAATAGTTTGTTAATTCTAATTCTAAATTTAGCAATACTTTACACTGTTGCTGTGGTTACAGATGACTAAGGTGACCCGTTTGTTATTTCTAAATTTAGCAATACTTTACACTGTTGCTGTGGTTACAGATGACTAAGGTGACCCTGATAGTAGATATTTATGGTATCATTCTTCAACTGTTGCTATGCTCTTCGTCATAAATGTACCCCCGACGTCATTGATTGTGAACTACCCCCTGACTGTAGACTCCTTGACTGTAGACTGGCTCTTTGTCATTAATGTACCCCCTGACGTCATTGACTGTGAACTACCCCCTGACTGTAGACTCCCCCTGACTGTAGACTACCCCTTGACTGTAGACTACCCCTTGACTGTAGACTCCCCCTGACTGTAGACTCCCCCCTTGACCTCGTGACCTTTATGGGAAAAACTCATGACGTCATCTTGACTGCAGAGTGACTGCTCTCTGTCCCCCTTACTACTTATAATGCTAAATATGTTGAACCATATTTTTTTGTTGTTCATTTTTGAATATACTTTTTCCGATTTTGTCCTTATCTTATTTTTTAAAATTGAAATAAAAAACAAACTGTTTTTTATTGTATTTTTTTCAAACCAGTGAATAATAGGTATTTATAGTGTATCTCTCTCTAAATTTTGTTCTTCAGGTCAATTTTCAATATAATTTCTATTACTGTCCCAAATAAGAATTTCAGATTAAAAACAATCTGGAGGGTGGGAAGGGGGCATCAAACTTCCCCGTTTTATGCATACATCATTTATCCATATAGACGAAGAATACAATACATGTAATATGTTTATTAATGTTTACAATTTAATGTCTAACTAAGGTTTACAACCAATCTGTCGTGGTATGAAAATGTGTGAAATTTAAACACGCTAGTTTATGCAATATTATCAATTTGCATGCATATTTTAAACCAAAGTTGTCAGATTCAAAGTATCTGCCCTATGGTGAACTCGCCCTACACTTTCCGCCATGATATCAATAAGTCAACCCGTTTCTCGGCACCCCGCTCTAGAAAGTTCTTTCCATTAATACTATTGTCGCAATAATTGTTCCATTTTATTTATTATCTTTTTTTATTAATCGAAGTCCGATCCAAGGTATCTGCCCGCGGTGCATGATGAACTAGTCCTACACTTTTTGTTAATTAGTCAATCCGCGTTCTTGGTTACCCCGTTCTGGAAAGTTCTATCCCATTCTCTCACCAGATGTCGTGCTTCGCAATTGACTGAATATCAAAACTAATATCGCCCACTAAAGAAACGAATTGACTCATTTTATTTATTCAACATTTGTCAAATCATAACTTTTATGTATTCTCTAAATAGGCGCACTGTAAATATATTCACTCTTTACGTTATCATTCAATATTATTTCATTGCAAGTATATATATTTGATCGAGACTATCTCTGACTTGGATCCGCCAAAGCGTGTCCACCACCTTACTCTCATTTCTGCTATTTCGGGCTTGTTTATCGAAAATGAAAGTAGGTTTTTGATTAATTTCACAATAATAACTTATCAGTTAAAATCCAGTTATACCTTACGGACATCATCACACATGTGTTGAAATACCAAAGGTGTAAGCAAGTACTCTGGTGCAGGCATTTTGTAGTTTATTTGCAAAATGCCTTAATTTATAAGTACTGCCCTTGAACGCAATTTACAAAAATATATAAATACTAGATGATACCCCGCGCAAGCGCGGGGATTAACAATAATTCACAAATTATATTATATTCAAATATTATATTATAATACAATGCTTAATATGTTGAATCATTTTTTTTGGTTCATTTTTCTATGTAATGTGTCCGAAATTTTTCTTAATTGCTTTTCTTAAAATATTCTATAAAATTGAAATAAAAAAGCAACTGCGTGGCTGAAAATTTAGAGGAGAGGACAGGGATAAAAATCTAAGCTGAAATGGAGTATATACACATGAACATGTACATGGCCTTAATTCTTTTTGTTGCAGCTGACTGGAAAAAAATAGACTATTATCTTATTTCAAACCAGAGTGTGGGTGTATAGAGCGTGGTATCTCTTTTTAGAACTTTGTTCTTTATGTCAAATTTCACTTATTATTACCCAAAATAAGAAATTTAGATAAAACACTGTCAACAAACTAATTTATAAGGTTTACTACCAATCTGTCGTGGTATAAAAAATGTATATGTTATTTAAAAACGTGTACGCACTTTTCGCCATAGTGTTAATTAGTCAACCCCATTTTTTGGCATCCCGTTCTGTAAAGTTATTTCCATCAAAAATAAAATCGCGTCTATTGGCCCATTTTATTTATTAACTTTTTTGTATTTACCAGATTTCCGATCTGCCCACAAAGCATGGTGACATCCTACATTCTCCAACATGACGTTAATTAGCCAAACCGCGTTCTTGGTTACCCCGTTCTGGAAAGTTCTATTCATCAAAACAAAAATCGCACATTCAAGAAACGAATTGGCTCATTTTATTTATTCAACATTTGTCAAATTTCAATTCTTATGTATACCCGAAATAGGTTCCCAGGATATATATTCACTCTTTACATAATCATTCAATATTATTTCATTGTAAGTATATTTTTTGATGCAAACTCCCACTGACTTGGATCCGCCAAAGCGTGTCCACCACCTTACTCACATATTTGCTATTTCGGGCTGGTTTATCGAAAATGAAAGTAGGTTTTTAATTTATCTTACAATAATTACTTATCAGGTAAAATTCAATTATAGCTTACGGACATCAACTCACACATGTTGAAATGCCAAAGGTGTGAGCAGTTACTCGGGTGCAGGCATTTCGAAGCTTATTGGCAAAATGCCTTAATTTATAAGTATAGATTTTCTATATCATGATCAGTATAATATTTAATTAAAATATAAAAAATAAACTTTTAATGTAGCTTTTTAGATAACATAGTTTCTTTGTTCCGTTCATACAAAAATAAAATATAACTTTGTAATTATCACTTGTTTATGGAACAAAGTTTCACATGCATCATGTATTTATGGCTGTTCAAACCATTACTGTAATATAATAACAATAACTAACGTTTTACAAATTCAATTCAACGATACTGATAACATCTTCCTTAAAAGGAGCCTTAAGGTAAAGTCTAAGCAATATTAGGCCAAGGGGAGAGAAAATATTGTCTTAACATTGGCTTCAAAACTTACCTTGACTTAAAAACTTGGTTCAAAATCAGTTCACACTCTTTCTAAAGGGTAGTCTTTTAGTAAATTATGAGCAAGATTGCACCAATGTGAGAAAAATTATGGTCTATTACTGGGTTTAAGACCTTACTCTATCTGCTATAACCTTCACATTGGACTTATAAACAGGGTCATTGTACCCTTTAACCAGTTCTCTTTATATGAAGTATGATCCATATATAGTTCAGGAGAGAATAATATGTATGGTCCGGACAAAGAAATTTACAAAGGTCTGGTATGACCTTAAACTTTGAACTAGAGACCTTGTTCACCAAACTAAAGCCACTTGTTGGTGTAATATGAGTCAGTTGGTACAAGGATAGGTAATAAATGGTCTGGACAATCATTTTACACATGACCTAACTATGACCTTAACTTTGATCTTAACCTTAGATATAGAAAATTAGGTCACTGCTAACCGTTAATCAAAAGATACTTTGAGGGTATGAACCAGATTTAGTCAAGAGTAGATAATGTATGGCCTAGCCAATGATTTTACACAATACTCCGTCATGATCTTAACCTTAGAACTGGTAACTTGGTTAAAGAACACTGCACAGTTCATATCCAAAGGAATTTGTAAGTAAAGTTTATGCTATATATGGCCATTAGTAGCGAATGAATACTTCAGACAAGTGGTGTCAGAAGGACGAACGGACTGACCACTATAAGCGGTCTCAAGGAGTGGTCCTACAAAGGACACATAAAACTCTCCATTACAAGTTTTAGTCATTACGAAACATTGTAACGTTCTAAAAACTAAGAAATAAAATTCTTTCTCATTTCTCGATAATCAAAAATGTTATTTCTCTTTTCTATGTTTATAAATATATATCTTCGATAAAATTTAGAAAACCAATGCAGAAATACAGAGTAGATAGTAGAAATCAAATTTGTCATCTTTGGTATTGGGTTATATTTTTTACTGAAAAAGGTTATATAGAATATTTTACTTATTTTAATATAAGATACTGTTTATATTCCTTTCGTATTACCGACGTAAAACTTTAACATAGTTACAATGAATTGCATATAGTTATGTCATCGATGATTTCGGAAAATGAACATTTAAAACGTAGATAACGACAGGATAGAAAAATTTTAAACACTTTAAAATGTTTGCTTAACGCAGATTATATTAATGTCTTTTTTTCACATTTTTAGAAATTTTTAAAGTAAAAATCAACAAATGGTAAACATCGGCCAACGGTTGGTAATCTGATTATCCTCGAAAGAAGCAACAGGATACGTAGATGGATGATTGAGACTATAGAGGAGATGGGATGGCTACAGTTACAAGTGAGGAGTTTCAGTGTCCGGTTTTTCGAAAGGTCGTTAAATTTAACACATTGTTTAGGATAACGACTTGGTAAATCCTAATCAAGTGATTAGCTAACGCAGTGGTTAATTCAGTTGATCAAAAGCAATTTAACGCAATGATTAGCTAACACTGTGTTGACTAAGTTAACCACTTGCTAATCACTTACCCATAATGTATTTCTACTTCCTGTTTAAACATAGAGGCTTCAGACGTCTTCTCTAATCCCAAGAGGGCAAAAAGTCGAAACTTCGGCATAATGGAAATGAACATCATCCGTAAAGAGGTAAAAACCAACTAAGTTTGAAAGTATGTTTGCAAACAGCATAACGAATCAAAAGACACTAGCTATTTGGCTTGATATCACTCAAAAGGCAAATGCTGTTGGCAACACAAAGAGGACAATTAATGAAGTGAGGGACAAATGGAGAAATTTGTGAAGGGATGCAAAGCAGAAATTTGCCGAGCATCGGAGAGAAGCAAAGAGGAACGGGAGAAGGGGCGAAGCCTACCCCCTATCACAGTCTCTTACAGACGTTGTAGAGATGTATAAAGATTGCAGCTCCTTTGTAAGAATACCTGGGGGAATGATGACCTCCATCTCCTGTGAGACAGGTGTGATATTTAACAACTTATACATGACATAGGAAAATTTGATGAGAAATTATTTTACTACATAAGTTTGATTGTAAATAACCCCTTTGTCTCCCTTTATCCAATAAAAGTTAAATGAATTGATCTGATTCAGAAATGACCCATTATTCACATTATCACTAATAAAAAAAACCAATCACTTTAATTTAGTCATCTTATATGCCTATTTCTGCTACAAGGTGTATGTGAAAGTAGAAAAATCTCGTCTGCTAACGCTTTCAAAACCGTTTTATTTCGGCAATTCAACTGAATATTAAATCATTGATTTATTTTAATAATGTCGATTAAATTAAGTTAAAAGATGTTTTTAAGTTAATATGGATATATATATATATATATTTTTTAATTTATTTTTGATTGAACAGCAAAACTAAAATGTTTATATTAAGAACAACCTTGACCATTTGACACACTTTTCTAAAACAAAAGATTTATTTTTAAACTAAATTTTAGGGAAGACAATGGCTCCCCTTCACGTTACCTACGTATAGAGTATGAGTGAGAGGGCCGCGTGAATGGCAGCACATTTTTCGCTCTCTGCTATTATCAAATATTTCAGTGTTATTCTGTGTGCAAATCAGTGGAGTTTTATATCATCATGTTGGTGACGACTTCAGAAAAACGATTCACATGTTTATTTTCGGATTATTTAGCATTTTTGTGCATATTTTATGGATTTTTGTCCCCCGCCGCAACGCGGAGCGGGGACATAGAAATGCCGGGCGTCCGTCCGTGGGTCCGTGTGTCCGTCCGTCACACTTTTTTGTAAGCGCTCTCATGCATACAAATTTTGACAGATTTTCATTACATTTATACCAAATGTTTATACACCTATTACCTTGGTCAAGTTCGAAAATCAGCATTGGTCGATACTTTTTGTTGGAGTTATGGGACTCTGACCACAAAAATGACTCCGTTTTATCCAAAAAATTGACCTTGTAAGCGCTCTCATGCCTACAAATTTTGACGGATTTTCATTAAATTTATACCAAATGTTTATACACCTATTACCTTGGTCAAGTTCGAAAATCAGCATTGGTCGATACTTTTTGCTGGAGTTATGGGACTTTGACCACAATAACGACTCCGTTTTATCCAAAAATTGACCTTGTAAGCGCTCTCATGCCTACAAATTTTGATGGATTTACATGAAATTTATACTAAATGTTTATACCACTAATACCTTGGTTAAGTTCTTAAATCAGCCTTGGTCGATACTTTTTGTTGGAGTTATGGGACTTTGACCACAATAATTACTTCATTATATCAAAAATTGACCTTGAAAGTGCTTTCATGCCTACAAATTTTAAGATATTCATAAAATTTATACCAAATGTTTTATGCTCACACATAATAGAAAAAAAAAATGGGTGGTCGGGGTAAAAAAATGTTCCTCCCAACCTCCCCACACATTTAATTCTGGAACAGCCCTGAATGTTTGAAAATATTGCAATTTCATATACTGTGAAATCATTAGATTTCGTGGTGGTTCAATTTTCGTGGAATTCGTGGGTACCTCTCATCCATGATTTAACATCCTACACGAATTAATAAATAAGGGTAATAAAATCATATTTCCTTTGTAGGTTTTAGAGAATACACGAAATTACGTCCCCACGAACCTGTAAAATTTAAGCAATCCACGAAAATTGGCCCCCACGAAATTTAATGATTCCACAGTACAGTATACTAGTATACTGCTTGAACGGCGGGGGACCCAGGAATTCTATTCTTGTTGTTCAAACTTTTGTCGGTAAACAACGGTGCATGAGTTTAAATCATGCAAAGTTCCGACCGCCACGCCTATTGTATACACCCCAGCCGAGTTGACGTCACTCAGGTATAATGATAGCATGTCGACTCTTAGAATTGATGAAAATGTATGGCACATAATAAAACTTCTAGGAATCAAAAAACGTTACCGTGGTCATAGGTCTAGAAGGAGAAAGTTAAAACAAAAAGACTGGATCACTGCAGTCCATCTGGATTCGTTGCGACCTCTGAGCAGGAGACTGATTGATTACTCGGTGGACAGAGATTTCTCATTTTCAATTGTCAATACACAGTCAATATGTAACAAAGTTGATTAATTTCTTCACCATATTATTGAAAGCAAATTAGATATTTGTTGTGTAACTGAAACTTGGTTAGATGTCATTAATCCAAAACACATAATTTTAGGATACCTAGCTATACTTTTATTGATGTTCCCCGTAACTGTCGATCTGGTGGCGGAACTGGTGTTTTGTTTAGAAACACGTTTCAAATAAAGTTGTTTGACTCTGGAGAGAAAGAGTCATTCGAATACTCATTGTTTGAATTAGACTTTCATTCGACGACTATACATATTCTGATAGTTTATCATCCCCCATACTCAAGAGCGCATCCCGTGTCCACAACGGCATTTTTTGATGAATTTACACCTGTTTCAAGAGGTGATAATAACAACCTATCGCACGGTTATCATTTGTGGAGACTTTAACATTCATTATAATAAAGTTAATGACTTGGATACGATTGCATTAAATGAAATGTGTGATGTCATGGGGTTGTGTCCGCTTGTTAACTGCCAAACACATCGATCCGGAAATACACTTGATCTAATAATGATACGAAACAACGATAAAATTATTTTGTCCGAACCAATCGAAAATTTCCAGATTAGTGATCATAGTTTCATTCATACTTATATATCTCTACCAAAGCCTAAGATAATTAGGGAAACTTCAGAAACTCTGTGCCATAAATATGACATAATTTATGAACGATCTCGTCCAATTCAATGCAAATGCAACCAAACATGAAAAGTTGGAAGATATAGCAAAGGTTTACAATTCTGAACTCCCAAATATCTTAGACAAACATGGTCCTGAAAAAAAGAAATTAGTTACGATCCAACCGACGTTACCATGGTTTACAGAGTAAACATAACATCTGAAGAGACGCTGCAGGTCAGCGGAAAGAAGATGGAGAGGGAACAAGACTGCGGACAATGATCACCCCTTCCGGTGTGCCAAACGGGCCAATAAAAAACATCTTAGATACAACAACTACAAGCATATCAATTCGAACATTACCGAGTGTGGAAAAGATGCATCTAAAATGTATAAACTTGTGTTTGAATTAATAGAGGTAGAACAAATAGTAATCCCAGGCCGCCAAACATTAGCGACGAATCACTAGCAAACGAATTCAGCTCATTCTTTATGAATAAATTCTAACCATTCTCAAAACTTTAGATAATTTTGAAAAAATTGACCCAAATATTGGATCTAAGTGCGTGCACAAATGACTTTAAACATTTTGATTCAGTATCTGACGAAGATGTATTACCTGTGATCAAAAACTCAAAGTCCACTACTTGCCCAACTGACCCGATCCTATCAAAACTGATCAAGCAATTTTCAGAGATGTTATTGCCAACAATTACTTCCATAGTTAATCAATCTCTAACATCCGGTATTTCTGCAAATGAATGGAAAACAGCAATTATTAGACCCCTAATGAAAAAGAACGGTTTGGGTGTAATTTTGAAAAAGTATCGTCCGCTGAGTAATTTAAGTTACCTCTCAAAAATTTTCGAAAAGTGTGCGCAACCAGTTTATGAAGTATCTGGAATCGAATAAGCTACTACCTCATTATCAAAATGCAAATAGAAGGGGGTTCAGTACCGAAACAGCTCTACTAAAACTATCATCAGACATTCTGTGGAAAATGGAGAAGCAGAAAGTCACTGCTTTAGTTGCATTAGATCTTTCCGCTGCATTCGATACGGTTGACCATTCCATACTTAGCAGAGTATTACAAATTACCTTCGGAGTGTCCGAGTCAGCACTTGATTGGTTTCAATCGTACCTTTCCTAAAGGAGGGCGGAAGTGCATATTAATGCGTCTAAATCTCAGCCTAGATGCCTGGACTTTTTAGTACCACAAGGCAGTATATGTGGACCTGTGCTCTACACTGTATGCGAGTACTATACAACAGTTCATCAAAGAATCAGGGGTCTTATTACTAGGTTATGCTGATGACCATTCCGCATATGATAGTTTCAATCCAAAAGCATTCTTAGATGAAAAACGTGTAATAACAAATTAAGATTAGTTAAAAATTTAGATTAGTTAATATCAATGACTGGATGAATCTAAACAGACTGAAACTTAACCTAAGTAAAACTGAATTTGTTTTATTTGGAAGTCAGCAGATGTTATCTTTGTCTTCTTCCACTTCCATGAATGTTGTGGGTGCTAGTGTAAATTCATTTATTTGTATCAAATATCTCGGTTGTTATTTAGATCAAAATTTAACCTTCAAGAAATTTGTCAGTGAAAAATGCAAAACAATATCCTTGAATTTGTTCTTAATCAACCATATTCGCCAATACCTTACTGACGACTCGTGTAAGCAAATAATACAGTCCTTAGTTACTAGCCATCTGGACTATATGCCAACAGTGTCCTGTACGGATTAATATTGCAATGTACCATCAAAAGGTTGCAGCAGTAATTGCAAAATCGCGCTGCAATACTTGTGCTGAAGTGGAGGTCGACTGATAGCTCTACGGAAGCTCTAAAGCGATTACACTGGTTACCCGTCTATTTTCGAATTAGATTACAAATTGCGTGTGTTGTTTTTAAGTGCCTCAACGATAGCGAAGGCCCAATATACCTTAGAGAAATGCTAAGTATACGAGAATCACCATAAAGCATTCACTCCATAAATAATGTTGCTAAAACACTAAATGTTCCTGCCGTCAAACGCAAAACATTTGCTGCCAGGTCATTTGAAATATCAGGACAGACCGTTTGGAATGAATTGCCGACAGACATAAGAACTAATCGTGATTTTTCTAAGTTTAAGGTCCAGCTAAAGGCATTTTAATATATGTGTGCTTTTAAATGTGCAATTAAAAAAAAAAAAAAACCAAACGGTGAACCCTTCTTACACAAGACAATATTGACATTTTTAAAAAATTCTGCATGTATAACATATCTATGTATTTTAATCATGTTTTGAAATTAGGCCGAGGTCACACAATTTAATTAATTTAAAATAAAATTAAATTTCATCCAATCAATTTGAAAAAGATGTCATCAGACGCAGAATTGCAAGCGCAACTTAGATTTCGTGTTAAAATAGTCTGAGGTCATTTTAACACGATTTAAATGAGTTTAAACAATTTAAAAAAATTAAATTTCATCCAATCAATTCTAGAAAGATGTCATCAGATGGAAATGCAAGCGCAACTGAAATATCATGTTTTTAAAGAAATCTGAAGTCATTTTAACACGATTTAAATGAGTTTTAACAATTTGAAAAATTTAAATTTCATCTAATCAATTCGAAAAATACCAGAATTGCAAGTGCACTGAAATATCATGTTTTAAAATTAGAGTTAGGTCAATTTAATACGATTTAAATGAGTTTAAATTTTTTGAAAAATTTAACTTTCATCCAATCATCCAATCAATTCGAATAAGATGTCATCAGACGCAGAAATGCAAGCGCAACTTATCACGAGTAAGAAGTGGTCTGGGGTCATTTTAACACGATTTAAATGAGTTTTATGTTTGGAAAATTTAAATTTCATCCAATATATTTTGTGCATAAACTATCTGATTCGTCGTTTATTTAACACGTTAAACACGTTATCACATGGCATCTAATTAAATGCTAAATAAAGAATGCAAAATACATTATTAAGATCAAAATAGTCTATTCTTTGTTTATATTTTAGCTACACACAACAACCAACAACTATCAAGATTGGGTTATTATGTTCATTTTCCATACAAAAACAAATTGTAAATATTTAATGATAAACTGCAGTAAAAATTAAGTTACTCTTAAACTTGATAAAAATTGTCAAGCAAAATAACCAGGAAGATGATTAACAATTCACAAATGTTTTGTTCAAAATCGGAGATGGACGATTCATTTTTTTTTCCGTTTTTGAAATAGAGCACCTTTTACTTTATTATGAAAGGTTTCCAAGATTGGGATTGATAGGTAAGTATTCAGCAGAGTATGTAGGGTGATTGATTTAAATAATAGCACGGGTAAATGAAAGTTATACGTAAGTTGTAAACTGAATGGCGATTGTTTTAAAGTGTGAGGACCTTCTATCGATATTACTCATACAAGTAACTTTTTATTGCAGGAATGTTTTAATCGGGAAAATATATCTGAAGAAGAAAAAAGACATTCTAGCAAATAACCTTTTATTTGTATTTAATTTTGATTGCACAAAAAAAAAGGAAAAAAATCATATTTAAAACAACTGCCTGGCAAATCGTTTAGTCATGATAATCATTTTACTCAATTGTAAATGGTTCTAGAAAAGTTGATGTTGCAGGATGAGTCATTTCAGTGTTTGATTCATTTCTTAAATGCGGAATTTCCCGTTTTTCTGGTGTAGGTATTGGGATTGTGACTGTTGCAGGTAATCGTGTTTCGCTTGTAAAGGTTCTTTTAATGGGAACGATTGATATTGTTTCTGCAGATGTAAAAGTACATGTATAGATATTTCTTTGCTTGTCTTTGAGATTGTTCCGTTGATATATCCGTAATCACTGCGAAAGAAATTGCATCATTTGATTCTGTTATTCTATCTAATTTTGCTGTTGTTGTATTAGTTTCTGTGAGTGATGATTTCTCTGTAGCAATTGGAGAAACTCTATTTGTGTTGCTAATGGATGTTGTACTATCAATGGCTGTCAACTCCGTTGTTATTGATTCATACGAAGGATACGGTGATAGTGTTGGCATTGTCATATATTTAGTTGTTTTAGAAGAAGCGTTTGCTAAAGAACTGTCTTCTTTACTTGCTGTTGTTAGGATTGCTTCTGTTTTTGCTTTCGAGGGAGACAATGTACTAGAATCGCCTAATTTTGTCTTGCTGGTTACAGTTCCCGATACGTTATTTTTTACAATCATATCCTATCGTATCGTGTATCAATCCTATCATATCGTGCGTGTATACTGTTCTATCGTGCGTTAATCCTATCCTATCGTGCGTTAATCCAATCAGGTTTATCGTTCAATTTTAACAGTTTTTCCGTTTATCCTATCGTGTTAATCGTTTTGTGCCTCTTCATAAGCAAGTAAATTTATTTCAAAGTTGCAAGTCGTTCAGTGCGCCGTATAAGAAAATTTATCAAACAATAATTGTAAAATCCTATTCAGCATTCTATCATGATACTAATTTCTTATTTTTTTAGATCAAAATTAACCAATATTTCTGTAAGCATTGGAAATAAAAAAAAATAAAGTAATTTTTAGAAGTTCTTAGGAACAAGGTAACATATTTACCTGTATATCGAATATATTAAATCGTACGCGGAGTGTATACCTGCGTAGACATTAACTTTTATGCAGTGTAATTCTTTTTTATGCATCATATTTTACAGAAATAAAAGTATTTATGATATCATTTATATTTAATTAAAACCAGAGTTGTTTTTTAATTGAATCCGTTATTTTCCGTATGATATTTGATTTTGGGCTGAAATGTTCTCGGCAATCGGCTGGGGTGTGTGGTAATGAAAACAATGTTAACAAATCGTACGCGGAATGTGTATCTGCGTAAATATTTATTTAACTTGTATGTCATATAATTCGTTTTTAATGCATCATTTTCTTATGCAGAAAGAAATGTATTAATGATAGATTTTATATTTACTTTAAACAAGAGTTAGATTTTTATAATTGAACTCGCTATTTTCCGTGTGATTTGATTTCGGCTGCAATATTCGCGGCGATCAGCTAAGGTGTTCGGTAATGAAAGCAATGTTAACAATACAGAACATTTATTGATCATTTAAGCTCATAACTTTTGTTAAAAAAAATTAACTGGTCATTTTTATACATTCTATAAATTATGTAGCGATGATTAACAACTCGGCAATTGTTACTAAAAAGAAATTCCACCTAAATCTTTATTCGTACGTGTTCTTTCCCAAATTATGCCATTATCAAGTTATTCATGAAGATCGTTTAAAGCGATTATATGTTTATTGTAAACATCGTTTATCTTTTCCTATTGTATATCAATCCTATCGTATCGTGCGTGTATACTGTTATATCGTGCGTTAATGCTATCGTATCGTGCGTGTATACTGTTCTATCGTGCGTTAATGCTATCGTATCGTGCGTGTATACTGTTCTATCGTTCGTTAATCCTATCCTATCGTATGTGAATCCTATCCTATCGTTTATCTTGAAAAAACAACGTTGCGGGTACTGTAATGTTGAACTTTTGATGATGTTCAATGTAGTTAATAAACTTTTTTTTTAATATGTAGAGTGTAAGCCTTTCCTCAGAATGATCATCAAGTCCATTTGTTTGTTACAAAGTTGTTTATTAATCAGCGTGATCGTATAGTAAATTGGCGCAGCTCAAATCAAAGAATATATCTAACATCATTTTACATGAGTATATATAACATTTTACTATAATTGACAGTTCTGACCAGTCCAGCCCATCTATAATGATCATGAGTGAACATTTAGTGTCAAAATTCCAGAGTTAAATTTTATTTCTAAATAAAGTAACAAAACTGTCAAAACTGTCAGAAAGAATATTGTGATGCGGGGTTTGAGCCTCAGAATCCGAGTCTCTGAGTCCCCCACCTGGGTATGATGCATCGCTTACTCATAATACATCCATTCATACATGGCTTTAAGGTTACAAAGGTTAAATAGATGAACAAACATTACAAGACTAACTTGCAATATTAGGGCCTTCATTACAGACACAGGATCGCCAAATATGACAATTTGTTGATAACTTGTTTATATATTTTCAGTTTGTATTTTACTGTGTCAGAATTAATTAACCTCATTTATGACAACGATTATTGGGATGCAGTATTTGGTTATCCCGCCTTAATATGACACATCACTTGCGTACAATATTAAAATATCCAATATAAAGTATACATGAGTTCATGGTTTAAAAGGTAGCAAAGGTTATAAAGAATATGCAATACATGACTCAGTATAGAGTACCAGAGCTATCGATGCAGACACAGAATCACCAAATATGACATTTATTTATAAACTCTCAATTTGGATATTATTATGCCCGTATAATGCACCTGGTTTCATAACATCATTTAGGAATACTACGCTGTGCTACAATAGTCACAGAGTTCGTTTTGTTAGTTATCATTACCACAATTAATTGCGCAGTACCTAGGTATACATAAGTATCATAGTGACCAATATGTAATACTAGCAATTCAAGGTCATAGCATGGCTATCTGTTTACAAGAGTTGCCTTCCTTTGGTTCTAAATTAGGGGTAGATGCTGAAAAATCTGAAATGTGAATTCTGAAATATCTGTAGATGAACTTTAAAGTTGTTTACAAGTAATCTAGTTTATTGCTAAATATTTTTAAAATTTACATATTGCTTCGATGATCATAAACTTCTGTGTGAATTTAATATTAAAACAGAAGTTTAAAGTAGTATTCAAACCTCTGAAATAAATAAACACATGTATATTATCCTTTTTTTTGTATGTATACCTTTATGAATTCTTTGATAATTTAGCTTTCTTTAAAAAGACCCAATAAAAATTTCATTTTTGCAAGAAACACCGCAGTATCGTGCAGTTTTTGAGAAAAACATACTTTTATTATTTCGACTTGAATGACGGAAAATAAAAACAGTGGCTCCCGATACAGCCAAAACCATAAAACAACTGATGAAAAGGACTGCAATGTCGGAGAGCGGGAATTTAAAGTAAACTCCAGCATGACGTGCGGAACCAAAAACTTAATATATTGAATAATATGCGGGGGATGTGAACAATACTACATCGGCGAACCCGAAACTAAACTCTGTACTAGGATCAGAGTTCACAAACAGCAAATACAACATCCGGAACACCGTAAAATAAAAGTTAGATTTAGATATTTGCGGGAAAGGCCATTTTACCGTGATTCCGCTTTATACATTTTATAGCGGCAACTTACTTGAAAGGAGAGAAAAAGAAAAACATTTTATACGATTTCTCAAACCATCTTTAAACATTGATATAGCAAAAAATTAAAATATATCTGTATTTACTTTGCTTAACTACATGTATGCTATAACATGAACGTAATAAACTGTTTCCTTATACTATATCGTGACGTCATTGTATTGTTTGTATAACGTCATGAATTTTAACTACACTAACGTCACTTGTTTTTAAATATAATTTAATTTTGGTTGTAACGCGCTTTCTGATTGGCTAAAAAAAAATTTTATATCGTATAAAGAATGTTACCTACGTCATAGTAAGACAAACGCCATAAAACGTATTAATCCGCCTGATGTTACGTTTGAATTTTGTGCAATTTGATGTCATTTTAAAGGTAAAATGAACGTTTTTATCCACAGTTAATAGCAAAAAATTAAATTATAAGCAATAAATACAAATATTTATTAGTTTTATACGATATAAAATGGTTTGGAACAGTTTCCGTTTTTTTAATAAACCGCTTCGCGGTTTATAAAGCTTAAACTGCACCAAACCATTTTATATCGTATAAAACTAAAACATATTGAATTCATTCCTTAAATATTGTAAAACGTCTGAAGAAGAAATGAAAGCGCTTACGTTTTACGATTAGTGTTATATATATATATATATATATATATATATAAATCCACACACTTAGTAGTATATGAAAAAAATCACAACACCGAAATAAACTCAACTAGTTTCATTATCAATCATCAGGAGTTTCAAAATGTTGCTTAGTTACACAAAATACACATACATACGATTTGATAGTTCTTATTGTGACGTCACAAATCGCTAATAATATGTAACGTTATAGCTGAATTGATTATGACGTCATGATATTATAATAATTTTGTACGGGAAATTAAAATTCTCCATACGTATAATACATATATATTGCGGGAAACAGTTTATATCTGACACATAGTATAATTATGCTATAATTCTTAGGCATATAAACAGGTTTATGTTTGTTAATAAACAGTTTTTCTTTTGTCTCAAGTTCTTTTTCTGTGGTATCCCTCAGCAATTTGTAAAATGGGAAAACGGAAAAATTGGAACTTTTATTCTTAGCACAGTTTCTGATATGTTCACTGACGGGCGTACATTGGTATTTTGGTTCCCTGATTTGCTATCGGTGTACAGTCATCCTGTGTCTCAAGGTGTCACCAGCGCAAGTTATAACATAAATAAGCTTGGAACTGGTGCACGACATGGAGGTTTTAATTGTAAAGTGGCTTCCGGTTTTGAAATGAAATGAGGATCCTTCTGTCAGATATGGACATGTACTACATCTGGGTTTGTCGCATTTTTTGATGATGGGTGGTTCCTGGTTTTTACTGGAAAACGATGCTCTGGTAAGAATACATTTAAGAGAAGGGCTTTGTCGCTTACTTTTAATGATCTGTGAGGTATCTAATATTTTCTTCATGTCTGGATCCTCCTCTAGGATAGGTAGGTTATTTCTAATAATGTTAAACACTTCTGGATTTCTAGGGTTGTGCGTAGAAACGTATGGTATAACATTTTGGACGGGTTTATTTTTTCTAAAAGTAGATGCTCTCTTTCATGAGATTTTGCGTTGTTAATTCCGTTTTGAATCAATTGTATGGGATAATTTCTTTGAAATAGTAAATCTTGTAATTTTGTGAGACGAAGTTCTAATATTTCTGTATCGGAGATTATTGTACATAAACGTCTTGCTAAATTGTATGGAATATTATTCCTGGTGTGTCTCGGGTGGCATGAATCAAATATAAGATACTGTTTAGTATCTGTTAATTTATAGTAAACATCCGGTATCATACGCTCTTCTCTTTTTATTACCATAACGTCAAGGAAGGGTAACATATTACTATCCGATTCCATTGTAAATTTCAGAGTAGTGCTCAAAGTGTTGAGGATATTAACAAATTCTTTTAATTGGTTTTCACTGCTGTCCCATATAATAAAACAATCGTCTAAATAACTTTTCCATGACTTTCCTATGAAGGCGTCATAGTCGTGACCGAATCTGTCTTGAATGTTTGAAAATAGTTTTTCTTCTAAATAACCTAGGACAAGTGTAGCATAAGTTGGAGCACCTTTGGTTCCCATTGCTGTGCCTAATTTTTGTCTGTAAATAAAATCATTGAAATGCATAAATTTGTTTTCCAATATTAGTTGAATACTATTTAAAACAAAGTCTTTGGAAAATCAGTCATGTAAAAGATTGGGAAATTTGTCAATCCAATGTTCTATTGCAATAAGTCCAAGATCATTTGGAATATTAGAATACAGGTTGTTGACATCAAATAAAACAAGAATTGATTCAGGGTTGATTTTTTCAGGAATGGTATTGAGAAAATCCACTGTGTCTCTTATATAACTTAAGTTTGTACTTTGGAAATATAAGGTTTCAACAAGATATCCAATAGGTTACTTATTCTGTGGGTATCACAGGTTGGTCCTGCAACTATGGGTCTAATTGTGAGATCATCTGGACTTGTAACGTTGATGTATGTAGAACCGGATATTTTGCACATGTCCTTAATTGTCTGTCTTTTATGTATTTTAGGCAATCCATAAAAGTTACTAGTTTTAATGTTGAAGTAGTCCGAGTATCGCACTACGTCATAATACGGATTTTACAATATTAATTCGACTTTTACATATAGCGTTTTAGATACCCGGTATTGATTATGCTCTACATCGTTGTTGTAAACAATGGCAATAATAAGCAATTAGGACGGTAATATATGTATTCTATGAGAGATAGAAATGATTAAAGTTGAGAAACTCGATTCTGTTTAAGTAAAATGAAAAAGGAAGTTTCTGATTAACCAGGATCTCAGGTATGCTTATATCTTCTTTGTTTTGATGTCTCCCACCCCCCCCCCCCCGAATTTTTCTTTTTCTTTTACTAAAACCGGTTTAAATTAAGATACAGATACTATTTTGAATTTAATCAATGTTTTCTTTTGTTTAATGTTTAATCCTGTTTTGTCTGAAAGGTCGCTTATGAAAAGGAATAATTGGGCGTGTTTGGTTTCTGTTTGTGCTTGGGTTGCTACTAAAGTTTGGAATGAAATCTGTCGTAGCCTGGTATTTTCTTGCTTCTGACAGAAGGATCCTCATTTTATTTCAAAACCGGAAGCCACTTTACAATCCGAACATCCATGTCGTGCACCAGTTCCAACCTTATTTATGTTATAAATTGCGCTGGTTGCGGTGAAAAGTACATTGGCCAGACAGGTGACACCTTGAGACACAGGATGACTGTACACCGACAGCAAATCAGGGAACCAAAATACCAATGTACGCCCGTCAGTGAACATATCATATTAGCTGTGCTAAGAATAAAAGGCCCAATTTTTTCGTTTTCCCATTTTGCTGAGGGATACCACTGAAAAAGAACGTGAGACAAAAGAAAAACTGTTTATTTACAAATATAAACCTGTTTTAAATGCCTAATAATTATAGCATAATTATATTATGTGTCAGATATAAACTGTTTCCTACAATATATATGTATTATACGTATGGAGAATTTTAATTTCCCGTACTAAATGATTATCATAATATCATGACGTCATAATCAATTCAGCTATAACGATACATATTATTAGCGCTTTGTGACGTAACAAAAAGAACTATGTATGTGTATTTTGTGTAACTAAGCAACATTTTGAAACTCCTGGCCCCGGGGCCATAAAAGTTAGACGAGCTCACTTTTGATCTCAGTCTCACTTTTACAAAAGGAATATATAGTCAAAAAGTGAGACTGAGTTCAAAAGTGAGCTCGTCTAACTTTTATGGTCCCGGGGCCAGATGATTGATAATGCAACTAGTTGAGATTATTTCTGTGTTGTGATTTTTTTCAAGGAATGAATTCAATATTTATTAGTTTTATACGATATAAAATGGTTTGGGGCAGTTTACGCTTTATAAACCGCGAAGCGGTTTATAAAAAAGCGTAAACTGTTCCAAACCATTTTATCTCGTATAAAACTAATAAATATTTGAATTCATTGCTTATCATTTAATTTTTTGCTATTAACTGTAGATAAAAACGGTCATTTGACCCTAAAAATGACATCAAATTGTACAAAATTCAAACGTTACGTCAGGCTGATTGATACGTTTTTTGACGTTAGTCTTACTATGACGTAGACAACATTCTTTTTACGATATAAAATCATTGTTTTAGCCAATCAGAAAGCGCTTTACAACCAAAATTATATATATATATATATATATATATATATATATATATATATATATATATATATATTTATTTATTTATATAATCCAAAATGAGTAAAGTTAATCCACACAAGTAATAAATTACAAAAAATATAAAAAAATAAAAAAACATCGGCTTTCTTATATATATATATATATATATATATATATATATATATATATATATATATATATATATAATCCTTATTTTTTGAAAGATATAGTCTCATAACTGCAACGGTGTGTGCATACAAATTGAATAACGCGCGTTAGCGCGTTATGAAAATTTGTTTGCACACACCGTTTCAGTAATGAGACTATATCTTTCAAAAAATAAGGATTTAATGCTTATATTTACATTTTTTCTTCTTGCCTTGTATGCAAATGTGAATCATACCTCAAAGTTACTGTATTATCAGATGGGTAAGTTCAAATTAATGGAAGAGCCACAGTAACAGCCACAAGCGTGATCTTTGATTTTCGCTTGTGACGTTGTATTGTACTACCTTAAACAACTTATTTTGTCAGTTATAGTACATGTATAAATGTACATGTTACTGGGGTTTAATTAATATTATTTGACTTAAACTTTCGTAGAATGAGTATAAATCAGTTTCAAGTTTGGGAAAATTTGTGGTCAACGATCTTGTCAATAAAATATTTTATTTGCTTGCATTTCATTGAATATTAACTTTCGTGGATCATCTGAACGACAAAATCCAAGAAAATGTATGATCAACGAATTTTGATAAAACCACTCTCTTTCAAATCACTTTATCAATATATTTTAATTCTTCTCTTGCTCATTAGTAGTAAGATGAACGACAACAATATTTAAACAATAAAATTCTTTCTTTGATGATTCATGCGGGATATGAAGGTGGCGAGATTGCAGAAAAAATATATTCAGAATTTTTTTCTGCAATGATTGCTACCATCAAAACCCGCATGAATCATCAAAGAAAATATGTTATAGTTTATATTTACATCTTTATTTTACAAATTAATGAATTTATTGTAAAAAGTAAGTTAAATTCACTAAATTATTGTTAATGTACATCAGTACGTTAGCTAAAAAAGCCAAGCCAAATCGGCTCCTATGGGAATTTGATTCTGACATTATCATGATTATTTCGTGCAGTCCTTATCTTAAGTCGCTGTAGGTTTCGACCAATCGATAAACAGGAAATGTAGGGAAATGTAGAATTCAGACCTGTTAGTTTCTATAGAGCTACGAATTAACTAAATTTACGTAAAAAATAGAGGAAACCATACTTGGTAGATGTAAGTATACCAGAATGCATAACATTTTGCTATAAAGATATGAATGTATTGATAAGACTTACAATGTTTGATTTCTAGAAAATGAGAAGGCGTGAATTTCCAATCTTTTATCATACGTCTTTCTCGTTGTGTAAGATGGTTTCATTATAATATAAAGGTTTAAGACAGGTCGCGTTAAAATAAAGCAAAATTGTATTCATCTTTGCCCAATTATAAATTGTTTTATGCTGTCCGCTCCATTTTAATTGTGTAATGTTGTCCGTCACTCTGAATGCGTCGATCTTTTTCTATCGGTCAGAGTGTAAATATTTATCGTACTATAGTTTTAATCTCGTCGCTATAATCAGGAAGCTATTTTCAATCAAATTCAGCACAAAACGTTAAAAAATAATAAAGATCAACCTTGTTCAATTGAAAGGAGAATCTCATTGAATAGGATCGATATAGGGCCCAAATAAGGATGCACTTTGATGTAATATAAATACACTTGTGTTCTTTTTTTTTTCTAATTGTATATAGTGTACGCTTTTGTTCTTTATCAAATACTGTAGGTTGAACTGTACATTGAAAAAATGTTTAAGCATCTTTTATTTACTTCAAATAATAGCTCATAAAAGTAATTTGTTCACTTTCATTTGGTAAAAAAGTATCATAAATTGGACCAAACAAAGAATTAAATTCTTTATATACATGTATAATATATCAACTCTTTATAAAGGACAAAATATTGACAAATAGTTAATAAAAAATTTGGAGAATAAAGAATAAAATTTTAATTGTCGAAAAATTGAGATAACAATTTGTAACAATTATGTATAACCAAGCTAGTTTAAAACGTTTTATGCCAATAATCTTGTGATTAGCGAAATGCTAATCGTTTTATTTCTTGAAAAATTTAAGTTTTTGATGTAACCCCCCTCCCTAATTTTTACCGTGAAAGGATTAACATTAAAATCTGTTACAATGTTATATACATCACGTAGGTATAAGAAAATTTAATACTCAAACCCACAGAAGTCACATATCATTTACAATTTAAAATTGTCTACGGCATTATACATTGATTTCAAATTACGATTATATAACGTTTAATAGACAACTGCGTTCTTAATATTATTGCAGCCCAACAACCTTTAAAAGATCAACTTCAACTTTTCCCGTTTTTTAAAAAAAATTATCAAATGTAAATATTTACTACCCTGGCTGGGTGGTTAAAAAACTCCCGTTTAAACTCGTCGCTGGTAACAGTATTAATCCATTCTTTCCTTGAATATTGATCTTCAGTCGGGTTTTATTTTTTTACTTCAAGAGAGATGAATTCTTGTAGATATGTAGGGACTTTTGAGTCATATTTTACGCACTCTCTCCGATATTTACTGAAATGTATGAAGAAACGAAATGGAATGCGTTTTATCTCTTAATATTCTTAATACGTATAAACAAAATGTTTTAAATAACATTCTTTACAAGTTAAATAAAAGTGGTAGATTGTAAACATTTTTACATATACTTACGCAATCTTGTCTTTATTCAGAAAATATAAATCCATTCTGGAATATCTAGAATAACATCTACAAAGTACTTCACATGTGTGTACGCGAAGATAAACGTAATTTAAGCTTACGCATGTGCGACAAATGAATATTTTCAATCGTAACACATCGTCTTATCACATATTACATCATTTTCTGGAAAAACAAAACGTTGACCTTGCATCTAAAGTTAGCAAACTTTAACGTTTTCGTTGATTATCAGAAAAAATCAGATTTTTTTTTACTGTTTATATTTTTTTAAGGTAGTCCATCCATAACTAAGGCGAATTTAATAATTTTGATTGATCCATACCACATCAAATACGTATTTTAAGTTATTATGCGGCTGACATAAACCAAACCTGGGAGTATGTATGTAGTAATTTAAATCAACTTTTTGCACTTAAAACTTTTTTAAAGAGTTGTCTGCCCTTAACGAAAGTTTTAAAAAATCATTTTCTGAAAATATGTATGGTAAATTATGAATTATTTTAGCATATTCGAAGAAAGGGAAAGTTTTTGCAACGTTTTACCAAGAGAAATGTGAGAAAATTACAGTAAATTATAGTACTAAAAAAAACATTTTAAAATTCATTTTTCCCATAGACTTCAATATAAACTTCAACATATGATAAATTTTATAAAATTCAAATTTTTTTTTAAATTTCAGAGTGGAATCTTCATTATTCAATAAACCCCTTAAAATGACACTTAAGATTTTAGTGATCAAACTTGAAACTTATTAGATATGAAATATGATAGTTATGGATGGACTACCTTAATTATCAGATTTACATTTGTCTTATAGATTACTTTTTTTGTTTTGTTTGCTGTATGAATTGTCATGGTATGAACACTAAAAGGGGCATTTCTGAAGTCCTGGTATTAATTTTAATGTTTCTTATTTGCCCACATTTCATTGCTATAAAAATTACAATTTATGATAAATGGTTTTTGATGTTCAGACTGCTGATATTGACCCGCAGTACATCAAACTCGGAAGAAACTACTGATGACTTAAATGATGAAAATATTTATCTAATAAGAAGACTAATTGTGGAGAAGGTGTGGTTTTTATCAATGTAATAAAGTAGAAGAACACGAATAATGCTCTCGAAATATGTAGTCTGCATACTTTTTAACTTCAAATTTTCAAAATATAGACATCACATTATCAATGAATTCACATTTGTATTAAATGACTTAATTTATAAACATAAGTAGTGCATATTTTTTTTTTATTTTGAGAGAGAGAGAGAGAGAGGGAGAGAGAGAGAGTTTGAGAGAGAGTTTTAGTTTTCTTGGTTGCTCACTTATCTTATTTACATGATAATAATTGTGTAAAACGTATTTTAAGTGTTTCATGTACTTTAATCACAACAAAACGGTTTAAACAGATTAATAAAAAAAATTCAATATTTTGATCAAAAACACTCAATAACCTAATAATGTTATCATGCGCTTGGGATGAAAATATTACAGCACACCTATTGAGCTATGTGTAAATAATTGATAAGTTTGTGTACCCTTGTTAAGGTTATCTTATACAGGGGCCCAGGGATTCTCTTATCTGCTTGGGGAAGTTATTTGATGGCTTGTTAATTGAGTCCTTTTAAGGTAACTCAAGTGTCTTTCGGATCCGGTTCTTCTTTTACACGGCGTGCAAAATTTCCCGTTATAATTTTGGCACACAACAAGTGTTTTAAAATAATTATGGTTTGGTCAAAAAGTGGAAAATTTGTTAAAATATAGCATCTCCGTCATTTAGAGGGATTGGAGAAAGCAAGCAAAGCAGCGAAATGTAAAAAGGTAAATGAGTGTGTAATATAATTCTACATATTGTATGCATTTTCCTTCAACAATTACACTGCGTTTTTGTAGCTTGACGACCTCATGTGTCCGAGGATAAGTAAGTACTTGTGTAATTAAAACAACATAACACTGATTGGTGTTTAATCTACAGATAAATATGTTTAAAAACTGGGATAGAAAGTATTTGACAGAAAGGGGGAGGGGGTACTACTGCACTCAACTATATGAGTTTTTTGGCAGTTTCGACCTTAATTTTATATGTATAATACAGTTTCATTGAGTATAACAATTTAAGTGACTGTTAGATTGTGTCATTTTGGTACATTTCATTTTTTTCCAAAGTTTGCAAAAAACAACTTGTAAAATTTACATTTTCAATATGGGGGTACACATGTTCAAGAGACTATCAAGCAAAAACTAGATGGTCAATTTTGATAAACTATGTTTTTTTGTTAACACAATATGTAACTCTTAATAAATATTCTTTAAAAAATGTATGTAAACTGAATAATTTTTTAGAATTTTTCAAAAATATGCAATTTTGTAATTTTTGGGGGAAGATCGTGGCAAGAAAAAAATGTAATATTTTTTATATTTTCTGTAGAAAATCAATAAAATTTTTATGATTTAATGATAATTAATTGATTCGCTTAAAGTATAACTTAACATGATGTATTTTGGTGCATAATTTAATAAATTATGAGATCATGCATCATGGTGTTAAATTTTGGCTGTTAAAATTTTGGACCTTGTGAGCTGAAGCTCACTGTAGGAAAACAAACGTGCAAAGGTATAAATATTTTGGTCTCTATAGTAAGATTATAAGTTGTTTTAACTATTAAAATTAAAAAATGTTTGGTTTGACACGGATTTCTAAAACACTGGAGTTACCTTAACAGGTTAAGTGGAAGTACGATCTTGAGTACCTTGGCAACATCGTTATCAGAGTAACATTCATCGTGACTGCTGAAGTGTTAATGTCTAGTGCTATGAAAGAAATCTTAAAGTTAAATTTCTATCTTTTGTTTGTGCATTCCAAAGGTCAAAAGCAAAAGTGTAAGCAGCAAGTAACACAATTTACGATAATTTAATGATTTTTGATTATAACGATGATGTGATAGTTTTTGGTTTTTTTCTTCTTTCTCACGCCACATAAAAGAGTGATACATAGTGGTTATTGGATGAAATCTAATCAATCGAACCTTATGTCTACATAATACTATACACATACAAAGCAGTGGTGAGTAATCAAGGTTGAAAGTTTCGTAAGATATTTATATATTGACTTTATACCTAGCAAAACCACTCTGACAACCTACATTTGTAACCTGTCAAAATAGCAAAATCACTTGATTAGCGCTCATTCCTTTTTTTCAAAACCAAACACAGCGATCAAAATAGTAATTGCAATGTCATTTACATGCATCAAATGTTTAGTAAATAGATATATTTCTTATCATATATACAAATGAAAACTCTAAATATATCTCATTTAGTCACAAACGTTCGTTCACTTAGTATCATGAACACATTCAAATATATCTTAAGTGATAAGATGACAGAAGATGACAACGCCAATCAATATTTTTTTAGATATAGTTTTATTTCACGGTGTTTGTAAGCCATAAAAAACATTAAGTTGCCTGAACGAGTTTGATTGGGTCTTTCAACTTTTGATTTTCCGATTTTCTGAGGAATTTATTCACGAATTAGATAAAAGTGTAGCATGTTTTGTACATTACTGCTGTTTCCTTTTTGGCGACCTTGGGTGAGTGTTTTCAACTGTTGTTGTCACTGGGAAAGATGTTAGAAAAGATTAAGTAGCTTGTCTCAAAATCGAATTTTTCTGTGAGAGGTTTTACACAGATGTTTTTATCATAGGTGTCGATTCTTGTGTAACTAGTAATGACGGAGTCTTCTGTTCTTCTGTGAAGGGTTTTACGAATGTTGTTACAGAAGTTGTTATTTGTGAAGATGTTTTTTTAGTCATCAATTCCGGTATTCTATGCTCATCGGTTGGCGGTACTTTGATTGGGTTTAGTACAGAGAATTCCGTTTTACTCACAGGTGTTGTTTGAGTAAGAATCTGATGCGATTGTGTCTTAGGGTAAATTGTTGTTTTGGTAGAAGTGGCCAATTGTTCTTTCGTCGTTGGGATAGTACTAGATGTTTTTGAAGAAGAGGTCGTTGATACAAAACTTGTATCCTTTAATGCTGTTGTTTGTTTTCCAATGATAGTTGCAATATTTTTTGTGAGCTGATTTTGTTCTGTGATGGTTGACGATGTAGGCGAGGAAGTAGAGGATATGTTTTTGGAAGGATGTGTGAAGGGTTTTACGAATGTTGTTACAGAAGTTGTTATTTGTGAAGATGTTTTTTTAGTCATCAATTCCGGTATTTTATGCTCATCGGTTGGCGGTACTTTGATTGGGTTTAGTACAGAGAATTCCGTTTTACTCACAGGTGTTGTTTGAGTAAGAATCTGATGCGATTGTGTCTTAGGGTAAATTGTTGTTTTGGTAGAAGTGGCCAATTGTTCTTTCGTCGTTGGGATAGTACTAGATGTTTTTGAAGAAGAGGTCGTTGATACAAAACTTGTATCCTTTAATGCTGTTGTTTGTTTTCCAATGATAGTTGCAATATTTTTTGTGAGCTGATTTTGTTCTGTGATGGTTGACGATATAGGCGAGGAAATAGAGGATATGTTTTCGGAAGGGTGTTTGGATCTACTATTAGTCATTGAAGGAAAAGTGATTGTCGTTGTAGATGATGGAACTGATGAAGTCGTGGATATTCTTTCCGAAGGATGGTTGGATTGACTAGTAGCCACTGATGGATAAATTATTGTCGATGTTGTAGAATAAACAGCTGAAGTAGAAGATATTCTTTCGGATAGTGATTTGGATTTACCAGCAGTTACTGGTGGTTGGGTTATTGACGATATAATTGGAGGTTCAGATGCAGAAGCAGATATTCTATTAGAAGGAGATTCGGATTTACTGGTAGTCAATGATGGTTGAATTATTGACGATGTATGTGATGGGACTGATAATGTAGTAGAAACTCTTTTAAAAGGAGATTTGGATTGACTGGTAGTCATTGATGGACCAGAAGAAGGACTTAAATCACTTGTAGATGCGTTCGTATTTGTAGACACAGACGGAGAGAAGTTTGGAAGTGATGTATCTGGTGTGTTTGAGGTGCTTGGTTTTGATATACCCAATGTTGTGAAGAGGACTGATATAGAAGAAGATATTCTCTCAGAAGTTTTTGATTTTCTTGAAGTCACTGTTAAATCTATATTGTCGGTCTTATGTTTGATTGAGGAGTCTATTGTGGGCGTAGGTATTTCCATTGAAGAAAAGTTCAATCCAAATGGGGTTTCATTAACTTGAAAATGTTCAACTAAATCTGAAAAATGAAAACAATATAAAAATGAACTACCAGAGAATCATTCTAAACTATCTTATAAATTGTATTTTACATAAAAAGAGAGATTTGACACCTTGACATTTTCAACATCTGTCGTCGTTTAAGCATCAATTACATGTATATTAAAGGTGCCTTAAATAATGCATATTTTTAAGTTTTAAAATACAAACATGTCTTGCACCTTTTTCCAAACTTACTTTGCCTGTTGTGAGTTGAATTGTCAAAAATGACAGCTCCCACTACTGCTAAAACTATTAAACAGCTGAAGAAAATCACCGCAAGAACAATTTTCTTGTATTTGGTTTGTTTTATGTCTTTGGACAATATGTTATACTTTGAAGACATGCATGTTTCACCATTAATTGCTACATTGTATGAACCGACCTGAAAAAAAAATGAAATTTATAAATATTTTCGTGTCCAAACTTAGATAAGACGACCATTTATCAGCTAATTCATAAACACACAACAATTGATTTATGAAACTAAAACCAAGGCATGAAAAAATGCATAAACTTGTGATCCTGAATACATGAATACTTCCTTCTCTTACATACCCATTTATTTAACTTCGAAATAGTTTGTCAATTCTAACGAGCAATTGGAGTATTGTTTACAAATTCCAATGCTGTTTGGAAAAGCATATTGATAAGAATAGTGATAAACGGGTTAATTTTCGGAAATAGGAAGATATTAAGTTCAGTCTTATCAAACATCTTTCCCGTATTTCAGGACCAAATACGAAAAGGTAAAACAAGAGAAAAGTCATTCCCTTTATGAAGGAAACCATGGATTTACGTTTAAATTTTACAGATTACACCGTTATTCTCTTCAGTCAAAGTTTTACTTCGTCTTAAATAGTGGGCCTTGTTTTTGTTTCGTTGGAATGAAAAAAAGATTACATTCACACAGAATTCTTCTTAAGAGTTACATAACCAATATTGAAATATTATATCATAAATACAATAATTAAACAATAAAATGTTTTCTTTTGGTGATTAATGCAACGGGTATCGAAAGGTTTTTCCCTCTTTGGATGATTAACTTTTCATAACAAATATGGAACAAATCTCGTCCATTTGGAACCTGTAGAAATAAATCCGTACCCTATCCATTTCATATGCATTTGTGTTCACAAATCATCTTAAAATTTGATAATTTATCTAGGATTTCAAGAGAACTTATATATAAAATTTAATTAAAATGAATTTCCTATTATAGATTTAAACAATACTCTACGTATTACAATTTATTGGTATAATTAATGATATTAACACATAATTATATAAAGCATAATTACTAACTGCCTTTTTTGGAACATAAATCAAAAAGTTTACCTTAGTTTGGCGATCAATAAATTCCGGTTTAACACCTTCGCTGGAGACTGTATCTATCCATTCTTTATTGAACTCTCGATTTTCGAGTCTTTTATTTGGATCGCTGAATTCACATAGAGATGTATCAGAGTCGTTTTTATATTTCTGGCCTTTTCTTTTTTTGTCCAGGGGGAACATAATTATAAAAAAAAATATTTTTTCAACGTGTTTACAGAAAACCTAATCGTATTTTCAGTATAAAAAATAAATTAATACATATTCATGTTTATGAAAATATACTAACCCCTTCCAATCATTGTCAAGTGAATAAAAATCCATTTTGTTCACTCAATAATGAACGAACCTTTCAAATGGTAAATTGTATCTGAAATCCAATAGATTGAATCTTCTTGCGCATGCGCTAATCCCGAGTCTTAATCATTACATTTTCTTATCTCAAGAAAAGGCATTTTCTAAAAATTTCTCTTCTTTCGCTTTATTTTCATCTAAATGGTAGGATCGCCCCGTTGGTTGTTATACATACCAGCTGTTCATAGATGTTCAACTGTTGAACAATACCTGTCAATTAGATGCACTATACATGTACATGTTATACGTTTATTTAGATGAGATTTTAATTGTTTTTTTTTAAATATGCTAACGACATAGGTTATGTTACCTATTAGTAACTGAATAACAGTAACTAACTATGAGATGTTAGAGAAGCTAGCTACTAGAAATTGGTTACGGCACGAAAGAAAATTTGACAACTAGTAAATTGTAATAGTTAAGAGTAGCCAACTTACTTCGTCTGTCTTTGTTATTTTAAAACTATTAATCTATCTATTCTAACAAACATTTTACAACTGTCCTCAGCAATTTACCTAAAAACTTTTTCAAATCAATTCCCATGTACTGCATTAACATCTACATGCAAAACTAATTGTTTTGATTTCATGTTAATCTTCAATAATCGTTCTCATATCATTATTTCCAAGATGGGCGAAGATTGTCCATTAAATCAATTATATACATGTATTACAATCCTATCTCTTTTTTCTTTACAAGGATACAGACCACGCCTCTATAAAACTTAATAAGTAGTATTTAAATATATAAATTACACTTTGGTAAACAAACCTGGTTTAAAAGTTTAGCGGTTACTTTAAAAGATAGTCCTACGCCCAAGGTTCAAAAGTGTATTTATTGACGCATGTTGCATGTTATCTAATCAAGAAACATCATCTTACCCTTCCCAAATTGGAGAATTAAGTGTGACTGGATTATCTGTTGCAATTTTACAGATTATAAATAAAACAACGTTGATATGAATTATACGTTTTTAATGGTTTTAACACTGCTTGCTGATCTGAGGATCGGAAATACAATATACTACATATACATGATGAAACTGGTATTTTTTTAAAAAAATTTCTTTTACAAAGCCAGCACTAAACAAACCATGCAATGGCATAATAAAAAGCACAGCTGTTTCAAATTCTCAATTTTCAAATTCAACAGTCACAGCAACTAATTACACAACATTAATAAGCTCCCTCCCAACATAGTACATGTAATTAAATTGATAAATAGCGCCGCCCTATTAGTTCTAACTAACCATCAATATTTAACGCAAGTTACATATACATGCAATAACAACTGCTCCATTAATTTAATAGCAGTCATGGGTTATCCCTATGAAGCGTTATCAAAATAACACTTTTATATTTGATGCAACAGAGACTATATCGCATAGAATTAATTGTATTATAGTAACAAACAAGTCAATTTTCTATAAATTCAACATAGTTAACGCCATAAAACCTGATTTTACCATCAAATTTTAGAAAAACTTCAATCATTTGGTACACCAACACAGACAAATTTATTAAATCTTTTGCTGCACTAAGCATTGCAGCAACAACTTTAGTACAAAAATTATCCACATCAATTATTTGTCTGAGCACAATTAAAAATGTTTTCCCTAGATTAAAGAACATTGTTTTATTTTAATTCCAGGAACGCATACGGTTAAAAGAATGAGTGGTCATAGATTGTTGAAATATTTTTAAACATGTATTTTAACATTATCGGATGTCCAGTTGACAAATGGGAACTCTTTGAACTTCAAAAACATGTTCCTTGTAAAAATATATGTAAAATTATTATATGAAGTTGATTAAGACAAATCGACGATCTAGGCACAGTTCCGACTGAACAAATAAACTGCACTGAAATCAAAATCACCCGAAGGTAGATCAGATATACTTTATGATTAAAAAAAATTGCGAATTCAAATCTGACAACATTTTTGATCTACTACGACGACTAATGTGGAAGAATGTACTGAAGATATTTTGTCTTTTGTCAAAAAATATCGAAATTACAAGAAAATAATATTGAAAATTCGTGCTCTTATTAGGTATATTCTACAGGATGAGGTTATGAGACAAGAATATTTCGTGTTCTTATTGTTTTCTTACCCTGATATGTGTCTAATGTCAAACGGATTAAAGCTGTATTTATCTTGAACATAGTTATTATAACAGAACAATTTAGATCTATGCTTTTCCATATCATTCATTGCAATTGGTAGTAACTTAATTGTCTTATTTTGATGATGTCACAGTTGATGAAGTTAATCAGTAGAGATTTTAGTACAGAATTTAATTGTTGTTGCAATTGGTTTCACTGTTATTTGTAACCTTCATCATTAACGAAGTAGAAGGTGTTGCAATTTGTACTTTTTTTTAATTAAAGTTGCCATTTTGTTGGATTCGAGGTGTTTATCCTACGGAGTTGACTATAATCGTAGTGGTTGTTAACGTTGTTGTTGTAGTAGTTTTAGTGGTTGTTGGCTTTGTAGTTGTTTTGGTTGTTGGCGTTGTAGCTGAAGTGGTTGTGTGGGTTGTAGTGGCTGTTGGCGTTGTAGTTGTAGTGGTTGTTGGCTTTGTAGTTGTAGTAGTTGTTGTTTACGTTGTAGTTGTAGTAGCTTTTGGCTTTGTAGTTTTAGTGGTTGATGGCGTTGTAGTTGTAGTGGTTGTTGGCGTTGTTGTTGTAGTGGTTGTTGGCGTTATACCTTAAGTGGTTATTGGGGTTGTAGCAGTAGTGGTTGTTGGGGTTGTAGCTGTAGTGGTTGTTGGGGTTGTAGTTGTTGTTGGCGATGTAGCTGAAGTGGTTGTTGGGGTTGTAGCTGTAGTGGTTATTGGGGTTGTAGCTGTAGTGGTTGTTGGGGTTGTAGTTATTGTTGGCGTTGTAGCTGTAGTAGTTGTTATGGTTGTAGCTGTAGTGGTTATTGGGGTTGTAGCTGTAGTGGTTGTTGGGGTTGTAGCTGTAGTGGTTGTTGGGGTTGTAGCTGTAGTGGTTGTTAGAATTGTAGCTGTAGTGGTTGTTGGGGTTGTAGCTGTAGTGGTTATTGGAGTTGTAGCTGTAGTGGTTGTTGGGTTTGTAGCTGTTGTAGTTGTTATGGTTGTAGCTGAAGTGGTTTAGGGGTTGTAGCTGTAGTGGTTGTTGGGGATTGTAGCTGTAGTGGTTATTGGGGTTGTAGCTGTAGTGGTTGTTGGGGTTGTAGCTGTAGTGGTTGTTGGGGTTGTAGCTGTAGTGGTTGTTGGCGTAGTAGTTGTAGGGGTTGTAGTCGTTGTTGGCGTTGTAGCTGTAGTGGTTGTTGGAGTTGTAGCTGTAGTGGTTATTAGGGTTGTAGTTGTTGTTGGCGTTATAGCTGTAGTAGTTGTTATGGTCCTAGCTGTATTGGTTGTTGGCTATGTAGTTGTAGTTGGCGTTGTAGCTGTAGTGGTTGTTAGCGTTGTAGCTGTGGTGGTTGTTCGGGTTGTAGCTGTAGTGGTTTTTGAAGTTGGAGTTGTTTTTGGCGTTGAAGTTGTAGTGGTTGTTGGCGTTGTAGCTGTGGTGGTTGTTTGGGTTGTAGCTGTAGTGGTTATTGGGGTTGTAGTTGTTGGCGTTGTAGTTGTAGTGTTTGTTGGCGTTGTAGCTGTAGTGGTTGTTGGCGTTGTAGCTGTAGTGGTTGTTGGGATTGTAGTGGTTGTTGGAGGTGTAGTTGTAGTGGTTGTTGGCGATGTAGTTGTAGTGACTGTTGGCGTAGTAGTTTTTGTGGTTGTTGGCTCTGAAGTATTTGTTAGTGTTGTAGTGGTTGTTGGATCTGTAGTAGTTGTTGATCTTTTATTGGTAGTTAGTGTTGTAGTTGTTGTTTGCTTTGTAGTAGCTGTTGCTGTGGAAGTGGTTTTCAGTGTTGCAATTGTCTGTGGTATAGTAGTGATCGCATGTGTTGAAGTATTTGTTTGATTTGTAGAATTTGTTTGCGTTATATTGATTTTTAGCATTGTAGTAGTTTTTGGCTTTGTAGTGGGTGATTGCGTTGTTGTGGTTGACAGTTCTATAGTGGGTGTTGGCGTTGTTGTGGTTGATAGTTTTGTAGTGGTTGCTGTTGTAGTTGTCGTTTGAAGCATCAACATTGAAGTTGTAGCTAAATTTGTTATGGTCGAAGGTTCTTTTAAAATGTTGAATTTTGAAAACGACAATGTTGATGCGATCACGGGAAAGCTACCAATATAGGTAACTCCTGTGACATTTTTAATTTCTTTCTCAATGACTTTCTTTAGAAACTGATTAGTTATTTCCCTGTTGTTTGTCTCTAAGAACAGAAGAAAACTTACTACTATGCTCCCTTTTCTACAAGAAACAAAATAAGTAAATTAGTTCGCTGTTTAATTTTTATTTCATTTTGAAGATTATGCATTTGATGCTTAAATTACCGGAGATCGGTTACATAACACTTTCGTCGAAATAGGAAATCTGTGCGAATTCCATTTTCCATCTACATAGCAAAAATCAAAACAAAATGTAAATCACAAAGTGAAAATAATTGTTTTATCATTTACTGGAAGTGTTTTTTAAAAGAGAGCAAATTCAATTTGTAAATAGGTAATTGTAATAAATTTTAATAGTTTTATAACTGAAATATGAACATGAATTAAATACCATTTTAGAAAAGTTTACTGTAAAGTGCTTGTATGCGATAGAACTTTTATCATGGAAATCTTCTGTGAAGTTTTGAAGGACAGTAATTTCTCCCTCAGTTAAAACTGAAAAAAATAAGCGTTTTCATCACATAAAATAAGTCATATTGTAACAGGTAACTTGGTCATTTATTGCAGATGAAATCAAAATATTAGATGGAAGCATTGGTCCCATATTTGAAAAGCTGGATTAGGTTTCCATTCCGTTGCGCATGCTTTTGTGCACTCTTAGTACAGTAGTTATTATTCGGATTTAAGGTCGGTCGCGGGTTTAAAATGGTGTGCCCTTTGCGCAGGGTATTGCGCATTAATGTCGTAAAACGCAAATGCAAAAGAAAATGTTCAAATATACAGGCTATCATGTATCGTTTTTATTTTTAAAAAAATACTTATCATAAAAATTATTTTTAGTGAAATGAATCGTTAGAATAATGTTCAGAAGTATTTTAATTATTCCGCAGCTTCTAAAAAATCGACGTTATCCATGTCGGAGTCAACGTCTTACGATGACGTCAGTTGAAACTTTGACGTAACAATTAACAAAAAAAAACGTCGTGCATTTTTATTGCAGCGTCAATGATTAAAGATATAAACAAGAGGCCAATAGGCCTTAACGGTCACCTGAGTAGCATAACCCATACACAAACTTGTCAAGGAGTCTCATATATGCATTTAATTAAGTTTTATTCTGGAATAGAAAATGTTTTAATTTGTAATGCCTGAAATTTTTTGAAAAGGACTATTAAACCTATAATTTTAGCAAAAAACTTAAAAGATCATAAAAGAGTGCATGACCTGATATTCAAAAGGTGCAAGACTCTGATAGAAAATAATTTAATAATAATAAGGTGGCTATTATTCATGTTTTATCTAAAACAACCTCCCATCCCCCATCCCTCCGGGACAGACAGGAACTCTCCCTGTGGACATTTAAACAAACGAGAAAAAAAACCCAGCTTTATCGATAAAAGCCATCATGAGTTACTCACTTCTCATGTTCCAGTTTTTGAATATTCAACCTTCGTTGAGAATCACCATCTGGCATATATACCAAAATCATTTTACCTTTATATCAGTGATTTTAGTTAGCCAATTATGACTTTACTATTAACAAGTCTATTTGTTTATTTTGAAAGTTCAAAAACTGTTTTTGTTTCAAATGATAAAAAGCCTTGCATAACTCTTTTAATCATACAACTTCTTTATAATTACATTATATTCAATGATTAATTAATAAATATGAATAAGCAAAGGAAGATAACTCCATTAGAAGGAAGCAAGGGAAAATAACTCCATTGACTGTTTACCCCCCCCCCCTTTACACTCTTTCCAAATGCTCTCCAAATGCTAGGTCCTGAACCCTGACTTAGGGGTCATGAATTTCAGAATTTAGGTAGAGGAGGTCATAACCATGCATTCAGTTTTTTGCCCACATGTGTGGGAGTAAAGATTTTAAAGATTTAATACATTTTAACTATATGGCTATATTGCCCACACCCTAGGGCCTAAACCCCTGTCCCAGGGGTCATGAATTTCAAAATTTTGGTAGAAGACTTCATTGACATCATATCCATGCCTTTAGTTTTTCACAAATTTATACAGGAGTATAGAAGAAGATTTTCTAAGATTTAATACATTTGTACTATATGGCCATATTCGCCCCACCCTAGTGCCTGAACACCTGTCCCAGGGGTCGTAAATTTCACAATTTAGGTAGAAGACTGTACATCATATCCATGCATTTAGATTTTCACAAATATATATGGGAGTAGAGAAGAAGATTTTCTAAGATTTAATACATTTTTACTATATGGCCATATTGGCCCCACCCTAGAGCCTGAACCCCTGACCCAGGGGCCATAAATTTCACAATTTTGGTCAAGGGCTTCATGAACATCATTACAATATATTTAGTTTTTAACAAATATCTATGGGAGTAGAGAAGAAGATTTTCTAAGATTTAATACATTTTTACTATATGGCCATATTGGCCCCACCCTAAACCCTGAACCCCTGACCCAGGGGCCATAAATTTCACAATTTTGGTAGAGGGCTTCATGGACATCATAACCATGCAATCAGTTTTTTCCTTACATGTGTGGGAGTCAGAAGAAGATTTTTGAAAATTTGGCTGTTTTTTTTGCATATTTGGCCCACCTGTGGCACCCTGGGAGTGGTAGAGCCATTAATTTCACAATTTACATTCCTCTTACCATAGAGATGCTTCACACCAAAATGGGAACAATTGGCCTTGTAGTTTTTAAGAAGTTAAAAATGTAAATTGTTAACGCACGACGCACGACGACGGACGAAAACAGATAGCAATAGGTCACCTGAGTTTACTCAGGTGACCTAAAAATATAATTTGCAAAATAAAAACATATGCGCGATCCTTTCATGTTCTCTGTGAGTGGAAATTAGGTATTTCTTTATCTATTACAAATAAAATTAAATTTGATTCGTAAACATCTTTTTATTTTATACAATTCTATATGTAAAATGTCTGACACGGCAAGTTTATACGACCAAACTATAAGGGCGAATAGCACAAAAACTATCTGGTCAATTTCGTTTTAATTTGGCAAAAAGTTAACTAATACGTTATCCTTCCATCGCTGAAAATTAAAAGAAAATTGTATGTTTGTAATTTTTTACATATGAAATTGAACATGAAAACCCTCTTTTTCCAATATAATCCTATATAAAAAGTCGGGGATAATTCGGACATATGACTAAAATTTGAGCGCGGTACACAGATAAACTATCCGGTTAATTTACTTTATAATTTGCACATAGTCTACTCATAAGTTGACCTTTCACTTTAAAAAAATTAAAGGAAATCGTACTTTTGAAACATTCTCCCCCGAGACTCCTTTAAACAAAACAAATTGTTGTATGTTCGGAGGAAGTCGTCATTGATCAGCTTTGTAGGAGTATGTCACAATAATTGACTTACAGTGTATGCTAAGTAAAAACAGAACGCTATGAAATCTAAACATGCACCACTTTTTCTAATTTTTTGAATTTATCCCATTTACCTCTTTTGTAGTGTGAAAAAAAATTGCATTTTCTTTTAACACGTTTTAGTAAGTTACGTGTTATTTAAGACAAATCCTTAAAACACCAGACAACAGTAGTTTAGTAGTTTTTCTAAAGTAAATTTTACGTGAAAAGACAAGTCGGCCTCCTGAACAGACACCCCACTCCGGCTTCCTCCCACATCAATGACCACCCTCGCGCTAACACCCGTGCCAACGAAAGATATTAATATAAGTTGTAGAACTTGTTTATCAATCGTTGTAAAATAAATAAAGTTCAGTTGAACTCTTGAATTTTGTTTAAAAATCTGCTTGGACTTTCAACAGACATTTACAACAAATATGTTGAGTCTAATTATGACCAAAATATTGAATCTTGTCGAAAAAGTGTGGCTTAAATATCAGGTGGTTTAACGACCTCCTATCCTTAGCCATGTTTGATAACTCTGAAATATCAGGATTTTTTTTTATTCGTACCATAAATTTGACTTTTATATACAAATCTATTACTCACAGGTAAATCGGTTCGAATCACCGATGCACCCGGATACAACATTTTTTTAAAATATGATCTCAACTTGTATATTTATTCCATTATATCTATTGCGGACAGAAAAATAACTCTGTAAAATGCATAAATATCAGCAATATTTTTTTTAATTTCATTCCATTAACAACTTTTGAAAGACAAATAAACATTTTTATTATAAAAAAGGCTTTGAGGCTGAGGGTCGGAGATATATTTTTATGGGTCAACCTATTTTTCTATAAAGCTATGTTTAGTCGTATTCCGAATCTTATAAACGTAGTATTATTATTTTATGAATATTTTATATAAAAATACGATTGCATTATGAATGTAAAAACTGTTTTTAATTCCATTTAAATGGATCTTTCACATCGTCAAATAGTTATACCAGTATTATTTCTTAAACCAGGTTGTAGTTATGATTTTTCGATTGTCAATCGCATACGTTGTTTTAGATGTGAATAAAATGTTAAAGATGGAAAGATTGAAAGTAAAAGTATGCTGAAAAGTAGCTGTTTAAACAAGCGTCTTTTGTTGTATGTTAACTGTTAATTATTAATCGAAACTTAATGTTAAAGATACTTACCGAATATATTTGGTGATTCTAGAAAAAAAATGTACATTTGTTATAGTTTTCTAGTAATCAATCCTTAGTGCTTAATCTCTTTAGGCTCTTCGAATATATATTATATGCGGCATGTTATATACAATCATCCTACTCAGTAAAATGAGTTTATTTGGAGAGAAAAATAAAACTAAAGAAAATTATAACGATTGTTGTGATATCATTATAAATACTAGTAACATGTTTATACTACTGTAAGTTAAAACGGGCTTTGTTTCTTGTTCTTAGTTTATGATCAAATGTATTCATTCAGCATTTCCGTACTTAGCTTTTTGTTCTGTGGTTTGGCAAAGACAAACACAACAGTAAGAGCAACAGCAAGAGCCACCAAACAACTTGATACGAGAACTATGACAATAGTTGTTCTGTATTTCGTTCGGTTTTTCAGACTATTATAGCAGTCGATCCATTTTGTTCTGATGCTATTTTATACGTCTCATCTCCTACCATAGTCATCATCTAATATACAAATTAAGTTAGAGCAATAGTCATTAATTGTTAATTGATTGATTGTATATAACTACACTTCAAATCAAAACATATCGAGTGTACAAACTTTTAGCATGGGGTTTACCTTTACACAAAATAATACCTACATAAGGGCCGGTGGGGGGGGGGTGATTTTAATCAGTTACTCTGGCAAAATGGAAGTAAAACAGTGTTTGGACCTAATCACAAATCATGAATGGAAAACCATCATTGCTGACAAGACAGTACTTGAAAAAAAATCGATGTCAAGTATTAAAAAGCATTGTATTTTAAGGAAACTTATTCATAAATATCTTGAAAATAGTCAGATTTTAAATGGTAAGAACTATTAAGATATTTTTGTTATCGTATGTTTTCCTACGCCAGAGTTAAATAACAACCACAACACCAACAACCACCACCACATTACCAAAAACCAACACTAAAATACAAAAAAACAACCATCACAACAACTACCACAACACCAACTACCACAGCAACTACCACAACACCAACTACCACAACAACTACCACAACACCAACTACCACAACAACTACCACAACACTGACTACCACAGCAACTACCACAACAACTACCACAACACCAACAGCAAACACCACAACAACTACCAAAACAACAACTACCACAACACCAACAACAACCACCACAACAACAACGAAAACTGTTAGATCTTATGTTTTAATTCAATCTGTTCACATTATTGTTGCCGAGGCTACCTTTTGTGAAATAATAAAATAAATAGTATGTTATTGCATAGATGCTTATTGATGTTAAAACTATGTTTAAGTCATATGATGATATTGCAAGTATTCATGATACATCGGTTAAATGTTGTAGTGTGAATGCATATAACCGTACGTATTACTTGAAAAATCTCAGATAAAACAGAATGTCATCATAAAAAAAGATCATTTCTCATATTTTAATGAATATCACAAATTGTTTTAATGATTTTTTAAAATACATATCTACCGTCCTTGGACGACCAATGAACTCCCGACGAAAATCTTCACTCGTGGCTGTGGTAATCCACTTTTGGGTTGAGTCTTGTCCTTTTTTCTGTCCTTGTACTTTTGTTTGAATGCTGAAATCGTTCAAAAATGTACTGTGGTCTCTATCGTGCTATTGGGTATTTTTTGACTTTGAATTTATAAAGAAAAAAATGATCTAAGATTACATGTAAATGAAATATGATTAGCAATATATTTATATAATTATATATAATTGATATAATAAGTTATACGATTACCCATGTCTATCACATTTTGAAGGATATATCTCCATTCTTGTCTATCTTATATCAACAATAAATACTTGAAAGATGAATGGTTCGTAGATTTATAAGATTAACAAATGTAAACTGCGCATGTGCGCCACTGAGTTCATAATGGGATACCTCACAACATCTTATCAGGAGATAAGATATAAATGGTAGGCTTTATTTTCAAAAGAAGAAATTTGTGTAGTAAACGTATGCAGGAATATTTACAAAATAGGGAATATACATGTTTTCATTAGAAAAATTCAATTTATCTTTAAGAACCATTCATAATGTAGTTTAGAACCTTTTTAACAGGAACTTGGAGTATAGGTAGTTAAGTCAGACAAAAATGTGACGTAATCCTGTTTATTTCATCGGTGGGAACTCAGGTATGGCTCTTTAAAATTAACAGGATTTGTCTGGCATTTGAGCTAGGACCGCGCAATTTGTGTATATTTCACTTGAAACCAGCTTCATTTTAAACTTGTTTTGATGCAAGAAAAAGATATATAGTTACATTCTACCGAAAGTCCAAAGTCTTGTTAAAATGGTTCTATATGATATAAACTTATCTGAAGTTAGCCTTGCTATTAAAAGATAAGTGCACACCTTTAAAACAGGGTGTTACTTTTTGACAGAAGATAATGCTATCTCATTGGATTTAAATATCACTTCTCACTGATTAAGGTTAGAATTAATAAAATATGATTTGAACTAGAGTTATAGTATTTGTACGGTGTTCCGATGGGACCACTTCGACCTTCTCACTATCGCCTTTAGGGTGAAGATTCGAGAGTGCGAAGTTGCGAAGGCGAAAGTGCGAGGTTGCAAAGGCGAAGAAGCGATACTACTATCGCTCCTTCGCCTTTGCAACTTCGCTCCCTCGCCTTCGCACCATTTACACTTTCGCCTTCGCACCTTCACACTTTCGCCTTCGCCTTTTATGTTTGTGAATCTCTCTATCGTTTAAAGATAATTTTAGCTGTATAAAATGAAATCTATGCCAGAAGATGAACTTTTGAGAATTTATTTTCAACAGCTTGCCTAAATCCAAATATTTTTTAGAGGGGGAGGGGGTCCGAACGATAATTGCATTTGCCGGGGGGGGGGTGTTCCGAGGCATAGTTTTGGTTATTTTATTATGAAATTATTATTTTAAATTCTCTAGGGGGATGGGGTCCGGACTCTTCTACCCGTTTACTGTGTGAAATAATTACATTGAATTTTTCAAGGGAGGGGGGTCCGGACTACGGTATTGATTTAAGATAAACACACAGCTGGTAAAAGATACTAGTCTGGAAATGCATGTGTACACAATGTCTTTATGACGGGCATTGCATTTTATGTGGAGTATATACATGAAGTGATAAGGCATAGCAAGCACTGGTAAACATATATGCCACGTCATACAGTAAAATAGTTATAAATATTCATACACAGGCACCTGACGTTATATATTTTTCTCATAATAAAAATAAATACCCTATATCTAATGATACACAAGGTACCCATCGCCACCATCTTGGATTTATTTCAAACTGTCAATCAGCTGAAAGTTTTGCTTAAAACTCATCAGTAAAATTATTTTGCCATTCTCTACGTTTCCCGATCGGTCGTTCAACATCTAAGCTTACAGCTGATTCAACAAAAACGGTGCATTACACCTGTCCTTAATAAAAATCGCCCCTCAATTTGCATCTACTGCCTTGAATATGCGACAAAAGGCTGAAGGGTGGATGGAAATTGACATAATTGCGTCATATTTTTGGGTCATGCAGTAGATGCAGATTGAGGGGTGATTTTTTCCAAGATGGCGGCGATGGGTCCTTGTGTATCATAAGGGTCTTCCGTCTCAGCGGAAGACCCTTCTATTTTTCGATTGTTTCTTTTTCACTTTTCTTTTTTAAGGTCTTCCGTTTCCAATAGAAGACCTTATTGTTTTTACGGTCTTCCGTTTCCAACGGAAGGCCTTATTGTTTTTGTACTGTTTTGTCTTATTATTTTTTAAACAAATTTTGTGCACGCAATTTTTCGAAAAATATTGGACCGATTTTGTTCATTTTTTCACAGATGATTGCCTATGGTCATATTTCTAGAGGTCTTTTGAAATTTTGAAGTTTTCACTTCCGGTCCCGATTAACGGCCAATTTTGTCATTTTTTACGTCTAATTTTGTGCAGAACAGATCTCAGAAACTATCAGACATATGACTACGAAATTTTCAGGATAGGTAGACCATAGTTTGAAGTTTTCACTATTATGCTGTTTTACGCCAGTGGCGCCATTTCCAGGAGCTCGCCTAAGCACGAAAATCGGTAACGAATTTTGGATCTGTATCTTTTTACTGATTGATATTTTGTTGAGACTTATATAACAAAAGTAGTAGAATATTAAAAGTTCTTTCCAAGAAATCAAGAAAAAGGGTCTGGCCCCTTTAATTAGGGGGCAAGAGACTCGTTAAATCTATTACAAATAACTTAAAATCAATCAAGATTTTTTAATGCATTATAGAAGCAAAGTTGTTTATTGTAACAATATATGTTATTAAAACTTATTGCCACACCCAATTAAGACGTAATTAGGGATTTTTAGGGGCCAAAATCCTTAAATTTTAACACAATATATCCAGAGAAGGGGCATATTTTGTTAAGCATTGTAGAAGAGAAAATGTCTGCATAGATAATTCTCACCGATTCCACTAAAACACTAATATCTGTCCATTGGTATCTACAGGGCTGGCCCCTTAAAATATTCAATCATTTGTATCTCAAAAATGAACAACAATTTTAGATGGGTGTAAGAACAAAAAATATTAGTATTTATGAGACCTTATGAGACTTTATGAGCATGAACTCAAGAAAAAAAGGGCTGGGCCCTTAAATTAGGGGACAAGACACTCGTAAAGTATCTTACACATAACTTAAAAACGATAAAGATTTGTTAATGCATTATAGAAGCAAAGTTGTTAATCGTAACAATATCCGTTTGAAAAAATCATTGCCACACCCATTTATGACGTAATAAGGGATTATTTTTAGTCCTTAAACTTTGACGCGATATATATAGAGAAGGAGACATATTTTGTTAAACATTAAGCATTGTAGAAAAGAAAATGTCTGATTTGATGATACAATGTATTAATCGACTCCGCTAATAAAAACACTAATGTCTGTCCCTCGTAAGGATCTACAGGGCTGGCCCCTAAAATATTTAAACATTTGTATCTCAAAAATGAACAATAACTTTTGATAGGTGTAAGAACAAAAAATGTTAGTATTTAAGAGACCTTTCTAATGAACTTATGAAAAAGGAGCTGGCCGCTTTTATTAGGGGCCAAGGACTTGTAAAATCTAATACAAATAACTCAAGAGATCAATATTTGAAATACATTATAGAAGCAAAGTTGTTGATCGGAACAATATTAGTTTGTAAAACTCATTGCAACACCCATTTATGACGTAATTAGGGATTTTAGGGGACTAAAAGCTTAAATCTTTAATTTGATGTAAGTGAAAAAGAAAAACACTTTGTTAAGCATTGTAACGGATATTGACAATCGCATACATTATCTGAAAGAGAGGGGTTGGGGAAATTCTAAAATATCATTGATATTTTAGTCGTATCATGTAAAAAAAAATTGAGAGGAAGACCTACTCGTTACTCGTAACGAGATCGATCTAGTTTTCTTTTTTTTCTTTACAATTTTTGTGCAGAAGATCTCTCGGAGATAGGTAGTCCGTTTTTCGTCAAATTTTCAGCATCGATCTATTATCATCTGAAGTTTATACCCCATTTTCGATTTTGTAAAAATCACTTCCGGTTCGGATTTATCCGCCATTTTGTCATTTTTTCTTGACTTCTAGTCCACGCATCTTATGAGAAAGGAGTGAAGATAGAAAGCTGAAATTTTCAGGAATAATAGAGGACATGTTATTCTAGCCTCTCCAGGAAAAATTATTCTTCGGAAATTCCGAGTACGGAAGCTAGCTTTGATCAAAATAAAAGTCAAACATTTGCAATGAATTTTCTTTATCCGTGCATTTCCTTAAAAACGATTAAAAATATAATACTGAATATTTGAGGAATAATAGATGCTGCTTCTGATGATATCATTCTAGAATTGATTTGATGAATTTAATTTTTTTAAAAATTTTAAACTAATTTAAATCGTGTTAAAATAAGCTCATACTAATTTAAAACATGATATTTCGGTTGCACTTGCAATTCTGCGTCTGATGACACTTTTTTCGAATTAATTAAATAAAATTGAAATTTTCCAAACATTAAACTTATTTAAATCGTGTTAAAATGACCTCATACTAATTTTAAAACATGAAATTTCAGTTGCGCTTGCAATTCTGCGTCTGATGACATCTTTTTCGAATTGATTGGATGGTATTTAGATTTTTTAATATTAAATTTATTTAAATCGCGTTGAAATGACCTCAGAATAATTTTAAAAACATGTTATCTAAGTTGCGCTTGCAATTTTGCGTCTGATGACATGTTTTACGAATTTAGTAACAATTACCGAGTTGTTAATCATCGCTACATAATTTATAGAATGTATAAAAATGACCAGTTAATTTTTTTTAACATAAGTTACATGTATGAGCTTAAATGATCAATAAATGTTCTGTATTGTTAACATTGCTTTCATTACTGAACACCTTAGCTGATCGCCGCGAATATTGCAGCCGAGATCAAATCACACGGAAAATGATAGAACAGTATACACGCACGATACGATAGCATTAACGCACGATAGAACAGTATACACGCACGATACGATAGGATTGATACACGATACGATAGGATAGGATTGTAAAAAATAACGTTGCGGGAACTGTAACCATGTAACACAATTAGATACAACAAATTGTGTTATTATTAAAATCTTTGTGTACGTTGCATTTATCTATTTTTGTACTCGTCTTCCTGGACAGTAATTTAAACATGTGTGGGACTTATGAATGAGAGAACAAACATTCGATAACAACCAAGGATATTTTGACCATACCGTGATGGTCATTAATAAATATACCTTTTATGTCGGGTTACTTTAATAGCTAGAAAAACATCTTGACCATGGCGTGGTGATCATAAATGAACATTAAGTGCTTGGTACTTCTTTTGGGTTTGAGATGGACATAGACTACGTGGAACCCCACGGCATAAACATCAAAGTAATTGGTGAATGTTCTTTCATCTATACACTTGTCAACTAAGATATGAAGAGACACCCCCATTGTTTTCTGAGATGTTTTTAATACCCGTACTTGGTCAAGAAGAGTCAGTCCTCAACACACCACCAGTGAGGAAGGTTCCAATGTGCAAAGACTCCCGGCTTACCCCGTGCGCAGTAACAATTGGACAGTGACTTTAATTATTTTACCATTTCCTTTTATTCAAAGGAGAATTGATTATTAATGAACTATCAGTGAAATTGGATCTGAACTATTAATCAGAAGAAATATTATTAGGGTCTTCCGTTTCCGACGGAAGACCCTCTTGTTTTTCTACTGTTTCTTTCTATTATTATTATTATTCTTAATATTCTTTTTCTGCCTTCTTTAAAGCTTTATATCTCGAAAACTATTCACTCGATTTGCACCAAATTTTCAGAACTTATAGAGCATCTGAGGGGATAAATGTTTTCAGTTAAATTTTTTGATGACGTCACTTCCGGTTTAAGATATTGACGATTTAGTGAAATTTTAAGGGTCATTTTGTCCACGCAACTCCTCTGAAACTATTCACGATAGAAAGTTAAAATTTTCAGGGATTGTAGATGAAAGTCTGTAGATGTACCGCATTGTTTTATAATATGGATAATACGCAAGGCGTTGAAGCTCGCTTGAGGTCGAAAATTGGCACCAATTTTTTTCACAAAAATTTTGCACATTTTCTGAAATATTTTTAAACCTGTAAATATTTTGTTAAATTATGTAATGCAAAAGTTGTTTCACTTTTCACGGGCTTTCATTTAATATCAAGAAAAAGGGGCTGGCCCCTCAAATTAGGGGCCAAGAGGGCTCTAAAGTCTTTTTGCAATAACTCTTTACTGAACAATTATTTGTTATCAATTATAGAAGCAAAAATGTTCATTGTACAGCTTTTAATCTATACAGTACCATACCTAAGTCATATGTTACGTAATTAGGGGTTTCAAGGGGCCAGAAGTCCTAACCTCTGATCATCAATATCTAGGAAAGGAGATATATTTTGAAAAGCATTGTAGAAGAAAAGTTGCTCAGAATAATGTTCTTAACAATATGATACCTTAAATTTTTCCGTTGGTGGCCCCGGTAAGGAGTTAAAGGGTCGGCCCCTAAAACACAGTTGTTTAGATATATCTAAAACGGCTAACAATTTGTGAACAATTGTTGAACAAAATATGTTCATATTTGCGAAACCTTTCATTTGATATCAAGAAAAGGGGGCTAGCCCCTCAAATTAGGAGCCAGTAGGGCTACATATTCTTTTTATAAGAACTGTTTTTGAGCGATAATTTGTTATTAATCATAAAAACAAAAATAAGAGCTTATTAAGCTTAATTTAAACCTGAAATCCGTTTTAAAATCGGAAGATGCATTACAGAGATATAAGGGTTTAAAAATTGATTTTTCCGGAAATTTTGATTCTGCAGTCTTGGTTAGGAAAATAGTGTTATGTTCAAAGTGAAATTAACTCGTACCTAAAATAATTCGAATATTGTAAAGTCGTACTTGAACACATTTGGATTTGTATTGGCTAAGTCGTTCTTGAAATCGATAAGGTTTTTGTTAATTCGTACTTAGAATAATTCGGATTTTGTTAACTCGTACCAAGAATAATTCGATTTTTTTCTTTTTGTTTGAGTTACTTATGTTTATTGGTTTAAGAACTCTGCTTCTTAGCGGAACTTCTAGCTTTACTTTCGACATTAACGGAAGACCCACTCGTTGCTTTGCAACGAGTTTTGCTCTAGTTATCTTTATTATTTGTTGTATAACCTTATTAAACTTATTTGCATTTAGTACTCTGTTTTCTTTGTGCTGTGTTACAACCAGCAAGACAAAATTAGGCGATCCTAGTACATTGTCTCCCTCGAGAGCAAAAACAGAAGCAATCCTAACAACATCAAGTAAAGAAGACAGTTCTTTAGCAAACGCTTATTCTAAAATAACTAAATATATGACAATGCCAACACTATCACCGCATCCTTCGTATGAATCAATAACAACGGAGTTGACAGCCATTGATAGTACAACATCCATTAGCAACACAAATACAGTTTCTCCAATCGCTACAGAGAAATCATCACTCACAGAAACTAATACAACAACAGCAAAATTAGATAGAATAACAGAATCAAATGATGCAATTTCTTTCGCAGTGATTACGGATATATCAACTGAAACAATCTCAAAGGCAAGCAAAGAAATATCTATACATGTACTTTTACATCTGCAGAAACAATATCAATCGTTCCCATTCAAAGAACCTTTACAAGCGAAACACGATTACCTGCAACAGTCACAATCCCAATACCTACACCAGAAAAACGGGAAATTCCGCATTTAAGAAATGAATCAAACACTGAAATGACTCATCCTGCAACATCAACTTTTCTAGAACCATTTACAATTGAGTAAAATGATTATCATGACTAAACGATTTGCCAGTCAGTTGTTTTAAATATGATGTTTTCTTTTTTTTGTGCAATCAAAATTAAATACAAATAAAAGGTTATTTGCTAGAATGTCTTTTTTCTTCTTCAGACATATTTTTCCCGATTAAAACATTCCTGCAATAAAAAGTTACTTGTATGAGTAATATCGATAGAAGGTCCTCACACTTTAAAACAATTGCCATTCAGTTTACAACTTACGTATAACTTTCATTTACCCGTGCTATTATTTAAATCAATCACCCTACATACTCTGCTGAATACTTACCTATCAATCCCAATCTTGAAAATCTTTCATAATCAAGTAAAAGGTGCTCTATTTCAAAAACGGAAAAAAATGAATCGTCCATCTCCGATTTTGAACAAAAGATTTGTGAATTGTTTATCATGTTCCTGGTTATTTTGCTTGACCATTTTTATCAAGCTTAAGAGTAACTTAATTTTTACTGCAGTTTATCATTGAATATTTACAATTTGTTGTATGTGGAAAATGAACATAATAACCCAATCTTGATAGTTGTTGGTTGTTGTGTGTAGCTAAAATATAAACAAAGAATAGACTATTTTGATCTTAATAATGTATTTTGCATTCTTTATTTAGCATTTAATTAGATGCCATGTGATAACGTGTTTAACGTGTTAAATAAACGATGAATCAGATAGTTTATGCACAAAATATAATGGTATAATTTTTTAAAAATAAAATATACATTTTAATCACTGACAACAGGTCTAAAACATAAACTAATGGTTGATATAAAATATTTATATCGCTATATACAGGGTTTTGTAGGAAATATTGCTTGTACAGGTACTATACACAAAGTTGTCTAGAAGGGTTTATTACAAGTATTTATTTGAAAACTTTATTACAAACGGCAATACGCAAAAACAGATTGCCGAAATTGATGCTTACAATTATTTTATTATTAACAATATACACGAAAGTTTGTTGCTCGTCATGTTTTCCCTCCAAAACTATTGATTTTATGTAATTATGTTTCTACTTCATAAATTGTGTATGAAATAGTATTCAAATAACTTTTGCCGTGTCGTATTTTTTACCAAATATTGGCCAACGTATTTAAATATCAGACTGTTTAATGATCCTGTTGTTATGGATATTTTTCTTTGCCACGCAGAGCCTAGCGATTTCATGATCTCCGCCGATCGCCATACATTAAATCTGATTTCTTTATTTGAAAAATATGTAACACATGAATGAAAAATTAAATATTTACATATCGGTTGTATTTCCATGAACATGTTATCTTAAATATACCGCAATACTTTTTCTGTAAAGTGTTATCATGAATATATAATTTTTGTTTTTAAAAATTTAAACAATAAAACGATAAATCAACAAAAAAACATTTTCTTCCAAATGTTTTTTATTAAACCCATGTAATTGGGTATATATAAAGTTCAGCCGATTTAAAGAAAATGTGGATTATTTTGGGGATTTATAACCAACAATCCGAACATGATAAGACAACACTGTTGGTTAATATGATCAAATAGCAATCGGACCAGTAAGTAGCATGTTTTCTTTTAACAACTGTACGGTTGATTTTTTTTTTATAGTTTTGTTGTTTTTGTTTTGGTTGTTTTTTTCTTTGTTATTAGATCAATAAATTTTAATATCAATTTCTTTTGTTATAACAGTTTTTCAGTTAGTTATTTAAAAGTTTGGTTGATTTTACATTTATTTAAATTTATTGAAATAAAAGATAGAAAAAAACAAGTATAAGTGATATATGCGTATTAAACGTATTATTAACATGTACGAGTGACCGATTTAGATCTAACCGGCAACAATGTTTTTTTGAAAACTAAGTAGCGACTGCGCATACATTAATTCTCATCTACAAACTGGTATAAAAATATATATTTCAAGATACATTTATAAAGCATAATTTATATATTAAGTGTATAGAACAAATTTCTATTGTCTAAACATTCAGTCTTATCATTTGAAAGTATTTCTTCTTAACGTAGGTCAACGAAGATAATTTACCAAAGATAAAACAAAGAATAAATGACTATCAAGTTCATTTAATAATATTGAATTATTTATGTTAGCTTAGGGTTTCCTCTTCAGATTTTTACAAGACCGTAAAACATAAGCAAAAATCATTAAAAAATGATCAAACAAACAAAAATATTGAGATATTTTATGTGTATTTCTTCACCTAAAGAAAAAAGAATATATCATCAAGTCAGTTTAAAATATAATCAAAAGCAAAACCGTGTTTGTATAACATTGAATGTATAATTTTAAATAACTTTAAAACAACGTTTTAAAAATATGCATCTTTATATTTTTCAATGGTACCTATTTTACATTCATTATACATTGATCATTGAATGTGTGAAAAATAGTATAAAAAAATTTTGTAAAAGTTTGTGTCGAAACGTTGAAAACCAACAATACATTAAAATGCAAAACATGTGAATAAAGCAGAAAAAAAACTTATACATAATAAAAGAACATTATATATCTTTATGTATGGTGCTTAACAATCGATTTTGATTTTTGAAAATCAATCGTTTAATCAAACACTAAAGCTGAACACCGCTCGTAAATAGGCACTATCCGCCATATTTCTCTTTCATCACTGCTGTTCCTACAACCCTTATATAAGGGACAAACCTCTAAACAGTTCAAAGGACTTAGCTGTAGAGGTCTCACCTGCTTGGAAGTACATCTTGCCTCGCCGTGTTACTCGGTGGCGATAAAATTATCAAATTTTACGCACTTTTTTCAAGCCAGGACAATACTAACACCAAATAAATTGGTCAATTCATTATTTACAAACAGAATATGCACACAGAATAAGAAATAAATCCAAAAATCCAAAAACAACAAAAAGTAATACTATATGTCGGCCACGAGTTTCAGGTGTACAATCAGGTGTAACGAAATCGAACGGTTTATATACCAGGTAACTGTGTGACGGTGCCTATTTACGAGCGGTGTTTAGTTTTAATCAAATGTGTGTAACAACGTCTTCGTATTGCTTTTAAGAAATGAAAAAATCACAATAACAAACCGTCAACCATCTCAAAATCCAGAAAACGAAATACAAATTCAAAACAGAGCAACACGGACCTCCAAAAAGATAGAGGTAGGATCAGGTGCCTAGGAGGAGTAAGCATCCTCTGCTGACCGGTGTCGTATAATTTAAGGTCCTACCCGTAAAACGATCCGGCCGGACCTTTAATGTTAACATTTAAGGTCCGGCTTTCCCCTATAAGAAAAGGTCCTATTCGTAGTCACTCTTTAATATTTCTCTTAAAGTAATTATTCTTTTTGCTCATGTATATGTATCTTAAAGATGTCTATGTTTACAAAATCCAATCAAGCATTTGCGTATGATACATGTATGACCGTATTACTAAACAAATTACTTTGTGAAATAATAAATATTGAAAGCGGGTTAGATTTTAACCAATTGTTAAAGAATCTGGAAAAAGGAAAAACAGGAGTATTTTGACAATAATTTGCACACAACATTTAGTCCCTTTGTTTTTAAATCTCTTCCGGTGTATATGTATTAGCAGAGTGTTTCACAACAGGTAAACACGGGTAAAAGAAGCCCTGCAGGCATTTACACCTGTGCTAATCAGAATACACCCCTCAACTGAGAAAGAAAAAAAATGTCTCCGCTGTAGTGTTCTACACAACTAAGATTGTCTTTTTAGCTCGTGCTTTGTTTATTTTTCAGTAGATTAAAAACTTATGATAATATACTAAAAATTTATACGTCTCTAGGTAAATTTATCACTAGTTTAAGATAAATAATAAAAGGTCGCATATGTGGATTACCTTAACAGAGGGTATACATTGACAATATAGTGTAAACGTAACTGTGGTAACTATAAGGGTGTGAAAAGACAGGAGAAATTAATTAGATGATACGAGTACCTATAATTAATAAGCATGTTTTAATTGACTATAGGTAAAGTGTTTAAAAAGTAATAAAAGTGATTATGTTGAAATAATATCTCTCTCTCTCTCTCTCTCTCTCTCTCTCTCTCTCTCTCTCTCTCTCTCTCTGTTTTTTACTCATAATGTGCATGCAATATTGTTAAAAAAGTATAAGAGTTTATTCTCGACCGTATTTGATCACCTTATTATTCTCAAAGACTTATTCCCTCTTCCTTTAATACAACGTACAATATTTTTACATGTATATAATGATGCACACATGTAATTAAGCAAGGATTTGGAAACAAGTAAATACATGTACTTAATAAGTGAATCCGTTTCCATCGATAAAGTTTACAATTTTCAAATTTTTGATATGGTTAAGTTAGGATTTCTCTGTAAGCACATTTATGAAAAATTAAAGGCTGAACTAACAGCGTACTTACAAAAATTGCGTCGAGGAAGAAAATAACTAGATGCAAGGTATGTGATTTGTGATAAAATTGCTATGTTACAAAGCGTTTTAATGCAGCTGAAATATATTGTAAACTGCCTAAAAAATAATATCCTTGCTAATTTAAGAAAAATATGTATCTTTATGTAGTAAAATATTGACGTCCTTATTAAAAGGGATAGTGTCTAAGAGTAACAGTCTTGTATTGGTATAGATTAATAACTTAAGATCAGCCTCGATGCAGCAATGGCATCATTGTTAAATAGGAAAATAATTAATCAAATTGACACTTGTATTGACTTTCATTTATTGATGATATTTTGTTTCAGTGGGTAGGACCCATTATTATAGTTCAAGAAAAGGTCCGCCTCGTTGAAATACTGAATACAGATAATTCATATTCATACTAATACTTGTTTTGATTTACCCCGATGATCTTTTAATTTAGGGGTAGGACCTAATATTATAGCTCAAAAAAAGGTCCGCCTGTTGAAATATCGAATGCGAAAAATTAATATTAATATTGATACTTACTTTGATTGACCCCGATGTTCTTTTAATTTAGGGGTAGGACCTAATATTATGGCTCAAGAAAAGGTCCGCCTGTTGAAATGCTGGATGCAGATAATTAATATTAATATTGAAACTTGCTTTGATTTACCACAATGATCTAATATTATGGTTAAAAAAAGGTCCGCCCGTTGAAAAAAACATTTTAATACATGTAGTTAAACAAGGAATGAAGTACTAGTAGTTAATACATATTGGTAATGTATTGATGTTCATCGATATCTAATTTTTTTTTATTCAGAGGGTAGGACACAATATCATAGTACAAGAAAAGGTCCGCCCCATTGAAATGCTGTATGCAAAAAATTCACAGTATTTTAACCAGATGACCTTTGTTTCAGAGGTAGGACCCAATATTATAGTTCAAAAAAACGTCCGCCTCGCTAAAAGAACTGGTCATACATGGATGTAGTGAGTTTAATATAGATTCCTGTAGTGATAATTTTCAGTTGATCTTCTAATGTTGGTCATTGGAGTGGACATGAAATTGACTTCAGCGATTGTTTTATTTTTAAAAATGTATTCAGAGTAGTTACACATTATCTTTAATAATATTTATATAAATGATTTCAATTAAAGGAATGAGACCCGGTACATGTACATATACATGTATTATGTCCTTAAAAAAAAAGACCGTAAAATTAGCGTAATGCTAAGTAAGAGAAGTAGTAAAACATATATTTAAATTGAGTTTTATCCAACGACTTTTTAAAAATGAGACAATACATGAAATCTATTGCAAACGATTGTCCGTTTCGTTGAAATAATCTTAAAATATTAAGGTAGGTTTGTCCTATTTGCATCCCATCTAAAGACAATAAAAAATGCATGTCATGATGTTCATACGATATTTGTGAAAAAAAATAGTTATAGTTAATGCTATATATAGGGGTAGCAGGCAGAGTCTAGATTAAAATTTTGCCGGGGTGTGAACATTTGCCTTCTTTAAACAAATATTTTCCACAGGTGCTTGAGGACAGGAACCAGCCACCCCTCCTCCCCCGATCTAAACCCCAGGTATAGGTGACTTTTTTGATAGAAATTCCTTTACAGTTATGTACACAACATGTTCCATTTTAAATATCTAAAAATTAACGGAAAATAAACGATTAATGTAAAACACCCCCCATTGCATTTGAAAAGAGGATCTTTTATATACAGGTTGGGGTTGTTTTGAATAAACCGTTTATTTTCAATTAATTTTCAGATATTTGATATAAAACTTGTTGTGTTCATGACTTTAAAGGAATTTCTGTATTAAAAAAAGCGTCAACTGCCCCGGGGGTGGAGTGGGTGGGGTCGTCCTGTCCTCAAGCACCTGTGATATTTTCTTTCTAAGAAGAAAATCCCCTAAATTCTTTGCCAGATGCAAAATGCATATACAGCCGAAGGAATAGAGCTCTTTACTAATCTTACATGTATTTATTTCTTATAAACAACTCAATTCCTTTGGATACTCCCCTTCTTTGATTTTAACAAAGGCAAAAGTCCGATTCAAAAATATAGTTATAGAAAAGTAGGATCGAAGAAATGAACAACTTATAATAATTAGCATAATTTACACATATGCCCTAGTGCAAATAAAAATAACAATGATACCGCTTGCAGGTATCGTTGTAATTGAATTGTAAAGAATATTTGGTTTTAAAATGGGTAAGTAAACGTTTTTAAGCGTGTATCATATTGGGAAGATGTGCAAAAAGAGGACGTGTGAAATATCCATTGTTTACATGATAATTTCAAACAGTCAACCACCTGAAGGTGTGAACCCTTCACACCTGCAGGGTGGTGTGTGTATACAACACCTGGTTCAAGCTATTGTTTAATTAATGACACCAATCAGTTTCATTTCCTGTTTCTATAAGAACGACCGGCAAAATTTAAGTTGAAATGAAAAACCAGTTTTAAACTGTCATAATTATTTTGATTTATTTCTGTACACCAAGCTACATGTATTATATGTATTTTCATTTATACTCTGTGCTGGATATTTACTAACTTCAGGTAAGTACTCTGGGCCGAGGTGTCGTTGGGCCGAGACGTCTGTACCCCCTCTTTTAAAAGAATTACAAAATAATACCTCTTTTTTTGTAACAAATTACTCGAAATTGAAAAATAAATCTGAAAAATATACCCCGGACCTTTTATGTTAGGCGGACCTTTTCTTATACGGGCCGGACCCTTTTAGAGCAAAGGCGGACCCTAAATGTTAACATTAATGGTCCGCCCCGGACCATTTTACGGGGCGGACCTTAAATTATACGACACTGGTCACACCCACCGTACGCCCAATGTCATATCGGTACATATTTCCTTTTAAAGAATGAATTCAGTTTTTATTAGTTTATACGATATAAAATGGTTTGGAACAGTTTACGCTATTTTATAAACCGCTTCGCGACAAACATTTGAATTCATTGCTTATAATTTAATTTTTTGCAATCAACTGTAGATAAAAACAGTCATTTGACCCTTAAAATGACATCAAATTGTACAAAATTCAAACGTAACGTCAGGCGGATTGATACGTTTTTTGACTTTAGTCTTACTATGATGTAGGCAACATTCTTTATACGATATAAAATAATTCTTTTAGCCAATCAGAAAGCGCGTTACAACCAAAATTGAATTATTTATCGATCAACTCGGAAAGTGTACCATTAAATCAGATTACGTGGTACATAAACTATCACAATTTGTAGTAATGCAGGTTGATGTTGAAAAACAAAAGCCCGCTCCACACTGTGAAACATGCGTTACATTATTAGCACAGTTCAAATATTTTGTACATTCTCCTGGATAAGGCTTAACTCCATCCTCAGAGCAAGCATTTTCTGAAAATGAAATATTCAATTATTTTCAATTATTGTATCAGCAAATTTTAAATACAAAATTGCAACTATCTTAATTTAATTAAGTATTTTTCTCCCGCGTGGGATAAAAGAAATCAGCTTACCTGGAAGAGGGCTAACACGAATTTCATCCGAATAATATAGAGACCCATAACTCTGGTTTTCATTTGTTGCCGCAACACAGCGAATAACATATCCAGTGATGTTATTGGTTTTAAAATCAATTGAAAAAGAAAGCGTTGCATTATGATTACAATTTTCTATTTTATGTGAAAATGTTTGGGAAGCTGGCGAAAAACTCGTAAAATTTCCAGTTTCTCCATTTTTCATTTCTAACGTCATAGTTCCAATAGGATTTCCAATATACCCAATACAGTAATGTGTTCCTTCGTTGGTGCCTTCTGTCCACTTGTAGTCTATAACCAAAGTCGGTTTTTCTGGTTTCGCTTCAAAAGTAGTATTAAGTTATATATACTATTAATTGTACAACTTGTGTTGTTTTAAATTTCAATTCATTATATGTTTTGTTTAATCTTAAGGGTGTCGTTTACTCAGGGTTTGAGTTCTCAAATTCGGATTGTTATAAAGTTCAAAGTCATGAGTAAAATTTGTTCTAAACACAAAAAATATTTATGAAATGAATTATTATTGACAGAACATTTGATTTTTCTACTATATTATGGAATTAAGCTCAAATAAAAATTGACTTTTAGCCAAACAGAGGAAATTCGGACTAAATTTTGCAGATTTTGTTTTCCGCTCAAACATTTTTGGCAGTACTCTAATATTAAAAGTTAAGATTTTATACTTTAGTCTTTATAATTTTGCATATTTTCTTTTGGGTTTACCTCACTTGTTCAGTAAAAATATCGTATGGCACGAATTGCAAAAATAGATAAAAACTGATAGAGGAAATTCGGACTGAAATATTTTTAAAAATTGTTGCTTCCCGTTTTTCGGGGGGTCTGGAAAGTGTTTTTAAAGATATAAACAAATTTTGCAATTCATCATTATAATAAATTATGCTAAAATGAAACTTAACCATAAAGATTGAAAATAAATTTAAGTAGCACTTACTCTTAAGTTGAACATGAAGATATGCAGGGGATTCTATTTGCGATTCATCCTCTTTAATGACAATACACGTGTAATGTCCATCATCAGAACAGGTTAGTGAAGAAAACGTCAACGTCAAAGAATTGTTTATGTAATTGACCGACGTTCCGTCCACATGATACTTCATATCTGGTAGAGTAACATTTGCCATGGTTGTATTTAGGGGATTTTCTATTTTTCGTATGAGAATTGATTTGATAGAATTCATGTTTCGTGCTAAGCATTTCACCGACACCTGACTCCCGATGGAAGACTCTAGTTTGTATGTTTCAAAGCCTACATCTGTAACAGAGACAAGTTTAATGAATGAATGGTTTGTAATTGTTAACAAAACTGCTAGATGTATTTAATTTACTTATAGAGTTCTCAAATTTAAAGTTCTCGTACTTTTAACAATCTTAGTCAAATATCGTACCTGCATTTTGAATAGAAATATATTTCGTCCGTTGAACTAATGGCCAATCAACTAGTTCACACTTTATATCTGCATTATTGAAACTTGTATCTGCAGTGAAAGGAGTTGATGGTTTCCATAACACTTTAACAAAACAGTGGGACAAGTTTCTCTCAATCACGGTTGTGGTTCCTTTGAGTTCAAAAAAGCTGCTTCCTGATTCCTTTTTATAATACCCTTTGATGTTGGCATGAGACTCAGCAAGAGATGCCGTGCAGTTAAATTCGACCAAAGTTCCCTCTGGATATGCAGGTTCGATGTGCATTTCAAATTCAGTCAGATTACCTACAAATAAGTAAAAATTAGAGTAACAATGTTTTAGTTAGTACTAAAAATGTTAGTATTATACTTTTAAGAAATAAGCTGAAGTATTACATATAACAAAAGTTATTTCAAACATACAGTTTCCTAGCGACAAACCATTCAAAATAGGTAAAACAGAGAGAAAAAACAAAACAAGCAACAACAAAAAAAGAGAAATAAAAAGATGACATGCATTTATTTGTATTTTAGCTAGCACGTACATTCTATTTTAGGAAGATGACCAGCGTACATTGAAATGGTTACATTATCATTTACTGGCAGGTTAAACTGTTGTTAAAAACCTTTCAATTGTTCTAAAATTACAATTTAACAACACATTTATGGTTTGCATTCATTGAGTTTAACATACCAAGAACAGTGAGTTCGAATGTCTCCACAGACGGCGCAACAGAAGAATTTGTTCCCCCTGCGAATATTCTATATCGTCCTCTAGAACTACATTCCAGCAGCTGAAAGGTGAACATTAAGATCTTTGGGAACGAATCAAAATTTGCCGAAAGGACTACAGGAGACTGAGGTAGAGATTGTACTTGGCCATCTTGAAATAATTCTCCTACATACTCCTCATTTCGGCTTTGTTCCGGAAGAAAGGTTATATTTAAGCTGTTAAAAGAAGTATCCAAAATAATGCATCTGATCACAGCTGTTGTTTCCAAGAAATGAGCCGAGTCATTGCAGGACACATCTGTAAAATTAATAGTGATTCAAACTATAGCTGTAACATCTTCTAGGGTTTTTGTGCCCTCTCCAAATATACATTTAAATGTCACATTAATGAAAAGGGTTCTACAATGATGTAAATTGAACTCTTGTATTATTTTATTGTTTAATTTAATACATCAATAGGTTTCAATGCTTACATCTTCTCCCTGGGGGCAATGTTGTGGTTGTTGTAGTAGGACCTATTGATATAAAAAAATATTTTAAAATATAAAAAAATTCAACATTAAAGTTGTTTTTTTTAAATCTATTAAATAGATATTACTTTGATTTTTATCATGTAATCTGTATTTTATGTAATCGCAATTTTTATTTCATCTATCTCCAATCAATGCTTAAAGTATTAACAATATATTTTTTTTCAGAATTTGTGGTATTTAGTGTACCTGGCGTGGTTAATTCATCGCAGGAAAAGGTTGAATCGCATGGCACGCAAGACTTAGTAGTGAACTGAATGCATTGCCCTAAGGAACATTGATTTCCTGTCGCATACATTTTCCCTTGAACTTCTGTACATTCTATATAATCGTTACAGTCATTGTTGGGATGTTTTCTAAATCCCCTGTTCTCATATCCATCACAATAATTCCCTAAAAAATTGAAATTTTCAAATCAAACAATACCTTTCCATCTAAAAGAAAAATGACTACAAATCATATGTAAGTAAACCATTTCATAATCTTAAAGAATGTAGACATCTTACCGGGAATAACGGTTATTGTTGACTCCACGGCAGAAAACTCTTCCATTTCATCTTTTAAAACGCATTTAATGGTACCATTATCAAACTCCATTGTGAGATCCAGTAAGAAAGTAATTGTTTCTTTGATGTTACAGGATAGATTTGAAGAACTGCTGGTATGTGACACAAGTAGAAATTGTGCAGTTGTTCCAGTGATGTTGATATAAGTTATGTTGTTGGTTGAGTCAAACATTTTTTCGATCTCTGCTATTTTTTTCGAGTACGTGAAAGCCCTTTGAGATCCTGGTTTAAATATTTGAATTTCTAGAAAATTATCGTTGGTTTTGTCTCCAACGTGTTCCGTAGAACATACATGGTTAAAACCTAGTCTTGCAAATGGTTCATATATATCAGGATGCAATGCCATTGTTGGTTTAGATCCTGAAATTATAAATTTTCAAACAATTAAACTGATTTTTAAGCTTTATCTGTCATTCTTTATACGTTAATTCTAAGTACATTAATTTATACATTAAAAAAAGAGACATACTTATTCATCCGAAAATTAATCGTTTCTACAAATGTATATATATAAATCTCTGTTTTAGTTATAATGATTTTAAAAAAAAATCACTCAATTTCTGAGAACCTTTCTTAGACAGAAATTTCCCTTTCTCTTGATATTCGTCATAAGTCAATATTTATGAAGGGTTATCTTTTCTATCTATGAATCATTTTAAGTACACTTAAGAAAGCACAATGTTAGTACCATTAACCAAACAAACCAAGTAAATGGTACGTAGGCTGATGATAATACACCAGGTTTTAATACAAAACCGTAATAAATAATGCAATCCATCTTCTGTATATTATTTAACAAATAGAGCAAGATTTTATTTCGAAAATCATGAAAGAATTATGTCGTTTCAATGCATCTTTACTCTTGCTTTTTATGGTGTTTGACAGTTGCATAGAATATCATTGATATGGTATTAGAAGTGTAAAATAAGTTACCTTCAACTATTAATGACATTTCCGGAGAAACTCTTGTTGCATTATTCGTTGTGATTAACCTACAGTTGTACCGTCCCTGATCCAGACATTCGACACTGGATATACTCAATGTAAGCCTCACTTCTCCATCATACTCGTGGTTATTAGTAGAGTACCTCCCATCAATTGAAGAAGCTACGCCAGAACTGTTTAAGGTAGCAATTTGGACATCGTCTTTTGATATTATAAGTTTTTGCAAGATAGACATAGGACTTCTAGCTATACATTCTATCTCTTGACGGGAATTCGTCAAAGCTTTATATGAATATTTTGTGAAAGCAACATCTACAAAAATAAAAGGCGTGACTCAAATCTTATTGGAATAATTTGATTATGTTCATTTTTATGCAGTACATTTCATTTTGTACAAAGGGAAGAATTTACTTGGATTATTCGTAAATAACATGCGTGAAGCTAATATTAGAATATATCTACACAAGCCTTAAAAATTTGAAAGAAAATGAATTAAATACCAGCAGCAGAAACATTCAACTTTTTTTCGGAATTTCTAGTTTCATTAAGCAACTTGTTTTTTACAACACAGCGAACGATTAGGTCATGCTCTTGTTTCGTCAATGGATTTGGGGGACCGCCTGACCAGTTAAGGACAGTAGAGCAATCGGAAATGTGATCGGATCCAAACATTGGTCCTGGAATTGTATGTAGAATTTGAGAGTTCTTGATCAGCTCTACATAAGCTGTGCTGTAATTTGGATCCCCTTTCATTGAACAGTTGAATGTCATTTTTTCACCTTCATTGTAGTTCACTTCAGAATCAATACTTATCTCGGACATAGGAGCTGTAAAATAACAACTGATGTTTTTCAAAGTGCTTATTTTATTGTTGAAAAACATGTTTTCTTGTTTTTACGTGTTTAAAAATTTATACATGCATAAGTAAATAAGATTGATTCTCAAATGGGATTATATACAAGTTTTTTTTACATTGAATTCATCGCATGCATTGTATATATGCGTACCACTTATGAAAATCTGACTGCCGTTGGACTCTGTTGTTTGCATTGTGTCGTTCATTGTTATGGAACACGTAAAAGTGTATTTCCCATCCAACGAACACGTGTCTGTAGTTGGTGTCTGTAGGTTCAATTTCAGATGAACAACAATATCCATGTTTTTACGAAACATACTGATATTAAATCTGTCTAAAGAATCTCGCTCTTCTAAACTGATGTTGCTATGAAATGTTCCGATGACGTATTGCCTATTCTGATATTCCACAGTCAAAGTCGCGTAGAGCCAGTCTCCATGAGGAGTAAAAGCACAGACCTCTGCCGTTGCTGTTTTCCCATAAATGGCAATTACAGGAGAAACCACAACGTCTGAAAGGTTTAACATTATTAACAATTTGAGTTCTAAGACTTCAAATTCTAAGAATAGTATAACAAATACTATAATATAGATTGACAAACGCTAATTTATTTTTTTTAGAATGCTTTAAATTGGTTGTAATATTGTTTTATAAAGCCAGAAATAATTAAATTATCAACTATTTTTTTATGCAAAAACGTGCGTGTTTTTAAAATATATGTATACGATTAATCATAACAAAACAAAGTTCACCTGCTGAATATTCTAAGGTAGTCGTTGTCGGTGAGAATGTTGTTGATGTCATCTTACTTGTTTCAAAGTTTGTTGATGTTGTTGCAACTGTTGTTGATATTTCTGTCTTGTTCATGGTTGTTGTTTGTGCAAATCTTTCTGTTGTGTCCGTTCTTGGTGATGTTTTCGGATTGTCTGATGTTACCATTGTTGTTGACGCTGTTTGGTATTCTGTTGTATCCATCGTGGTGGAATTGTCAAGTGTGTTCAGTGTTGTGAAAGTCTGATCTGTTACTATTTCAGTAAAACTTTGAGATGTTTCGGCCATGACCTCTGTTGATTGTGTTTTAGTTGTGTCCTCTGTTGTAAATGTTGACGGGTCACTCTCAGTTGTAATTTCTGTTATCAGTGATGCTTGTGTATTTGTGGTTGTGGTACTCTCTGTGAGCAATGTTGTTTTGTTGCTAAACATTGCTGTTGTTATTTGTTCTGTAACTGCTGTTGCTCTTGTTGGTGTAATTAATGGCGCACCGCTGACAAGCGGATCTGTTTGGAATGTCTGAACTTCTACAAGAAAACTCACACTAGCCTTTATAATTACAAAGTTTGAAAAATTTGCGAGACCGGAACCTATGTCTGTCAGAGAGTCTTTAAGATCCTGATAGACTTTTTCTTTAGTAATTGGAATTTCATAATACTGGTAATATAACTTGTACTGAACTACGATGCTTCCATTCCTGTTGAAAACAATCATGAAATAGTCATAATTTGTTTGAGTAAATTTAGACGTTTTAATCTATCCAACATGTTGATTTGATGATAGAATAGTTGCAATATATACATTTATTTAATTCAGTAACAAAAATAAAACGACTCATATTTCAAAATATATTGCTAAATATTGGTTATTACGTGAATTTTGTAACATCACAATGTCTGTAGAGATCACCATACTCTGTGTTATTTTTCCCAAGGGCGTCTGTTATCTAAGAAAAAATCTTGGAAATTTATTTATATCCTTGTAAAATACATGTAGAAATATTTATTCTAGTGTATAAGAAAAGTCTCATCTCGCAAGAATAGAGTCGTTTACAACGCAAGATAATAACAAAACAATTCCAAATATAAGGAAACACTAAGGTTGCCATTAATAATCATTAAATGAATGAACATATACACTCAACCAAACATTTAAGTGTTCACCCAGTACAATGTATTTCCTATATGAAATAAGAACATTTATTTGTATTGCCAGCGGTGTGACTGATTTCCTCTTAACTTTCAAATTGTTAAGAACGGTGCATTGACCTTGACCTCTGGTTGCGACCTGAGACCTTGACCTCTGCTTAATATCACTCTCGGTTTGGTTGAATTTCGCTCAGAGCTTTTGAATTATTTAAAGTAACCGATGAAAATGATGCTACACTTATGAAGTACGAGGGTTAATCAAAAAATACGAAGACAATGTGGCTGTCTACCATGTATTTTTCATTAAAGTCAAAACTAACAGATTAATTTATGCAACAATACTTATATTATTGATATACGAAGTTTCATTCCATTTGATGAAAATGTATTTTTGTTACCTGATTTTAAAATCAACACGTTTTGTCACCACGGCGCAGGGTAACGTTGAAAACATTACGTCAAGATAACGCAAGCACAGTTAATAGAAATATCCAAACTTTATATCACCCTGAGTCTGTTGTGCTTTTCACCATACAATTTAAATCAGCACTATATTACTTGACATCTAATTAGTTCACAATTGTTCGAAAATCATAAGTTTGTTCTTTGAAGTTTTAATTTCTTATTTTTTTTTACCGCATGCATGTCTCTTCGTTTACTGTAAGACAATCCCTGAATGTCAGATGACGTTGTTTATTTTTTGATCAAATATTTACAGATATTATATTCTTTTTCGTACTGATTGATGTTCAAAATACATTTACCACAACCCCCACAAAATGTGTTAGAGTTAAACCCAAATGTGAAAATAAACTTTTGACTTATTTTTTCCACCACTGAGCATTTTCACAGTTTTTATCGGCTTTTTACCGAGTTAGATCCATACTGTTTATACTCTTCGTTGCGCCATGAAGTTCGGCGACGTCAATGTTTTTAGTCAATTTTTAAGAGGACTATAAATTATGTCTTTAGTTACTGATATATGTTCAACAAATCTATATATCCCGTCAGCATTTGGTACATAGAATAACATATCAATTTTTGATTTTAGATTTCAATTTTAGTTGGTTTTAAGCCCAATTTAAGGAGATATTACTTTCACCATAATATGGTTTATTGTTTACGGAATACAAAGTTTGACCTTGCGCCGTGACCACATTTTTGCAGGATAAGATTCTAAATAAATCTTAGAAATGAAGGAATATATGAACTTTTTTTAGTTCAAAATGTTTGAAACAGTTGCTTAATTATATCTACTAAATTTAATTATAATATGACGTTAAATAACATAGCTTTGGCAAAAGTCTTCGTATTTTTTGATTGACCCTCGTAGATCGTAGATCATTTTTATCAAAATTAATCTCGTTTCTTTCGTATTGATTAATATTCAAAACAATATCGAGGACAAAACAAACACCAAATTTAAAGTGAGTGCAATCTGTTGTAGAAGCAATGCAGACAGATATTCCAACGGCACTGACTGTGTTTGCAGTGATCATTTTTGGCAATGATAAGTGTTTTTCTTTTTAAACTTTCACCAAAGACAAATATCAATCACAACAGAATTGCCAATAATATTAAACACGCGCAGAAAAATACCAATTCATTGTTTGACGTTTTGTCATGCATAAATGATTTCAATCAGTGTTGTTTTATTTATTAGAAGACAAATCATTTACGAAATGTTGAAAATTTCACATATTTTGTAATTTAAAAACTATTCCATCTATCATGGTAAACACTCAGATATTTTGTTGAATGTGCATGTCGAGAATAGCGTTTTTTAAGTGTTTTTGTTTTTCATCTCAAAAGCTATTTTTGTAAGTAAAAAACAACGAGTTTCTTTTTTAATAGATATATTCGAGAAATATTTTTTTTTGGTAAAATCAACCAGTATCTCGTTGATAATATTAAGATACTCACGGCGCTACAAAACTGTATGACAAGATCTTTAAATTCCTTTGACGATGAATTTGATAGCTCAGGATAGAACTCGTTTGTCAGAGCCATTTCACCAGATACAACATCTAGATAATTGCATCATGAAAGAACTAAAGTTAAGCATCTCAATCAACACAGGATGGCCATTAAGTAAAATCAATTTTGATAAATATGATTGATTAAAGGAATCCCACTACACCTAGACTTATATTTTTAAATACACTACGTGACAAGATGACGATTTAAATTTTTTGTTAAAATGTTTGTATCAATCGATTTGGTTGTATATCACCATACCTCAGTGGATAAAGTATCGAGCTTGCGAACCGCTGATCATGAGCGAATCCGCTCGAGTCTTTTGCTCATGTTTTTTTTAACTAAATTAAATTTTTGAAAAGATAATTTTTCATCCAAAATTGCCCATATTTTCGCCTCTTTCACATATATACTTCTTATTCACCATGCTATCTCATTAAGAGATTTTTTGCCAATTGTGACAGTATTTGAAGGTGAAGTGAACCGTCTAATACAATTATGATCACCTTTTAAGTGGTTCTTTATATCCATTCACTGTTAAAAAACTTTCATCAATAAAAAATATGAAATGCAAATACGAAAAAAATAATAATGGAAACATGCAAATAGACCAAACAGGTCATATAAAGCATACAAAGCCAATGCACATAAAATGAGGTGCCTAGCGAGCGATAAAGTTTAGGAGATTTTTTTCTTTAAATAACCTAATACCTGATTGTAATAAACCGTATAAAATAACACTATTTCATAGAGGGCAATGAACTTATTTAAGAGTTTATATCATTTGTAAGACATGAAAATTTATTTTGTAGATTACATATTACCAGTTTTTGGTCGGTGAGTAAAATATAGTAGCAATGTAGGTTTTTGCGTATGTATATCCCTGTGTTTTTAAAAACCTTCCTTCTGGTTCAGCTATTTATGGTTATATCAATATAAAATTTAGCCTATATATAGAAACGTCTTTATAAATACTAGCAACTTAAAAACTAACTAACTTGTTGGAACATTGGTTTTTGATAAAAAGACAAATATACAAAGATATCAAAGAAAGATACAAGACCAAACCGATTTCAATGTGGGTTTTTTTAAATTCTCCTTTCAAAATAATTCGATACCTTTATTTTTTATCTAGCTATCATTATCAAAATTTACCGTTTTAGTTATATTTCAATAATTCAATTTAAAATATATATGTAACACTGATTTAATATATATATATATATATATATATATATATATATATATATATATATATATATATATATATATATATATATAATTAAGCTATATTGAACGTTTTTCGTGTTTTCTTTTTAAAATTTTTATTAATGTTTTTAATATATATATATATATATGTTTTTAAAAAGAAAGTATATATACCTTAACTAGAAAAATGAAGTACATAAATATATTTAAATAAAACTTACAATATTTGACAGAATTTTCATCTTCTCCTGTAAATGAAATATATACAATTGTGTAATAAAAAATGGAAAAACATGCTTAAAATTAATCTCAAAAATAGACATTTAAAAACACTAAAAATAATTCTCACCTTTCTTGGCCAGAAACCAAGCCAAGACTCCTGCTATGCACGCAATTAAAAGTATACCCAATATAACAACAAGACCAGTCTTGTTTGTCTTTTTGTCATTTCTTTTTTTGTTAAGATAAGGATCATGCGTCTGTGTCTCTACACTGCGATTTTCAATAAACCCGATATTGCGTGCGTTCTGTAAGGAAATACTGCTATCATGTTGAAGAGTGGGCTACAATCGAAAGAAGTTGTTATACCCATGCCAGCAACGGTCAAAGGAAGAAAGCAAGGGAAGTTAAATAAATCAAAACAATTGCAAGTAGCTTTTAGTTTGTACACTTCAATCAAAATGGTAACTGGAGATCGGCAAATTTTAGCATTGCAACTAAGTTTTATATATATTTGAAATGTTGTTTCCACGGCATGTATGAATATCCAGGGATACATTTTGTCCTTTACACTCATACGTGATTAAAAAAATTGAACTTTGTAGAACTTCACAGCACACTTGCTAGTTTATCTACTACGTCGGTTTCAGAAGAAAACAAGCAAACAGAACTATACCAAATAAAATGGACATACTGTATCATAAATCTAGAGATTCAGAACATATTTGGGTTATTTTGATTTTTAACAACATATTACACACTAGTAGAACCTGATACCAACTTCAATACTAGTATTTGTTTAATTGTATTAGCCTTATTATGATGGAGTTGAGATAGTCGTTCTATACTCTGATGTTAACAAATCAACAATTCAAGTAGATATATATATTTTATTCATCTTTTCATTTATTTTAAAGGGGAACATTTCTTTGTGAATAAGGTTCATTTTTTTCTGTTTTCATGTATCCCGATCTATTTGTTTTGTCTTGATTTTGTACAGGGTGTCAGCTGAAGAAATCATTGTCAATTTAATATTTTGTAGGCAAATATATGTTCTTAATTTCATGCACTGTGTAGTTATATTTAATAAAGACGGAAGTGAATGCCGAAGTTAATTAAGGCATCCAAAAATTATCCCAATACATAAAAGATACATTATGGAAGAAAACAATGATTGGGATTTTTTTAGTTTTAAATAAAAAGAACAGACATAAGTCATATTGACCGTTTTTACATTTAATGACCAGTAAGTAAATTCTAATAATCAACTTTCGTTTTCTGACAGTTTCATTAAATTATCCATCTTACCCGAAATAAGTTCTTGTCTAAATAATCCCTTCTAAATGTACCACCAGTAATTTTATCCATCCATGGTTGGAGCATGTAATCACTTAGAAAATCGTCCGACCTCTCTGAAATCATCGAACTTTTGTCAAAGTCACTGTGTGTTTGAAACTTGTCCCCATTTCCGTAAATAACACTGGTAAACGCACCAAAATTGTAATGATTGTTATCATTGTCCAGGCTATTAACATTGCCTGATGAACCTGTCGACTCATTTTCTTCTGATTTATAAACATTTCCGTATCCATATCTTGGACATTTGTCGATGGTTTCATTTAAAGATGTGGAACTATGATGCCCGTTTCTAACTGATTTCAGAAATGAATCCTTTATAGGGGGTCGTTGTGATGTCCTATAATCGCTTTTTCTAGACTTTCCAGGATAAACGAATGATTGTAATTTAGACGGAGCTTTGACATCGTTTTGGTGTTTTTCTGGCCCATTATCGAACATTGGTTCTTCATCACACATTTTTGGCTTGTGTTGCCTCCATTCCTGGTTAAACTGTGTATTTTCTGATTCTCCGAGATTATTATCATAGGGCCTACTTTGCGAAGTCATGTGGGTCTACTCTCAGTATATGGTTCTTCGTCAAAAATGCTTAACACAAGCAGTGTGTTGCTGTTATATGTTCCATTTATATTCAAGCAACTTCCTGGTTTAAAGTTCAGTCTTTTTAAATATTTGATGATTGATTTTAAATCGATTAGAATTCTTAATTGTACAGTCTGACGACAATATTCATTGTCATTATGTCAGGCTTTGTATGTACCCATACGTTTGGAATGATATGTGTTTTACATTTATTATGTTTCAAAATATAAATTTCTGCTTCTGGTATATAGTTAATATAGCCTGAATGGTACATGTAAATGTATATATTTTCGAAATTTAACACTTTTTATTATTTGAAAATAGAATCAGCGTTCGGTCGTTTCTTTATTTTTTTCATTTGTAACGTAATATTATTCAGGATTTGCGCCCTTCTTTTAAGATTGATTGGAGCTTCACATTTAATCATAATAGATAAACAAATGATGTTATTGTTGAACATTACACAATTTGATTCCAAAGATATTGGAAGGATTTTTGTTGATATGTTTTAATGATGTATATATCATTAAGCGGCATTGTAATATTAGCCTTTTTTAGTACAATGGTATAAATCTTGGCATATGTTGATTATGAAAATATTATGTGTTTATATTGTTTTGTTTTGTTTTTTATTTTTCGAGTTAAACTTTATTTCTTTATAATAATGAGAAGTAGCCTGTATAATTATAATTATTATGTTCAATCTACAGCGGTGTGTGTGTGAATTGTTGGGACTTTTTAGGGCATTTGATATTGTACTATCTAAAATACTTTTATTTGCATAGATCCATAAATATTCCTAAATGTTTACTCAAGTTCACTGCTTATACAAGACATAGAAACAATTGGTATAAATTGAACCGTGGTTCTTTGGCACTTGGTGGAACCACTTTTTTGTTTTTCATCACCTTTTTAACTCTACATACGATGGATATAATTTATGATATTATACTAAGTTTTCTTACCCGACGTGACGTCATAATTAAACATTACTCATGTTTAAAACTGTTGACTGACGTAGAATGAAAAGTAAAAACAAAAAATTCAGTTGAAGTGTGGAGTTGTGAATGTAAAGCATTAAATGCTGTTTATTTATTTTTTTCATAAATTGAAAAAGATATGTTCGAAAACGAAATGTTTGTTGAAATGTTTGTTAATTTTCAAGGAACTTTTTTCACGTGTAAAGTTGTTGACGTCTTGCAGTAAATGTGTTGTGCTGCTACCAATTTTGTTTTTAACAGAAAAGATTTTAATAGTTGCCGATTGGATAAGCTTTTTACCTAAGATTTCTTTATTTGCCATTTTCTTTTTAAATAAATAAAAGCGTCAAGTCAAGAGAATAAAAAAAATAAAATGAAATGCACTCGATCATAATTACAACAGATGCATAAAATATTTTTAAGTCGAATAAACCAAGACAATTTTCATCATTTCAATAAATCGATTAAAGGCCAACAAAAGACACAGAAAATTATATAACACCACATCATTGAACTTTAAAATGTATAAAGGACGGCATCTTAAGAACCAACATTAAACAAACACTTCCTGGTTAATTTTCAAATAACCTCTGTTAATGTGTTTGTTTAGGCACAGACGTATGGGAATCAATAAAAAAAATTTAAATTTTCCATATAACTGCTTGACTAGAAATATTTTTTTAACGTGGACTTTATTGCATGTTTAGATCTTTAGATTTAACATATCTTGGATTGTAATCAGCATTGTTTCCTTGCCGGTATTTAAATTCGTTTATCTATATATTTATTACAGAGAATTCATTGATAATTCTTGCACCTTAGTCAAACTGATGACAAACATCCTACGCATCTCAAAGTTTTTAATCCCTACGGTTCCATTTTTGATCATTAATAGAAATTGAACTATTTTTAATGAGGTCAGATTTAATCTGTTCTATTCAAATCTTTTTAAAAGTTTAGAAGGAACAGAAATAAATTAACTAAGGTGTAAGCTGGACGTTGGAGTGCATTTGCATAAGTATTTCCCGAACCCCATGCACTTGCTGTCATGACGTTGACCGGTCCGCTACATATGATGTCCAATGGATTGATGGCTAGCCTGGACAACGATGATTCAGTGTGTGTATGACGGCTGTTTTGTGAGTTTTTTTTGTGCGTTATACTTTAGTTTTACTTGCGATTGGTTTGTTACTCAAAAGAAGAAATTTATCGATACGTGCCTTGTACATCTCGTACGGTGTACGTTTTCTTATTCGTTATTTTTGGGGGGTTTAATAAAATATTTCAAAAGCGAAGGCATTTAGGTCATTGATCCCTTACCCGTTTTTTACTAAATTTCTTACGCTGACAGATATATTTTCCCTTTTTTCCAAAATCCATATTATTTTAATAACAATGCTGATTTCTGTAACTAATCTTTAAAATAGCTTTTCGGTGGACATATAAAATGTGTCTATCAAAACAAAGGTGGGGGCTAGAAAATAAGTATTTGTGATATTTTCTGTAAGTCTTTAAATTTTCATTCATTCATTTTTTTTTAAATTTTAAGCATGCCATAATTAGAACATCTTTAAAGTTGCACGATTCTAGATATTACGTGCACGTTTATGCAATTTTGACATGGCATAGGGAACTGTTCTCCAGAGGTTTTATATCTGCCTTTTCTGACCGGTATCGGTGAAACGATCTTATAATTAGAATGAACAAAATGAGTCCGAAATCGAAGAACTGTTTATATTTTTGTCACAATTGACAACTTACAAAAATTTTGAAATTGCGCTTGCTCTGATTTTTCACTCTTCTCTCTATTTAAATAATTTATTATGAATTTTATTTCTCCGTTTAGCTCGTAGTTGAATGAATTACTACCCACTTATTGTACTCCTTATCTGCAACCTGATGTCAGCAAATACATTTGAATATCAAGCCGTTTAACAGTAATGGTCATGTTTATAGAACAAAAACCTTTTGTATTAACGATATCTGCAGATTGATCCACAACATCAAATTAGAATTTACTCTGGTTTCTTAATGAAGAAACTAGTTGCAACAATTTTTTACAAATAATACCTGTCGGGATAAAACCTCTAACCTCTCGAAGATAAAGAAAGTTTTAAAACCTTCCATCAAAAACAGAGTTGTATATGCAAGTCCATAAACTTGATATCATTAATATACCATTAAACTCTTTCCACTGTTGACTGACTGACAACTTTAACGAAAAAAATCGGGTAAATACATTTTATGAAAAGTAGGTCTGCCGCAAAAAGATAATATTAGTTATCAATGTTAAATAGTGTTAAATCTAAAGCAAAATAGCGTGGCGCGGCGCCATGCCCCTTTTTATCAGCGCCATGCCCTTTTTCCAAACGCCATGCCCTTTTAATAATAAATAAAAGTGATGCCCTTTTTATTGAAAGTAAATTTAATTCAAAACCAACATTGCCCTAGCCTCTGTTTTGATTGCAAAGTTAAAACTCGCTGGACTTCACGCACGAGTGACCTGAGACAATAGACGATACAGGTAAACTGGAGAGACCCAAGCTGAGGGTATATACACAGCTGTTTTAACTAAATGGGGGATTTGACACCTAATTACTGGTACAATAATTTGATAAATAACAACTGAATTATCTCCTTGAAATTAGTAATTGTAGAAGCTTATCATTGAGACATCGTAAGGTTATCTATAAATAGAATTAACACAAAAGAATATATTTTATGGAGATAATTTGAAATTTTAACACTGAGGCACCTAAAACCATGTTTAGACTAATAAAACAATTTAATAAAAATCTAGATGTGAAGTTTTCTTACTCTTTTTAAGCTTTTAAACAATCGCCAAATTAACCAGAATTTTCTCTGTTTCCAAAAAACGTAACTCTTCTTAAAGAATGCAGAAACTTAATTTATAATAAAAGATTGTAATGAATATTTTAATGCAAATTGATTTTTAAAAAGCTTAAAACAACAATTTCATTATCCATATTTCTGTAGTAAAAAGGGATTGATAATTTTGCCATCAGTTGTCTACATATTCTCTTTTGACTGAGAAGTGGACAGGCATAGCCTACATTCATGCTATGCCCGTCCACTTCTCAAAAGAGAATATTGTCTACATTATGCATGTCCTATGATTCATAACTGGATACAGATGTGTTTCAGTTCACATATTACATAAAGCCTAAATGAAATAAAGAATTTTTAACGCATTATACTTTAAAACTAGTCAGACCAATGCTGTTCTAAGGGATAAAAATAAATGTAAATCAATTTAAGAAAGAAAACAAAGATTGAAAATAAAATTTTGAATAAGATATACATGAATTTATCTTGTTTCATTACAAATCATCTCCGATCACACTTGATTACAATGCAAAAGTTTCTTTAAAATACGCTTGTTTCAAGGATTAATGATTTATAATATTACCGCAGAAAAAGGTGCCCCTTTCTTGGTTTTATAATAATTACCGCAAAGAAAAGTGCCCTTTTCACCATTATTTAACATGCCCTTTTTAAATCCTAGATTTAACACTATTAAATCAAAGGTGTACAGCCCGGGGTTAATCCCCGTTCACCTTTGATTGGACCTGGATAACTAATTTATTTCCTAAGTAAACCAAATAAATATTTTTCACATGTCCAATCAAGGGTATCTATACTACTATATTAAAATAATAGACTCGAATTTTTGGGCTTTAATACCGAGAAATCGGAAGAGTACTGTCTTTTGTTTTATATATTTTAAACATCATTGGTACTTGAAGATTACCAATTTGTTTTTATTTTTCCTCAATCAAGCTTCGCTAATTAATAATCAACGAAAATTCCTTTTAAAAATCCGGAAATCATCTGAATTTTTAGGATTTTACAATCTTGCGCATGCGCATTACATTCACGCTAAATCACGGGACGTAACGTTACTATGTTACCATTATATAGCTTCTGAAGATTTTAAAATGAAAGCGCTTAAGCTATATTGAACGTTTTTCGTGTTTTCTTTTTTAATTTTTATCTATAACTCGCCGACCACTGTGGATTTATATATATATATATATATATATATATATATATATATATATATATATATATATATATATATATATATATATCAGATAATACATAATACATATAAGATAATACATAAGAACCACCTCTATCCCTTAATAAGCTTTACTGGAATTATAATTTTTGTGACATTTTCTGTTTTTAAACATAAAAAAGTAAAAAAAAGCTTTGGACTTTTTATAACATAAACAGAAACATAATGGGAATATAATTTTAATTACAATAATCACTTATGATATGGTCATGACAAAAATTAAAAACGTTTAAATTCTCCAAACTTATGTACTTGATATTAGAAAGTTTGATAAAACACGAGTAATCATATTGTGTAAGCTTATAAAAAACTAAAAATGAAGATGTCTTCTTAATATATCCATGGACACTATAAACTATTCAAACAACTTGACGAATGTAATGTTACTATATATTACTATATATTCAATAATAACTGTCATGTGATCAACAAAAGTCGCGTTATCAGTATCCTGTATTTCCTTCGTATATTGTTTCTGACAATAAATACCCAAGACCAGAAGTACTTATCGATGTTGAATAATACTAGCTTTCAGTATTACGACATTCAAATTCACCATTTGACGTTTCAGTAGACATTTTGTAAAAGTTATTAATCAACAAGGAAAATCCATTGAATACAAAATGAAAGTAAATTGGCTAACAATTTCATCTTAGAACATTGAAATGTTCAAGAAAGCTTAAGGTTCCTGGTGAAGTAAACCGCCAATTTAATAATTGACAGTATCGATTAACATCATTTTAAGATTAAGATTATTTCACTCTGAAAAACAGATTATTGAGTTGTTGTAAGCAAGTATATGGTGGCATATTTATGCCATCCACATAATTTTAGTCAACATAGCATATCACGTCAAGTCGCGATAACTATCTCGTCAAGTCATAATAACTTTCTTGTTTCTCAACAAACTCCGACTTCAGTTTTATCTGGTCAACATAAGCTTTTACATTTTGTTGCGATAACTATCTCGACAACACGAGAGATAATTTATCTTGTATCTTGACTAAAATTTGTTGCATTTGCAAATGCTGCCATACAAAAAAACCGAGATAATACATGTATAACATGTAACATCGTATATCGGAATTCATTACTCAATCCCCTAGCGTTTATAGAAAGGCACTTTTGCGTATTCAAAATGAAATATATCGAATAGCCCGTTAATTAGTGTCTGATTAATTATCTTTCAATATTTGATCTTCAGTTGCTAATTTATGTGTGTATTAATTTATAATTAACATGTATATATAAATATGCTGACTTATAGAGCTTAAGATACCTTGAATAAAAGACGGATGACGCAAGGTTGATATTGACCTACATGTAAATTAAATTAATCGATTAAAAATTAAGATAATACTTTTAAAAAACAATATGCAGAAAATCATTTATCTTACGTTTTGATTAGAAATGAAAACATAAAATAGAATTCACCAAAATAGAACCAAAGGCAAAAACATTATTTTTTATTTAAATTCTTAGCATAACACTTTTAATCTCATGTATTTTAAAGTATTTAAGACGGTGCAACTTTATAAATATGATGAAATGACGCAAAATACTGTGTGTTTTAAAGGGGAAAATAAAAATCAGCATATTTATATATTTAAGGACGCTCTATAATTTTCATTTATGATCTTCTATGCAGATCAAAGGAGTCCTGGGTAATGAGTTCCAAAATTCTATTATCAAATATCTATTTATTATTTATCGTGTTTTGCGAATGGCAGTATTTGCAAATGCCATGAATTTTAGTCAAGATACAAGATAAATTATCGAGATAGCTATCCCAACAAAAAGTCGGTCTTGATCGAGAAACTAGAAAGTTATCTCGACTTGACGAGATAGTTATCTTGACTTTATGTGATATGCTATGTTGACAAAAAATTATGTGGATGGCAGAAATATGCCACCATACTAGTATATATTTTTTCGCTGGAAACATCTTCTAATGTCTGTAAATTCTTGTCAACAAAAGGGGCAGAAACTTACATTTTGTAACCATTCACAAACATCGTATTATACATATCATACCATAGCCAGTGTCCTGATGAAGTACATACATCTTCTATTATTCTAAATACATATATAAATTTATTAATCAGATCCAAAGTGTTTATATAACATCTTATAAAGTAAACATGTTGTCGATTAAGCTGACTGACTCTTTAGCTCTTTTTGACTAAATGTTAAATGAATAGTGCAATAATAATTGAGAAACATATGTACAGTAGAGCAAATGATTTTTTCACATAATAATAATGCAAAGTATCTCTGGATGTTTGTTGCAAAACAATCGTTTTGTTAATCACAAAAATAAACCGCTTTATCAAACATTATAAAACAGTGTATGCTAGCGTCTTATTACTCTATCTTAAAATTGCTATAAAGTATTAAATATGTTTATTCATCATTCGAGAAATTAATATTAAAGAGAAACTCATATTACGTGTTGCATATACTATCACAGCCCGTAGTTATGCAGGTTGTTGAAAAACAAAAGCCTGCTCCACACTGTAAAACATGTGTTATATTATTAGCACAATTTAAATACCGTGTACATTCCCCAGGGTAAGGCTTTATTCCATCCTCAAAACAAGCATTTTCTAAAAAAGGAAATTAGAATTATTTTCAAAAAAAAACAATTGTATTGGATATACAAGATATACAATGGTCATTGTCTTTATTTGAGCGATTTTTTGATTGTATTCTATCTGTGTCGTTTAAAATATCAGGATGATCGGTAATTGCCTATCAAATCTATCTTAATATTTCAGATATATATTTTTAACCCACGAAATATAATTAAGTAAAGAAAAATTCTTAATATTTCAGCTTTAAAATTTAAGTTATTTATTTTTACAAAACGTTCTTCTTTTTAAAAAACAATAATATAGACTAAAATCTTTTTTAAAAACCTTACCTGGGAGTGGGCTAATACGAATTTCATCAGAATAAAAAGGAGACTCGGAACTTGACGGAGATTGTTGATTGTTTGCTGCAACACAGCGAATATTATATCCGGCGATGTTATTGGTTTTGAAATCGATTGAAAAAGATAACGTTGCATTATTATTACAATTTTCCATTCTATGTGAAAATGTTTTGATTGCTGGTGAAAAACTTGTAAAATTTCCAGTCTCTCCATTTTTAACTTCTAATGTCATTGTTCCAGGAGGGTTTCCAATATACCCAATACAGTAATGTGTTCCTTTGTTAGTGCCTTCTGTCCACTTGTAGTCTATAACCAAAGTCGGTTTCCTTGGAATCGCTTCAAGAGAAAGAGAAAGTTAAGTTTTTAAAGATTAATTTTTGGTTTGTATATACATATAAATACACTGATCAAAGAAAACTGTTGTGTTGTTTAAAATGTCATTATTTTCAAAACCTTTAAACTTGAATATTCTTTTTTAAATATAAATAACTTTTTTTCAACGGTACAAACATACAAAAGTTTTTCACTTCAATCACGTCAGTCTGAACTTCATAAAATATGTTTAGACTGTGCATACAAATTATCATTTCGCAGTATTCAATTTGTCTGAACGGCTTGAAAACCGACGGTATCCAAAAAATAAACATGAAATACTTATATATTTATTCATTTTAATGTTTATTTGTATGAAATATTTTTGTATCGTCGCTGTAAAGCCATATGATTAATAAATGGAATAGCGGTAAAACATGCCATTAGTGCGCTTCTGCCACTAAACATATAGTGCCGAAACTTTGCCGGTTAAACTTTATTTTTAGGGATAGATATGATTTTATAATTATTTTTTTCACAAGTATATATCAAATTGGTCAGGTAGTTTTGAACGTTTATTAAATATAATATTATGATATACCTATTCAAAACGCGTGATCACGTTTCCGTGTGCTCACAAATCTTTCTAATGATTGGCGTGTGTTATTAAATACTGAACGTCATAGATTTCCAATGCAAGTGTAAGGGGAAATATACACTGAGTGTAAATATACAAAAGCATGTCTTTTCTTTCTTTCTAAAAGATAAGGTTTTAATGAGTAGGTAGAAGACAATTGTATATGCTTTATGATAAAAGATTTCACACTTAAATGTAATTAAATAAGAATGTAAATAAGGGGATCAGGACGTTGCTGTGTATAGGTATTTGTCAATGAATTATTTTTTGCTAAATTAGCACATTAACATTAGGATGTCCTCTACGATGTACATTATTTTTGCAGCCACTTTCTTGCCTTGCAAGGGATATATTTTGACCTGATTCCCCCCTTCTTTTCTAGCATTATGAATTTTAATAACATTTTTATTTTTGGAATAATTAGTAAATTTGATGGAATTTATTAACAAATATTCAATAACTTAAGAACAGGGGAAAAAATTTAAAATAACCAATTTTTATTCTAAATTTGAACAGAATGTAATATCACATGAAACAACTCAATGTAATGAACGTAAAATACCTAGAAGGTATTTATTTCAAGAACTCTTAATTATAAATTACGGGGTACTTTTTGGATTACCTTTGATATCCAAGGACGCCTTTTTAGAACATCTTTCTCTTTCACTGACATGTACTGTAAATGTGTACTCATCTTTGTCCGAGCACGATACGTTTTTGATTTCAAATGTGAAAGACGTTGCTACTGTGTTCTCATACTTGTCAAAGTTCTCCAAAAAATAGTATCTGGTCCCATTCGGATATACCGTCATGATTGATTGACCAGTCTTCGCCACAGTGATATTGTCATACGTCATCGATGTGTTCAGCTCACAGACAATATTGCCGGTTTCCATTTCAAATACCGAGGTTGGATTGCACGATAAAAGGGGACCTGGAATTTGTATTTAAATAGATATTGGTTTAAATTAGTTTGGCTCATATCAAATAGCATTTCAATTAATATTTCAACATTGATCACGATATAAGACTTTAAACTATCTTATTTTACTTTTACTTTCCTTGTTGAAATAGCTTTCAAAGAAATTATTTTAACTATAAACACTGTATATATGATTTTGAATAAAGTCTATGATCGAGAATAAGTTTGTTTTTACCGATGTGATTCAAAGTACAACATTAGTAAAGCAATGTTAACTGTGTAAAATATTTACCCTAATGCAATGCAATTAAAGTTCAGCGAAAAAAATCTTACATTGTATATCTGGAACCACTGGTGTAGAGTATGTAGTCGTCATTTGTTCTAATTCATTGGAGGAAAATGAATATATATATATATATATATATATATATATATATATATATATATATATATATATATATATATATATATCACATTTCATTAAATTAATACTAGCGATAAATTGATAAACATGATTATATTGCGGGTCATTAAAAATAATTGCAAGTCGAACACATGAATGATATTGGCTTTTATTTCCTCAAACAAAATTGTTGAATTATTGATGTAATTACCTTCTGTCGTTGGACTCATTTCAGATTCACAGGCAACGGCCCAACACCAATCACATCTATTTTTCTGATGATCAAAACACAACTGCGCGTTTCCACACAATTGACCCGTTGGTTTATTGTTGAAGCATCTTATGTATGTTCTACATCCATCTAATTTCTCGTGTGGTACATAGACGTCAGATCCATTTGAACCGTCGCAAACAGCATCTGTACGTAAAAAAATATATGTATACCGTGTATTTCTGTTTGATTTTAATATTTTATGAACGGATTAACTGATTCTAGGTCACGTCTTCATCATTTGAAAAGGAGATTAAGTGTTTCTATTCAATTATATAAGTAAACAGTTTTAATACAATGCACTGATTATTGTATTTTTGCCTCGCAATCTTGATTCCCCACAAACAAAACGCTTACATGATGAAGTTGTTTAAGCTTTAACGCTAGAAACTAAAATATAACCATCTTGAAAAGATTCTGATTGCATTTTGGTTTCATACTTATCTTTTGAAACGAGTTCTTAATTAAGCTGTTAAGCTGCAGTTTAACTTATTATAATATATATATGATCATGTTTAGATATCGACTTGTTGCTTGAAATTTATATAAAATGTTTATTCTTGTTAAGAGTATTTTTGATAAAATATTTTATCTCAAATAAAATTTTAGTTTTGGCAAATTTTACTGGAAAGAGTTACTTACCTGGAATAACAAACATTTCCTTTTCGACAGAAGTAGAGTTAACTTCAGTGGTTTCACTTACGACACTACATTGAATTTTTGCTTTATTCCAGTCTCTTGTTGCTTGGAGTAAAAACTTAATTTCTTTCTTCCTAGTGCAATTGACACTGTCTGGTTCATCGTCTTCAACAAGTATGATGCTAAGCCCACTTGCCAGGCTTACTTTAAATTTTAGCGGTGGTTCTATAGCTATCTTCATGTCTTCCGTTAGCGTCATTTTGTCGTATGTGAAGCTAGCGTTTGTTGTTGGATCTGTGAATTTTAGTGATAGGTAACCCAGACCGCTAGGATATCCTACGTCTCCACTGCATGTGTGAACGTTGCTAGTGTCGTATTTATTATCTTTGATGTCGGGATGTAAGATGAATGTCACTGTCTCGCTTTTCGGAGGGTCTGGAAAGAGTATTTTTTTTAATATAAGCAAATTCTGCTATTCACCGTTATAATAAATTATGCTAAAATGAAACTTAACCATAAAGATTCAAAATAAATTTAAGTAGTACGTACTTTTAAGTTGAACACGAAGAAATGCAGGGGATTCTATCTGCGATTCATCCTCTTGAATGACAATACACGTGTAATTTCCATCATCAGAACAGGTTAGTGAAGAAAACGTCAACGTTAAAGAATTGTTTTTGTAACTGACCGACGTTCCGTCCACATGATATATCATATCTGGTAGAGTAACATTTACCACGGTGGTAATTAAGGGATTTTCTATTTTTTGTATGAGAATTGATTTGATAGAATTCGTGTTTCGTGCTAAGCATTTCACCGACACCTGACTCCCGATGGAAGACTCTAGTGTGTAGGTTTCAAAGGCTACATCTGGAACATAAACAAGTTTAATGAATGAATGGTTTGTAATTATCAACAAAACTACTACTTTCTTTACTTATCTAGTTCTCAAGGTCTTCATATTTAAAACAATCTTTGTCAAATATCGTACCTGCATTTTGAATAGAAATATTTTTCGTCCGTTGAACTAATGGCCAATCAACTAGTTCACACTTTAAATCTGCATTATTGAAACTTGTATCTGCAGTGAACGGAGTTGATGGTTTCCATAAAACTTTCACAAAACAGTGGGACAAGTTTCTCTCAATCACAGCTGTGGTTCCTTTGAGTTCAGAAAAGCTGCTTCCTGATTCCTTTTTATAATATCCTTTGATGTTGGCATGAGACTCATCAAGTGAAGCCGTGCAGTTAAATTCGACTAAAGTTCCCTCTGAATATGCAGGTTCGATGTGCATTTCAAATTCAGTCAGATTACCTACAAATAAGTAAAAATTAGAGTAACAAGTGAGTAACAAGCTGAAGTATTAAATGTAAAAAAGTTATTTCCAACATGCAGTTTACTAGTGACAAACCACTCTAAATAAGTAGAGAAAACGGAACAAGCAAAAAGAAGAGATTGAAAAGTGATGACGTGCATTTATTTGTATTTTAGCCACGTACGTTCTATGTGAGGAAGATGACCAGCGTACATTATAATAGTTACAATTGACATTTGGTCTTTAGTACAATTTCACTTACTGGCAGATAAAACTGTTGTTTAAACCCTATCAATTGTTATATTAAAATTACAATTTAACAACACATAAATTGTTTGCATTCGTAAATTTTTACATACCAAGAACATTAAGTTCGAATGTCTCCACTGAAGGCGCAACAGAAGAATTTGTTCCCCCTGCAATTATTCTATATCGTCCTCTAGAACTACATTTAAGCAGCTGAAAGGTGAGCATTAAGATCTTTGGGGACGAATCAAAATTTGCCGAAAGGACTACAGGAGATTGAGGTAGAGATTGTACTTGGCCATCTGGAAATAATTCTCCTACATACTTCTCATTTTGGCTTTGTTCCGGAAGAAAGGTTATATTTAAGCTGTTAAAAGAAGTATCCAAAATAACGCATCTGATCACAGCTGTTGTTTCCAAGAAATGAGCAGAGTCATTGCAGGACACATCTGTAAAATAGTGATTTAAAACTATAGCTGTAACATCTGGGGGGTTTTGTGCCCTCTCCAAATGTACACTTTTAAAAATGTAACATTTATGAAAGGGGTTCTATAATGATATAAATTGAGCTCTTGTGTTATTTTATTGGTTAATATAATATATCAATAGGTTTCAATGCTTACATCTTCTTCCTGGGGGCAATGTTGTGGTCGTTGTAGTAGGTCCTATTGATATAAAAAAAAATATTTAAAAATATATTATAATCAACATTAAAGTAGTTTTCTGCAAATTTATCAGTTACAATTGATTTTATCAAGTTACTTGTGACTTATGTAATCACATATTTAACTTCGTCAAGATTTTTTATTTAGAATTCTGTGGTATAAAGTGTACCTGGCGTTGTTAATTCCTCACAAGTAAAAGTTGAATCGCAAGGCACGCAATACCTTGTAGCGAATTGAAAGCATTGTCCTAAGGGACATTGATTTCCTGTTGCATACATTTTCCCTTGATATTCATTACAATTTACATAATCGTTACAGTCATTGTTGGGATGTTTCCTAAATGCCCCATTCTCATATCCATCACAAAAATTCCCTAAAAAAGTGAAATTTTCAAATCAAATAAAACCTTTCCATCTGAATAGAACTCACTACAAATCAAATATGAGCGAAATATTTTATAATCTTCATAAATGTAGATATCTTACCGGGTATAACGGTTATTGTTGACTCGACGGCAGAAAACTCTTCCATTTCATCTTTTAAAACGCATTTAATGGTACCATTATCAAACTCCATTTTCAGGTCCAGTAAGAAAGTAATTGTTTCTTTGATGTTACAGGATAGATTTGAAGAACTGCTGGTATGTGACACAAGTAGAAATTGTGCAGTTGTTCCAGTGATGTTTATATAAGTTATGTTGTTTGTAGAGTCAAACATTTTTTCGACTTCTGCTATTTTTTTCGAGTATGTAAAAGGTCTTTGAGATCCTGGTTTAAATATTTGAATTTCTAGAAAGTTATTGTTGTTTTTGTCTCCAACGTGTTCCGTAGAACATACATGGTTTAAACCTAGTCTTGCAAATGGTTCATATATATCAGGATGCAATGCCATTGTTGGTTTAGATCCTGAAATTTTAAGTTGTCAAACAATTAAACTGTTTTTAATCTTTATCTGTCAATCTTTATTCGTTAATTCTGAGTACACTAATTTATACATTAAAAAACGACAAATACTTATTCATCCAAAATTTTGTCGTTTCTATAAATGTACATGTATAAGACTTTGCTTCAGTGATAATGGTTTTACAAAAGTGCACTCAATTTCTGAGAACCTTTCTTGGACAGAAATCTCCTTTTCTCTTGATATTCGTTAAAGGAGTAAAGCGTCAATTTTCATGAAGAGTTATCTTTCTTATCTATGAGTCATTTTAAGTGAACTAAAGAAGGCACAATGGTAGTACCATTAACCAAACAAAACAAGTACATGTAAATGGTTCGTAGGCTGATGATAATACATTAAGTTTTAATACAAAACCGTTGTAAATAATGCTCTCCATCTTCTTTTTACATGTATTATTTAACAAATATAAATATAGCAAAAATTTATTACGAAAATCATGAAGGAATTATGTTGTTACAATGCATATTTACTCTTGCCGTTTACGGTATTTGACAATTGCATAGAATATCATTGTTATGGTATCAGAAGTGTATAATAGGCTACCTTCAACTATTAAAGACATTTCTGGAGAAACTCTTGTTGCATTATTCATTGTGATTAATTTGCAGTTGTATCCTCCTTGATCCAGGCATTCGACATTGGATATACTCAATGTGAGCCTCACTTCTCCATTATACTCTTGGGTATTAGTAGAATACCTCCCATCAGTTGAAGAAGCTACCCCAGAACTGTTTAAGGTAGCAATTTGGACGTCGTCTTTTGATATTATAAGTTCTTGCAAAATGGACATAGGACTTCGAGCTATACATTCTATCTCTTGACGGGAATTTGTCAAAGCTTTATAAGAATATTTTGTGAAAGCAACATCTACAAAAATAAAAGGCGTGACTCAAATCTTATTGAAATAATTTGATTATGTTCTTTGATTATGTTCATTTTTCTACATTCCATTTTAATTGGTATAAAAGGAAGAATATACTTTAATTATTCCAAAAAAAAAACAGCCGTGAAGCCAATATTAATATATTGTATATACACGGTCCTTAAAAAATTGAAAGAAAATGAATCATATACCAGCAGCAGAAACATTCAACTTCTTTTCTGAATTTCTAGTTTCATTTAGCAACTTGTTTTTTACAACACAGCGAACAATTAGGTCATGCTCTTGTGTCGTCAATGGATTTGGAGGACCGCCTGACCAGCTAAGGACAGCAGAGCAATCGGAAATGTAATCGGATCCAAGCATTGGTCCTGGAATTGTATGGATTTGAGAGTTCTTGATCAGCTCTACATAAGCTGTGCTGTAATTCGGATCCCCTTTCAATGAACAGTTGAATGTCATTTTTTCACCTTCATTGTAGTTCACATCAGAATCAATACTTATCTCGGACATAGGAGCTGTAAAATAACAACCAATGTTATTCAATATGATTATTTTATTGTTGAAAAACATGTTTTCTTGTTTTTTACGTGTTTCAAAATTTATAGATGCATAAGTAAATAAGATTGGTTCTCAAATGGGATTTTATTAAATTTTTGTTACATTGATTTCATTGCATGCATTGTATATATGCGTACCACTTATGAAAATCTGACTGCCGTTGGACTCAAGTGTTTGCATCGAGTCGTTCATTGTTATGGAACACGTAAAAGTGTATTTCCCATCCAACGAACACGTGTCTGTAGTTGGTGTCTGTAGGTTCAATGTCAGATGAACAACAATATCCATGTTTTTACGAAACATGCTGATATTAAATCTGTCTAAAGAATCTCGCTCTTCTAAACTGCTGTTGCTATGAAATGTTCCGATGACGTATTGCCTATTCTGATACTCCATAGTGAAAGTCGCGTAGAGCCAGTCTCCATGAGGAGTAAAAGCACAGACCTCTGCCTTTGCTGTTTCCCCATAAATGGCAATTACAGGAGAAACCACAACGTCTGAAAGGTTAAACATTATTAACAATTTGAGTTCTAAAACTTCAAATGCTAAGAAAAATAAAGCAATAGCATCATATAGATTGACATACATTTACTTATTTTTATTTTTTATGTTTACAATCGGTTGAAATTTTGTTTTTAAAAGCCAGAAATAATTTTAATCAAAGCATACCTGCTGAATATTTTTGCATTGATGTAGTTATTATTGTTGTAGAACTTTCTGTTGTTTCCATGGTTGATGATGTTGTAGAACTTTCTGTTGTGCCCACTGTTGTTGATGTAGAACTTTCTGTTGTATCCATTGTTGTTGATTCTGTGGAGCTTTTTGTTGTGCCCATAGTTGTTGATGTAGATTTTTCTGTATTTCCAATTGTTGTTGATGTTGAAGAACTTTCTGTTGTTTCCATTGTTATTAATGTTGTATAACTTTCTGTTGTTTCCATGGTTGTTGATGTTGTGGAACTTCCTGTTGTACCCATTGTTGTTGAAGTTAAGGGACCTTCTATTTTGTCCATTGTTGTTGGTGCTGTAGAACTTTCACGTTCTTGAAATCATGAAATGAAGATGCAATATAATCAAGCTTATGTCGTAAATGATTTTTGAGACAGAAAATGCAGAAGGAACGCTTTGAAGGCGACATCTTTTTTATTTAGAACATTACATCTTAACTGTTGAGCTTGTTAAGAAAGATATACATGTTGATTTGTCAAGATGCATGCACTCAGATATTTGCTCAAATATTTGCTAATCCATTATACTATACGAGTACACAAGTTATGAAAATTTGAAATAATGTGATCAAAATATCTACCAACAACGGAAACGTTGAGCCGTTTTTCGGAAGTTTTACTCTCATTCAGCAAAGTATTTTTCACGACGCATCGGACAATGACGTCATTTTGATCTGTTGTTAGTGGATTTGGGGAACCGCCTGACCATTGAAGGTCAACAAGGCAGTTGTTGTCATATGTATCATTATAGCCCGATGAAAAATCTGGTCCTGTAATCGTTTCCAGAACTATGGAGTCTTTGATCAACTCTGTGTACACCATACTGTGATTTGGGTCCCCTTTGCTTGAGCAGTTAAATGTCATTTTATCTCCCTCATTGTAGTGCACGTTGGAATCAATTGTGGCATCAGATACAGGAGCTAGAAAATTAACTCTTAAATCATTATACATACTAAATGCATGTCTTATTGTGGTCATAAACATGTTATAGCCAAGCAGATAACTGTTGTAACCATACACTTTAGCGGGCACAATGGCCGTGGCTATTTTAGGCTGTATTGATCCTCTTTCGAAAAAGAGCTTTATATAAAAATGAAATATCTAAATCTAAAATGTATGGATTTTTTCTCTTCTCTTTTGCCTTCCTTCTCTCAATCTCCCGAAAATGATGAGATGACATGAAATTTGTCTGTGGCTTAATGGTATAATATCTTATAAGACAGTTACCACGATTTTTCAAAATAACTAAATAAAACTGAATTATACCGACAAATCCTGTAAAATGTTAATAGTTGTGTCGGGTTTTTTTTTCAATGATTGACGCATTGCCTATGATCAATTAAATAAAAACATTATTTTCTGTCATACACATGTCATTGTTATCCTTAAGTTTTGCCAAATCGAACAAAAAAGAGTTCATAACACGCATTGCGTACACGTACCAGTTATCAAAATTTGACTGCCATTGTACACACGTGTTGGAATCGTGTCATTCATTGTTATGGAACACGAAAAAGTGTATTTTCCATCCCAAGAGCACATGTCAGTTGTTGGTGCCTGTAAATCCAATGACAGATAAACTACGACTTCAGTGTCTGTACTGGATATGCTGGCATTAAATCTCTCCAAGGAAGCTGGCTCTTCGAAAGTCTTGTTACTGTGGTATTTTCCAATGACGTATGGTGTGCCCTGATTCTCTACCGTCACGGTTACATGAACCCAATTTCCACGAGGAGAGATAACACAGGTCTTTGTTGCAGTGGTTTCTCCATAGATGGCAATGATAGGTGAAACCACAACATCTAAAAAGTAACGACAGAATGCTATAATTTTCTAAGAACAACGATTCATGGTTGAGTGGTAAACGAAACAAACATAAACTTGAAAATAAGATAAATATTGGGTTAAAGCACACCTGCTGTATAGTGCATTGATGTAACCATTGTTGTCGATCTTGAACCATCTGTTGTACCAACTGTTGAAATGGTAGGACTCTGTGTTGTTAATGATGTGGACGTTTCCGTTATGCCCTTAGTTGTTAATATTGACGACCTAATGGTTGTTGAAGTGGAACTTTCTGTTGTGTCCACTGTTGTTGGTATTGGGAAACTTTCTGATGTGCCAATTGTAGTTGATGTTTTCAAACTCTCTGGTGTGGCTAGTGATGTTAACCTAGTTGAACTTTCTGTTGTAAACAATGTTGATGGTGCGCTGGAACTTCCTTTTGTGCTCATAGTTGAGGATATCACTGTTGTTGTCGCTTCCGCTGATGTTGTTGCTGTTGTTGTTGACATTTCCGCTGTTGTTGATGTCGCTTTAGTTGTTGTGGAAGTTGCTTCCGATGTTGTTTGTGGTGATGTTGCTTTTGTTGTTGTTGCTTCCGCTAGTGTTGGTGGTGGTGGTGGTGTTGTTGTAGTTGTTGATTCCACTGTTGTTGTTGTTGTTGCATCCGCTGTTGTTGATGTCGCTTCTATTGTTAGAGTTGCTGCCGATGTCTTTGATGTTGATGTTGCTTCTGTTGTTGTTGCTTCCACTGCTATTGTTGTTGTTAGTGGTGGTGGTGGTGGTGGTGTTGGAGTTGTTGATTCCGCTGTTGTTGATGTCGCTTCTATTGTTGTTGTTGATATTGCTTTCGATGTTGTTGTTGGTGATGGTGTTGTTGTTGCTTCCGCTGTGGACGTTGCTTCCGCCATTGTTGATGTCGCTTCTGTTGTTGTTGATGATGTTGTTTCCTGTGGTGGTTTTGTTGTTGTTGTTTCCGCTGTTGTTGTTACTTCTGTTGCAATATTTCCTTCTGTTGTTTCCGCTGTTGTTGGTACTTCTGTTGTTATATTTCCTTCTGTTGCTTCCTCTGATGTTGTTGTTGTTGCTTCTGACGTTGTCATTTCTTCTGTTGTTGGTGGAGGTGGCAATTCTGTTGTTGAAGTGATTAACTGTGCGCTCGGTACTAATGGGTCTGTTTGGAATGTCTGAACTTCTACTATGAACTTTACACTAGCTTTGATTATGACAAAGTCCGATAATTGTGCACGCTCGGGATCTACGTTTGACAAAGATTTATTAAGATCCTGTTGGACCTTTTCCTTTGTAATTTGTACTTCAATTTGATATACGTAAAACAACCTGTATAAAACTATGATGCTTCCATTTCTGTTAAATAAAGTATAAACATTACAAAATATTTGGATTTTACGTGATATTTTTCTCTTATCATTATGATGTGTAAAAATTAAATAATAGAATCTTTACATTTACTAACATATGTTAGTTTTTAACACGAGTTAGTTTTTCTTGATATCAGTTAAACCCACGAATGTAAGTCAACACTAATGATGGTATCTCAGTATTACTTGAAAGCTGTAACTTCACAATGTTTGTATCGATCTCCATACTCGGTGCTGTTCTTTCGAAGTGCCTCTGTTATCTAAACATTGGAAATATTTATTCATACACTAAGCAGTAACAATCATTTATTAAGGATCTTATATAAACATTAGTAAACAAAACAACAGCACTTGATAATAATTTCATATCAAAATTACGTTTAATCATTAATGATGAAAATTACTAGCATATTTGAGGGGAAGGGGGGGGGGTTATTATGTGAGAGAGTACATTTTTTTTTATTTCTCTATTTGGAATAATAGTATATTAAACAAAAGCATCGCCAAAATACATTGTACATACTGCATCACAAAACTGCGTGCTCAAATTCTTGAATTCCTGTGACGAGGAATCGGACAACTCAGGATAGTACTCTTGGCTCAGTGCTATTTCACTAGACACAACATCTGGAAAACATACAACAATCCAACCAACTGATTAATTTATTCAATCAGTTTTAACTTTATAATAATGATAACTCTGGCTTAACATATTTAGGCTTTTGTATTAGTAATCTAGATATTCGTATAGAAGTCTGAATGCTGTAATTTGTAAACAAACGATATTTCATGGGAATAATGAGCAGTTTGTTTAAATACTCTATTAATTAAGTACTGTTCTTAATAATTATATTTATTGCTTTTTTTTAAATTGTATACATTTTAGTATACTTTATCTAGATATATAAATACGACCTTAATGAGCTTTCAATTAACTTACAATAATTGACAGATGTATCCTCATCTCCTGTAAATAAAATCCAAAATTATAAATAAACCAAAAAAAAAAATGAAAATCGTCATCCAAATATATTTAATTCCTCTACATCTGAAAACATAGACGCCCAAAAATTAGCCTGATTACCTTTTATCGTAAAAAACCATGCTAGGGTTCCTGCTATTCCTCCAAGTAAAAGTATTACTAAAACAGCGAGGAGTACTTTCTTTAAAGTATTCCTGTTATTTCCTTTTTTGTAACTTGAAGGACCTTGCGCATGTGAGTTATGGTTGTCATCATGCCTGAATTCACGTACATTCTGCAATGGTATGCTGGGGTCATGCTTAAGTGTGGGCTGCAATTGACAATATGTAAAAGGTTACGGCACAAACACTGTAGCTTAACATATAGTACCATTAATGCGACAATAAAATAAAAATATATCTGGATTTACAGATGCATTGTACAATTTATATCCATCTTAGGACGTATTATGTGTTGTTTTCATTTAAACTTTGATGATTTATATGGGATATGGAGGTAGCGACATTGCAGAAAAAATACACAACCCGCGTTAGCGTGTTATGTAATTTGTTCTGCAAATATTGCTACCTTTATATCCCGCATGAATAATCAAAGAAAGAATTCTATTGTTTATATTTACATCTTTCCTTTAAAAAATTAATTGATAGTAAAAAATTAAGTAAAATGAGCTAAAAGAAACAGCCAAATCGTCTCCATTGAGAATTTGAATCTGACATCATCCTGATTATTCCGTGCAGTCCGTGATTTTTCTAAGGATGATCAAGGTTTCGACCAATAGATAAACGGGCAAGTAGAAATCAGTTATGTCATTTTTACAGAGCTATGAATTAACAATAAGTTTCCGTAAGAAATAGAGGGAATGATACTTAGTAGATGTTAATATAAAATAATTTCTATTGGAATAAATCTACAGTGGTATTGAATTACATCGTCTAAACACGAAAAGGGAAGAGGACAAGTGCAAAACTTTAAATATAAAGTTAAAACCTAACCATTTTTTATTGGTTTCTTTTTTTTACACCGTTTTTTAATTTATTTATTTATTTTATTTTTATTATTTATTTTTTAATTTTGCAGAAAGCTACATGTACATGTATGTGTTGAAAACTTATAAATATTGAGGAAGAAAAGTTCATCCAGTATATGTGAAAATATATAAGAAACTATCAACATTTATCAGATGTTTTACATAATATGCAGGGAAATAGATTCTCCTTTATAAATTATCATTTATTAGAAAAATTTTGGATGATTGATTTTTTAAGGATTAATATTTTTTATCAATATTGGTAATAAGAAGCTGTTTATCAACACCCTTGTCAATAACCGCTAGATCAAGACCAATACTTTTTAAGACACACTGTCACAAGATGGCGATTCAAATGTTTTGTTATTTGTTTGTATCGATCGATTTAGTTGAATATCACCATAGTTCAGTCGTTAAACTATCGGGCTTGTGAACCGCAGATCATAATCCGCGAGTTCGAATCCGCCTGGGGTTTTTGTTAATATTTACTGAAGTAAATTTTAAAAATCATAATTTTTATTCAAAATTGCATACTTTTTGCCTATTTGAAATATATTTATTATGCATCATGGTATATATCATAATCAAGTAATTTCCTGCTGATTTGAGGAACTTTTTCAAGGTGAAGTGAGCCACCTTAAAGCTCATATATAATTCTTTGTTATGTAAACAAACGTTGTGCAATGATTTCGTTTACTTACCGAGGCTTAATATAAAATACCGTGTTTAAAACAAATGACTGCCGTCACGAGAAATGGGTCCTTAAGGTCAAAATTTCACAAACTCACTTTTTTCTCAATTCCAATTAGACAACTCTTTCTGAATACAAATATACAAAGATATCCAAGATCTTGTGTGTTTTAAGCATTTTATGACAATTTTAGTAAGACATGTTAACACGACTTTGACGTAGCTGGTCGAAAACGACACGACGTCACGAACGTCAATTATTATTTTATTATTATTTATTATTATTAATTATTTCTTAATTATTTTATTATATATTATTATTATTTATCAATTATTATTATCGGTATTTAAACAAGGCCATACTCTAATTATTTAAAAAACACAACACAGACGCAGAAAAAAATTTAAAAAAAACTGCGTTTACAATGCCGCTACTTTGACGTCGTTTTCTGAGCATTGTGACGTCAAAAGATAAGGGCCCTTTTCTCATGACGGCAGTCAAATTTGAATGTGACAAATATAAAACACTGATTATTTATGTTCATAGATAAAATATATATATATATGCTTGAAACAAAAACTTCCTGTACATGTATAGCTTACCAATGTATAGACAAAAATATGGCAAGAGCCTTGTTACAAAGACAAATAATTGTGAGCTTTTTATATCGCTTTTAAAATTCGAAAACTGAATTTTAAATTTTTTATGACCATAATAAGACATGAAACCAGACGTAATTTGCATATTTCGTTCTGTACAGCCTGACAATCTTTACACATGCAGACATTGACAAAGCTTTCTTTTTAAATTTCACATTGATTAAATACATATTTCGTTCGTTAAAATCGCGTATAGAATTCGGTGAATGTGGATATAGCATTGATCCGTTTTAAATACCAATAGATCAAGTTGATTTAAACTTCCGGGTAGGGTTTAATTTTTGTAATTATTAATTAAACATAGTGCATGACCTCTATGTTTATACCAAGGGACGTGAATTTAATTCAATATATTTACATTTTCTAGTGTCTTTGCCTGTAAAAACACTACGTATCGATTTTGTACTATATAACCCATAACTTCAAATGTCGCCAAATTGAGGCGCCAACGGGGTTTGCTTATTTATATTTAAATATGTAATCGTACGGTGGCTTAAATTATATAAATATAAGTAATAAGGAATCATTCTTTGAATATTATGAGGTGATAATTTCGGTCGGGGCGTGATCGAATCTATCATAAAGCCCTTCGGGCTTTATTGGATTTGATCACGCCCCGACTGAAATTATCACCTCATAATACTCAAAGAATGATTCCTTATTCCTTAATTATTCTTTAATTGCTATGCGTTGTTTTTGATTTATGCTTTTTTCTGACAGAGTTATAAAATGCGTCACATTTATGTTGTCACTAAGTAAACCTGTTCATTATTATTTCGACTAAATAAGTAATACTATTAAGTATTCATTTTATCTAAGGAATAATGAATCATTCTTTGAGTATTATGAGGTAATAATTTCGAACGGGGCGTAATCAAATCCAATAAAGCCCGAAGGGCTTTATGATAGGTTTGATCGCCCCGACCGAAATTATCACCTCATAATATTCAAAGAATGTTTCCTTATTACTAATATTTATACAATTTTCAACCATTGTATGATTAAATAAGCAAACCCCGCTTGTGCCCCCAACTATAGTACGTCATTTGAATTTATTGGACTGTATGGTACAAAATCGATACGTAGTGTTATCACAGCCAAAGACACTGAAGAATGTAAATATTACATTATAAATCTTCAATCTATATCAGTGCGTGATATTTAAATACATTTTTCTCTAGAAAAAGAAGTCTAGGAAACTGCGATATTCAAGTACATTTTTCAAACAGTTACTAAAATTAAAAGAATCATTGCTTGCAGATAAAGTATCCTGTTTTACAATACGTTCCCAGCAAAGTACAATGAAATTGAGGAAATGAGCCATACCCTACCTTCTATATAAAGTAGCTATATATTTGTTATGAGTGTCTACTCATAACCTTATCTTTTCAGGGTTTAAAAGATTTTCATAATTAAACTGAAAACTGAAAACGAATGCAATTACACATGGCAATATAATAAATGCATGCAAAAGAACTACTTGCAAAGAAAAAGCAGACACGTTTACAGCGCGAAACCGAAACACCAAGACTTCAATAAAAAGTCATAGTTATAAATCTTATAGGACTAGCGATGCTTTGCTATTCGAAAAATAACATTTTGGAGTTTATTTTCTGAGAACCGGGGTTTTTTTAATATATGAATGATCAAAATGGGAAGGCGTTGTCATTCTATTGATAAACATCTTTGGGTCACCATTGTATACATTTGTCATAAAACACCTCAAGAAGCTCGCCTTGTTCTTCCGAGAATCAGTGTTCATTGACAATGGGCCTCATTACGTAATCTTATAAAATACAAGAAAAACTGCAATCGGAGACGAAATACTTGGTAACTAGGCGATATAACTGCTATCAAATCTTGCTGTGTATGGAGAAAGTTTTGATATTTTAATTACTGTAGATAAAAAAATATTTCAAAATCTGTATTTGGGGTGCATTCAAATTCATTTTTATTGGGTTATCTTAGATTTTCTGGAATAATCAAAATTACGTAACAAAGAATTAAAATTAAATTAAGCGTTTTAAAGTTATCATTCTAACATCATTAATGAACTTTATGGGGGAAATGACTAGCTTACGTTTTTTTAGCCTAATTTAGATATACTTGTACAAGCTTACCCTAAATGAGATCCTATCTAAATAATTTCTTCTGAAAGTGTCACCAGTAATCTTGTCCATCCATTGTTGATACTTGTAATTACCCAGGGAATCGTCAGATCTCTCCGAAATCTCCGACCCTCTGTCGGTGTCAATATCTGGACGAAACGGACCTCCGTATCCGTAATACACATTGGTAGACCCGTCATATATTTCTCTTTGGCTTTTGTTGACTGGACCACGTCCATTAACGGTTGTACCGTTTGATCCGTTTGCTTTTTGGTGATAACTATGACCATATCCATTTTGTGTACCATTTTGAAATGTCGCTTCCAAATTTCGGGAGCTATTGGATCCGTTCCTTCTTGATGCCATAGGAGATTCTTGCTATGTTCTTTTATCAGTTTTTAACATGAAACTAAATGAAACTTATTTTAACTGAAGTAGACTATATTTAGACTACACTACATGTAGGTCCCTTCTGATTCACCGAAACTGTCTCGAGAGGACATGCCTTGCGAATACATGTTGGTCTGCTCTTTAACAGGTCCTGTTTAAGGAGAACCCACGTTTGGAGATCTTTGCGGTAAGACCATTGAGTTTTAACATGGAGTCATTCATCCGAAACAGAAAAAACCTCAAGCGCAGCGTTGGTTTATTATATGTACTATTTAAATCCATACCGTCATTCTTCCTGGTTCAAAGGTCAGTCCACATGCAGAATCTTTAAATGGTCATTCTGGTATACTTCACTGCTTTCATAAAATCGAAATCAGCTTTAAATTGCACCCATTTCATTGTTTTGAAATCGTTAATAGCTTTATTGTGATGTTTTGTGTACAGTACCACATACAATTATTTAAACGATTTTTTGAAGTCTTTAAAAGTAGAATTTGATTCACTGGCAAACGAAGAGTCATTGAATTATTGATTCAAATATCCAAATATATAATTATGCATTCTTTCATGAATATTTGAATTTAACTGGTTTTATTTTTTTTTATCTTGCCAGTGTTTTTTCCTGTTCCTCGAACAACAGTTTTTGGCCCGGTGTAATACCAGGGGTTAATCTGTTTGAAAAAACTTCATATTTTTACTCCTTCTATACCTGTATTTGCCATACATTTATAATACTCATAAAACCGACATTAAAAAGATGCATTTAAAGCTTTGTATTTTGAGGGATCATGTAGAGGAACGAGACTTATTAATTTACACATGCATACAATATTTTTGTAAAGCCTCTCTCTCTCTCTCTCTCTCTCTCTCTCTCTCTCTCTCTGAGAGATAGACATAGTCGAATATTATACTATTTTAACATGTCAATAGTCATTTCGTATTTCAAATTTGGGCACACATTACCAGTAAACAATTACAACAGAAACACTCAATAATAAACTGCAGCGTTCCCTATAGTTCATGTAAGAGCATCAGTCTCTCTTATGATTCAGTCATTTTTTTTAAATTGTTATTCCTTACAAACTATACATTGTCTCTTTTCAGATCATAGTAAACTCTGGAATTTCTTTAGCATTCATCCTACAGAAAGGTAAAAACTGGGAGGCTTTTGTTACCTGGCTGGAATGCACGCATGAGTCCATGCTGCACCTTTGTGCATGCAATATTTTTGTTACATAAAGAAATGATATGTAATCCGATGAACGCTGCTTTTCAATCTATATTATACTTGCAACACTATGTAGAATACTGTCGACGATAAGATGACAAAAGGCGGGTCTCATTAAGTTTTCATAAAATTAAAAGAAAATAAAAGAGGATTTTGGATTTTATGGGGGGTTTTCACCAGATTCCAGTTGTGTACTAATTTTGAAAGTCATTTTCAGAAGTATGTACTGTTGGAAAACAAGGAAGTAGAAATATAGCGTTAGATGGTTATAGATCGTTGGCAATAAATCAAATTTAACCTATTCATTTATATTTTATACGCTCTTTTCTACACAAGATTGTTCGTTCCGCTACATTCGTTTCATACTGTTAAAAATCAATCTCGCTGTAACATTTGCGCAAACTATTGTTTAATTATATCTGTGTAGATAGATAAAGCTGATGTAATGGTTCTGTGTGCGTTCGAGCAAAAGCAGAGAACATTTAAGTCTATTGAATCTTTTGATTATATATGCAATATGAAGTAGTAAAAACATGTCATCATGGTCATTATATAATGGCGGCTTTTATGTTCATTGAATCGTTGCTATTTGTTCACAATGCAATATTCAATGTATTTGAAGTTTTCTTTTTTTTTTAATAAATTGTTGTCAAGGTCACTACGACCTCTACATTTCATTCAATTAAAAAAATAACTACCCACGTCATAACACAATATTTCTCTAAATTTGATTGGATCAAGCACAGGCACCTGACGTTATAAATTTTTCTCATAATAAAAATAAATACCTTATATCTAATAATACACAAGGTACCTATCCCCGCCATCTTGGATTTATTTTAAGCTGTCACATCAGCTGGAAGGTTTTGCTTGAAACTCATCGGTAAAATTATTTTGCGATCCTCTCCGTCTCCCGATCAGTCATTCAACATCTAAGCTTACAACCAATTCAACCAAAACGGTGCATTACAACTGTCATTAATAAAAATCACCCCTCGATCTGCATCTACTGCCTTAAATATGCGACAAAAGGCTAAAGGGTGGACGGAAGTTGACATAAATTGCATCATACTTTGGGTAATCCCTTCCAAATATAGCACTGATACGAATATTCAAAGGCGTCTATTTTGAATTTGATCAACATACAAGTTAAAACTAAGAAAAGGGATACTATAAACAGTCAATTATAACTTTTAATACACAAAGTTTATATAAACATGTTTATAAATGCATATCTTTTGAAATATTGAAACAAACACACAGTGCAGGGAAATCTCATTTACATATAGGTGACAACTTCCGTCCACCCTTTAATCTTTTGTCGCATATTTTAGGCAGTAGATGCAGATCGAGGGGTGACTTTTATTAGTGACAGTTGTAATGCACCGTTTTGGTTGAATTGGTTGTAAGCTTAGATGTTGAATGAACGATCGGGAGACGGAGAGGATTGCAAAATAATTTTACCGATGAGTTTCAAGCAAAACTTCCAGCTGATGTGACAGCTTAAAATAAATCCAAGATGGCGGGGATGGGTACCTTGTGTATTATTAGATATAGGGTATTTATTTTTATTATGAGAAACATTTATAACGTCAGGTGCCTGTGGGATCAAGGTATGATTAAAACAAAAGTATATATTGTTATGCAATTACGATTTAGGCAAGAATGCTAAACGTTTGAAATCAATGATATCTGCCATTAACCTTTGAGCCTTTTATGAGTCTATGAATTTGTGACCTTACTTATTTTTTAAAAAAAATGTAACACTTCGTAAAGCATTGGCAAAACTCTGTATGCAGAAAGTTCTTTGTATAATTTATCAAATATTGTAAACGACTCAAAGTTGCATTTTTGAAATTTAAATAAAATTTACTTTTTTTATTTGCAGTATATCTGTGTCATTTTGTATTAAAACAGTTCTTGAAATTATAAATCTATGTATTTTGTATAGCATATCTCCTTCGTTAATGGTAGTGTATGCACGTTATCTTTGACGGTTGCAAAGCCACACACCTTAAAGTTAGAATGCACGCACTTAGAACGCAGATCAAACAAAGCAAAAATTAAAGTCTTTTGAAACATAACCCTTACAATTAAATTTACAATTACAATATGTCCAACAGTTCATCTGTAAAAATCCTTTAAAAACCAAAAAGAGACACAGCCCAACCCCAATTTCTTTCCCCTGTTTGGAGATATCTTTTGTGTAAAGCTCTTTAAGTTCAGTCATACGGAATAGTTATGTAATCATGATATGCACTCTGAAACATCAGAGTCAGTAGATAATTAGCTTAAGGACGATCGAGTGAACCGAGGGAATACTTTTATTAACATCCAAAGAGTAATACGTATGTTAACTACCTGCTTTTGTGGAATTATGGAGGGTTTTTTTTTTAAATATCACATTGTCTTGCATTGGCTCCTGACAAATTGCTTTTTTTTTATAAAACCGTGTGAGTATAAATGAAAAAAAAAGTTGTATGGTTATTGTTATTGTACATTTATCCCAGACCCCCTCAAACAGGAAGTATAATCATTTTTAGAGGAAGTGTGTGCCTACAAATTTTATTAAATTTTAAACACATGTCGATTTGGTTTTGATGCTAAATTTCAATGACAATTTTTTTAAAACTTTTTTTAAATTTTTTTTAAAAATAAATTTCTAACTTATCTTCAAGCTAAAACAGACTTTACAAATGATCAAACATGTTCAATAAAAGATAAATGTTTGCCAAATGAAGCGGTGTCTTGTAATATGAGAATGAATTACTTCGTTTAAGACATTTGTGCCAAACAAACTGTGTTAATAGATGTTCATTTCCCAATTCATTTCGTCGGCTATGACATCAGTTTCTTTTGTTAGTTAAGTCTTAATAGCGTTTCTGTCTCGGATAATTGATGATCGTCATTTCATGAAATTAAATGTTGTGCTAGGTAGATCATCTTCAAAAATCGATATTGATGATTCAATTTCATATATTTAATCAATATTCCATAACGCTTGAAATTTCGAACAAACGTAGATTCTTTTGTTTTATTTGATATATATTTAACTTTATTTGTGCATAAGGAAAAGAACATGTAAGTTATTAGAACTAACCCTTTATAATACAAGTGTATACACGTAAAATAAATTATTTTAAACCAAACCAAGATTCATATACAGTGTCAAACATTAACTTCTTCGCAAATCGTTTGCATCTACTCTCGAGGAGACACACTCTGTAAATATTGTGAAATTTGTGATGCAAGTCCCTCAACTAAATTGGAAGCGATAACGACAAGAAATCCCAAGGGGGTTTTAAGGTGGTGATCTACAATATATGTTGTCAATAAAACTAGACATGACACTCTTTCATAATGTTGACAAATATCCAAGTTGCTTTTGAATTTGAATTTGCATTTTTTTCTTCCTAGTGCTTGGTGTATTTCTTGGCTACTTGCTAATAAAAGATCGACTATTCAGATCCCAGAAATAATTAACTTTGCCTTTTTTTTAGATTTTGTTCTATTTGTAAGGCCCGGTAAAGAAATTGTCTTTATCAACGCAGTTTCATACATACCGCCAAGCAATACTTGCAATGGCCAGATCTAAAGAGGAAGTAAAATTTAAGCGCTCGCGCCTGGACCTTTAAAATATTTAAAAGATTTTAACCTCATGTAAATAGTATTAATTTGTTTTTAACAAATCACAATAATATTTCATGAATAGAGATTTACGGTCCGGCTTATTACAGTTTGTTTTACGTATTGCAGTTCACTGTTGACAGATCAGTAGGCCCTAGTTATAAGAAATGCACTTCAAATATAGACTCGATGTTGAAATAAAGATATGGTAATACTTCTGTAATGTAAAAAAAAAAAAGACATGCGCAAGTATCTAATGATTTTTTAAGTTCGTGATTTTTTTTCTTTTTGCATAAATATTGCTCAAATGGCAAATTAGAAATATGTTTAACGTTTTCTAAATATATTTTACTTTCTATATCGGGGAATAAATGATAATTATTGCAACATACATGCAGTTATTACTTGTAAAATGTTCAAATGATATATGATTATCTTTATTTTTTCTTGGACACTATAAAATGATCGAATAAAGCGATCCTTTTTTACGGCTTTTTAATTTAGGGCGTACATAAGCCCAATATAAATTTGGTTTTTGAATGAATGTTGAAAAAGTATTAGTAATATTTGACCCCCGGGTGTCAATGGAGTGTTTCACGTTTCATACATGCAATAGACCCTGGTGTGTTCAAAAGACTGAAATTAATCAGTCATAGTACACCAACACTTCCTGGTTGATTCACAACATTCCCAATAAATGTGTTTGTTCAATATTTAATTAGGTCCTGTTAATAGACTATTAACTCTTAAATAACGTGGTAATTCTATACATCGAGGATTGTGTGTATTTAGTGACTGACAATGACCGCTATTCAAATATTTAAGTTCTATTTTGGATCTTTATAGGATCGGCATGCGTTTACATAATATGATGACAAGATATGTACATATTTGCCTATCTTTTAATCACCCTGTCTATCATGCTGCTAAAGATCTTTAAATTTTTCTTCCACTTACAGTGTGATAACCTTATTTTTAATTCTATCTTTAGAACACTGACAATGTTGCATTGGAATATAGAATACTACATGTATACATGATTGTACATGTATATGTTGATTTTTTTTCTTCACTTTTTGGGGGGTGGGGGTAGGGCTAGCATCAGACATAAGGAGCGAAATGTGTCGATGTTTTTAAGGAATAAGGAATCATTCTTTGAGTAATAAGAGGTGATAATTTCGGTCAGGGCGTGATCAAATCCAATAAAGCCCGAAGGGCTTTATGATAGATTTGATCACGCCCCGACCGAAATTATCATCTCATAATATTCAAAGAATGATTCCTTAATACTTATATTTATATAACTTTCTGCAGTTGTACGATTAAATATTATAATATTAATTATGCAAACCCGCTTGCGTCCCCAACAATACTTAAATAGGACTGGTACAGCATTAGTCAGAGTTTAACAGTAATAAACTTCAGGTGCTCTTTCTTTTGTTAAGAAAGTAGCAGCATACAAGTGTTTCTGCACCAAGCTGCGTCTGAACTTGATCAGAAAAGATGCCATGAAGCTTGGAGAGATCCCAAAATATGACAATAAATGCAGACACTTGTCTGAAACTGAGATTCAAGAAAAAACAGCAACAAAAACACCGTATGTCATCAGGTTTAAGGTAAGAATATACAGTAAATTCATGTTTAAAATAAGAATGCAATGTTTCATGTCAATTAATTTCTTCTCTGTGTCAGGTAAGAATCAACTGAATGCACCATATCTTTTGCTACCTTGTATTAATGTAAAAATGGAAAAACAAATTTTGAAAATTTTTGAGCTCAAATCGTGTCCAAGTCCCTTTAATTGTCACCATGGCAATTTCAAGAGGTTTTAATTAATTTTTCGTTTAACAGCCAAAGAAGTGCGGCAATCTGTCCGTTGGCAATTCATTTAAACGAAACTGAAGATAATGAATCAGATCTTGTGATACAATGTTACACTGTTGAATATCAATAAAGGATCGATGTTCAGAGATAATTATATCAAACGTTTTCAGGGTCACAACGGTGCCCCACGAGTATGGCCGACTGAAGGAAAACTATCAAAACAAAATTAAACAGAATCAAAAGTTTGCAACATGAGATACAGTACTTAACGTTTTGATGTATTCCTATCAAAGGAGTTTTATTTGTTCAGAGAATAAGTCGCACGTTTCAAGGTTTACCAAACAGTCCCGTGGATGTTTAAACAGGATAAACAAGCGATTTAAACTATAAATTAGATGAACTCAGAACTACCAAAAAAATACGGTTCATGTAATAGGTTCAGTCATTCTGCATTCCAAGTAAGAAAATGTTGTCCACACCATTAATTAACACGCTTAACCTATATTTTGTTCTCTCAATTTGGATCATATTTGGGATAACTGCAAAGTATTCCCAGTAAGGTCTTTTAAAAATGGCAACAGTTACCAACGGAATTTTGTGGCTACGAATCCCTTTGATGACTTTGGAATGACTTATAGTTTATATTTCTGCTTTGTTATTGAAAAAGATAGATGTGGTTGTTTTAGGTGTTGTTTTTCTGAAATTTGGCGTTAATCATGGTGAGGGCTATGACATATTTTAGATTTTATATTATAGGACTCGGTTAGATTGATTCGTTTCGGACCATTGTTTGGCTTTTCAGTACCGCGTGGAAAAACCTATTTGCAATCAAAAGCCTAACTGTGTCATAATAAATTTACCTATATATATATATATATATATATATATATATATATATATATATATATATATATATATATATATATATATACACACATTGGTATGTTTATATCCTCATGAGAACAAAACTTTTTCTAAGAATTTCATTTCAAAAGATTACGTCTGGTGTAGTAATTGTTTAGTTTAAGAGGGTTTAAACCCCCTTTCTCTTGCTTTTACACAATCTGGCGACCCATCCTAGCATTCAAAATACATGTAGTGTTCCAAAAGTACCGTAGTACCGTACTTCAATTGTCTGACGTTTGAATGCAAGAAAAAGGACCCTGGGGGGCTTACCATGAAAACGGTCAATATGAGATATATCAAGTAAATCCTGCCAAAACAATTTGCCGAAAACTAGTGAATAGGAGTTTAACATTTTTAGTTTTTCCTGGTATTTGAAAGTTGGTTTTATAATGAATTTCCATTAAAGGAACATACAATTACATGTGCAACACCTATGATATCGGATATCTCTTTATGCCGCCCAAAGTCCGACAAGTAATTATAAGGTGGTTACAAAGGTACACCAGTTTAGTTCAGAGAAATTATCACAGCAGGTTACATTGAGCAGGTTTTTAATGTGCGCTTGTTTACAAAAGTTTCAGATTACTTAAAAAAAGTAAAATACAACTGCCATATATATTTTGCGTTGACAAGATACTTAAAAGAAATATACACCCACCTCCGTCCCCCGATACCACTCCATGCATGTGGGTTTTCATTTCAAATTCTTACCTTTTTCATCTCAAGTCTCTGCCATGTATAATTTTTAAAAAAATCTCGGAGATTACGCAGGATGTTAATACGAAAGACGAATAGGGCCACATAAAAAAATATTTTTATCTCGTAATTACGAGAAAAGATCTCGTTATTACGAGTTAATTATCTCGTTATTACGAGAAAAGATCTCGTAATTACGAGAAAAGATCTCGTTATTACGAGTTAATTATCTCGTTATTACGAGAAAAGATCTCGTTATTACGAGTTAATTATCTCGTTATTACGAGAAAAGATCTCGTAATTACGAGAAAAGATCTCGTTATTACGAATTAATTATCTCGTTATTACGATAAAAGATCTCGTAATTACGAGAAAAGATCTCGTTATTACGAGTAAATTATCTCGTTATTACGAGAAAAGATATGAACTTGTTCATATAAGATAAAATATCAAATCCGATTATTCTATGTAGAAATCAATAAATTATGATCGTTGTTATTTAAAAATAATAAAAATTGAATTTTCTGGAAAAAATCCAAAATAGACTGAACTCTGAACCAATCGACTTGGAAGCTAGGATTCTGGTAAACGAGGAAAACTTATTGTGTATGTATTTTTTCACAATAATAAATCAAATAACAACTGTAATGTATTTTATTATAACAATATATTTTCTCGTAATTACGAGAAAATTAACTCGTAATAACGAGATCTTTTCTCGTAATTACATGATCTTTTCTCGTAATAACGAGATGATTATCTCGTAATAACGAGATCTTTTCTCGTATTTACGAGATAATTAACTCGTAATAACCAGATCTTTTCTCGTAATTACGAGATCTTTTCTCGTAATAACGAGATCTTTTCTCGTAATAACGAGATAATTATCTCGTAATTACGAGAAAAGATCTCGTAATTACGAGATAAAAATATTTTTTTATGTGGCCCTATTCGTCTTTCGTATGTTAAACTAAAGCCATGACTATGTAAAAAAAATATCTCAACGTGTTAGTTAAGAAAGAGGAAATCTTTCAATTTAATCTACATGTATATTGATTTCTAAACAACACTAGCTGTTTTCGTCTAGACAAATATCTTTTGTATATAAAAAGACCTTACGGTTTTTAATAATTTCCTGGTGACAGTTATAGTTACAATTTATACAATAATGTGTAAAAATTTGAATCTAACAACTGCGTACATAATAGCTGCAATAATGTAGCCCTCTCCGATTTTTTTTTTTATATCTGATGTTTACTGCCCCCCCCCCCCCCAAAAAAAAAAAATCGGGAGAGGGCTACATTATTGCAGCTACGTACATACATGTATATAGAGTGTGATCCACAAATTCTGATACCATTATAAAACTTCCAAATATTGCAACGCCAAGTGATACAGTATAATGAATAAAATAACATTTTAATCTCCTATGGTAAAAGTTTTTTTTTTATATTTGATATGGAAAAATTCAATGTGAAAAATAAGTAATAATGTCAAATTGTGTGCATATACTTAAAAAAAAAAAAAATAACAAAACGCTCTTTCATTGGTATATACACTTTCATTTATGATAACAAAAATCATCAATATACAAAAATTAGAGTTGTCTTGTAGACATACTATCAAAATAATGTATTCATTGTGAGCATGTATTGAAATACATGTATTAGAATAAATATATTTATTCTTTCTTCCTTCAAATTTTAGTTATGCAAACGTAACAAAACAAATCAGGGGAGAGGGAACCTCCCTAATTCAACGGACATTACAATTTTTTTTCTAAAATTCGTAATAGCGGATGTGGAAGAAAATTATCATAAAAATATGAATATTAAATGTTGGTGTTGTACTGTCCAGAACATTTGTCAGATATAGTTAGTTATACGAAATGACAAAACATGAACACTAAGTACAATACCCATAAGGTGGCAGGGGATAGTTTCGAACGAAAGACCCGTCAAAATTTTGAAATAAAGGGAGAACCTGAGGTTTGGCTGGTTATTTGAGGGGTATAAATTGCTAGAATGTTTATTGCATTCATTTTGTGGATAGAGGAGCTTATGTCAATTTTATTGATATATGACACTTTAATACTGGTAGCACTTTTCATCAGATATGGAATGAAAATGCGAAACTGTGGCCAAAATGTTCACTTTTGGTTTTGTGCTTGAAAAGTGGGGTGGGTTCAGAACACGAAATGTCACTCGAAAAGAAGGTGATTGACCCCCCATTAATTGGTGATTATTTGCATAGGTATACATTAAGCAACAAATTCTATGGTAGTTTATGGCAGTTGCTCGGGACTGGAGCGTGGTGCTGGACCCGTGAAAATGTGAAAAAAGGGTAATTTTTCAGAAAATGTTGAGACCGTCCCTAGCTATTCTATACAGTGCTATATGCAAGTTGTACTTGTTTTATTCTGAAATGTTTAAAAATTCTCAAGAGTCGGGACCATGTGTCCCGTGCATACCCTATTTTAGGTGGCAGGGGATAGTTTTTTTGGTCGAGGAAATGTGAGGCAGATACTGCTCATATATTTGATCTAATTATTCAGTCGATTTTTAAATTTGGCTAAAATTGGTTTGCATGCACGGGACACATGGTCCCGACTCTTGAGAATTTTTAAACATTTCAGAATAAAACAAGTACAACTTACATATAGCACTGTATAGAATAGCTAGGGACGGTCTCAACATTTTCTGAAAAATTACCCTTTTTTCACATTTTCACGGGTCCAGCACCACGCTCCAGTCCCGAGCAACTGCCATAAACTACCATAGAATTTGTTGCTTAATGTATACCTATGCAAATAATCACCAATTAATGGGGGATCAATCACCTTCTTTTCGAGTGACATTTCGTGTTCTGAACCCACCCCACTTTTCAAGCACAAAACCAAAAGTGAACATTTTGGCCACAGTTTCGCATTTTCATTCCATATCTGATGAAAAGTGCTACCAGTATTAAAGTGTCATATATCAATAAAATTGACATTAGCTCCTCTATCCACAAAATGAATGCAATAAATATTCTAGCAATTTATACCCCTCAAATAACCAGCCAAACCTCAGGTTCTCCCTTTATTTCAAAATTTTGACGGGTCTTTCGTTCGAAACTATCCCCTGCCACCTTTAACTTTTAGAGTTTGTTTCTCTCTAACCAAAACACTCTAAAATCAGAAAGTTCATGCAATTCTGAGTAAAACTTTTTAAACTTGGTCTGATTTCATTGAAAAATAAAAAAGTTATGGCTGTTTAAGGATTCCCCACATTCCCGGCTGAATCACCTTAACCTGTTTGTGTAAGGTTTTCAAGATATATCATGACTTCTTTCAATCCAAAAGACATTTTTTCTTTCAAAATCAGTTATAACAAGAAACCTTTATCCCTATAAGATGTAAAAACATTGAAATATTCACATTTAGTACTCACACATAGGAGAATTCAACTCATATGTATCACCTATCCCCCTGCAAATGGGATTAAGAAAAAACACACTATTACTCCTTGCAATCAACTTTTTTGTTTCTAAATGGTACTAACAGGTTTAAAAACTCTATTGAAACATAAAAGCAACTTATTTGAAACACAAAACCTTCACTTTCATCTCTTCATAAGGGACAGATCCCTAGAAAATGGCAATCAGGCATCTTACCCGGGGAGTAATTTCCCAAATATGCTGAACGGATGATGATGAAACCTGATTTCTCTGTTTATTCTTTAACCAATACCAAAAGATCTAGATTTACTTGTTATAAAGATTGAAATACATGTTTTACAATACAAAGAAATACCAAATTTGAACATCATGACCACAACCCCATCATGAGGTGGGAATACGTGCAAATGACAAATGGTTAAAAAATGCACACAAATTCAATCTTTCTTGATATATTTCAATAAAGAAGAAACCAGACATATGTGTTTTGTTTTAAATGGGAGCAATTCAATGTATCTATGAAATTTTATCCAAAAAATGTGAAATAAAGCCCATTTTTGGGTTGTCGGTAAAGAAAATCGAAGGATGGGGTGTGTTTTTTTTTGACAATCAAACAGTTTAAAATTGCTTATAATGACTTAAAATGCAGATATTAACTATTTAGAATTACATGTAATTACATGTAATTTACATGTAGTACATGTAAAATACAAATTTAGCCATAAAATCTTCTTTTTGTCAGTTTTAGCTTGAGAAAGAACAATATTTAACAATTTCTTATCAAAACTAAGGGTTTAAAACTTCATTAAAACTGCATTTCTATCAATTAATTTCAAGAAAATTTAAAGAAAATGGTGCAATATTATTCAGTTAATCAAAATTCAACCCTGCATCTGATTTCAATAGGAATAATATGCCTATAAAGGGTTTTAAAATAAGGACAAACCCAAAATACTAGAACATTGCACTTTTTCTAAGGGCCACCCCCTGTTACATTTTGGCCCCCAAATCTCATCACAGGGTTGAACAATCATAAAAATTCAGCCAGTTTCCCATTTTACACACATTGAACATCTTTTCTGTCCCCATATTGTTAAACTTTAAGCCTATTAAAAAATTGACATTTTCTTGAAGGTGGCAGGGGATAGTTTTTTTGGTCGAGGAAATGTGAGGCAGATACTGCTCATATATTTGATCTAATTATTCAGTCGATTTTTAAATTTGCTAAAATTGGTTTGCATGCACGGGACACATGGTCCCGACTCTTGAGAATTTTTAAACATTTCAGAATAAAACAAGTACAACTTGCATACAGCACTGTATAGAATAGCTAGGGACGGTCTCAAAATTTTCTGAAAAATTACCCTTTTTTCACATTTTCACGGGTCCAGCACCACGCTCCAGTCCCGAGCAACTGCCATAAACTACCATAGAATTTGTTGCTTAATGTATACCTATGCAAATAATCACCAATTAATGGGGGGTCAATCACCTTCTTTTCGAGTGACATTTCGTGTTCTGAACCCACCCCACTTTTCAAGCACAAAACCAAAAGTGAACATTTTGGCCACAGTTTCGCATTTTCATTCCATATCTGATGAAAAGTGCTACCAGTATTAAAGTGTCATATATCAATAAAATTGACATTAGCTCCTCTATCCACAAAATGAATGCAATAAATATTCTAGCAATTTATACCCCTCAAATAACTCGCCAAACCTCAGGTTCTCCCTTTATTTCAAAATTTTGACTGGGTCTTTCGTTCGAAACTATCCCCTGCCACCTAGATTGATTATTGCAGGATTTCTGTTATCTGGTTAGAATATTTCGTATATTTAGAAATAATTTGTATTTTAAATAACTTTTATATAGCTCTTTCCGTTCCAATTGATAATGTGCATGCGTGAATCTACTAGGGGGTCGGGGAGTCCAGACCACCCCCTTTCCCCTTAAAAATTCGGATTGACTAACTTAGTATAAATAAAATTACCAATATCTGGATCCGCATGATGTGCTCAACATTTTCATTCTTTTGAAAAATGAACGCCTGAATACCATCTCTTCCAATTATTTTAAATACATTTCACGAATTAACTGTGTTTATTTAAAAATTACGTGATAAAATGCAGTTTGCATTGTGAGACGAAATGGTCATGGAACGAAACGTCTACGAACACTAATTTTACTTGGTTAGAAGTGCGCTTATTTCAGCAGGTAGTAATCAAACGTCAAAACAACGTTTGTTTGAGACAGAGATTAAATCATTCAGAACACGTTTCTCACTTTCTGTAACTTTTCTTCCAGTTAATTGTTATTTCAACTATGGGGAAGTCAAGTAAAGATAAAAGAGATGTTTACTATCGCTTAGCTAAAGAGGAAGGATGGCGGGCAAGGAGCGCGTTCAAACTTCTACAAATAAACGAGGACTTTAATTTGTTTGAAGGAGTAAAGAAAGTTGTAGATTTGTGTGCAGCCCCTGGTAGCTGGAGTCAAGTGTTAGCCAGGAAATTAAGAGGAGGGGAAGTAAAAAATGACGATGTAAAAATAGTGGCTGTCGATCTCCAGGCGATGGCTCCAATCCCTGGGGTTATTCAGCTGCAGGGAGACATAACCAAGAAATCAACAGCACAGGATATCATATCTCACTTTGAAGGCGAGAAGGCGGATCTAGTGGTTTGTGATGGGGCACCTGATGTCACTGGTCTTCATGACATCGACGAATACATTCAGGCTCAGTTGCTTTTAGCTGCTTTAAACATAACCACACACGTTCTTCGCACGGGTGGGACATTTGTTGCCAAGATCTTCCGTGGAAAAGATGTAACATTGTTATATTCCCAACTCCGTATATTCTTCCCACTCGTTGCAATATTCAAACCTCGGAGTAGCAGAAATTCAAGTATCGAGGCATTTGTCGTGTGTCAGAACTATTCTCCACCTGCAGGATACATTCCCAATATGTCGAATCCTTTACTCGACCACAAATATGACACAGATTACAATAATCTAGAAGGACCAAACCGAGTCATTGTTCCCTTTCTTGCTTGTGGAGATTTAAGTGGTTTTGATTCCGATCGAACATATCCTCTAAACCTTGAAGATGGCAAAGACTATGTGTACCACCCTCCAACTCAAGGACCAATCAAGCCTCCATATGAAGAGGCATGTCAACTGAGAAAGACTGACCAACTGGCAAAAGTAGTGGACTCTACAGAGGCATCATCAGAATCATTAGACAAGAGTAAAGGAGGTACTGCAACCAAAGGCTCTACCATTGACTCTCTTCCAGATTGTCTGGATGAAGATCTGGAATTTGATCCTTCAGAACAGGATGTGTTGGAAGACTTAACAGAACTACAGATTGGATAGACACAGTGGCCAGCAATGTTCATGTTCATAGTGAAAATGCACAGAAAATCACAAATTCTTTTGCATGTTTGTTCCTCTATTGACAGTGATTTTTGTCATGTTGAATTTCTCTGTTGTATGTATGAATTCATTCATTAAATAATGTAAATAAAATTAGCTCTGAATTAAAGCTATTATATTAATTTTAAAAGTATATACAATTTATGTGCATATGCTTACACACCACCTGTTAAAATTATAGTGCTTGATAAACACAAAGAAAGCAATATACTATATAAGCATGATTGACAAAATCTGCATCAAGTCATACTCATAGATATAAACCAGAGGCACCTGATGTTTTAAACTTGTCCCTTTAATGAAAAGAATTCCTTGTACTATAGTATTATACATGTAGTACAAGGAATTTTTTGTCATTTAGAGAAAAGTTTTAAATGTTGCATTCCTATTGATTACTGTAAACGTATTATATTTGGCGTGTACGATATTTGGCAGAAATTAGTTTTTGAACAAGTTGGCGTGGATTTGAATTGGTGTATTACTGAATGTGACTATTCCGGTACTATACATATATGCATGGCATTTAGCTATGTACTTAATTAAGCGGAAGCGGCATTCCGCCAAACCGCTAAATAGAATACACAGCCAAATGTAGTATGTGTTCAGTATCCCCTGTAATATATTTACTAATTTAATAAGTTAATATTAGAGTGCAGATGATAATCTTATTATTTAAAGAAATATTTTTAACATCAAGTGCCTGTGTCTTACAGGCTAAGGGATACTGGATATTAAGGTTTTAGTATATTAAGTTGAACATCAAGTCTCGAACAGGAGTCGAATCCAGGATTTTTGACCTATCATGTCAGTGCCCTTGACACTGAGCCTCAAGACCAATCGACAGATTTTTACATAGATTACCATACATATTCCTAAAAGTTGGATTTTTTCAGTTGCTTGAAATGCTTATATTTATTATTTAATCTTATTTCTCATATTTACATACATAAAAGAAATTTTTAAGCCCCTTCACTTTCTCAAACAGTATGAAATCCAACTTTATGAAAAGTCTGGGGCCGCATTTAACAAAAGAACTTACGACTTAAATACAACCAAATTAATGAATACTTATAAATCACATACTAATCAATATTTCAATTTTATGACCTTAAAATATAATTATAGAATTAAAAATAGTTGTAAATTACTGATTTTGTATAAATTTTGTACATTAAAAATAGTTCCACAAGATTGAAAATATTTACAACTTTGTCCCAAGGTCTTTTGTAAAATGCAGCCCAGGCTATTTCACCCAGTTCAATACTAGAAATAAAAACTTTTATTTAAGCATGATTTATAATACTTTCAATCTGTTTCCATATTCATATGTCATGCTTATTTTGAATTCTCTTTTGATAATACATGTACATGTACCACAAACAAGGGATTTTTAAAATTTTATTATATACACCGTCATTCACGGAATATCACAATCATCATCACTTTTCTCTAGAAGTTTGCAACATCATGTCTCCTTTCAATAAATAACAACATTAATTAAAACACTAAGCACAGTGTTGTCAGTTTCTCTTCCTCTTCTTCTCCTGAGTGTCCTTGCTGTCTGGGTTCGTGCTCTCTGTCAGCTGTCTCATGGTTTCCTCCGAGGCCGGGCAGTATTTACTGTACTCCATGGTAAACTCACCCTGCCCCTGGGTCTGGGTTCTCAGCTCAGTTGAGTAACCAAACATCATGTTTAATGGAACCTTTAGAAAGGTAAATAAAGAAGAGATGATATCATTACCATAGTTTCTCAGACCAAAAATTAAAAACATAACATTAATGCTTCAGGAATGTAATTTAATTTTAATTTAAATATTTTAAAATGGGCATAACCAAGTTTGCTTTTTTTTGTACTTTAGTATTAAATTATCATGGTATCAATTAAATTAAACAATCAGCAGCGTTTGCAGAAGTGCAGATATTTATTTACTCTATCAAAGTTGATGTGTACCGACTAGATGAACAAATATCATGAACTTCAAACCTCTTGCAAGATTTGAATTTTGTGGATACCCAGTATCTTTATAATATTACAAGCAAAAAGTGATTGCACTTTTTTTCAATAAATAGTTGCTGGTAGTTAATTCATAAAGTGACATTATATAGAAATCCCCTACCTCACAATAAGATGTAAAGTATCCCTCATTGGAATCTGTCCCCAAAAATATAGCATTCCTCTTGGTCAATCCTGCCAACACAGATCCTTGGTACTCCTGTGGAGCATTCACTTCTACAGTCATAATGGGCTCCAACATTGCCCAGTCATAGGTGTAGGCTGTTTAAAGGAAAATAACTCAATATCAGCTAACCTTCAAAATTCACCCAATTTAAAAACCGTAAATAAATGTAGATGGACTTGTTATAGAATACCGGTATTAAATTCATTAGTTTTAAAACTAAATAAATGTACATGTAGTTAGACTTGTTATGAAAAAAAATCATTTAGTTTTAAAACTGTAAATAAATGTACATGTAGATGGACTTGCCATGAAATATTTTTTTTAAAACATTTAACAATCTGAAATTCTCCAATACATCATGCTGATTCTATAAGGTTAATTTATGGAATGAATTCAATATTTATTAGTTTTATACGATATAAAATGGTTTGGGGCAATTTACGCTTTATAAACCGCGAAGCGGTTTATAAAAAAGTGTTAACTGTTCCAAACCATTTTATATCGAATAAAACTAATATTTAAATTCATTGCTTATAATTTAATTTTTTGCTATTAACTGTAGATAAAAACGGTCATTTGACCCTTAAAATGACATCAAATTGTACAAAATTCAAACGTAACGTCAGGCGGATTGATATGCTTTTGACGTTAGTCTTACTATGATGTAAGCAACATTCTTTATACGATATAAAATAATTTTTTTAGCCAATCAGAAAGCGTGTTACAACCAAAATTAAATTATTCCCATATCAATGAATTGGTCACTTACTATCTAGGCCTGCTTGGAAGGCTGCTTGTTCAAAGGCCCAGTCACTACTGTCCACACTGTGGGAATCACCTGTAACAGGTAAAATGTCAGCTCTCTAGATATGTGATTCTCTTATATAAAATGATGACATTCTGGTCATTCTTCAGAGTTTACTACAAACTGCATTACATGTTTAAAGGGGAGTAATTCAAATAACATTAGCAATATATGGAATACTTTAAAGCAGTATAAATTACATGTAACATCAATCATAAATTACGACGATTCAATGTAAACACATTGTGCTTTACACACAAATATCTAAAGCAAACACATTTGTTGTTCCCCAGAAAGATATCACTGCTGTGCATAAACCCAGTGCCATTTGATAATCTAATGATAAAATACTGTATTAATGGTCAGTATCTCTAAACCCTTCATGAAGTCTTCCACTTACCATCTTTTAATGTGATTAGAACTCCAGATATCCTTTGTTCAGCTAATGGTCCCTTTTCATAACATTTCCTGAACCCCTACAAAAATCAAACAACATATATCAACACCGTTCAACGCAGAAATTTGTCCATGACAACATCCCTGGTAAATGGAAAGGGTTATTAAACAGACAGGTGTAATGAAACCGAGAAAGAAGGTGAAGAATTTGTCAAAAGGATCAGTGACTTAATGATTTTTCTGTCCCTATACATGTACCACCCTACCCTCTCTATTGCTGGGATGTAGCTCTTTGGCACATTAGTTCCCGTAGTCTTGTCAACAAAGATCAGTTTTGTGTTCTCCTCAGGAGGCAAGGGCTGTAATAACCAAATTCAGGTACTCATTTAGAGTAAAAACCCAAAACAAATGTACATGTACCACTAAAATGATATGCCAACAAAAGATATTAATATAAGTTGTAGTACTTTATGTTTATAAATCGTAAAATAAATAAAGTTCAATTTTTTTTTTAATAATATGTAACTGAATTCAGTACAAAATTGTAAACTAGCTGACAAGCTTTTAACTAGAGATTTATTCATATTGAATCAAGTCAACCATGTTTTCCAGAGAATCCTCCTCCTACCTCCACAGTTCCTATCACTCTGGCGTACTCTCCTCTTCCACCAGACTGCTTCTTATGCCAGTAATCAAAACTGTAAACAACAACACCAAGTGAATTACTTACATACATGTATTTTTTAAAAAATTATTAATTCTCAATTCATAGTTGCAAATTTACTTAATACATGTACATGTACATGTATGTTGCTGATTAAATAAACAATTAAATAATAAGCCACTGTTAATAAATAAAATAATTTACAAGCAAAAAGAAAGTCTTCAAATATTGAATTAATATTCTGATCCACTGGGTAAAATACATGTACTACTGTATTAAACTAATCCATTTTCATAAAAATACTAATTGATAGATATTTGTAATCTTTGAAAGACTCTTTAAGTTTTCTTAACATGAAAACATCTACCATACTTGCAATAATTGTTCCGTGACCTGAAAGGTCTGGTCATTTACAGTCTTTTTGTTGTTGTTTTTTTAGGCTTTTTTTAGGCTTAGTGTCCTGGGCTTTCAAACACACATGCAGATACACACAGACATACCTGCATGGATTGATCAGTGTCTCTCTGAATGAGACCTTGGGCTTTCCTAGAACACATTTTGCTTTGTACTCCCTTTCAAGTCTCTGTAAATAAAACCAAACATTAAAAATTTCGCACTACATATACATGTACATTCACTTGGATTCATCATTCCTTGAGGCGGAAACTACATAAGATGAGATGTAAATCTACAAGCAAGTAAAATGGACAATGTTTTGAATGAAGTATGACACCCCACAATACACACATGTATACAAGTAATTGGACATACAAAAACCAAAACTATTTCAACAAAGAGCTGTGCAGAACTCTTATGTAATTTAATTACTTGTCTCCAAATCTAATACTTTGTATCTACGATAGTTTAAAACACAGCACATTCAACTGAACAAAACTATATTCATGTACCTGGGCATAGATATCCAGATGCAATTCTCCCATTCCAGTGGCTATTGTTTCTCCTAACTCAGGGTCAAAGGCCACTCTAAATGTTGGATCCTCCTTGGTGAAGCGGGCCACACCCTTAGAGAAGTTGTCTAGGTCCTGTTTGTTGACAGGTTTGATTGACATGGAGATGACAGGGTCTGGGACATACATGGACTCCTACAAAATTCAAGATAATAAAAATATAGCTGGTGTATCATTTAGGCCTTTTCACTAATTTTTGAATCTTTATATATGCTTAATGAATGAGAAAAGCATTTTTTTGTCATAAACAAACAACAAATAATGCCGTAACAAAGATTAGCATAGAGAGAGAGATAGAGAGAGAGCTGACCAGTGATAGCTGCATGCTTCCTCTGTTGACAAATGTGTCTCCCCCAGCACAGTCCACACCAAACAGGGCACAGATGTCGCCGGCGTACGCTTCTGATATATCCTAAAACGTAAAGCATGGTATAACACCAAGAAATGGTGTAAGGGGGAGATAATAACAATCATTATCTTCCCTGATATTTTGTTTTTAACTATTAACAGTTATGATAAAACTATTAGAAAAATATAAAATTAGGAAAGAAAAAAGCTTTTAAAACTTGAAAATTAAGACTACCATTTACATACATAAATGCATACACATATCTATAAATACATGTACATGTATATATATGAATTTGTAGCATAAAATGGAGGAAAAAAATCAGATATTATACCTCCATTTCATCAGCATTCATTCTGACTAGTCTGGACACTCGCACTTTTTTGTTGTTCCTCGTGTTGAATATGGTGTCTCCTTTCTTCATGCCTCCTTGGTAAACCCTCATGTAGGTCAGCTGACCAAACTTACCAGCCTAGAGCAATGACATTTCTAAACACATGTACATGTACTTGCAAAATGCTAAACAGTATTTAATTTCAACACTTTCATTTTAATAACACTAAGAGCATCCATATTGTCAGTACAAGGGTAAAAAAAAAAGGAAGACTTTTGCCATACCTAAGTTACTTTATAATGTCATATTATTATCAAATTTAGTAGACATAATTTAGCAATAGTTTCAAACAATATGAAATCCAGAAAGTTAACATATTCCTTTATTTCAAAGAATAATTTAGAATCTAATCCTGCAAAAATGAGGTCAGGGCGCATGGTCAAAATTTGTGTTAAGTCAACAAAAAACCATATTATTTTGAAAGTAATATCTCTATAAATTGGGGTTGAAACCAAGTAATAATAATATAATAATAATAATAATAATAATAATATTGAAACCTCGAATTAAGAATTGTCATGATATTTTATGTACCAAATAACGACAGGATAAATAGATTTGTTGAACAAGTAACTAAAGACGGAAAGTCCTCTTTTAAATTGACTAAAAACATTGATGTCGCAGTCACGACGCAATGAAAAAGTATAAACAGTATGGATTTAACTCGGGGAAAAAAGCCGATACAAACTGTGAAACTTAGGGTGATATATATATTGGGTATTTCTATTAATTGTGACTGCGTCACATTGTCATCATGTTCTCAGCGTTACCGTGCGCCGTAGTGAAAAAACATGTTGTTTTTAAAATCGGATAACAAAAATACCTTTTCATCAAATGGAATGAAACTTCGTGTACCATTAAAATAAGTGTTGCTGCATAAATTAATGTGCTAGTTATGACTATTATGAAAAATATATGATAGACAGCCACATTGTCTTCGTATTTTTTGATTGACTCTCGTACATGTAGTAAATAATCAAGGCATCATAATTTTTCCATTCGCATGATGTGAATGTAAGTATATTGATATTTGACAATCAAGGAACTTGTCTTATCATAGAGTCAGAATGATAAGCTCCTGAACATTTACTATTTAGATGTTACAATTGTTTTACAATATCAAATATGTTCCCACATGCATTTATTACTTAAACAGAGCAACAGACAAAACATTTTTGATAATGCTACCTCTAATTTAAATGCAAGTCCAACGAATGGGTTTTCTGTGGTTCTCTCAGAGCTGAGGGTAATTTTTGTTGGATTCCCATTTTCATCTAGTCTGAAATTAATTCAACCAAACTGTTATCAGGAAACACAATTAGGGATTTTATGATTTATTACAATTTTTTTGGTAAGTTAATTATGTGTATCACTTACGTGCATGTAGATTAGATGATTTAAACTGATTATTTTTAGAATAAATACTATGAACTTAGTTCTAAATCACCGAGACACTGACGAAAGCTTCATGTATGTTCATCAGTCTCTAATCAACAAGATAATGAAAATATAAATCAATCCATGTACACTGTATTATAAATTCATGCACTAGTTGTTATTAATCATTCAATGAAATTGTTTCTTGTTTTACCTAAATTGTACCTATATATCAGCAACAATTACAGTTTGCTTTGATTTTGATAAAGGAACATGTATAATTAAAGTAAATATTTCCTACTTTTCATTGTCGAGACATATGTTGTGGATTTCTGTTGGGTTAGGGAGATAGTCTAACACTGCATCCAACAATGGCTGCACTCCCTTGTTCTTTAAAGCGGTACCCATCAAGACCGGGGTGAAGGCCCTCTTGATACTGGCTCTCCGAATAGCAGCCTGATTAACAGATAAGTAACAATTAAACACATTAATATACATGTTAAGAGTGACAGTCAATTTTAAATAAGATGGAACCAATATTGTATATCTTTTTATCAAATAGCTTGCTAAAAAGGTTAAAAATATCGTGCAAGTTATATTCTCTATTTTAAGTCAAGTTTACTTTATTTGTGTGCCAAAATCAAAATATGATGCACTACAGCTGAAATGCACATTGTAAGACAATGGCTGATAACAATCCTAAAACCCATCTGTCACCTTGATATCCTCGTTAGTTGGCTCTCTCTCCTCCAGAAACATCTCTCCCAGTATATCATCCACATTAGACACAGACTCTGCAGTCATCAAAGGAAACCAAGATGAGGTTTAAATCAATGGGAAAATTCTCACTGAGCAACATGAGTTTATCTATTTTAGTTTCAACAAAATATGTGACATTATTCCACAGCCAAAATAAGTGAAGGTATAAACTGCTAAAATAAATACACTGGAATAAAGTTTTGATTACTTTTAAAAATTTTTAAAATTTGTCATTGATATATATCTTCTTCTAGTCTATATCTAAACAAATGTTCATACTGTAGATGTCAGTAAAAGCTATTTCATCACAAAAGAGACCACTCTAACTTTGCAAAAGTACCATACACGTAGATTTAGAACTCTTCTTTGTGTGTAGAAGATCTTTCATTAACATCCATACACCTACCAATCAGTCGTTGTCTTCTCTCCTTGGCTTCTGTTCTCAGATGAGCTGGGATTTCATCTTCAATGATTGTTAACCTGCAAAATGGGTCACGTAATTCTGTAAACCAACTTTTATTTGCAAACCAGAAATTCTTGCTAGGTTCGCAACAGCCTTGTTGTCACGTGTATTTCTCGACGTGAACTGGTCCTTATAAATAACACACGCATGTGGCTAAGATTTGAACGCGAAAATTAGCTGTTGCAAACCAGTTTATCTCTAGTAAATCGCCAAATATAGTCGACGTGAATAAAAGTTAGTATACAGTATTTACTGTAAGCACAAGTTTCATATAATATACACTTACTACATGCCTAACATCCCTTCATTGTCATTAATATTCTCATCATAAAAAATATATACAATAAAATTTTAATACACTATACACAAAAAAGGTACCTGGTAATAATATTTGAGATAAAGGTTCATAACATTCTTTTACAACTTACCCACAAGGTTCATCAAAGTAGAGAGCTTTTTGTTCGATAAGATCCACAACTCCTTGCTGATCTTTCTCCAAGCCGATAGGCAACTGTACAAACTCTGCATTGTGATTCAGCTTAGATCTGAAATAATCATTCAAATGTGGAGTCATAAACTACTAAAACCATGCAACATAATTTTAATAAATAAATCTTTTGATTAATGTTGTGAAGTCCATCAGTGCATGCAATTAAAATATATGTTATATAGCACTCTGTGAAGTGCTTCATGTATCATGAGAGTTTTAAGTTTTGTATTATTAGAGAAGCTTAGCCAGGGGGTTATTCTAAGCAGCTGCAATCTTTTATTTATCAGTACAACATGTACATGAAGTAAGAGGAAAACTTTTGTTAATGCTTAAACTTATGGGAAATGTAGATCTTAAAAAATGAAGGGAGTAAGTAAAAATACCTGAGTTGAGTTAATACACGAACTGGATTAGACCCCATTCTATCCAATTTGTTGATGAAGGCCAGACAGGGCACATTGTATCTTTTCATCTGTCTATTCACTGTAATTGTCTGACTTTGCACTCCCCCAACAGCACATAGCACAAGCACAGCACCGTCCAGCACGCGTAGAGCACGCTCAACTTCCACTGTGAAATCAACGTGGCCAGGAGTGTCAATAATGTTTATGTTTGTACCTTTCCAGTTCACATATGTCGCGGCGGACTGGATGGTGATTCCACGCTGTTTTTCTAATTCCATGAAGTCCATCTTGGCTCCGACATTATCTCTTCCTCGGACTTCGTGCATTTCCGCCAGTTTTCCAGTATAATACAGGAGGCGTTCTGTTAGGGTCGTTTTACCGGAATCAATGTGTGCAGAGATTCCAATGTTTCTTATTAATGAGGAATCCATTGTAACATCCTATAAAGTATTATAAATACATGCAATATCATTTTTAAAATTGCTGCTCCCAAATCAATATTTAAGAGGAACAAGACAAATTTTACATATAAATTTATAATGTTCAGATCGGTTTGATCACCAGCGTCGGATAGCTTAGTACATGTAGGTAGAACACCTGACTAGAGATTCAGGGAGCCCCAGGTTTAAATCCCAGTCTGGTCTGTCATTTTTACCCGTTCTGTTACATTTTGTGCCATGATCAACTCCTGGAACTGACACATTAACTTGTGCTAGGGGAAAGAACCTGGCCAGTGGGATTCCAAACTTTGAGGGCAAAGATCATTTAAGGGAGAGGAATGTGATGGTCAGACCAGTTCAAATGCCAGCACAAGATAGTCAGTTGGTAGAGCACCTGACCAGAGATTCAGGGGGCCTGGGTTGGAATCCTGGTGTGGTCCGTCATTCAAATTATACTTATATTTAGTTCAAGTTATTACTGAAAATGAAGCAATTTCTCTCAATGTAAATAACAGATTACAGAACGAAACAAGCTTTATAGAAATTTACTTTATACATACTGAAAGTCTTTATTTCCTTTCACCTACATACATGTAAGCATAGATACCTGGGGGTGAGGATGGGGAGGCTAATGAAATTTCAGTCACTATGTACTTACCCCGGTTTTTCGGGTGGAGTAATTTTTTGCTGCACATGCAACACATGGTGTGAACTGAAAAGTATAGAATGAGACATAGGATTTTGTTTTTTTTTATTAGATACGTCTATTTGTATTATGCAACGACATTGAGAAAATTCTGGCTACAAGTAACATTACATTGTAAATAATCTGTGGAGAATTTTGAATGGGAATACATACCTTTTGCATTGGAATACCATTTTTAATAGACAGATGAACAACACTTGCAAATTTCTTAAAAATCGTCATGACTTTTAATATGTTACAAAACAGTTAACGTTACACAAGATAGAGTTGACATTCACCGGGCTCCGGCGCTCCATGTGCGTAAAATCTTAAGCGCATGCGCACAATAATAAAAGGAAGCAAAACCTACTTTCATTTTCAAGTTCACAACACTGGACTGACTGATAAACAAGAACAACACAGGTAAAACAAAGTTTTCGTAATTTACAGATACATGTTTATCATTTTTCTTAAACTTTCTATTGAGAGGACTAAATTATCAATTGAATTATTACCGAAAACGACCAAATAAACAATTTCAATGACATCCAGCTGTTATCAGGTTTATAATCATGCAAATAGGACATTAACCCAATTAACACTGATTAAGGACTTTCGTCTTTAAAGAAAAAAAAATATTAAAATTGTGTTGGTAAATGGCGGGTATCACTTCCTGTGTTGATTCCAAATGTGGACGATCAGGCCTGTTTTATGAACGGTGTCGCTTTTGTCTTACATTAGAGCAAAATTTCTATTTTTATTATACAATTTTTGATCTTCAGTAATTTTTAATAAATCCTTATTTGTTTTTATCATAGATTTTACTTTAAAATTTAAGTTAAAAAATGGGTAGCAATTCTAGAAATGTTAGTGTTTCACTGTCTTCTATTGGTACTCAAAAATGACTGGCTCCATGACACAATATGGAGACCAACAGTATATCCTGTAAAAAATGTTTCAACCAAACGTTTTACACAAATCTCCAGGTTTCATTTAATTTCAAAAATACCACCATGGCAGCTGGGGCAAATATCCAAATACTAGCTTGTAAAATATGTCAGAAGTTAATGATTTGTTGATGAACCAAAATTTATTTTGACTTCAATTTATGCATTAAGATTGGAAGAGCATCTTTAGGATGAAATCAATACTTTGTAAAGCATGTCAAGGATTCTGGGAACCTTTAGTACAGAATAATGAACCTGGGAATGTGCAGATATAAAAGAATTCTGGCTACAAAACACATCGGTTTTTAAGAAATTGTCATTTATTTGAAACAAACTAAAATATAAACATGATAAAGATTATAGTCTAGCTTGTATATATGACACTAGTTTGGTTTTAATCCACATGATAATGATTTCCCATAAATAAATAAATGTTCTTTCTTGTGTGCACCGGTAATTGGCCAGTATGGAGAAAATTAATCAAAATTCAGGATCACATATTGACAATGTTGGATTGACTCTATAAAGTGAAAAACAAAAATATTTATTGGTTCTGTTTCCTAATTGCAATTAATTTTGAAAAAAAGGTGTCATTAATATGTCATATTTATTTCCCCGCCATAAAATTGACGGGGTCATATATACTGTAATTACAAAAATTACCCTGCAGGTCCATATAATTCCGTTATTCCATCCTTCCGTCATCATTAACTTTCTGTTCATTACCTCAACAACAGCTGCACACATTCATCTCGATCAACTTCATATATGGATACATGATCATAGAAATATGCAGTTCAAGTTTGAATTGGTCCAGGTCTAATGATTTTTGACAGAGTTATGCCCCTTGAACTTTTGGAAAAAAAATAAAGAAATTTTCAGTTTCTGCTCCCCTACTTTTAAAGGGATGTATATATATGTATAAAGTTGAAATTGCAAATACATGCATGCAGGTATTTTACCAGACAATAAAGGTCAAGTTCAAATTTGTCTAGTTTGATAATCTTTGACTGCTATAAAATCTAAGATTAATATTCACTTTGTTAAATTGAAAAAAAAATAATCCTATTTAAATTCAAATGCAGTTTTTATTATTGATAGAGAACTATTTCACATTTGGAACTTTTTGCATGCACATTTTCATGAAAATACTCTTTATGTTTATCACTTTATGCTTGAATTATTGATACCTAAATACACAGGAAATATATATATAAATATGTTTGCAAGATGTCAAGCTTTTGGGCATTTATAGACATATATTGATTCTTTTATACATAGACATCAAATCTGTCAACTGTAATTAATGCTATAATACTGTAAATTCCTTATTTTACATGGGTAATTAATTCCATGCTTTCACTGTTTTGTATCAAATTGCGAGAATATAAAATCACGGAAGCCATTTTTTTTTTTATCATTTTCTATGGTTCAAAACTGTCCGAGAAATAAAAGCAAGATTTTAAAATCCACAAGGGTTGCTGCTCAAAATTTAAGGCGGATATAATCAATTCCTCATGTTTAATTAGGAATCTGTAAAAATATAACGAACGAAAAGGGTTATAATCTTCATTAATACCCCACATGTATATCTACATTATTGTATATAAGAAACCTCACAGTGTTCTTAATATACAAAAGTAATTGACGTCTGTATTTTAGCATCTCTTAGTGTACGGTATAGGTAAATATATATTATATCCTATAATTATGTAAAACTGATATACTACTGGTATTCCTTCTCCATGTGTAATGAGAACTTTTGACACTGTACTGCCATAAATCACATTCAATCCATTAACAGTCAGCATTATCAATGTCTCTTCATTTATTTTATATTAATTATTGCAAATTGCTAAGCATAACTGACAAGAGCAATGTTAATTTTTCTGTTATGATCGGAACCTTAATATCCAATGTGAACAAAGAAGCGCATTATTTGTTATAATTACCGTACTGATACATCCTTCCTTAAATTTCTTTATAACTATAACTGGTTATTCATATGCAATGACATAATATATTGTTAATATATTTATCAGTACATTATTTAAGGAAGAGCCAATACACATCTCATCTTATATATCCCTATATAATAAATATTTTGTGACTATATGGTATTAAATTGGCTTATTTACTTTATCCTGTACAATACTCTTATTATTTTTGGTACCCTACTATGGCCAAAAATAGGTTTCATTTAGAAATAGTGCATTGATATGGATATAAGTGCATAATTTTCATCAGCAAAAGAATATTTTCATAATTATATACATTCAAACCTTATTTTGAATTTCATAGGACCGAACGTGAACTGAACAATATTCAATGATTATATTGATATTAAATACATTCAGACACATACTTTCATTTTCATATCCATAGTTTTTAAGAATTCAGTGTTTCCTAGTTCAACTGCACATAGTTGGGCATCTATGAGATTATACAGGTATACAATACATGTACATGTTTATATATAATCTTATAGATGCATGACACATGCCCTATTACTAAATAGCTATATTAGTATACAAACCAAATTGTAAGTTGACTAGATCTTAAAAATACGGTACCTATGCAAATAATTATTGTCAAACTGAAATGCATCATATTTATTTTGTACAGTAAATCATGAACAGAAAATAATATAGACAAACATATAACATATACACATCAGGGGTTTTTTTGTGTACAAAAACTTTAACAATTGTTCCGAGGGTGAATTGCACAGTTATTAATACAGCCATGTCTCTGAGTGGGTCCTAGCTAGAACAAGTTGATGGTGTTGACGGAGGGGAGAGCCAGTCCCCAGGGTCCTAGCTAGAACAAGTTGATGGTGTTGATGGAGGGGAGAGCCAGTCCCCGGGGTTGGGGGGTCAGGGACTTGGTTCCTCCCTTCTTTATACTTTCTGATGAAGGATGCTTGACCGCATTCTGGAAAATAAAGGAAGTTTTTTTAAATTTCTGCATTGGCTACATTTAACAGATGATTTACCGCTATTGATATATAATTATACATGTTATACCAGGTAGCTGGTATATATATAAATCTTCATGCAACAGATATGTAAAATCATTTTCATAGAAATCCAATTCCTCCATTTTAAACATTAACCTTCTACTCTCATCAACTATCAATGATTGACCTAGTGCAATAACACATTACTGTTGAATTTACAACAAATCTGCCTCTTTTGGATGATTTGTTCGTAATTGATAATGATGCAGTCTTCATTACACATGTATATTTAATATTATTAACATCAAATATGTTTTATAAATTTATGTTGAAATGTTCTCTTGCTCATGCATTTAAATCAACAATTTTTTTAAAATTCCACCTGTTTAGCAACCATTCATACATATGTCATAGTAAATTGTAAGTGTTACCAACTTGTTTTATTTTTTTATATTCTAGATGGGAACTATATTATCCTCTATGAAGCATGGGACGAATAATGTAGAAAGTGACGAGCAATATGAAGCTGTTGAATCAATACGCACAAATGATCTCCAATGGTTCAAGGCCATATATGGCCGTAGTCGGCACATAGACAATGAAACTCTTATAAGTCTAGTCTCTCTTATCATGCAGTATGGACGAGTCAAATTTCTCAAGTTCCTTATTGAAGATGAAAAATGCAATGTGCATGCCAGAGAAAATGGCAGCAAAGACTCCATGCTGCATCTGTGTTCAAATTTCAAATCTACAAGTAACACAATGGAGTGCTGCAATATCTTACTGTCAAATAAAATTGACATAAATGCAAAAAACGTTTGGGGAAGAACTCCCCTCATTGGGGCCATTGTGGCATTCAGATACAATTTGGCCAAAGTGTTGATCGCTCACAATGCCGATGTCAATTTATGCGATTCCAATGGACTCTCTCCAGTGATCATCTGCTGTAGCTATGGCAACTTGGAACTCCTTGAACTGCTGGTCCAAAAAGGTGCCAACATAAATCAAACAAATTCCTCTGGAAAATCGGCCCTCCATTATGCCATAGTGGGCAATCACATGGATATTATAGACTTTCTGATGAAGAGAGGCTGCGATATCGACACTATGGATAAATATGGTATCACACCTCTACATGTCGCCATATGCAAATTCAACACAAAAGCCACACAAAAACTTATCATGTACGGAAAATCAATGGAAAATGAGGCATTTTCTACATCTTACGTGGAGTACTGTTTGAAAATTGTGTGGAGCACAGGAGTACGGTCCATGTTATCAGAGCAAGTCTTCCAGCAGGCTATAAAGAGTCTGAGTTGCATGAAGCTCGTGGTAAGAGCTTTTGGATTCAGACTACGCTCCTCTATTTTGGAGAAACTTCGGAGGTTAGAAGCAAACATTCTTAGCCAGACAAACTCCGAGTCCCTGGAATTCATTAATCTCTTGTCAGATCTGCGTCAGTTGACAGCTTATGTGGAAAGAGTGACTTTACAGAAACGTTCAATCAACTCTCCCAATTCTCTTCAGGCAATTTGTATCTGCAAATGCCGTGAACTCTGTCTTCGGGGAGGCACCAATGTCCTGTACGTGTGTGAGAGGTTGGATATACCCCACTTCACAGCAGACATGCTGACACTGACCAGGTGACTGTCACATAGCCTCATCATAGTCCTATAGGTCTTATAACCCCAAAACATAGCCTAAAATTTTTAAATCACAGCGAAAAGGTCTTAAAATCATAACCCGTAGAACTTATAACCCCAAAACATAGCCTAAAAGTTTTAAATCACAGCAAAAAGGTCTTCAAATCATAGCCCATAGGTCTTATAACCCCAAAACATAGCCTAAAAGTTTTAAATCACAGTGAAAAGGTCTTCAAATCATAGCCCATAGGTCTTAAAACCCCAAAACATAGCCTGAAAGTTTTAAATCACAGCTAAAAGGTCTTCAAGACATAGCCTATACATATAGGTCTTAAAGCATAGTCCTACTGGTCTAATAACATAGCATACAGGGAAAACCTACAGGTATTATAAAATGGCTGGTAGGTCTCAAATATAAGTTTGTTTTACAATAGACTAATGACATGAAATAACACCTATATAGGTCTTATAAAATAGTCCTATTGGTCTAATAACATAGCCTTTAAGTCAAACCTATGGGTCTTATAAAATGGCTTGTAGGTCTCAAATTTAAGTTTTTTGCAATAGACTAATTGACACAAAATATAGCCTATGGGTCTTATAACATAGCCTATAGCTATAGGTCTTATAAAATGACCTTTAGGTCTCAAAACATATCTTACATGTTTTATTAAATAGCCACAAAACATAGTCTATACAGTTAGTCAGCCGGAGCTTCACATTAAAGATTTGTGAAAGAGTGATCTCTCTTGATCAAGTCTGTAATAATTAAACAGTTTGATCAAGTTTAAATTATTTTTGTCAAATATTTTGACATTAGATTTATATTATCATATTATAATAATTTATATCAATTTTTGTCTCCATTTTTAGTTTTACTAAAATAGATGTAAATTATGTGTTATCAGCAATTCATCTCCATAAGAATGTACATAGTGTGGAGTTTGTCTTTAATTAAAATACTTTGTAAAAGTGCCTTGTTTTATATCTTAACTCAAATGTTGAAGAGTATTTTTAAGGTAGTAGTTTATAATTGTCATTCAGGCCCAATGACCTCTTGGTATTATTTTGAGATTATTGGTGACTTTTAGGAGAATTTGTTTTCTATTTGAAACATAAATGGCTATTTAACGTAATGGAACTAAGCAGCTAAAAAAAAAAAAGAAACAGCCAACTTTAAATTGCAATTCAAGATAGATAACTCTGCTTTACTTAGTATCATGCATTTTGTAAGTTGTGGTTATTGTCCTTGGCCATGTGTTACATCTATATGAATGTTAAATTACACAAAATATATCAATGTTGTGTTAGTTGTTTGTTGAATTGTTTTGTATTTATTAAAAGCTTTTTAATAAATATTTAAAGTACGTTTACAATTTATGTTTCAAACTCTTGAACTGCTTGGTGCTTTTCAAAGAGTACTGTATACTGGGAAATATATTCACCCCCTTTTTATTTTCGACCCTTTCGCCCTCGTTGTCAGCGGGCAAATTAAAGACTGGGCGAATCCGATGTCTCACATTATCTCTCTTTAAACACAACTGTGTCTGGAGAATTCTAAACGGGGCGAAACTCTTTCCAAGTGTAGAAGGGCGAAAATTACACAGGGTCTAAATAACCCTGTGTTCAGTATTCCTTGAATTCACAATTTTTGAGTGTTGATTTTTCAATCAAATCATCAATGCAATCAGAAGTTGTGGATAGATGTACTGGGGCATGCTAAATTGTGTTAACCTCTGCACTCAAAAGGACTTATGAATCCTAAATGTAAAGTACTGTAATTCTTTTAAATAGTAAAAAGATGCTTAGTTATATTCATTAAAATCATAATGGGTAGGATAACTACATTACATATAATTATTTTTATAACAAAACTAATTAAATTCTCTGCGCCTTCATGGCGCATAAGGCTGGTGCTTATTCCCAGTTTCTGTGATGCTAAGCAGATGAGAGTCATCGACTCCCCCTGAATTGAACATCACCCAATCCATCGCAGGTTAACTCCCAACATATACTGGTACCCAATTTCAGCTGGGTAGACTGAGACAATGTAGATAAAGTACCTTGTCTAAGGGCACAACACACATCATCAAGTGACCACAATGGGCTAGAGCCAATAACCTTTGGGCTACTGGCCTAACACCTACATGTATGACCATTGAGCCATACAAAACAAAATACTTTTATTCGTGATGACTTTATTTCACGATTTACCCGATATGAACTGGTTCACAGCGACTTATTTTCTCGACCAAGCCTTTATATTACAACTATATGGCAAATACCGGTCCACGGCGAGAAATATTTGCGACAATGATGCTCTCGCGAAAATTTCTCGCACATGAATAAAAGTTGGTTTACAATATGTTCGTACCTAAAATGAATGAAATTAAAATGTTTGGGGCCTTAATACACAGCAAGACTTATTACAACTTGCAAACTTTTTAAAAAACAAACCCTTTGAAATTATCAACAAAACATGAGAGAAAATGTACATATCATATGGAACTTTAATATAGGCCAATAATGGTGGATAATATTAATATTAATTAATATTAATATATAGCATTTGATTTATTTTTCAAATAACTTTATTAACTTTAATTAACAAATCACATGCATGAGTTTCAACAAATGTCTCTGTCAATGACATAAATGAAGTGAAATGTCACGCATTTGATTCCAAAATCTCCCTTTTATATATCTATCAACAAAAACATTGTTAAGATTGTGATGAATGTCTTTAAAAGTCTGCTGTAATTAGGTAATGTGACAGAGGTTCTTTAGTATAATACCTACAGTGAGCTTGTTAAGGTTACAATGGAGGTCTGAAGTGACCAATTATTGTTTCAGTGGTGGAGGTTCTGCATGCAAATAAGTACATGTATTCGGATTGTAATGTAGTTCCTACATGTAAGTATCGATCTACATTTAGGTAAGTATTCAGATTGTGATGTAGTAGTTCCTAAGTTGGCTAATTAAGATTGTGATGATACTTCTATTTGAAAATACCTATGGGGATTTCACTGAGGTTGTAAGAGAGGTCTCCCATGTAATACCTACAGTGAGCTCGTTAAGGTTACGATGGAGGTCCTACATGTTATACCTAAAATGAGCTCGTTTAGGTTCAATGGAGGTCCTACATGTAATACCTACAGTGAGCTCGTTAAGGTTACGATGGAGGTCCTACATGAAATACCTACAGTAAGCTCGTTAAGGTTACAATGGAGGTCCTACATGTAATACCTACAGTGAGCTCGTTTAGGTTCAATGGAGGTCCTACATGTAATACCTACAGTGAGCTCGTTAAGGTTACGATGGAGGTCCTACACGTAATACCTACAGTGAGCTCGTTAAGGTTACGATGGAGGTCCCCCAGTGTGTAGTTCTCTATCTGCATCTCCAGGTTGTGCTTCTCTTTCTCCTCGGCCAAATGGAGGCTGCCAATGTTGACCTGGTTCATGATGTCTTTGCGTCGGATCAACATTTTCCTCTGCTTTTCATACTTTTGTTGCTTTCTCTGTTGCTCTCGCACTGCTTCCATTGGTAGAACTGTAACAAACAAAGGCCAAGTTTGCACTGTACAATTATCTGCACATTCTAGAAGTCTATCTAATTCTAACCCAAACTACATTAAGGGCCCCGCTTTAATAAAGGAAATTAAGATGAAAATCATTAAAAAGGACTTTGCTTTGACTGTAACCTATGACATAGCAATTTAGTTTAAGATCATAGCACACCAGCACTCTATGGACGTTAAAAGCAAATAGGGCCAAGAAAAAATGGGGTCTGGACAATGATTTTACATAGGTCTGTTATGACCATGACCTTTGACATATATTATATATTTGATTTAAGGTCACTACAATACCTTACCTAAAAGCAGTCTTTTATTAAGTTCTGAACAAAATTTGGCCAAAGGGATAGAAATAATGGTCCAAAACTGGATTTCAATTGAAAAATTTGACTTAAAGCTTTGATCTAAAAACTTGGTTGAAGATTGAAGAACATCCTTTATCAACAACCACTTTTTATGCGAAATAGCGTAAAGAGGTGAGAATATAAATAGACCGTACAACAATATTTTGAAGAGGTCTCATATGACCTTGACCTTTGACTTAAAATCACTGCATACTCTGCCCCTAAGCAATCAGTGTGAGTGAAGTATAAGCCAAATAGGTCCAAACCAAGAAGAGAGATTATATGGTCATGACAGGTATTTATACAATATGTGTGCTATGACTTTAACCTTTGACGTAGAAAAAGATGTACAGACTTAAGGACACCTGCAAAGCATGGTCCTATTTATCATAGCTTTTTTGAGGCATCAATTTACACACTCTGAGTCAAATGAAGAAGTTCTATCAAATTGCACATTCCAATACCCTAACCTACCTTCTTTTTCCTTCTTGTCAAAGAGAAGAGGATTCTTTAGTTCATTGTCGAGTGCTGTGAGTTTGATGAGTCCCTTCTTTGGCACGGTTGTCTTGGCGATGCAGACCTCCTCCCGACTTGCCGGGTAATGACCAAGAGCTGTTTTCCGCCCCTGAGGCGTTTCGGCGGGAGTGTTGGTAAGGAACACTTGAGATCTCTGCAATGAGAAATGTTTACAATTTCATTAGGGGTTTTTTTCTTAAATAAATGACACATCATTATGTACTTAAAATACATTGATTAAAATTCCAGAAATATATTGTATTGTCTCATATTCATTGCATTCCTCAAATATTATAATGAAAACATTCCCGGACCAATAATTCCACTGCAGAACACTGTTTCAATTAAGAACATTATTCTCAACCTCCAATACATGCATAATTCCTACGAGACATTCTAATCATACTTTTTTGCTGCTTATATATACAATCATGTATATACACACACACACACACGCACTTTAATACATTGTACAGTTATTCAATGAAGGACTGCTTAAATGCATCAATAAAGTTGCACAAGATCATGAATCAAGACACATTGCATCATCATCGTAATCAAACTGTACACATTATTTTTTAGGAATAGTGGTAACATAAAAGTCCAGTCAATACTTCAGATACCTGATTACAATATTGTAACTTACCTCCCTAAGGAATTGTGTAGTAAAAGATTCAGAGGAAAAGTTGCTGTGAACATCCAACTCAGACTTGGATCTGTGGAATCCATACAATAAAACATTCTGTTGACCCTGCAAATAAAGTACGAGATAAAAAACGTAGGTAACCATTTTACTCCCAATATAAATTATAATCAAGCCCGCTCCTTGATGTAATAAATATAAGGAGTGAGATACCTTAATACTTGGGGATGAAGATTTTAATCTGCAACAGTCCATATTTTTAATATATATATGTACACGTATTTAAACTATATTGAAATAAGAGTGATATGAAGGGCTACAAGATAATTTTAAAATTCAGATTTACACATATACAGCAAGATTGTATATTAAATAGAGCAGGACAGAGTACAATCCCAAACTCAAATATATGTAATGTTGTTCTATATATCAATGATTATAACATCACACATATTTCATATTTATGTTGGAATTATATACAGAAGATTTTTAAAGAGTATATACCTTTATGAATTAGCTTAAATTGCAGAACTACCAATTAGTGTCTCTAGATAACCCAATATATACAATTCTTTGTAAGGCTGAGATCGAGCCATTTACAGGTGCAATGCATACAAGCAAAATCAATTAGCTCTTGCACAATCATTAAATTCTCAATTTCACAATACATGAACAAACCATGCGGTGAGAGGATTTGGAACAACAGTGCATTTAATCATTAATGAAACACTATAACTGTTCCGCTAGCCTTTTTTGTCCTGCAATAACAGATGTTTGTACTGGTTATCGACTCGGTATTGAAGGATTTTGAATTTTAATGTACGTCAGTAGTATAGTTTGAATAAAAAGATAAATCCAATTCATTTATGAGAAAACTTTTTCTCAAAAACTCTGAATAAATTTTCAATTAATATTTAAATTTCAGTACAAGCTAATAGATCAATAGCTGATTATGAAAATAGGGAGGCAAAATGGTTCTACACAAATTAATGTACATGTAATTTTTTTAATATACTCTCACAAATAAGGATATTCATTTGGTTAATCACAGAATCCCTGTACAGACATCTCATTAAGAAGACTCTCTCTCGTGACCAAGACCAGCATTCATTCCCTGTATACCCCACACTTAACATTCACCACTAGAATGCACAAGATATTTGAGAATCAATCAAATTTCAAGTGATTTCAAAGATACTGAGGATTTTTAAAAAAATAATGTTTCATTTATTGTAACAAGCAAATGTGCATCAACTTGTTAAATTTGAAAATGGTCCAGTCTTCCATTGCATAATACAACTATTTGTAACACCACTATTTTTTAAAAAACACAGTAAATTGAATTTTAAAGTTCAAATGCACTTCAAACATGAATTAAAAAACAAATTTTCTATCAATTTTTGATCCAAATAATTGTATCTGGTATTTCATGCTTCATTAAACTGAAATTTTTTCTTTCAGTGGGGTAATGATTTTTTAAATTCAGAAACAAAACCTTTCCTTTTAAAATTCCCTTGCAATAAAAATAAAATTTGAATTTCAAATTAGATTAAATCCTTCAAACTCAAATTTTTTATGTACCTTTGTGTGTGTGGGTTTTTTTTTATTAATATCTATAGCTGTGAGTAAAAAGTTAAAAAAAGGAAAAAAATATCACTACCTCCATGTCTTGTTCAATTTGTTTGACATCTTGGTAAGCACATGCCTGACAGAATTTCCGAGATCGCTTTGGTCTCTCTATGGCAGTAAAACAACGTCTACTTGTGTACGACTTGCGACTAGGGCACACGGAACTCACAGCACTCCTGTTTCTAGTAAGCACCTCTTTTTTCCTGGTCTCCATACAACTGTCTATTGAATCCCCCACATCTGACACACCCTGTATACTTATAGGAATCACATGGAGTTCCACTCTGTTTGGTTTTTTGTGCTCCCCCATACTTCACCAAATATGCAATAATTAATTCACGAATTTAAAAATCCATACACCTTTATGTCTCTTTGAAAGTTTTTGAAAATCTCACAAGACCATGCTCCGTAGACATTTCATTGTATATTTGATGATATCACAATATGCTTTAAAGTTCATATGGCACATCTATAATGCATAACACGGCCACTCTCAATTCATTTGCTCTACCAAGATACAAATGCACTCATTTTTTGAATGTCTCCTGCTTTTTCTTTATGTCACAAATCAGAGAGCAAAAGCTTAGAGTTATTTCTTCTGTAGTTTTTTTTTCCCCACAAAAATTCTATGACACAGCTCCTGTTCACTTTGATAGCTATATTGCACCCTTCCAAGCTAAAGGATAAAGCCTTCTGATTTGACCTATCAAAGTTTCATGAGGTTCCATTTGCTCGATCAATATCCCAATTTACCTTTTGCGATCCAGATCACAGAACAACATTCATTAACATTGCATAAGTCAAGACACATCCAACCTGTGGAAGAAGCTTTCATTTACTGGTGCCAGTAATAATGTTCTGTTTTATATCAATGATCCTTTTAACTTTATACTCTATAACTTGCCCTTTGTCACCGGAGTTCAGTTTATGCTATTACCCTGTTTGCCATAATAATTTCATTAAGTCCTCATTTTCACCTGGGTGTTTTAGAGATTAATACCTGGCATGTTTTTGTATTTTCTTGTTAAGGAAATATATCATTTGATTAAAAAAAAGCAGTCAATATGAGAGAGAAAATACATATAGTTACATCCAACTGGATACACTAATAATACCAATTCCCTGTGTGAAACTCCCTTTATTAGGCTTAATTACTGTTTTCTTTTCCAAATGGTTTCCGATTGTTTCCTTAAATTGATACCTTAATGCCAAGAAAGCGATGCAATATCCAACAAAAGTTACCTTTTCCGCCAATTGTACAGCAGTTTGTTCAAAATATTGATTTTGGCTCTAAAACGTATTTACTTGGCCACCAAATGTTTCAACTGTCAAAGTCATTTTGGTTCCACAACAGAGCAAGAAAGGAAATTGTTTTGTCTCTAATTTCACAATGCAAGACAAGGGCAGCACTTTCAGTGCAAAATCTGCCACATGGAACTAAAGCACATTTTCTTTTTTGTGTTTGTATTTTTTACGACTGATCAAGGAGTGAAATAAGAGTTAATCTTGTGATTATAATACGGAGCTGTAATCACACCCTCTTAAAGGGTAAATAAATTGTTGACAAATTTGAACAATGATCGGCCAGATTAATCCTGTGGTTGTCTAAGACTGTTAGAACACTCCAGTCAGTTTATTCACAGATCAAACACACTAGTCTAATTCCTGGGATTGTGTCCGGTACCTCCTGTAATGAAACCAGTTCCAGATTTAATTCATTTTTTCAAATTAATGTTCAGCATATTAAAGTTTTATGCAAGTCACTCATCAATCACCTATCAATCAACAAGGAAAATCAATACCACTAAAATACTGCATTTTCATTATATTCCTTGGCACCGATATTCATGGATTTTGTTAAACACAAAGTTTCATTACTGTGTAATTTGGGGACAATGAATCTATACCAGTACAATTTGTTGTTATTTTTGTTACTTTATTGAAAATTTGATTTTTTTATATGTTCTGAAAACTTGGTGCTCAACAAATAATTATGAGTCCAAAAGAACTAAAGAACTGATGTCTGCATGCATGCTTTATGTCAAATAGTCATTTACAATAATACTCTAAGTTTTCAAAATTCAAACTTCTGTGTCATAAAAAAAAATTCAACAAATATATTAATCATGGAAACCTAAAAATATTTCTTCCACAAAAGTTATCTACACTCACCTCTTACCGATGATTTCTACCACATTTAAAGACATTACATAATATAAATCTCCAACCAATCTCACATTAAATAATAACTTTCAGGCGACCAATTTCAAATGTTTGAATTCCAAATACAAATATTCTCTAAAAGTTCTACCAAAAACACGAGCGGTAACACACACTGAAGTACCCCTCAGTCCAATCAACCAGAGCCATTGTCAACGAAGGAAACTGAATCCCTCCATACAAAGACAGGAATAATGCAGCAGCACCAAGCACATACCTACACAATGCAAAGGAATAACTCAATGCCTTTTAATCCCCTCATGAAATCAGTTGGAGAATAGCCCAATTTGTGGCCTTCAGTGATTTTGTCAATAAGTATTATGAAAATCCATCTCCTTTTCTCTAGTACACATCTTTAGAGTATATCACAAATACACAGACCAACTCTGACTCTTTGTGAGAAAGTTACCATGCTGAGTTTTTAATTATTCATTTTTTTTTCTTTCTTTTCTTTTTTCTTTTCTACATTGCATGCACTGCAGACGTCATTGAGATAAGTACTAATTTGGAAGTTTAAATTGACAGCCATTATTTCATTGATTAAAATACATGTTAAACTGTGCAAGATTACAGAGGTACTCAAATTTCAAATAAACCTCTTCTCTCTTTAAACTATTTACCTATCTCATAATCTGAACAATTCAAGAATGAAATCTGTAATATTGAATTACTTGCAAGTATGACCAGGTCATGGCTTGTGCATAGAATATTGATTTACTTTTAATGTATATAGGCCAGTTAAAAATTTTTAATTATCTTGCAACAACCAATTATCTTAAATTGGCATTGATTAAGTTGCAATGTTAATACAAGCCCCTTTGGCTAGATTATCTATCATTTGAATCAATTTCATGTTCATGTATTTCAAAATCCTATCATTTTATATTCTCAGAAGAAACTTGAGATTATTTGCATGAATTTTGGTCTACTTCACTGTTGCTGCATTTGTTAAGTTGTCAAATAAATCCTTTAACTTCATACAACACACCAATAGCGCTTTGAAAATGAATATATACATTAAGCCAATGCTTCATGAAAATATTATCATTCTAGTATCAGGACAATATGGTCTGAACATTCTTTCTCTAAACATATGATTGCAATTGAATGCATCCAAAGGGCCTTGACAATTTTATTTTATCCCCTTAAAAAGAAAAAAAGAAGTGGGGGGGGGCAGCAATGTAATCATCCCCCATCCTAATACCTGGAAAGTTAATACTGGCAGTAATTTGCACCTGGACTAGGTGAACTTTTCAAATAATTAAAACTCTGGTCATTAAGCGTTAGCCAGAGATTACCCTGTAATGAAGATTATGAATAATGCAGTTACCAAAACTCAATGCTTCCATTGGTTTGGGAAACCCTGCTAAAAAAAAAAAGTCCAAGTTAACAGGGACAAAGGGGGAAGGGTACTGGATGCTTCACTTGGTTTCTATTTTGCCTTTTTTTGCTATCATTTTAAGTTACTTGTACCGGTATATTAATTTTTAGACAAAGGGATGGATTGACAGTTGCATTATACCGATAGATAAAAAGTTTTAGTGGTACATGTTTTATGTTAAAGTAATGTCATACCAGGTATGTATAGTATGAAATGCAATTTAAGAATACATAAATTAATGCAGATTTTGGAAATCTTTTTCTGAATACATTTTTCAATGAATAACATATTCTTTTTTACTTCAGATGGAATTATCTGGAAACAAGTACCGGTTCTTAACATCAATAAGTAATACAGTAAAACACGGTTATAGCGAACACACCTATAATGAATTGATGCTTACAACGAAGTGATTTTCATTCCCTGTGACTTTACTACATGTTGTAAACTTAACAGATATAACGAATTACACTTATAACGAAGCAAAATCGCCCGTCCCTGGCACTTCGTTATATACATGTTTTACTGTAAATGCAAACTAATTGCAGGTATCTATATAATCTACTGACATTTCACCTTATTAAATCCCTCCGAAAGATATATATTCCCTTACTTGCAGGTCACACTTAGAAAAGTTTGAGCCTCCAGGCACTAAGATGTGTTGTAAAATATTTCAGTCAAATCAATGCATGCTATTTGAATTAGGTAAAAACACACAGATAGACCCCTGTGCATTATACTATCAGACATTTAAAAGCATGTAGCGCTAGTCTCTTTATCCCAAACTCTCTCCCACTAAGGACAACCAGGGTTTATCATTCTAAGCTTTACTGATCTTTTTTTACAAACACATTTTAATACCACCAACATTATGTTAACATTTTAATCCATCGGAGATCCATATCGGTTGATAAAGTTCCTATGTGATTAAAGTTCAAGCTCTGAAATTCTTTCATTGGCCGACAAGACAAAAATTTCGAGTATTGTTCGAGTGCATTTCAATATATCTCAATCGAGTGCCGATACAGGCATTCAACAGTGGTAATGGATATGTGTATCGAATGTCTTGGCAGTCGATAGAAGTGCCTTTATCTCAAGATTTATGTTAAGTTAAACCTGTTGCCATACTTGTCCAAATATAGCATTAAACAATCAGGTTTGAAGTGAGGTGGCAGATTTTTCAGATTGGAGAGGAACAAACATGTTACACATCTACTACAAATATTTGACTAAAATCTCATAGTTTTCAAAATGTTAAGTAGTTCATTCATTCATCATGTTCATGATGATATTTTTCTGCAAATTTTTTTTTTTTTTTTTCATTTTTATTTTTTTTTAAAAATTAATTTGATTAAATTAATTATAACTCATCATGATTAAGGAGTAATATTAAACAATTTCTATTAGAATCATGTAGTATCAATCTCATTTATCAAGGTTTATCAAATTCAAATAAAGATCACCGCCCCTCCCCCTCCCCCTCCCCCTCCAAGCCCCCACTGTTATCCGCCCTGGCCTTCTTGACACTCCTCTCTATAAAAATTCCCCTCCTTCTTTCTTTAATAATTGCAGCCTCTTTACAGCCTTTTTAATGAACTCATCAAACCAGCAAGTCCTTATAATTGATTATTCCAATAATGCTGATCTCTTGAACTTCAGTGAATATCCATTGTGCATTAACAGACATTTAATTTGTTGAATACAGAGCCAAAAGCATACAGCTGACAACCTTCATTGTTTTGAACTACGTAGTATTTTAACCAGTGTGTTGGCAGTGAGGACCAAATGATGATAAATTTCAAGGCATAGAGTCATCGTCATGTCCCCACACAATGGACTAAAATCAGCTGTTCATTGACATGTATTGTTCTGTGATTCAAAGACTTAATTCTACATCAATTAGCAAGTCATCTCTTACTGAAATCTCTGAATTCATCTGAATAAATTGATCAATGCACATGATTTTTTTCTGCAAGAGTTTTTCCCCTTTACCAAAATGATATGGCATGCAAGTTAATATTGCTAACAGTTACACAGTTGCATAATGAAATATGAGCTAACTTTACTCTTATCTAGCATTGTAGCCTAAGATAAAACTATTCATAACAAATATTTTTCCTTCAGTTTACAACATATCTAAAATTCATTTTAAAAAGAGAAGAAAATCCCAATATTAACAAGAGATGTTTGTGAAACACTTCTACCCCCTGCCTTGGACATACATTATAGGGTGCACAAGCCTTTATTATGGGCAGTATACATTGTGGGCAGTATACATGGAAATAAAATCATCCTTTAGAACTTAAAATCAATAGGGTTCATCGGAGTACCAGTACTATCTGAGATGCATTAACCTATCAAGTATGACATGTCTAAGCTAAAAAGTTTTAGAATTATAGATTGAACAAATCTTCTACATCAGATCTTTGACAAAAACACATTTTTCATGATATATCTGTTATTAATTTGTTCAACCCAGATAAATCTGCATACCAAATTTCTTTTCAGCATGTGCAACCTCTGCAAAGAAAATAAAAGGAAAGTGCAAAAAAATTGGAATTTTTCTAAGTCCAAGGGGCATAACTCTGTCAAAAATTGCTCCATAGTACCCAAAACATAACTTGACCAAAATATTTTTATGATAAATCTGCATACCAAATTTCTTTTCAGTATTTGCAACCTCTGCAAAGAAAATAAACGGAAAGTGCATATAATTGGAATTTTTCTAACACAAGGCATAACTCTGTCAAAAATTGCTCCATCGTACCCAAAACACAACTTGACTAGATATTTTTATGATAAATCTGTATACCAATTTTTTTTTTCAGTAATTTAAGTGCAACCTCTGCGAAGAAAATGAACTGAAACTGTTGATGGACCGACAGACAGCAGCACAGCAATATGCCCTTCCTTCTTTGAAGGGGGGCATAAAAAGCATGAATGAGAGTCAGACAATAAATTGCTAATGAACTACTCACCAGATGCTCAGCACTGATCGACGAATCTGCCGGTGGCTTGTGGTAATCGTAGGAAGTGCTTCTACCGCCATTCCTGAAAACAAAGTTGTTCGTACACTACCATGCAATGATCATTGACCATAGTTCAATGTCTTACGTGTACAGATTATATATAGAGACAATATCCAGTTACCATACTATTTTGCACAGTTAAAATTGTACATACATTATACCTAAACACCACTTTTAACATTTTGGTCTCTTTTTTGATGTTGAACTATATACTTTGTTGACTACATGTACATTATGTTACCTATTAGTTGGAAAGTGTTATTTAATTTAACAAATATTTTATTATGCAAATAAATACATAATAGGATTGGACATCAGGCTATGCCTATTTTAGTCCTCTCCCCAAGGATCAAAGTTACAACTGATATTTCAGTTACATTTGGATTATATAAGAATAATAGTTACAGAATATAATAAGTTCATAATATAACATGAAACATGTTATTGCATTTAAGAAGTTGGAATTCATGTAGGATTATGAGCAAAGAAAGAAAATAAGAAACAAAACAACAAACAAAAACAAAAAACAAAAAAAAACCAAAGAACAAAAAAAAACAAAACAAAACAAAAAAAAAAAAAAAAACAACAAAAAAACAAAACAAAAAAATGGAAAAAAATAATAACAAAAATTGGAGTCATATACTAGTAAACAATTGAAAATAAGAAAAATTATAATGATGGTGAATATTTTGTATGAAGTATATAATAAGAGGTATAAGATATTGAGTGCATGCTTGTATAGATATACAAGATTATTATTATCAGGTATTATTTAGAATCTTTTTGTTGACTTGATAAATTGTTGAACTGCTTGAAAAATTGAGCAGTTGGTTTTATAGGGAAGTTGTCTATCGCCAAAAAGTAAAACATGTAATACTTGCTCATGATTGAGATTGTTTAGGTTTAAATTATTTTGAATACTGTTAACGAGCAATGTTGGAAAGTGTTATGCTTTAAATGTGCAATGCTGTACTCACAAAGACTCCACAGTACAAATGTACAGTACCCACAACATTATTTTTTACAATCTTATCCTATCTTGAAATTATGTTGTTCTATTAATGTCAGTAAAGTAGTTAATTTTTTAGAAGTATCAATACATATAGCACTGCTATTTTACAGTTTAATGGCAATCAAATCTTATCTCTTTCTATATTCTGCATCCTACCATATAACACACGTTTTGGAATAAAAATGCAGAAAACATAGCTTGAAAAATCATTTTTTAAATTATTTTATACGGAAATGGAATTAACAGATAATTAATATGTAAAATTGTGTACCGGTATATATATATATATGGCACAAAAACAGATCTTAATCAAGAGGGATAACTCTGACATGCTACTTGCTTACTGAAAGAGAAATGTTTGTCTGACATTGACAAATTAACATACTGGGTACTCTTAATCATTACACCTATTTAGTCTAAATTAGATCTCAAGAAGAAATGATTGCATGTGAGCTAGACTAATTTTAACATTTATGAAGTATAAAATGAAAGATATACATGTATAACCCTGGGACTTACTCATAGTACATCTGCAGACTTCCTGACATAATGGTCTGTTCAATGGCTCTGTTTTGTTGGTGTTTCTTGAAGGATCTGTAAATCATCTCGAATTCACTGTGCTGAAAGTTAATCATCATCAGTGAAAAAAAGACTGCTCCTAATATTGTAGTTAAATATCATGCTTCCAAGCTTCAGTTTGTTTTACTTTTTTTTTTTTAATTTAATTTCAGCATATTATTTAATAACAATGACATGACACTTATAATAATTGTATTTTCACCTTAACGAATACAAAACAAAACTAATAAATACCATGCCATATCTTCTGTTAGAAAAGTTAAATGTTTACGTTCTTCAGAAATGTTTATTATTTGTCCTTTGCCTGATTGGATGGGTGTGGGGGTGGGTGTTGGTCGTGTTTTTACCTGTAAATTCAGTGTTGTAGACAGCAGATTGTTTTATTATTTGTCTGTTGCCTGATGGGATAGGTGTGGGGGTGGGTGTTGGTTGTGTTTTTACCTGTAGATTCAGTGTTGTAGACAGCAGATTGTTTTATTATTTGTCTGTTGCCTGATGGGATGGGTGTGGGGGTGGGTGTCGGTCGTGTTTTTACCTGTAGATTCAGTGGGGGTAGGTGTCGGTCGTGTTTTACCTGTAGATTCAGTGGTAGTAGGTGTCGGTTGTGTTTTTACCTGTAGATTCAGTGGGGGTAGGTGTCGGTTGTGTTTTTACCTGTAGATTCAGTGGGGGTAGGTGTCGGTCGTGTTTTTACCTGTAGATTCAGTGGTAGTAGGTGTCGGTTGTGTTTTTACCTGTAGATTCAGTGGTAGTAGGTGTCAGTTGTGTTTTTACCTGTAGATTCAGTGTTGTAGACAGCAGATAGTACACCTCCTTCACCAGTTTGCTGATACTCTGACCACAGTACAACACCTGGGCCCTCTTCTGTTGGGACTCCACCTCCTTTGGATCCACCTCCTTTTTCTTCAGGGTGTTGGCATTGCATCCAAACTCAAATGCTTTCACTCCATTAATACTTTGTTCATTAATACTTTGTTCCTACAAAAGATTGTATGTACAATTAAAGTCCAGTATAAAACTTGTTAAACAGAAAAATGCTATGATTTCATACAAATTGTCCCACTGCATATACACAGTATTATACATGTATATTAATATACTACAATAAATATTTCCCTGACTTGAGCCATACCTGAGGATCTTTGTAGATCAAGCTGCTTACAGTGGACACAAAACTATCCACCATGTTTAATATTACATTCATCTAAAAAAGTATATGTATAAAGCTTCTAAATACCCATACACGAAGAAATATAAAAGAAATTTTAGTAAGAATCAAAAAGCTATTGAATCGTGTAATGTAGAATTGTACCCTGCTTTGTAGATCTCCGACTTGGAATAGGACATGATTCCTTCGGGACTTGGCCTCTGGATCAATGGGAGGTTCCACATGCACAAGTTCCCGCAGGGAAGACTTGACAGACTTTCGGTTTAGAGCAGGCAGTTTTGTTCTCTCTTTTCGACTGGTCTATAATAATAGGAAAACATTAACATCTTCAAAAAGATAGACAACTCTGCAGAGGCTGTCTAATATTACAACAAGAAAAGTAACTCAGTAATGTTTATCCTATCAAACTTTTGTAAATGAATTTTTTTTTCATTGGTTTAATAAATTTGTTTAAATACCCTCTTTTGTTGAGATTTCTGTTTCTCTACAGGCAGTACTGCTGTTTTGGGTTTGATTGGTTTTGCAGGTAAAACAGCCTCCTCTTCTTTCACCTGTGTCATTTTTTTTTTAAGATAAAGCTTATTAATAGTATCTTAAAATCACTCATAGATAACTATAATGAATCAATGACCAAAATAAACATCCTTGTAAGCATAAATTTCAGTCACTGTATTTATTTCATTAACAATATCAAAATTCTATTAAAAAGATTTTATTTCATAAACTGTCACAATTTCAAAGCATTTTACAATCTGCATTTCAAATAGATAAACCTCCATAACCAACTCCTCTTCTAGATCCAACTCCTCCACATATTCACCATCTTCCACCATGTCAAGAGGTGCATCATCCACTGGAAGATCTTCCCTCATAGGAATTACCAGAGGTTCGCTTTCTTGAAGATCCACTGGGTCATGGATGATAACAGAAGACTTGGTGTCCTTAATGCTAACGTCTTGACCTTGAACCTTGTGTTCAACTTTGACAGATGGACTGGAGGCTTTGGATCTGGCTGCTATCTTAGATGACTTCTGAATGGTGTGCATAATTATTTATTTGAGCTTAGTTCAATCAAAAATGTTTTGATGCTAAAATCTTATACTGTGAAGATTTATCAAGAACAAAAATGTGCAACACAAAGTAATTATTTGCCTCTTAAGTTTAACTAAATAAAATCATACAGATAAAATTATACATAGTATTTAGTACATGTAGGAATCTTTTTTAATAATATCCAAATCATAAATATGGTCTTTCGAAAATACACATTAATACTATTTCTGTATCATTTCTATGACAACCTAAGGATAAGTTCAAGACTGCAGAGCTTGAATTTTATTATCTCAAACTTTGCTCTTGTACCTTTTGATGGATGATGTTCTCTGTTTGAAGTTTTCGAAGATCCGAGATTTCTCGATATGCATCACTTAATTTCATTTCTGTCTCTGCTAATAGCTTTTTAAAATGCTGAATCACATCAGTCAATTTTTTTATTTCAGCATCTTTTGCTTGCAGTTCTTTATTTAAGTGGATATCCGGTCCATCCTGCTGTAAAGAAATGTTGAGAGAAAACAGTCATAGACTAAAGTTCCAAGATTTTGACAATAAAATACCATTAAAGGTTGCCTTAACATGCCTTAACACACCCTCCTAGCTTGGGCTAAGTGGAGAGAAAATGCTATGACCTTGACTTCTGGCCTAAAACTTGATTCAAGTTCACTACATGTCCTTTACCCACAGACCCTCTGTGGGTGAAGTTTGAGTGAGACTAGGCTGGGGTGGGGGTGGGGGAAACGAATCATGGACAATCAAGTTACATCAAATTGACAGACAGGCAGACAGTTGGTGAATAGAAAAGTAACCATAAAGCACCAGCAGAGCACAGTACTAATTTTCATTGTGTTGTTGGGCTAAGATCTAATATTGGTGTAATGTCGATGTACAAAAATTTGTAGTGATATTGAAAACCTTATTTTTTTAGTTAAATCTAACATCTGGGTTTATTTAGTTTAAATCCCTGACCTGTCTTAACCTTTCCCAGCCTTCCCATCTTTGGAATCTCCAAGTGTTATTATATTACACGCTTGGCTTACAAATATTGCATGTCAAATAGAAGTAAAATACAGCAGCCCCAGTCAGAACTTCAGTCCATAATATGTAAACACTCCAAGATCGAGATCTGAGAACAATGGCATACTGAGGTGACTCACCTTCTCAGCTGGAGTTGGAGTTTCTGCTGGTTTGGTTCTGCTGCATTTCTTACAAGATTGAGGTGGTCTGCTGTAAAATGTAAAACCATTGTATCTTAGTATAAATCTTTAGGATGCAAGTTATGAAAAAAAGAAACAAGATATCTGTGAGCAATGTTCACTAGTGATACCCCTGCTCTGATGTGATTAACCAAAAAAGTACCGGTAAATTGACATTTAACAGGATGTTGACTTCGAATTTGTTAAAAAAATAAATCCCACCAAATGGCATGCCTTATGTATGTTTAAATTTCAAGCATCTGCATTTAATAGCTGCTGAGAAATCTTTGATGAAAATTTGTTTGAAAATTAAGGCTAAAAATAATTAAATTTGTGATTTAACAGGAAGTTGATCGATGTCTGAGAATAGTTGCTGAGAAAAATGCGACAGAAATTAATTTGTTACAGACAGACCTACAAGGGTAAAAAAAGTATACCCTCCCTCTCCTTCGGAGTAAGGGTTTAAATAGATTTGTACACAATTTTTACCGATATTGATAGTTTCTCTAAACATACAAATAAATTTCAAATTGCAATTAACAATTACATATACATTTATTACATTAAATTTAAACAGGTAGGGTACTTTCTTAAACAAAAGTTGCTTTCAGCATAATTAATACATTTCAATATGTAAAATTATAATTTCATAATAAATTGCTATTTTTAATTGGAAAGAAAAAAGGAAGAAAACGAAGTCTACAGATAAAGACAAAGAACTAAAAGTCATTGAACCTTTTTGATTTGGTTGTCTTCAAAATCAAGAAACTAGTGCTAAGCAAAATAAACTTTATCTTAAAAATCTTGTCAATGAGTTACCAAAATGGAACATACAATGTACTATTAACAATCTTTATCTGTAAAAAAAATCAAGTCACAAAAAATAACTTTTATAAAAATAGCATCCCTAAAATATTGTCTGAAAACTAACTAAAACATCCAAATCATTGAAGCTATCAGACAACTGAAACAAACTGTTCTATCAATAAGCTGACCTTGAAGCTCGTTTGGCAGCAAAAGCCAGCTTTTTGATCTCCTTGTCTTTCACCTCCACTAAAGAGGTTAGATCCTCCACTTTCTGGGCCAAACTGTTGATCTCATTGCCCAGCTCCACAAGTGCTACATCCTGTTAAAATTCACCATGATATAGTATTTACAGCTTGTAAAATATCTCCATCTCAATAGCGCTGTGAAATACGACCTTCACTTTAAGATCATTAATATTTTCAAAAGACCAAGATTGAAGAAGTACAAGGTTTATTAATCAGAAATTCATGACCATGGAGTTTTGACATATATGCATACTACTCTCCCACTAGAACATATAACTTCTATTACATATACAATCATGTAGTTGTTTTTCTCATAAAACTCATTCATTAATAGACAATTTATAGAAACCTTCAGTGTCAGCACTTGTACTAAGACTGTTAAGTTAACCTTCTAACTTGTCCAATTTTTAAAGGGGTTTCTTCTGTTTTTAATAAGGTGATAAAATTCATGTGTATTATAGTGTAATCAAGAAAATTAAAAACTGAAAAAAAAAATAGGGTGTTTAGTTTTCTTCCCCGTTATACTCATTCAAAAAATGTACATAATGGGAACTAAAACAATTACTTTGCACATTGTCTACTGGTGCATGAAGGGATAAAAGAGACCATTATTGCATTTGCTGGTATCTGATTTTTCTACAGATTGTGCATTCAACAGGAAGCCTATTTTTAAAAAATTTACAGTGGCTCATTATTCATAACATTTCCTGCATATCTCCATTAGCCCACAAGATTTACATCCTCACAGAATTTCTGTACATTATTTAACATTAAGATCAAATCATCTTGTGCAAGGATTTTACAATTACTTTTTACCCGATAAAATTAAATGATTCCAGTATATACAATATGCTTCTGTTTTGAATTATTAATGCTTCAGAAATTTAAACTTGTATCAGACAGTAACCAACAGGGATCTATAAAAGTGATATGATCTTACAAAGAGGTTAATTACCCTTAAATTGATCAATTTTAAATTTTTTTGTTTTTTTGGGGGGGGGGAGGAGGGGGGTGCTATTTCAAGTTTTAGTTTGTGTCTCTGCCATATTTGCTACCCAGGTACAGTTGATTATATATCATAAAAAATCTGGCTAATTACTGGAATAAACTAGTTACAAAACTTGAGTTCTAAAAATGCCTTAAATATTTCATAGCTACAACATAGGCACTCAGACTTATGTATATGTGTGTACCGGTACATTGATACATGCTAGGGTGAAATTTAATACATACCTTTGCTTCAAGTCTGGGCTGAAATTCTCTCACTTTGAGATCTGTTTCTTTCAGTTCCTACAACACACAGAATGCATGAGTACATGTACCTTGAGCATCGCAGCAATTCTGTTACTTTGTTTATCTTCACATTTCAATTCAAATATCCAAGGTGACAACAATATGTGAAGGTATAATATAATAACCAAAAACATTTATATAAGAAAGCATCTATTGTCAGTTAATTCACAGGTAAATATTCACAAAAATATAATCTCCTTGTTTAGTGTAAAATACTGCAATACAAATTTTTTCCACATTTTCATCAATACACAAATATCTCTAGCTTCTTAAAACAATACATGATGTACAGCAAACCAACTTTTATTCACACAGGAAATTTTTGCAAAGTTCGCGAGACCCTCCTCCAAGCAAATATTTCTCGCTTCGAATCAGTTCTCGAATGTCTATGATATCTTATTTTCAAGATAATCTAAATATTGATCGCGAAAATTAGTTGCTGTGAACCAGTTTATCTCGTGCAATTTGCAACAGAAAGTCGTTGTGAATAAAAGTGGGTTTACAGTAACTTAATGGAATGTCGTAAGAGCACTAGCTGTTACTTTTGTGAGGGTGGCAATCCTGTCCTCCTGTTCCCGTATTTGGGTCCTCAGTACAGAGGGGTCACTCGACATCTCACGGGGACGGTTGTTTTTTCCATTAAGCTGGAAGGAAAGTTCAAACAAAGAGTGAGAATAAAACAATGACACTATTTTAGTATGGACATATATCTTAATTACAAGAGGTCTCTGGACAATATTGCATACCCAAACAACAATATCCAATTAACTGCAACACCTGCCCCCCCCCCCCCCCACCCCCTAAAAAAATTCTTTCTCCCTCCTGATGATATGACCCTCTCTGACCCCAGGGGTTACACAATTATTTGAGACTAAGCAATTAATTAAAATACCATTTACGGCTTAAGCTGTGACTTCCTAAACTAAAATTCATGATAGATATACAGTTGAACTTTGATATCTTAAACACTGATATCTCAAATACAATGGATATTTCGAAGTAATTTGTAAGTCCCAACCACAAATTTTTTAAGTATTTTACACTCAATATCTTGAATACTCAGATATCTCGAAGTTTTTAAACATTCCCATCTAGTTCGAGATAACAAAGTTTGACTGTATCTTATAACCTGTAACTATCATGTACCCTTAAGTTATAATACAGTGTAGATTTATCTCATGTCGTGACTACCTGAGTTATAATACAGTGTAGATTTATCTCATGTCACGACTACCTGAGTTATAATACAGTGTAGATTTATCTCATGTCGTGACTACCTGAGTTATAATACAGTGTAGATTTATCTCATGTCGTGACTACCTGAGTTATAATACAGTGTAGATTTATCTCATGTCGTGACTACCTGAGTTATAATACAGTGTAGATTTATCTCATGTCGTGACTACCTGAGTTATAATACAGTGTAGATTTATCTCATGTCGTGACTACCTGAGTTATAATACAGTGTAGATTTATCTCATGTCGTGACTACCTGAGTTATAATACAGTGTAGATTTATCTCATGTCGTGACTACCTGAGCTATAATGGAGGATAGGTGTATCTTTGCCTCCTCGTCTCTCTGTTTTTCTTCATCATCAGCAGGAGAAGTCTTGGTGTTCTTTCTACTCTCATTTTCCTTCCGTTGTTTCTTAATCATCTACATGTCGGTAAACAGAGCATTGTAAAGAAAGATATAAGAAAAACAATATAATTTATTATACCATTTAGAATTAATTTGTACATTATGAAGACATTGTCAATTTAACTTGTTTTCTCATCACCAAATCAATTGCAAACTGGCTCCAATTACTCAGATAACTGATATGCAATCTTCTTGATATAAATATAATTAAAATCCTTATCCTATGGCACTTAAAATGGATTAATTCTGTGTACCTTTTTGGCTTTTCCTAAGTCTGTTTCATATCTGATGATGGTTTCCTTAGCCTGGACTAGCTGCACTTTCAGATCAGTGCAGTCGTCAGCCAGCTGACTTTTGACCTACAATGTAATTCTGAATCAGTTAAAGTCATGAACAAATTATATTTCATTTATTACAGAAACCCAATCATGTTTGTTAACTGCAATACTACACTCTTTTGTAGGACAAATTGACACAGATTGATGAAAAATGACATAACCACAACTGTTAAACTAACTTTGCCTATTTATCATAGTAAAACATTCACCAAAGTATATTTATTTACCCTGCAAAAGAGCATTTACACAGCTTTATGAAATGATTGTTTAATCATTAATGAAAATTAACTGTTAAATTATACATATTACATAATTTAACTAAAGTTTAAATGTATAGATTCATTGTCAATCATGCATAATACATGTACATGTAACATACATGCATGTATATCAATATATTTCATAAAGCCAAAATTTCTATAAAGGAAAGAACATACAGGTTAAAGCAATATAAGCAGCCAAAATTGCAATGTTTACAATTGCATTAAAAGTGCCGAATAATGATATCATTATTAAAAGAACTGTATCGAATATCCACTCTTAATGTATTGCTAACACACCTTTATTTGATGAAAAATATGTTTCCCACCATTCAAGCTGTAAGCAAGGTCAATATGCTCTATCGACCTCAATTATAATAATGAAACATGCTTATTGCATTATTAATAAACAATGTCCACATGAGGCAACATCACAGATATGCCAAACAAGCAATTTCTAATGCTACAATAACAAAGGATAGGATAGTGGTGCAGGAAATTTAATACATGTACAAGGTACCTCATGTATATGTTAAATCTAAATTCTGTACAAAATATATTAGTAAAATAGGCTGTTAATGGATTAGGAAGAACAATAAAAAGCACATCAGACTGAAGTCTCTAATGTAGAACTGTTACCTGAATCTCCTACAGATTCTAAACAACATTGTACGTGTTGTGTGCTCCATGATCATATGCCAATAAACCTGAAAATGTTTGCATGGTGGAAACTATTGCCAAATATACAAAGACTACATTTGCTAAAATTATCAACATGCAAAATAAGTTTAGAAAAACTTTATAGCTACTTGTGAAAAACCCTACTATAACTACAGATACAGTCAAACTTCGGTTGGGACTTACAAATCACTTTGAAAAATCCATTGTAATCCAGACATCAGTGTTTGAGATATTGAAGTTCAACTGTTTATATATATATATATATATACATATATATATATATATATATATATATATATATATATATATATATACACACACACACACACACACACACACACACACACACACACACACACACACAGAGAGACACATACACATGGCAAATTTATCTGTCATAGTTAATAAACAAATGTGGAAACTGAAGTATAATACTTACCATTTTTTCTCTCTTTAAATCTTTGTTTAACCTATAAATAAAATCAGACACTTTCCACTAGTTTCACATCAGTTATCTTCAATTTTTCATTAAAGTATTTTGAAGCATGAAAAATTTTAACACAAATATAACGAATAAACTTGTGACTTCAAATATTTTCATGATCAAATGTGATAAAGATTGAAGAAAAAAAATTTTTGGAACCAAATTAAGATTTTTTTTGAAAAGCCTAAAGATATTATAATAAAGACCTAACCAATCTGTGCTAACCTATTGAATAACAACTGTTGCTTTTCCAGTTCTCCAAGTAGCTGGTATATCTTGTCTGTGAGCATTGTCACTTCTGTTAATAAAAAATTCAGATTTTAATACTTTGAATATCTGCACTCCTCTGATAATGTATACATGTAGAGGATGCAGGTCCAATGTACAAGGTTCTGTTTGTACACAGTCATGTTGTGACAAAAAATAATAAATGTACAGACAACGCTTATGATTTGAGAATAAAAGTGAATCCAGTAAGTACAGTATGACCCATTTTTCTGCTATTTGCATTTTTGATTCAAGATAAAAATATTAATATTATTCGATTTTTATTTTTTGTGATATTTGAATAGATTTTGCAGATATTGAACATTTTGCAAAAGAGATGAAAGCAAAAATTTTGCGAAAAAAAAATTACACATCACAAAAAAATCCAGATGTACAAATTATACTGTTCTATGGCAATAGTTAGTGATCTCAAAATTCACACCTTCAGAGCTTTCCTGGCGAACTTTTTTCATCATCCCCACTATTTCATCTGCTGCATCTTTCCACGGAATAAACTCTGTTGATCCTGCCGGCACCTTCATTGTTTGAATGCTGACTGTAATATAATATCAACTTAATGTAATATAAACATTGCAAGTTTGCTTAGAATAAAGATGTAATATCCGGAGGAAGGTGATAATTTGAGTCTCTTGACTCAATATCAATACATTTCAATACCTGCATATTCTGTCCTAGGTTCCCTTTCCATCACTTTTTTAAAATTTCAATATTTGTTAATAACTATATTCAATCACTGAAGAGTCTTAGATAAGATATATCTAAAACCTAAGACAGAATATATCCATGTTACACACATGCACAGATCTAGAGGGGATCTAGGGGGGGGTGGAGGGGTTCCGACCCCCTGGAAAATGAAAATTTATTAAATTTACATTGTAAATTATCGGAAATATGACTCGGACCCCCCCTGGCAAACAATTATCCTTCGGACCCCCCCCCCCCTGGAAAAATTTTCTGGATCCACGCATGATACAGACAATCAATTCTTACTTGTTTTCATTAGCTGGAGATTGTTAAGAACTTTATTTCCGATATATTTCTTCTCTCTGCAAAAATAATTTTGATCGGCATGAAATTCAATTAGCTATATATTAAAATAGCAAACATATTCTCTATGCTAACGCATAGCTCATGGTCAATCGAGTGATTTTGGTTCACTATTATCAGTTCGAATCATCTGGATTTTCATGTATCACATGTCAAACAGAAATCACAGGGGCTCGTCACAAACTTTTTGTCTTTTTACTATGTCAGACCACCCCTAAACTATAAAATTAGGGACATACGAGGGTTGTCCAAAAAGTTTGTGGACACAAGTAATTTTATTCAAAATAAAGGCACCATTATCAGGAAAGTATTATAATATTTTAATATAGAGTATAATAATCTATATGTATAAAAATCAGAGCAATGTATATTTTTGTATTGGAGTTATCACTATATATACATTGCCTATACAGGCCGCACGGCCCAGTCTGACGTTGAGTTATAACAACGTTTCTATAACGTCGTGGTCCTGGGTTCATCTGATAGTAATATGCCGCATTCACCGTTTGGTCAGAGGGTACAATCGCATACTCTATCAAATTATCGTTTGTGCCACTTGTGGATAAGTAAACTCAAATTATTTCGATGTTTTTCCTATTTCCTCCATCGTTTGTTTTGTTTTTATCGGTGTTTTACCTTAGTCGACACAATTTTATGGTGGCGCGCTGTTCTGTGCGGTCAGCTAGCTGACGTCGCTTTTTCAGGCGTTTTTAAAGACATGTTCTTGCCGGAATATCTTTTAAAAGTCCTCTGCTAGTTTGAAAATAGCTTCAAATGACGTGTTTAAATGACGTACACCATACACACTACATCATAATAGAAGATTATGAAGTTTTGAGATGTTTTATAAAAACTGTAAATATTCATATTCTAAAAACTCAATTACAAAGTTTGAACAATGTTTACGCTGGGCCGTGCGTACTTTCCGCGACCTTTTGATACATTAAAATTTTAGTTATAATATATATATAAACCCATTTAAAATGACAAAAACGCCATTGTCCACGAACTTTTTGGACAACCCTCGTATAAGTATATACGTCCCTGATAAAATACACCGTATTTTATAGTAAAGGGGTGATCACATAACAAGAAAACAAAAAGTTCGTGACGAACCACGAATATTGTGTAAAGTTTATAATAAATAAATTCATAATAAATAAATAGTCTTTAAAACGGTAGTATTTTATAAAATACATACAGATTAGAATACTATGTACATATCCTATCTGTTGAGCCTGAGGTTGTACTTTACTTTTAATTAGCTTTTCCCGCCATACTGTCGTACTGACATGTATTATCCAAATTGTAAACGCGAACATTTCCGGATTTATCTTACTCAGCTAATATTTGAGCTTTCCTCCCACGATCTGCATTCAGCTGATTTTGAATCCTTTTGAGCTTTTTGAAGGTTGCCACAGTTTCAGCATAACTTTTCCTAAAATATGGAGTTAGAGGATATTTATAAGTTTAACATAAAAAAAGTTGTAAATTAAAAGCGTGACTGGAGGTGATACATGTACTCATTGACAAGTAATTTATAGATCGTGTTTTAAATCTATAGTTATCAAAATATCAACTGCTGTGTGATGAAAGATATCTTTACAACACAACATCAAGGGTTTGTGATAATTTTTATTTTAAGGCCTACATTTCTTTTAATTACTCATTGATATTTCTGATTATTTTTTACAATGCATATTGAAGAGATACTTTTAAACAAATATAAACATAAAAGAATTTATACTTTGATATATTCATACGATACATGTACATGTAGTGTATTCTTCGTTAGTAAATAATTCTCTCTCTCTCTCTCTCTCTCTCTCTCTCTCTCTCTCTCTCTCTCTCTCTCTCTCTCTCTCTCTCTCTGTACAACATACATTAGTTCCTGTTCTTCTTTCTCGGTGATTGAAGAATCGACTCCCTGTTGAGTGAGATAAGAGAAACATTATAATCAGTCTTGAATTGGACAATTGGATTTTTTTTTTTTTATTCCGAGAACTTTGATTTAATTTTATATAAAATATTTTCACTCACCGGGTCCGTGTGATCCGCAGTGAACCACTATTAAGATAAAATCAAAGAAATAGAAACATAAAACTCCAATCGTAAAGAAAATTTACAATATATTCAATCATATAATATCGTACTTAATATTTATTTTAAAAAGACATTTAATACATACATCTGCCAACTGCAGGAGAAGCTGAAAAAAAAATGAAAGTACATATCATTTTTTATATAATGCTGAAATTTTGTATTCGAAAACAACACCATACTACATAGGATACGACAGAACGTAATATTAAGTTTCATTTTTTCTTAAAAATATTGAAAAAATTGAATACATCATCTCTTTCTCTATTAGCTGCAGCTACAGATGACGTCATTTCTTCATATCGACCAATGAAAACATTAAGGTGATCTCGCATCTGGAATAAATTAATTAATGCTTCAATTGCCAAAAGCCTAAATTAAAGATTTTCGTGATTTATAAATCTACTACTTTGCATAATTTAACATTTTCTCGCTATACTTTAAATCGATGGGTTATTTATTATTAGATCTAATACACCTGTATGCATTAAATTTCAATTAATTCATAAATAATCATATCAATAAATAATTAACTGTTGATTATTTGTTTGTTTGAGTAGCGTTTTTACTCACTTCCTTGGATTCGATATTGTTCACCTCCTGTTTTACTTTTGTAACATAGGATGCACTCTATCAGGGGGAAAAAATTATAAATTGATTTCATACGACAAAAATATTACTGTCAGTGTGTCAAAACAAGACAATAAATTATCACAGAAGTAGATTTAGTAACTATTCAAGATTGAAGGTCGGAAAGGAAATCTGTCGATCGTCGTCGTCTTTACATTATCATTATTCATTATATTTTTATATGTTTATAAATATTCGATAATTATAGTTTATACATTGTATAAATGAAGAACTCACCGTGGCGGTTTCCTGTGAGTATTCATCTATCGCATCGTAAGTGTAAAGGGTCTGTAAGGGAAAAACATACATTTCATTCCGAGTTAAAATCATGCAGGGATTATCCATCATGTTGAAGAAAAATATGAATAAGCTATATTCATCTCTTGAAAGCAAAGACTTTGTCAACTCTTATATATAATTAATGTATCATAATTTATAAATTGTGGAGTTTTTTTCATTGAAGGGGGAGGGGGAGGGCTACATATATCAATTGGGTTTCGGTCATCTTGCAGATTATGGTTTAAATCGACACTGTTAATATATCCAATTAAAAATCAAATTGGAACACAATAAGTCTCTGTATTTAAAAGTTAATCCAGTTCAATATACATACATGTAATAACTTTTAATATCAAAACTTGAAGCACTATTTCCCGATACCTGATGAAGACGCTTGGTGATGTCGGTGAGCTCTTGCTTGATGGCCGTTTTCTTCCTGGCGGTGCTGTTCTCATACACGGGACCCACTAACAGACTGGTGTCAAACGACTCCTGGGCGGACTGGTCCCTCACACCGGCAGAGGTCGACCCAGACTTCTTACTCACACTGCCGAATGGCCGCTTTCCCGTACTTACAGGTTTTATAGACATTGGTTTTAAAACATCAGAGTTAATTCACTACTAATATTACTTAATTCAAATAAAAAAATCTTTATAAAAAATTCCCACCATAAATTGGCCGAGAAAAGTTAAAATTTCAAATTATTATTGTTACATGACTTTCTGTGATATTCTCTAAACATTATTATGTTAAAATGGCGAGGGCAACTGTTACGTCAATGTATTGTGACGTAAATGGCACGATAAAAAGGGCATTCATTGTGACGTCATAATGTGTTTGATCTTTCTTTTCCCGTACTTTATGATGAAACATGCACCTCTGGTAACCAAGCAATACCGTGTAGTTATCAAACATCAGTCTAAAAATTTATATACATTGTATATTTCTTGGGTTTTGAGGTGGGTTTTTTTTTTTTAAATCTGATTGTTCTTAATTTACTACATTTTAACCTTACATGAATCGATAATACAGATACAGATGCAGATCATTTATTTCTAATTCAGAGTCCAGAACAGACAAAGTACATGACATATTATTATAATTACAAGAGGAAGACATGCCAATGAATAGTGAAAATTTTTAATTAACTTAAAATATTTCTTTTCTTTGTTGATCATATTTTTAATAATATGTTGATGTAGATGAGAAAATGCGAGTTTGAGAATCACTTAAAACGAAGATTTTAATAAATCTTATTCAAATTCGGTTTTTTAATCTATACAAACGGGCCGTGAACATCTCAGTTTGATTCATATTTAATTTTCGAACGCTATATTATATAGACCTCCATTAAAAACATGTGTAATGACATGATAGTGATGGGATAAGAGTTACGGACCCGATCGATTAAAAATACGTTCAAATATACTAATATCATGTAAACTACACAGGCACCTGAGGTTATATATTTTCTCATAATAATTAAGTAGAGAGTACCGGGCATACATTTTTTTTTATTTGAGAAAAATATATAACGTCAGGTGCCTGTGATAAACAAATATTACATATTTTTGAAAAAAAAAATTAAACAAAAAGGCTCCAGGGGGAGTCGAACCCTCGACCTCCTGTTTACTAGACAGGCGCTCTAACCAACTGAGCTATGGAGCCGCGATGTCGACGGGGTGTTGTATAATAATCATATTATTGACACTTGATTTGTATTTATTCCGATTGCAATCGCAACTTCTCGGGCCTTTCCTACAAGCGTCCCTGACAACCCGCCTTCATTTATAAAACTTGAAATATTTAAATACAGGGATTATAAATAGGCAATTTATCATTTGTCAGAGATTTAAATTGGTATATATTTAAACGATTGTGTACATGATGTTTCATAGTGTCGATAAATCATGTATAGACCTAAAAATCTAAATCAATATGTATACATACGTGTACATGTATCTATTAGCGAAGTAGTCCTATCGAACTAATTCACTCGGATGAACGTTCTTTATACATGTGTAGGTATTCCCTATTCACAGGCGCTTGACGTTAAAAATATTTCTTTTAATAATAAGATTTTAAGAATAAGAGAGCGCCTATGAGAGCGCCTATTTACAATTTCAGAAACAAACTTGTTTGTTCAGAAGAAGCGCTAACAGAAGGGACCTTTAGACTATCTTTCAGCAACACACTTAAGAGTTTTAGTTACATGGTACCAAAAGTTAGAGAATGTGATCAATCTTTTGATGTAAAACGAAATAAACTCGAGTAAACATGTTTTACTCGATCTTTGTATTCTCATTTATTTTAGTTTATATATATATATATATATATATATATATATATATATATATATATATATATATATATATATATATATATATATATATATATATATATATATATATATATATATATATTTCTCTTCAATAATCTGAAATAAATAATAGTTTTACAATAGTTAGCTATATACCTATATACAAATGTGAATGAAAAGATATTTGATGTTTATTTGTATGAATATATTTTCGTCTTGATTTCATTGCAATAAATTATTCTTAGCGCGACTTTTAGATATTAAATTGCATAATCATCAATTTTTTTCAAGCAAAAAATCTTCACCACTGTTCAAACATTTTTATATGCTTTATTTCTTGGAAAGTTTTAACTAAACGGGAATTTATTCACATACACATGTAATTGTTGTCATTCGAATAATGCAGATTTTATACTTCAATAACTACATGTATGTATTTTCTATCCATCAATATATCCTTTCTGTCGAAGGGTATAGCATGATCCATGAGGTATAAACGTGGGTTTCATAAAAATCAGAACCTATGTCCTCGTTGTAATACTAGTATCAGTGAAATCGATATGTACATGTATCACGCAACTACTCTAGTTGGTAGACATTTTACAGTGTTATATAGATCACACAAATTTAATTTTAATACAACGTCAGACAATTATAAATAGAATTGATGGAATTTCCCTATCTATTATTAAATTTACATGACTAAATAGCATTAATAGAATTCAAAGATGTACAGAATACGTGTAAAATATTTAATAAAATCTAAATATCACCTTAATTTGAAGATACTTATATTTTCAAGTCAGTCCAGGTTTCATGACTATTCAGCCACTCTTTTCTAAGATAGATAACTCTAATTTCCAATTAAGTTGCACTACTCTATAATATGTCCGTAGAGTTTGATTTTCTAACTCTTCCTCATCCATGCAATTAAGTAAAAATCAGGGACTTCCACTCAAAACGGAACAAGGACGTCGAAAAAGGACTGAATCTAAAAATATTACCAAAAAGGAAATTGATTCTAAAATCTAAAGATTAGTTCAGTGTATCTTGTTTTAATATTGTATATAAATATACACATGTAAACTTAATAAAAAATATGTTTCCAAAAGTAAAAAGATGGGGGGGGGGTGCAGGACATTTTGTATAGTTTTATTCTAGAATGAAACCAGAGGAGTTTTTTTTTTTATAAAATAAGCTCTTCTCATCAGAATTAAAAACTCCAGGAAAGAAAAAAAATGAGATGGAAATATCCATGAGACTGATATTTGACAAGGTTTAAAACACTTATATAGAAATAATCACACACTTCAGAATTAAAATTTTAAATATGTGGCGTAAATTCGAATGGAAACGAACGATTAAGCTCTTAAAACCAATGTGTAAAATAAAAAGAAATTAAAAACAGACGATTAAACTACTTGTCCTCCTGGGCTTTGAATTCAAAACGTAAATAAATCCTTAATATACTCCAGTATATCTTATGTATCGAGTTACCCTCAGCGGAGTAATTTTCTTCACGGATCGATTTCTTAAAGAATACAAAAATAAAACCAAGTAAGTATATGAAAGTTACATTGGATCTATGAAAATCGTCGTACAAAAATATAACATACTCATATGTAATGTATCAAAAATCAAAACCTAAAAGGAAAACGAATTTCACATATGCTATTTCTGAAACAATTGTTGTGCTTTACTTGCGCATGTGTTCGCAATGTAATGCATACAAGTTCAGACAGGACACTATATACAACTTCGAGTGTTGTGGGTAGACATTAACTGAGCGAAGATAATAATTCAACCCTTAAAACCATTTCAGTGGGGAACACCCTCTGTGGATGAAAATAGGAACATCAAATCTCAAAAGAGGAGGAAAATAGGAGGAAGGAGGAAAAAATCGAATTTTCATTTGAAATTTGTGACGACATAATTGTTGACGTGGCTGTCTTTCAGCAACCTGGACTAAATTCGTAACCATGGGAGTTGATGGACTAAACACTGAAGATGTGGACAGCCTCCGCCCGATGGTGAGTCTGGTTGTTTTTGGCCTGTAAAATCGCTTTTATATGGATAAAAAAAATGACAAAAGACGTATGATTATATTATAATAAGCAGGTGCAAAGTTCATGAGACGAGATCTAGACCCAGCCCCCTTTGCTACCTCGGGTTTTTTCTAAATTTTATTTTTGACTACAGCTCATACACGAAACATTTCACAGTATATATAGGTCTATTTTCTGAAAACGGGTACCTATATATACCTTATGACACGATTTCTAAATATCGCCTGTATTATATTGCTTGGAAGCGAGCCATACATCGCCATCTTGAATGCAATTAAAAAAGAACATATGTATTCTTACATGAAAAACAATGTTACACTCATCATTCATTATCATCATAGTATGAGTTCAGTATAAATGAAATAGTTGATGAAATAAGAGTGTAAATGATATCACATATAATTACTCAAATATATGGACTGTATGCGGTTCATTGGATCAAAAGTTTCGATTTTCCCATGATCGATATCAAACCATTTTTCCTCTTATGTAGATCAATTAGACAGGTTTTGCTCTTTGAATGTTATAAGAATAGAAAGAAAATCTACGTTAAATTTTCGTTTTATAGTTTCAAAATGATTGGTACATTTATTTACAAACCTTTTACTGTTGTATTATGCTAACCAACTACATATAGATATTTTAAGCAGTTTATCAAATACAGCGACTAACAAGGAAATCATTACAGTTCTGATTTGAATGCTTTCGACATTTTGTGTATGTTAGTGTTTTAGCGCTTTTCCGTCTTCATAATCATGTAAATGTTAATTATGTATGGTTGTACATGCCGTATATATGATTTTCCCTTTTTTTTTTTGCACGTGCAGCGTATATTACATTGAATAAAACTTATATGCACATCATCCTCGGAACTTATCATTAGCCATGTCATTGCATATTTTTATACGTGCACATGTGTTTTGTGCTAGTTGTGTGACAAATTCATCGTGCCATATTGTACTAAACATGACATTTACTACCATACTAGTATATCTATTTGTTTAATTGACCTATGTTTTTATAATCGCAAATAGCATTGTCTAGTGGAGAGCGGGGATGGGGGAAGGGGTGCAGTTTGTGTTGTACTTTTTATTCGTTTAACGAGATCATTCCTCTATAGGGTAATTGTACACAACCTGTTAGAGCATCAAAGAGTGGATCTTAAGATTCGCAATTGACTACGAAAAAAGAAATAAATTGTCCCACTGCAGAAAATTTTGCACGATTTTCGTAACCTCAAACCCCAAGATTTCAAACATTACCCCAACAGCAATGCCAATGGCGCATGAAGTCTTTCCATTGACCTAATTTAAATTACGCAAAATGCGTGTATCTACCTGTCTGATAACTAATTGCATACTCGAATAGAACAATCATGAATACATGTATATAATGGTTGCACGAAACAAAATATGCGCATCTTCGGAATTTTAGATATGTCCGGTAATAGAGTGCATACACATCTTCAGTATTTTATATGTTTTATATCCCTCAAAATTTCGGTTTTCCAAATTGCTGGACAATTAGGTATACGAGTCATTTTTATTTTGCCTTTTGTGTTCCGCCGTTTAAAGGAGCATGGTCACGATTTTGGTCAAATTCTATTTTTCTGCTTTTATTATTCACAGTGCTTAGGAATGTATTTCTGATGATCAAATGAAATTTGAGAGTCAGTCGAAGAGTTATAAGCAAGATACAGGCTCACAATTATTTGTCATATAGCCCTGTTTTTGTTTACATAGATTCATTATACCAGTTAAATATCTTTTTCAAGGTGATTTGTCTATCTTTTAATTCATTTTAAGCTTTAATAAACAGTTCCTAAAACTGGAATTTTTACTTTACCATTCAAAATGTAAAAAAAAAAAAGCTTTGTTTACATACATGTAGCTCTGTAACTCGCTTATAACTCAACGAATGACACTCAAATTTTTGTTGCATATTAAAAATGTCTTACTGAAGTATTGTAAACATTAAAATCGGAAAATAATTTTTTATCAAGATCTCAACTTGACACAACTTTAAATACGCATGATTTAAAAAAAACTTTTAATAATGATCGATGTGTAGTTACAATTTCACGGTCAACCTGGATTCAGGATATCATTTACTGTGTACATATAATTTACGTTATATGTTTATATACACCTAAAACTATCAGGCAATGCCTTAAGAACACACCGTTTTGTCGGAAGGGTTAAAAAGGGGAATAATTTTTAGGCATTTTTTAAATGCATTTCAAATAGAAATCTTTTTTACGATTTGCCTGGAGGATTATGTGTGTACATTCGTGTTATTAACACTCCCACAAAAAATCAGTATATACACATGCATGCATATATACAAACATTGACGATCCTTTTCAACCTTTTGTAGATTCACTACAATGAAATCCTACATGCATTTAAAAACAGCTCGATCGGATTCGTATATATAATGTATATACTGTAACCAACACATCAAAAACAGGCACCGTACATCTAACATTAATACCCCTCCCCCACCCCCTGCACAGACAGACACACACACAAATACACACAACATTTGGCAAAAATAAGTCTATAAATACCAATTTCAATTTCAATTGAAAAAATTGAAGACTTCGGGCCTGTATAGTTCTGGACCTCATTACTGACGGTTACTCATTAAAATCCATCTACATCTTTTAGCACCTTTCACGATCGTCTCAATTTAAGCGTTATAAGTGTACAAACATTTGATCTACTCTAACAAGCAAAAAGACCAGTTTGTGTTTATAAGTCATTTAATTTTGAAATCAGTGATAAACTTTCATTTATATTTCTTGGTATAATTGATCAGTTAAAAATCAACAGGCTCTGCGCACTTGACTTAGATTTGCGTGGAAGTCTCTACATATTCTACCTGACTACATGCGCGTTCTATACCCCCTCTATAATAATTTCATCTAAAGGATGATGTCACACAAATGAATAGGGCTTGTTCCACATAAAACTTTACGATTCAGTTAACTCACTAATTTTTTTCAACGGTAAGTCACCCCTTTCGCTGCGTTAGGAAAGCACAAGTCATTGCAAATTGCGAGGATCCCGGAAAGCTTTACTTTCAAAAGGAAAGCGAACATCTTTAATTTTCTAGATATAAAAAATTAAGAAATTTTCGGGGAATAACTTCATATCACATCATACAGATTATATAAAACTTTTTCCATTTTTCGAAAATGAATACTTTTATCTATACGTTCAACGTTGAACTTTTATCGATCGTATCCACGTGGTTCATTTCTCGATTTATCGGTGAACACATTGTCAAGTGCCAAAATCAATACGATGAAATTCCAAATCATTTGTCACTCAACTTTCGTCCATTTATTATTACAAGAGGATCGGAATGTCCTTTTTAAACAGGGGCGCGTAAAAAAAAGAAATAAATTCCTCAACATTTAAGATCAGCTATGATTATAGCCTATAAAAATATGAATATGGAATTCGAAGGCTCTTGTAACACATTCATGTATCTTTTATCAATTTTGTGACGCAATATCTCTCCTTATCGTAAATATTAATCAAATTAAATCAGATATATATTTATATTTATTCGTTGCTGTGTAAAAGTTATTTGCTTCATTAAATAAAATCAGCAAAAATTGAACTGCTTATATATAAACCGTTATTAAAATGTAAGATGATTTTAATTTGACCGTCTACGGTTAGATAAAAACATTGGGATAATTTATATTTGTGACGAGAAACAAAATAAACAGGCTCTGCGCACTTGACATATTTATATCGCGTGGAACTCTCTACATATTATACCCGACTACATGCGCGTTCTGTACCCCTACTCTGCTACATGCATTGGCGGATCCAGGGGGGGGGTTCCGGGGGTTGGAACCCCCCCTTTCTCTTGGACATGTGATTTTTTTTTTAACCATAAAAACTATTTTATAGGAATTTATCTATAGCACTTTCTGTATCATCTGCCTGGAACCCCCCCTTTATCAGATTGCTGGGTCCGCCTCTGTACATGTACACACCATGATAACCATTCTTCTGTAAAGTTTACATAACTGTTCAAAACTTTATCATGCCATCCAACTTATCAGTTGACACATAGCATTAATCAAATCAATTTGGACTTTGTCGACGCCTCTCTCTCTCTCTCTCTTTCTCTCTCTCTCTCTCTCTCTCTGTTAAAAGGGATCTAACTCGTCTTTAAAATGCACACTATAGGCAAAATACAATCGGCATGTAGGAACACCTCGGGCTTTCCCGACATAGCTCGGAAAAAAAGTTTTTCCGCTTGCGATTGGGTGTCTATGACAGCCCCTCCCCCTTCTCTTAACATATGATATATTAACATCTCTTAAAATATGGATTTTTTAATCTTCTGTCTGATTGATCTTAAAGTAATGGTTATGATGGATTTGTAATAAAACTTTGACTATTTTACAAGATGATAACGTCTGTTTTAGCCGACAATCGCAACTTCTGCAAAATTCTGGGGCCTTTCCGACAGAGCTCGGAAACGTTTCTCCGAGTTCTACCGGAAAGACGGAAAGACCCGCGAATCCGTACCGAGAAGTTGCGATCGTCGCAATGCAAGATCTCATGCATAAAGTTGCGTGGGCGCAATGCACAATAATGATAGCATCACGCACTCGCGATAACAATGTAGCGCGCGTTCATACGATTTGCATCGCATCTGATATTACTGTTACTGTCTTTAGAAATTCAATTAAATGTTTTGTTTTGATATCGTTTGTCATTAGTAGAAACTACATGTACACAAACACGCTGTACATAAGACAGAAAAAGCGCGGTGGCGTTTTGTATCAATGCGCTTTTCGCGCAATTACATAGCGAGTAGCATATTGAGCAGCCCAAAGGCACGTTCTAAAAAAAAAATATTATTGCATATTGTCACATTCATCACAACCGATCTTTGTATTGATTTTTCCTTTTTTAGCAAAATAAAGTATGCTTCGTTTTAAATAAGCGTTTAGTTCATACTACAATTTATATTTCAATACCACATAATTTTATTTTTATCTGTAGCGAACTGTGAATAAGCAATTATTGATCGCGTTGTATTAAAAACTATCTTTTTGATCTTGATTTCTATGCGAGACGCCCAGCCTTTCATACAATGACGCACACATACAAAAGGGCAATCCCGTGTCTTTCAAATCACGTTAAGTTGCTAAGCTACAACAAAACACTCGCAAAAAAGTAAATCAATATGAAGTTTCAGTTAGGAAAAACCCAGTTGTCACGACTGTTATTTTATAGATTTTTGTCGCATTAGGTTGCTTGCAAAAATTCTGAAACCGAAACCAAAAAGTAGTTCACTATATTTCTCTCAAATGCTCTGTTTTTTCTTAGATATGAAGTTTATTTTCCGAAATTATGAAAAAAACACTTAGCATAATATAATAGCATTGGAAGCAACAAAATACTTTAAAACATTTTTAAAACAAATTCCTTGTTATTTAGATGTTATTTAAGTAAAAAAAGAAATTGTTCAAGTTAAGTTTGAAGACAAAGTTCCTGTTATGGAGTCAAATACGTGCATGTTCTGTCATCGGCTGTGTTATAGATTTTGGCTAAATACTAAAAAAAAATGTTAAACTGAAACAAGAACGAAGTGATGTTATCAAATCAACCATATATTTATCCTATGTTTTGTTTTAATATTATTCAACGTTATCATTCATTCTTTAGAATAAAAACCCAATTAGCGAGTACATAAGTCCATAATTTGTTGGTGTTAAGCCAATTATTGTTGACATTAAGTGGGTAAAACTAAGTAAAAAGAAAGTCTAGTTCCTGTTTTTCTCACGTACATGTACTTAGATTCAAGAGTTTGTCTATGAAAAAACGAGACACAAGCTGGTACAATTTAACCTCTTAAATTTCACAGTTGATTTCAAATTGTTATTTTGAGTACATAGAAGTACATGCTGTTCAAATTGCGCAGAGCTATATGAACACATTGATGGATACGCAAATCTATGATAACTTGCATGTAGGACATGAACTGTTTTTGTATCTTAATGAAGAAGCGAACATGTTGAATGAATTATACTGACACTATGAATAATGCCAAAATTTTATAATTTCAAAATTGCCATATCAAAAGTACGGTAAAAAAAAAACAATATCAGTGACACATGGCACGTCATATCCGGTCGAGGTTTTGCAATTAGAGATCATGAACCATGAACCAAGTTCCGTTGAAATTCACATTTTCTATCTACTGTATCAATTTGTTGGTTGACTTAAAACTTAGACATGGTACTAAATATGCAACAGGTTTTGCGGTCGAATTTAAAAACACTGTTAGGGTTTGTGATAGGGGCTATTTCGTAATATTTATATTAATCATAGTCTCATTCTATGCATGAAAATTTAAACAGGTTTCATGTTCTTTATATTCAGTAGGGAAAAAATTCCGTCAAAATTATGGCCCCGTCTTATTAAACCACGAACTGGAAAATCCGAAAAGCATAAAAAAAACCCAGATACGATCTAAAACAAAAATGAAATAAAAAGGCACAATTAAGATTTAGTGCCATTAAGACTACTTATTATTCACTCAGATGGTCATAAAAGTATCAAACATGTCAATATAAAATGATATTTCAAAAGAATGCTAGACAAAAGGTATCTGTATATAGATAGGTAAATTTATTTAAAATACTTTTTTGCGTTTATGCGTTTATTTATTTTCGTGTAATACTAGTATTTAAGTCACAAACTCCAATTCAAACAGTGTCCTATTGCGGATCTTGTCGTACATGTTTGTGTTATTTATTATAAAACCTGTTCCATTATTTGTAGAATCGCACATTAAAGAATTGTGCCCATGTATTGTGTCTAATATGTGATGCCAAAGTGGTCTTTAATATACCAGACAATGCAAATGAGTTTCAATTTTCTACGTATGGTAATATTTCCTCACCTTTCCCAAGTGTATTACTTATTTTACAGGCAAGGTTGGAATACAATGAAAAATATCTAGACATGCTTGAAAAAGAAACGTTATAGAATACTAATTAAGTTGTATGTACAAGTGATATTTATGTGTCGTGTGATGTATAGCTAAGGCATGTTAAATTGCAAGGTATCTATGCTAATACGTACGTTATCTGTCATGATATGCAACCTGGTGGTGGGGTGATTTTTTTTTTGGGGGGGGGCAATTTTTTTAATTTTAAAGTACGTTGCATCATGCAAGTTGAAGGTCCCATTTGGACTTAAATAAAGCTTGTTGATACTATAGTAATAGATATATAACATGCCATAATAATATATCATGTACATGTATATTTAAATAATTTGGGTTTGGAAAAAAACAGATTCTCAACATTCTTTTGATATGTTTAACAATATTTTCTTATTACTGCGGATGACAATGACATTTTGTTTATGTAATTTACTCAGGAACCTTATCTGTTAATGATAATATCCAGTAGTGTGTCAATTAATGCACACATTATATACTGCTGATTGTAATACAATAATTAAAAAAAACATAATAAAGCTATGTAGATTGACCCGCTCAGGCGGAGTGGGGGGTTGCCTTTAAAACATTGTCACAATACTTCAATTTTGTGATTATCTTGAATCATACGTCTGGTCTGAATTAGCTTAATTGTTATCCTGACTTAAACACGTCATTGCCTGAAAAACAATTCTTAAAGGAGTTCTTATTACAAACTTCAAACACTTCAAGGAGTTGTAAATCATTAAGTCATCTCGTTCCTCGCCATCGAACTTATTTGGAAGTATTTGAAATGTAATTTGTTTTTTATTATGACAACAGACATATCTTATTCAGAATACAAAGTAAAAAAAAATACGAACACTGTGGTTACACTTTAGGGATAAGGAATCATTCTTTGAGTATTATGTGGTGATCCAATACGATCGGGAGTGGTCATATCCAATAAAGTCCCGTAGGCTTTATGAGAAATTTGATCACTTCTGACTGTATTTGATCACCGCATCACATTCAACAATGATTCCTTGTTACTTATATTTATATAATTTTCAGTAATTGCATGTACGATGCAATATCAAAATTGCCATTGATGAAACGTATTTGATTATACTTTACAAAATCGATTCGTAGTGAAACTACAGGCAAACACTGGACAATGTAAAATATATCGGATTAAAGACATTGGACACTCATAATTGAAGATTAAAACGATAGATAAAACTAACAGTTTGGTAAATATTACATATAGATTAACGACAATAGTATCAATTGAAGTGGAATGGTTGAGGTACAATCACTGTTGAACAGATGTTGATTTCATGGTTGGATGTTTCAAAAATTATACTGTATTTGAAAACAATATAAATTCATCTACCAATGTTTAAAATATGTTCTTTTACAAATAAAAACTTTGAAGCATTCTTAATTTTTGTTAGCTAGCAAAGGTTATATATCTTTCAAGTTTTATTAAAATTAGCGTATTTTGTCCTATAGTAAATCAACCTGCTAAAACCTTTTTCCAGGTGTCAGCGGGTCTTTGGTTTTCTAAATTAATTAAGTCCACAATTTTGAAGAAGTCGATGCGACATGATAAATGCATGGTTACCTACAATAAGGCTTCCCGCATAGTTGGAATCTCTCGGCTAGTTTAACATAAGCTCACCGACCGTGGGATGAGTAAACCTTTTGAACTTTTGCGTTTTTTAAAAAAAATTTTGGGATTTGATTGCTTTAACAGATTTTATTAAATAAATTGAAATTATCGATAACGAGTTATCGGAAATTTTGAGATATTAGGTCCGTTTCTTTTATATAACGATGAGTTACGCATATTCAAAAATGATTAATTGAACAACAGATAATAAATATACACGTATATAAAAAACGAACGTAGTACAAATGTACTTCTCAAATCTGCATGTTAATATCTTTTCCAATTCAGCAATGAGCGAGCAAACGTTAAAAATTTTGAATGAATATGAAATAAAAATTAAAGCGATTGGTGAGTTCTCCATCACAACAATGTAAAGGAACAAATGAAAAAAGGGCATAAATTATTCATGAGAACGAGAAAAATTCCTTGACTTGGTCTATTGCCAGTAATTATGTGCGAGACCGCATGGGTTGCCGACGATTTTTTTTCTACGTTCCATGATCATTTGCATAGCTACCTAGTATCTATAATGAAAAGTTGCCCTCCTTATTGCCGTTGAACTGTCATTCACATCAATTGTGTTACGTTCAAAACTTTAAAGTAAGAAAATGATTTATTTACGAATAGACAATAATAATAAAAGTGGTTTTAAAATATCGCCAGAGAAAAAAAAATCAAAGCTGCATTGTGGTTATGATTTCTAAGAACAAAACAGAAATAACTTTGTCTGAAGAGAGCATGCCCTGATTTTTCTCATTGTTTAAAACCGGGGTTTTAAAATATGTCACAGTTAAAAGCAAACAAGCTATCAATTAACATCCCTTAAAATGAATTCAAATAAAATTGTGATCATTATTAAAAAATAACAAACAATGTCATCATATCGCATATTTCTTTAGACATGCGGTCGAGTAAGTAAATATAAAGTCAATCAGCTAATGCGATCTAAGGTTAACGTCCAAGGTACAGTCTGAGGTCTGACTCAAAATCAAGAATTAACTTTATACGTGTTGTATTTCACGTATGTTATTATATGCGCGAGTATAAGATCGTGTCAAATGTCAATCAGCATGAGCAACTTTATAGTGTTATATTTCTTTTTTTTTTAAAGAATAGTCACGCCCTGAAGTACCTAAAGCAAAAGATTTAAGGGCTAGCGTTTATCAAAACAAATACTGTATTTTTCTAAACACTTTGTAAAAATACAAAAAAATAAAAACAATGAAATGAAATTATATCAAGGATGAAAGAAAATAATTTTTTAAATAAAGAATTTTAATATGAAACTTGATATTGACAAACTAAATACTATTTTTATAGCTCACCTGAACCAAATGTTTAAAGGACGGCGGACCCAATTCATTTCTACAATAGATTTTTTATTCAAATTTTTACATAATGTTAATCAGTTAATGGTGAGTGAAAATCAATAAAAAAATTACATGATCATCGACTTCCTTATTTTACTGGGGACGTTTCAAAATTTGGGTACGAAATTCCTCAGATGTGATGGAAAGTAATGGGAATTTTCTGGGGTGTGGTATAAAAACTGATATTTCAAAAATTCTGCAATAGATTTTTTTACTCTTAATTAAATTGTAATATTAAGAAGTCAATTAGCTTACCGATGAACAGCAAAAAAATGTTGGTCATCGACCTAAATTTGTTGAGGGGTTGTATCAAAGCTCACTACATGGTTCATTTTTCTTCAGAAATATCATTGCAAAAAGGACATTATTAATTATTTCCTGAAGTTACATTAACTGCTCTATATATAAATATTGTAAGGTTAAGGTATAAATTCAATATCTACCAGATCATAAGACTATAAACTGCCTTTGTGCAATTTATGATTTACATGTATAAACCGTAGAAATATAACGGATTTGTCGCAAATAGAGGAAATTCGGACTAATTCTTTTTTCTTAATTTTTCTTCATCTAGAAATATTTTAGTATCACAAATTATGTTTAGTAGAATGAAAATTTTATTATATTCTCTTATTCTGATATAAGTAATTACGACATGCATATTCATAGCATATGCGCGGAATCTGCGCAGAGGTGCGAAATCTTGAATTGGGTCCGTCGTCCTTAAACTGAGCTTTTCGGATCACCTGTTGTTATTTTATCGTCCGTCCGTCTGCCTGTAAACTTTTCACATTTTTGACTTCTTCTCTAAATCCAATTAGCTCAAAGTAACTAAACTTTGGTAAAAACAATCTTATGGGAAAGGAATTTTAAAATAAAAGGAAAAAAACCTTTTAAAAGGGAAATAGTTACGAAATAGTGTAAATAAGGGGTTTATTATAAGAAACCTTGTACTCAAGAACCACTGCACAAGAAATGACAATATTTACACCAAAGTTTGTATATAAAGTGAAGATTCTAGATTGTAAAAATCGTGATCCCCGGACCAACTGGGGACCCAAGATGGGTTCAAAGATTAAAAATATTTTTCTCAAAAACTACAATTTACTCCAAAACACCAAAAGCTGTAATAAGTATATTATTTAAGAAATGAACCAATGTCTACCCAAGTTATACGAGTATAACCTGGGTTGGGGCAGTTTACGCTTTATAATCGGCGAAGCGGATTTTAAAAAAGCGTAAACTGCTCCAACCCAGGTTATACAAGTATAACTTGGGTAGACATTGAGTTCATTACTTATAATTTAATTTTCTCTGTACAAATTGAAAGCGTTTCACTTTTAAAAATGATATTAATCTGTTCAAAATTCAAACGTAACGTCAAGCGGATCAATACGTTTTTGACGTTGGTGCATTGTGACGTGTCTTGTGACGTGCTAACCAGGTCATACAAATTTAACTAAATTTTTCTATCCAATCAAATGCCGCGTTGCAACCAGAATTAAATTTTAACGAATTAATGTGGTATTTATGGTAAAAATAATATAAGTTCATTATAAAACAATTTTGTGAAATCGGTTTTAGTGACAACTATTTTATTTTCCTTAATGCTTTAGGGCTGGCGACTTTTCAGATGAAATATAAATATTACATATAGAATATTTAAAATACAGTAATTATATTAAACAAGTAATACATTAGAATGTAACTCACTTATTCTACATGCACTTATATTTTAAGTTACTTGATTCTGTGGGTTTCCGTCTAATATGTATTCAAAAGCATAATTTTATTATCATTGTTAGCTGGAGAGAAGATACAAATTATTTAATGTAATTTCTCCTGTAAAAGTGCATCAGGGCCTACAATTTTGCTTGCTTTTACAAGTACATTCTTAAACCCTCTAAACCATAATTTTGATTCACTGCAAGAATAAAAACCAAAAATCTGAACGCCTATGCCATTTATTTGTAACTCTGAAATAAGTTGATGTCTTTGTTTTAAATTTAAAACTTCATAATAAAAACATTTACAATATAATCAATATAAAACTGTACAAATCTGCTCAGGGATTTTGAACAAAAGGTCCACAGGCCTTGACGATCACCTGAAAACAATAACCCTTAGTTTGACATATCAGAGGTTCGTGTTTGCATTTTAAGCTTCATATTGAAATCTAAACCCTAAACTGAGACTCCTATGACTGTTACCCAACTTTTTATTATTTGATTATTGAAAAAATAATCCATGAAAATGTGTGTGTGTGGGAAGTTACAAGAGTTCGATGAATCTCGGATTATCTACTACTACTCCTTAGCTCCAGGGACCAAAAATTGCAAACTTTTGGTAATAAAAGTCCTGCATGCCTTTAAGAGGCAATCTATAATAATAAATGTATTCACACTTTCATTTATAATGGACACAAAATGCGCACGGCTTTTTTCTTCAAGTATACAATGCATAGGATATTAAAGTAGATTTCCTAAAATAGAACACATATTTAATTCAATATTGCCGATCGGCAATTTGCCTTGTTGTTTCCAAGATGAAGTTAAAATTGTTTTGGATGGCAAACAGCAATTACCCTAAGTAAAAATACATGTTCAATATATGGTCATATTAATTACCCTAGGGCCTGAACCCATGGTCAAAGCCATGAATTTTACAATTTAGGTACGGTGCTTCACGATCATCATAATTGTGCATTTAATTTTTCTCAAATATATATGGGGATAGAGAAGAAGATTTTTTATTTGATACATTTTTCACAAGATTTAAGATTTAATACATTTTTACCATATGGCCATATTGGACCCACCCTAGATCCTGAAACCTGACCCTGGGACCATGAATTTCAAAATTTTGGTAGCGGGCTTCATAGACACCATAACCATGCATTTAGTTTTTTCTACATGTGTGGGAATAGAGAAGAAGATTTTTGAAAATTGAGATTTTTTTGCATGTTTGGTCCCGCCTTTGGCGTTCTGGGGGTGGTAGAGCCATACATTTTTTACAATTTAAATTCATCTTACCACATATATGCTTCACATCAAAAGTGGTAAGAATTGGCCATTGTAGTTTTCAAGAAGATAAAATGTAAAATTGTTAATGCACAACGAACGACGCACGACGACAGACGAAGACCAATTGCAATAAGTCACCTGAGTGAGTCAGGTAATTTAAAAGTTAAATGTAATGTCCATAATTACATTTTTTAGAAACGATATTTACAATGTATATACATATTATAGAAATAATCACATATATTCTTTCAAACAGTCTTTAGGGTTTTTTTTTATTTCTAACTAGAAAAAAGAGTAATTAGAAATTGAAGAGACGGTTATTTATGGAAGAGGAATTATTAGTTCGAATTAGAAATCTATGAAAACATTCTTCTTCTTTGACATGTATTACATTGATTGGATGAGTATATCAATAAAAAAGAATACTTGGAAAAAATACACATGTATCAAATGTTGAAAAAACAAGCTTGTATAATGGCTTTGATTGGTTAACAATTTCTCCAGCATGGTTGGCTCTTTTTATCTATAATAAAAGAAAAATCAATTCTTTTTGAGTTTCAAAACAACAACAAAAATATTTAAAGAGAAAAAAAAAACTTTTAGTAATAAGCGTATACATGTATTTTTCAATACTGCAGATTATCCAAGTTTAGATTATTATAAAAATCAATTGGTATTCTTCGATAAATACATAATGTTCATATTTGCATTGTCAACAATTATTGGTTATCAACGAGTTTTTCACTCGAATACATGTGCATCTACTATAATTAACTAAAACGACCAGAAGATTTAGTAAGCTTTTAAATCCTTTTTGTCCGTCATCTGTTCGTCCGGCCATCTGTAAATCCATCACATTGTAACCTTTGTTCTAAAAGCACTTTGCAAGATTTAACTCTTAAATTGTTCGTCAGAAATTTAGATTATCAGTTTCTTGTTCTTTCGCATGGTTGACTGCTCTTGTTTTTGTTCCGTATTAGGATACAGTATTTCATTAAATATTACAACGATATCCTATATACGGGAAACATTCACATCTGCAAAATATTTTCACACCTATTGATCTAAAAATCAGATTATGTCATATTTACATTGGCAAACTCCAAGTCACGTTTAAAAATTTACGGGGGATGTGCAGCCATCTTGGACATTTGAGGATAAAAATGTAAACATATCTTGAACTTGTCAAAAGATAAAAAAAAAACCCAATAAATATGAGCTTCTACATGTTGTTTTGTATGCAAACTACGCGCACAAGAACAATGCTTTTTAATCTATTAGAACTGTGCAGATTAAAAAATCTGAAAAAAATATGAAAAGATGTCATAAGTGTCCACTCTGCAACCATTTGATGAGAAAAAATATCTTGTTTTCTTAAGTTGCAAATTTGTCTCAGAAGAGGGTACCCTATTCTTTTAATGGGTCTAAAAAAGCATCCATTCGCAAGAGATATTTTTGTATGTATCTATGGGAGTACATTGAAGCTACATTTTCATTAAAAAAAATAATGTATATTTTTTTAAGACATTGATTTTTGGACCCCTACCCTACCTATAAAAAAATTAAATTAATTTCATATTTGTAGAACTTGGGTCAAAAACTTGGAACTGGTAGAGAGATGTATGTCACATTCAACACAGATTGTTTTGAATTGACATTTCTTTTCTATGAAAATATAACGTCAATGTGCCTCCATAGACACAGGAGTTCTAAGTATAGACTGGATTTTTCTTGTTCTGAAAATAGATCCCATGCCGGCTGATAAAAATAGGGCACCCTATTTTGAGGCAAATTTACCACAATAATGTGCAATATTCAATCTTTCTCTCAACAAATGGTTGTACAGAGGAAAGCAATGAACTCCTTTCTTATTTTTTCAGATTTTTAAACCTTCAAAATAGGTCTGCAGCTGCACAGTTCTACAGCTGTTCTAAGTGATTAAAAGGGCATTGTTTTGTTCTTGTATGCGTAATTTATATACAATACAACATGTAGAACCTCATATTCATTGCTTTTTTTATCTATTGACAACAGTTTTGAGAGTTCAAGAAATGTTTACATTTTTACCCTCAAATGTAAAACATGGCACAATATCCCCCTTAACCCCTTTTACATTATTAAAGTGTTATGGACCACCTGTCGATATTAAAATGGATATCAGTAATAATTGAAATACTTTCAGTGTTTTAGAATGTTCAAATTTTACAATATTTGACCCAAAAATGTGTTGTTTTTTTTAAAATAAAACTTGTAAAAGCCCCAGCACATGACTAACAGATTAGTAGTAAACTTTCTTACCCATTGCGCTACGCTGTTATCTAACAATTAGATCTGGTGTAGAAACATTTACATGCTTAATTAAAATCTTTCAAATGTCCTACTTATCAGTTTTAAGTTTACTAACCTGCAACTAAAGTTTAATCTAATATCTAATAATATACACATTACTTTATATATTTATTGCAAGATAGCGAGGCGAGGGAGATTCAATTCTTCATATTTCCCGATTAGTCATGCAATAATTTTTGTATGATACTAAGCGACATATTGTAATAAAAATTACGTGCAGTTCTAATTGTTTTTTAACTCTTAAAACAAAAAGGGTCGTGACGGAATGTTTGCTCGATGTAAATATTTTCTTCCTTTTTTCATCAAAAGCATGGACTTCACAGGCTGACCTCAGACTTCAAAATCGTTGTAATACATGTAAAATAATCAATGCAGTACTCTATATAAAAGACATGTCAGTTTCTTTCACATTATGTGTTGATTGCAATAACGATAATCTACTCACTTTATAAAAAGATACTTGGGGAGAGATTTGGAGATCGGAGTAAATATAAACAGTATAATCCTCTTACTGCAATAATCGCTACTTTTTGTCTGCATAAACCATTAAAACATTTTACTGTAAATATTGATAAATGTATATGTATTAAAACATTGTTTTAAAGGAAAAAAAACATTTTAAAATGTTTATCGGGATGGGAAGTTTAATCACGTGATCAAATCTTGATCCAATATATTGATTTTCACTAAATAGATGAAAGCTGATACCCACAAATGAAAGCACAGTAGCATATTCGATATTTGATTAAAATAAAACATTTTCTATCACAAATTGATTGCTTGGATGGCAGTGTTTTTTTGGTCGTGGGCGCCATAATTTGTGGTATTGAAAACATTACGGTTTTATGGGGATATAACAATAAGTAGACCCTTTTTGTCAAGAAAATTATTGATTTCTGTGTACGCAAATGTTAATGCACGACCCAATGTAAGGGATAATGAAAATCCGCTAAATCGTGGTAAAACAGTACAGACATTGAGCTGCCACAATTAATATTGTTTCCTGGTAAATGCTCGGGTCCTATTTGGTTATTGCTGCTCAGTTGAGGAATGTGGCCCATGGGCCCCTATTAATCAAACTATCAACGTATTTTTTTCAAAACATTCAAAGAAATTCTTAAGTATGGCTCAAATTATTTTATGTTTGCTACATATCATTACTCGCAAAACAATTATCCACACAATGTAACTAGAACCCATATATTACAGACTGGATGCTGCTTTATAAATATTTGATTGTTAATTTGAAATATAAGGATAATATCAATAGAATTAAGTTTTTGAAAACCATAATTATTTTACTCCAAGAATTATTTTTGCCTATTTTACATATACTTCGTGCTATCTTTTATAATCAAGTAATTTTTTTCTTATTTGAGAAAGTATTTTCAAGGTTTATTGAGACACCTTTATTATACATGTATGAACAAAAGTTCCGATTGGCCATGTAATTTTTAAATTGTATCCGAATGATTATATTTTTTCTCTGTATCACAAGTGAATATAATGATTAGATTTAGATGTAATTTTGATCGTATATTGTCTCTTAAATATATCATAATACAAACCTTTTGAATAAGTGTAATTTCGTTTTTATGCTTAAATGAAACGTGCCAAATTTTGATCTATTCAGAAAATATACATTTTAATTTGTAGTTTTAATTCCTTAAAAATATTGTTATGTTTAATTTGAAAAAAGCAGATTGGGCAAGAGTCTTGATTATTAAAATGATTTAACTTTTTTGTTAATTTTTCATTTAAAAAATCGAGAAAAGTGTACAACAAAAACATTATTTCATGAATACTGACGCTTTCCTAAAACATACCTTTTGATTGCTGAACTGTGCGAGCAATAGCAATGTATTTCCAAAACATAAACATTTGTTTCTTCAACTGGACTCCATTTTTGAACCATTTTATATGAACATTCGGGATGTAAATGTATTTTTTCTTCTTTCGGATATCTTTTACTACATTTACACTTTCGTTTCCATCTATAACACTCAGATTTCCTGCGCATCTTCCATTTACATTTTTTTTTAAGATGGATTTCTTCAATTCTGTGATTTTCAGACAATGGTGCGCTAGTAAACATGACTCCCGCTTAATAGATATAAATCAAATCTCGTGATAATTATTCTTGTTGGTTTCTAACGAATTTCAGCAACTTGAAAAGTGCTCAAATTTATACCACACTCTATGACTGATGGATGGAGGACTCTCCAATCAATCTGATTAAAATCAGCCGTTCTGATACGCTACCGCTCTCGAACATCTGAAACAAGCCGCTTAGAGGTCACGTCCGAACGACCTTTCGATAAGCCAATCAAATTGTGGCTAGCAAAACTCTGCCAGCAGATAATTTCCCATAAATCTGTGCGGTTATATTTATCTTGCTGTTACTTCACCCGATAGTCTTTAAGAGACGGGGATTCTCATTGGTCAAAAAGGTCACGACCATATATTTAAATATTTAGATTGTCGGGTCGTTCGGACGTGACCTCTAAGCGGCTTGTTTCAGATGTTCGAGAGCGGTAGCGTATCAGAACGGCTGATTTTAATCAGATTGACTCTCCAATCAGAATGAAGAAAATTAAAGGGGTTTACCGAATGCAGCTTTAGCATGAACAGCTCATATTTTATCTTTTCTTGTTATATGAGATCTAATGACATGTCAGAGCTAGTCGTGATAATTTAACAAATAGCGTCTAGGCGATATAATTATTTATCTGCGTAGCATACCTTTTTAGCATTTCTATGGTATAGGTAGATATATTTTACCCTTCCACCTCAATCTCCTACGAGCATGGAGTGAATTAAATATTTACCTGTATTTGTTTATATCGATTTAGAAATTAGATTATTTATCCCAGCAATCTGATATTTGTTCTGTCTATTTATTTGTTTTTAGGCAGTATTTCAGTACAAAATTTTCAATAATGAAGCCACTATGTTGTCTATATTTCATTTTGCAGTATCCCACTCAATGTTACATGGTTTTATATGTCAATGGATTTATTTCACATACAGTCATGCTTTTATTTTTAAACTGTTTTATCATCCTATACTATACTATGAGCAAATTTTTTTTTATAGATGACAATACTTGATGTATCGAATAAAATATCTTATTGGAATTATTTATTCTATTTGGTGTTCATGTGTATGAAGTTTAAATACATTTATATACTTTTATCCTAATTTAAGTCAGCGTTATCCACTAATTTGAATATATCTTAATCAAAACGACTTTACACACATTCCATTGTTAGTTATTTTTAAATTATGTGTGAAATTTAAATTCAACTCCAATATTTTTCAAACGAATAATAGGATAATAAAAATAAACTGTAATACAATGTTGTTAAATATGCATGAAGAAATACCAGTAACTACTCTAATACTTTTCTACAACTTTAATGTCCATGTTCCCAGTTTATCCGATTAACAGTCTTATTATTTTTTTATTTCAAATTTATTTTTGTAGTAAATTTACGAAATCTATAAGTCATTCAATCACATCAAAGCCATAAATGTCTATATAAGAAAGAAAAAAACATAAAAAGACACAATGTAAGGACATTTTTAATTTCCATATTCCTGCTGGTTTGAATTATAGTAAAACATTAAGGGTGCACATTCCATACATGATATATGTAGTTCATTTTATCCGGATGAGTTATAAATGGTAAAATCACTCTTTCCTTTTGGTTAAATTACCTCCTGTTAGAATAAATTGAGAAAAAATTAGGTATTTTTATGCTTTAGCTTACTGAGTATACATGTATTTGTACAGTGTAATCAAGATTTATTCTTTATTTGCATTCACCTACCCAGCCAAATTTGAAAAATTCGGTCCGTCATACTCAATCCATGATAATTCGTACCAAGGGCCTCCAGAACCATGCTTAGTTTCTCTTCTTAAATCTGTATTAAGATGGTGTTTTAATTCTTTTTCGGACAATTTTCTTCGACACACACACTTTCTAATCCAGTATTTTATTGAGCTGGTTTCTCTAACCCTTTCATATGTACAATTTACATTGTAATGGCATTCCACGTTATGCCACCAGTCATACAGTCTGTCTATTATGCCCATAATGAAATAATATTCATTATTATACTTTCATGTTAAATACTGAAATCTGATTGGTTTAGACGCAGTTGACAATCCGTTCTCTTACTCTCAGCGTTAGCAACACGCTTGGCAACGGGCCGATAGAACGAATTGTTTCATGCGCGTAAATTATGCGCGTACGGTTCGCCGTTAAATTCACGTCATTTCTATATAAAAGCAGTAAAATTTTCTCTAAAGTTAAGACATTCAGTATAATAAAATAAATAGTGCCTGTTTGGGAGGGTAACCGTTGAAATTGACACCCCTCGAAAACCATTGTCAACCTCCGCTTCGCGTCGGTTGACAATGGTTTTCTCGGGGTGTCAATTTCAACGGTTACCCTCCCAAACAGGCACTATTTATATAGTACTGAGCACATACGTTTTATATTTTATTGCAATATATTTTGATTGGATTAGTCTAAAATCACGTGACTTTTTGTATTTTTTCTATTTTAAAACATAATCTCATTGGTTGACAGTTTTGGAATAATACCGAAAAACCAATTCCTCATTGTACAGACAGAGAAACGTTTTTCTTAAAAATCACACTTTTGCAGTATTTGATGAATGTCTTTGTGGATGATCTAATATTAGTAGAACCATACTACCAAATTTACAAGGGAATCATAATTTTTATGATTTATGATTGTGCTCGTTGTCTAAAATATCAAATTAATCTAGGTACAAATATATGAGTGAAAATGGGTTTCTTTTTTCATTTAAAACATTTTATACACCGGACTGAGAACGGTTTCTTCCGTTTTTCATAATCTTGACAATGAGCCCACGGCGGGTGCCACCGGTCGGCAGGGGATGCTTACTCCTCCTAGGCACCTGATTCCACCTCTATCGTTTTAGAGGTCCGTGTTGCTCTGCTTTAAATTCGTATTTCGCTTTATGGATTTTTGAGATTTTTTATTAAGCATTTTTTTTACCTTTTATTGATTACTCTTTAAGTTTGTTTTTGTTGCAAAGTTCTTTTTTAAATTTAAGTTGTCCATGGAATTCGAAAATGCGTGGGTAGAATTTCATCTGGTACGGAATAAAAATGCAATGATATTTAAAAACCTATAACATTTTGTTTGACGTTTTGTTTTACTGTTCCTAGTTGTTCAACAGTTGCTTCGCAACCTAACACAATGGGCTTTATTGTTTAGTCTATTTAAATTTCCGTGTCATCAAATATAAGGTTTTTTTTTTTAGCCTTTTTGCTATTTAATTTCAAAGATTAAGATTTAAATAAGAATGTGGATCTTGCAATAGAAACATATATTTGTTTATTAAACACTTCCTAATTCGACCCGTGATCTCTTTATTATTTCATTAGGTTTCTGAAAATTTCCTTTGTAAGAATCGTATTGACTACTCTGTTAGTTTCTATTCATAAACACAAGTCATCGGTATTTAAAATGTTTTACTTGATTTTCCAAAAGGAAATGTAATATAACTCTACTTGACCTTTTTCTCTTACATATGTTTAAATTATCAATTACAAAACGGAAAATCTAATGTGAATGTGAATACAAAATGTCTGCTAGTTAAACGCTTTAACTTCCACGAATTTAAATTGTTTCCTGCATATAAGCTTAACACACCAACTGGTTTTTTTATCATCAGGGTAAAATGTCAACAGGTAGATGATAAGCAAAACATACTATTCTCTCTGTCTTAAATTATATTAAATTATATTATATTAAAGTTGCTTGCTAATATATGGGTATGTTTTGTCAGCATATAACCAATATGCGATAGATAAACGATCAATAAACTGTTCTTTTTATAAAACACATAAGTCACATATATAAAACACATAATATGCATATGAATAATCTTAATCACATACTCAAAGTGTAAAACAAAACCCTTCCAATATTTTTATCTCCTAGACTTTCATCTCAGTCAAAGTTGATAGTAGATAAAAAATTTTGTAATTAAAAGAATACTCTACAAAAAAATATTAAATATTAATTTAAAGGTAAGCTGGAGTATTGCAAGAAATCATGTACATTTGTATATCATTTTATGTGAAACTTACTCATACACTGTACACAGAAATATTTTGATAAGGCATGGGCATGTGTTTTTCCATGCAAAGCTCAAAAATTATAATGCAAGCATCCAAAAAATACTTTAATAAAACTAATGTCATCATGCGTTTGCATTATTGATTACATGTATTTCCATATATTAAGAAAATTTAATATGTTATGAAATTTCATTTTACAGTGCACTTTTAACCGTTGAGGACGATGTCGTTTTCGTGAAATATGCTTTTCAAACACGAGCATTTATTAGATTTTAGGTTTATATTTAAAAAGGCAAAGATTCTCCAATTATCTTTTTGTCACAATAAAGAAAGTACAAACATCAAAATGAAGAAAATATACGGTTTATTTAGACACACATACAAACACCTGCATAAAGCATTGCAGATAGTTCACTTTGTCTAGTTCAGTCTGTCACTCTTTCACTGTACTGTTTCTTTATTTCTTTCTGTTTCATCTTCTGGTTTATCTTCTGTTGGGAAAATAATAAGTGTAGTTGTTTAAATTATGTCAAATAATGATGCCAGTGTCAAGATGACATATTTAGCCCCTGTCCAAAATTCCAAATACCTATTATATGTCGGTTGAAGACATTTTTACCCACCGGGTCATTATTATGCTTTATTGATCTTTTCAATAGCTGATCATAATTTTAAAAAACCTCAAGTAATATTATATATGTATAATTTATCCTAGAAAAAATATTTTTATTTTATATTTTAAATTACACATGGAAAATTCAATCTTAATTTAAATAAACCTAAATGTACATGGCACTGGGCAAATGTCCATGAATGAAAAAAAAAATGAGGATATTAATTTCATAATTTACATAAAGAAATATTTTAACTATATAGCGAAAAAACTTATGATAGGATTTTTATTTGATATTAATTTGTAATTGTAAATAATTTATCTGTTAGGTGAGACACACTTAAAGTAATAGTGGTTAAATACTGTGAGGATTAATCGATAATATTGCATGTATGTAGTTTTATAATGTTCAACCTGCAAAAATGCAACGTCAAGTCTGACATAAGTATATGACACTGCGCTGTTTAAATTACAATGGCCATTGATGCTATTCGCTGTATTAACTTACCTAACGAAAGGCGTGCGATTTTGGTTATCATAGTGGATCCAATATAATTCAAACCATCTTTCACAATTGCCCATCTTAGATACACTTCTCAAAGAAACAGTAACACTTTTGTGAATTGTTATTGGTGGCAGGTTTCATTTGCAAACACACCTTCTTGTCCAGTATCTTATTCCATTATTTACTGTGCTATCATTTGTGCAATATGTTCAATTTCTATCATAATGACATTCCACACTGTACAGCCATTCATACAAACTAACTGTTATACCCATGATAGTAATGTCTCTGTCTAATTTAACAGTCTTATTATGTTTCCAGTTCGTCATTACTCGATTGGCCGATTCAAATCACGTGACCACATACTATCTACTTCATTCATCGTAAGCAGTATCATTTATAACTTCTTTCTTTTTACTGAAAATATTCAAACATTGAACGCTATGCGTTAATTTAATTTAGATGCAGATGTAATTTCAACACGCTTATGACATAATTCAACGTACATGTATCATCATTTGTATAGGAGATTTTGTAATGTCATAAACCTGATAGTTTAGTTTTTAATTTATGATACCTCCTATGATGTTGAACTACTTTGATTTTGATAGACTGAGCAGTGATGACAAACGAGTTTGCATAGTGCATCTTAAACTGTTACATGTAGTTAATAGGATCTTGTTACAATTTCTGTTTGATTTTTAATACTAGTACCTTCATAAAAAGATTTTTAGTTGATGGATTTCATAATCAGTTTTTTATAACTAGATTAAGCCCATTAGAATACTAAGCATCATAATTAAAAATGATGGATTCTGAAGTAGATGGGTTTTTACATTTCTTAAAGCAACAAGTTTTTATCATATAAATTCCCATTTAATTCAGTAGGGAAAACCGACGAGTCATGATACTAAATTTTGAGATAAAGATGTTCATAGTCCAGGTGACAAAAAGTGTGCCTTATGGCTTTAACATTAACACATTTTTGGGAGTTACCAATCTGGGGCAATAACATGATTAGTTTTTCTTTTCTTTTCTTTTTTGTTTTTGGGACTTTTTTTGTCGTTGGTTGTTTTTGGTCATTTTAACACCGTAATTTGATGGTCTATATCCTTTTTAATTTGATTTAAAATATACACATGTAACAACCTCTGTTATATTCTTTTGCCATTAAAACGGAGTTTCAACTTAGTAATGTTGAATTATCATTGAAATTATCATTTTTAATGGTTGCTCAATTTTTGGGGGAAAATCTTACATGTACCCATGTCTACATTTCAGGGCCTTGCAAAATACGCATTAACAGTAGTCTTACTGTGACATAAGACACAAAATTACATCCTTTCTTAATACCGATATACACGACCATGAAAATTGAATCAACAGTAACTTTTTTAACTTTTTTAAACACAAGATTACTTTCTATTTTAATCTTATCGTAATACTTTACTAACAAAGCTGGTAAAGAGATTTTAATTATAAAACTTGTTTTTTCTTTTGTCCTTCTCATATTCCCTTCAAATACAAGTTCTTACAATCATTGTTCAAGACCCGATGTTGTGTGGCCTTGCACAATTTTAATAATATGTTATATTAGTTTCAAGCACATAAGGTGTCTATGTAAATAAAAAAGAATTCATATACATTCTTTCAACTTTATTCTAGATAATCACATTTCATGTTATACGGTATTCCAGTAGGTATAAGCAAAATGATAAAATGTGCTCTATTAGCTTCCATAAATACATATATTAACATGTATATATTTACAGTTTTTGGATATGATACTAAACAAAGTCATATGTCAACTTAATACACTTTTGATGATATGAGGAATCTACACTATGGAGTACAAAAAATATCACAAATACAACCTTAATAAGATTTAACAAATCTTTATGTTTTTGTTTTTTGATTTTATAGTTAAAAATAAACAATTAATTGTTCACACATTACGTACACCTCCTTTTAATTCAAGTACACACCACGTTTCGTTTGTTCACGTTTCATTCTTCCTTTTGGTACTAGTATTTATCTGTCTTTACACTATGCGATGTATAACCTGTATTTTAATGTACAGTTCCTGGTCGATCTATCATCCTCGGTTGGGCAGCCATTTTGTGTAATTTAATCGTTCGCTGTCATGTAAAAACAAACAAATGAAACAGTCATACGGTTACGTTGTTGTAAGATGTGTTGAATTCTATTCATAATCAAAATCGGCGGTGTTAATTTGAGAAAAACTTGGATTCTATTCTAAATAATTCTGGTAAGTTCCTAAACATACCCTTATCTAGTTGTAATCTAAAGATCTCTTTATGCCCTTTTTAGAGGAGGCACAACGGCATGTCAATCTAAATCGATAGAGATGTTTGCAAAGCATGGAATCAAAATATTTCTTCGAGACATATTCACAATCCTCTTTTCCGTGTACATCTAATCCGTCCTGGGGGACATTCAGTCGTTTCTCTGCCTTAAAAACGTACTCTTTGTTTTCACGTTTGCTACAATGGCATATTCTAACGAACACGACTACTATTCTGCCGTGTTCGTTGAGCTCTCCATATCTCGCCACGGCTTTACAGTCGTCGCTCTCGTGGACTTCTCCGTCCATGCGCTTGCTGATTGAGCTATAGAAGGCTTCATCAGGGATACCGCTTATGTCACTCATATTGAGTTTCTTTAGAATCTGAACTTTTTTCTATGATTATTTTCAAAACCCCTTTTAGAAATACTCAAGGTTTGCCCTTTTATAGTAATTTTATTTACAGTAATAACCTTTTGTCTTGCTTATGACATAATTCTGTCTTGCGCAGTCACTCACCAAGAATGTATCGATTGTTCTTCTATGATTTCATTGGCTAGGAAGTCTAATCGTTATGTACAAAAATATACTCACAAATTCCCTATCGTATTTATAGCAATAATATCCTCAGAAATAAACTAAGAATTTCTGTTTTATTTTTAGAAGTCGGGTGTTTTTTTTAGAGGTTTTCTGAAAATGCCTGTGTCATGTATGTTAACATTTCTTTATAATAATCTAGAGGCTATATTTTACTGGTTGTATATTATCTTGAAATCCTAGCCGGTTTTTTCTTTAGACAAATTAATAGTTCTTAAATTGGTAGGAAGTTTTTTAGTAATAAGGCTTGATGGTTCGAACACTACAAAAACGACATTAAAATTCATTTTGTCAATTTACAATAATGACAATTAAGTGATTTGTCGTTCTGTTGATATGTTGGAGATCATGTAAAGTATTTGGTTTAGACACTCTTAAATAAACGTTGAAATATGAATCAATTCAACGGAAAAGGTTAGTTTTTTAAAACTTTTAAAACGAAATGTTAAATTCATTCTAGAGCCTGAGAAGATTTTATAAAGAGCAGTTTTAATGGAAAAAGAAGAATATTTATTTGGTGCTGCCATTTAGACATAATATCTGTTAGATCATTGTATAGCCCTTTGACTGAAAATACTTGTGTGTGGTCAAAGGTTTTGTTATTTAACTCTCCTGAAGATTACTCAAAAAGGATCATTAGAAATATGTTTTTATTACATACATGTATGCATATATTACGGCTGGTGTACATCTCAAGAATTTTGGACATGGACATGGAATGGGACGTACGAAATAAAACCCTTAACATAATCATTTTAGTATTTTCTTTCGCAATATTGATGGCTTAAAAGTGTAGGACAGTTTAATAAAACATTAGTTGGAAATTAGGAAAAAATGTTTTTGCATTAGATTTGATCATAAGGGATCGTTCTTTGAGACTGAGAAAGCTACAATGTATGATTTTGTCGTAGGTTCTTATGTCAAATGAACCTTTGGGTTGCTCAATTACAAAATAACATAAAATTTGTAAATCTTTTCTATCTTATAGAGTGCTCTTCAACTTAAAAAAAATTATACAGTTGTAACCATTTATTTCAAACAATATCAATTCCTTCAGTGTGCTTTACTGGTTTTAAGTTTTAAAAAATTAAAAGCTTATGAATTATGAGCATTGATGAATTTTGATGTAAGTCGTAAATTCTTTTGTAAAACGCAGTCTTGATCTGCAAGTCGATTGTTCAAATCCCCAAATGATTTTTCATTTTTTTTTTACCTTTTTATAAAATTTATAAAGCGTATATTCGTGTCAAATTTTGTACCATTTTTTTTTTAATTGATCATGTGTTGAATGAATGTGCTTCCATCCACAATTGTATCCCATACCACTTAAATTTAGGGTGTCAGATATTTATTTTTAAATTGAAAAAAGGGGAGAGATATCTATGTCCCAAAGTACCCATTAAGCACATATATAGACAGTACAGAGATTGATTTCTAGAAGAATTTTTTAGTACAAAATAATGAAAATATTGACTTCTATCATAGATAAAAGCATTACACTTAATTCCTTCCTGATCATTGAATAAACAATGAAAATTATCAAACATTCTTTTATGTTTAAACAACATCCAAGAAAGTACCTGTTTTCGGTTTATGACCAGTACATGAAGGACATGACCATTCGTTCGTATACAGTTATGTTAGTGCCACCTACATCTGGTTTTGTGTCAGTAAATGGAACCAAAAGATGTAAGGGCTCATTGGTACCGTTTCCCTTTATATATATATATATATATATATATATATATATATATATATATATATATATATATATATATATATTGTATTCTTTTCCTTTTTTAATCCCTTGACTTGGTATTATTTTTTGTTTTCTCTCTAGTTTGTAATATCAAACCATTTAGCGTTTGAACAATTAATTTTTCTTACCACAATTCTTTTACTGGTCCAGACAAAAATCAAATCTAAATTCATTCTTTTACTTGACTGTACATGTAACATGCAGTGTTATTGAAGAACAAAATGTGAAGATTCAAAATTCAAAAGTTTATTAAAACCAAATCATGTTTAATCACAACTCTGTTATGCGTAATCTATTTTATAATGGACAATACGCCGCAATTTAGATGAATATATGCGTCTTAAAGTTCAGTTACTGTTGTTCTTTGGATCTCTATTTGCTGCAGATTTTTTTCGTATGTGGCAGTTTATATAAATATATATATAGGTCCACTCTGAAATAGATTAGGAATAATTTTACATCGTATATATGTTGAGTCAATTTTTATGTTGAAAAAAAATATTAAAATATTTTTTTAAAAATATCAGTCCATTGTAGCTTTAAGTTTTAACCTGAATTATTTACGCACATATCTGTAACATACCTTTTCCAATTTATCGGTTTTTAACGATAGACGAAGGTTGTCCTCGACAACTTTTTACAGAAGCAGTACATGGTATAAGTGTACACAGTTTGTTGTACACCGTCTACTCGTTCCATTCTAGGGCGCGGCTCACATGTATAATAGCATCCTCTCCCTTCCCGATGGATATCAAGTCCAGCGGAAGGCAAAGGTACTGTGGAGGTTTCAAATTTTCTCAAAAGATTTTTACACTCCTGATTACTATATTTTCCACATCGGCAGTCCCTAAAGAAGCCTACAACTCTGCCAATGTCCACGGATCTTCGAATGAATCTACCAATTCTTTCTTGGGGGATACATTCGGTGGAATAATGATCCTCTCCTTCGACACCATTGCTTCCGTTTTCCAAGTCAAAATCTGTTATCTCACTGCTCATTGCTAATCACCGAGAGCAACCCTTGTATTGGGTCTATGTTTAAGCCTTAGGGGCAGATTGTTTTAAAAAGATATAGTATTTTATTTATATAGTCTCGTTGGCTTGTAATATTACAACAACGTGCAACGACAAAAAAGCATGTGTATTTAACGCTGGAAAACCTATGTGCATAATAATAGATCACGCATGCGTACCTATACATAATTTTACCTGTAGGTGAGTGGTGTTTAAAATTAGCATGTCAAAATTCCTATGAAAGCTATCTATCAAGGGAGACTAGATACCGACTCTTAAAGAGAAATTGTAGACAGCGTGTTCTCTACATATTGATTTCTCCCCTATGTTGTTTTGTTTGTTATTTTAAGACATATATAATCTATACATTCTACCTATTTAGTTGTGTATAACTGTGTGTAATGAAAAGAGAGTGCATTCAGAGCTTTATTAATTCCCCGTACCTTTTTTTAGACTACAATTTTTTTTCCTTGAAGTCTTTTTAAAAAGACAGAATGCGTATTAAATGACTCGAGTTTCAAAATACTGAATTTGTAATTTGCGCTCAAAGTTTTTTATAGGGTTTTTTCTTTTAAATTCATTTCATACTTATTATTTACAGGGCGTAATTTACGTTTTATGCGTATGGTATTTTTTTAACTTTCAGGATATTGGCGTATACTTTATAAACGAAACCCTTAATCAAAGCCTTGTCCTTTTGATTACCAAGATATAACATTAATTATATTCTTATCATGAAAAAAATATTTTGTGGAAAAGGTGCTTAAAATTTTAAGTATAATTGTATAAATACATACGCAATCTGATTGAAGATTTTGTATGTACTTCAAAGCCACCGGCTTAAAGTCAATCAACATACTTTTCTCATTTACTTTGATATATGTTTATACAGCTTGACTTTTCAAATTTAGCTTCTTTATTCATGAAGACTAAAATGAACATTGAATTATCTTTCACACCAATTGATCAATAGTACACGTCAGCAAATGTATAACGCAGTGGTTTTAAAAATAAACAAACGATTACTAAACATGGTATTTGCTGTTCGTAAAACGACAAGCATAAAATTTAAAATATAGATGTATTCATTAAGTAATAAATTCATCAGTTGTAATTTTATAGAATTGTGGTTTATTCGTTTTAATATATAAAACATACATACAAACTAGTCACCATTGCAAGCATAGAAATAATACGCGGCTGCTAAAAAAAAAGAATTTTAAAAGAGGAATTTAAAGCTCTCTTGAGCATTATAGGTTTTTTTTCAATTCTTCCAATGACAAGTCGGTTTTCCTTTAAAATGTAGTTCAAAGTTGACAATTTCGAAATATAAAAATCACATTAAAAGTCAAAAGACACATCAGGGTTTCGGGAGTGGACAACTTTCCTGAAATAGTATGTCATTTATGCCACCTCTAGGAAAAAACAGTTTTATATGACATGCTTGTATTTCCTCCCGTGTATTGTATTTTGTTCACTTTCTTAACTTGTTGCAGTAACAATACATCAGATTTTTTTTTGTTCCTGAAGGTTGAGATTTTACGTATTCATAATGGCAATTTGAGTGTGCGTGAATATCAACTCCATCAATATTGATATGACCAGTGGGCAATGGGCGATTCTCGGCTGTATGTTCATATGGGCCTCGCCTGTTGCGATATTTCCCGCAAACACAAATTCTGTAGTAAACGTAAACAAAATCCGAAACATGGTACAAACGACGACGTTTGCACTTGCAGCCTCTACGGTTATGGATTTCGTTATCCAAAACTGCTGAGGAGCGAACAATATCTTCTGGAAATGAGTTAAAATCATTCGTCATCTTTCGTCGTATACACCAAACTGTTAGCTAAGGCAGAATGAATTACTTATCGATTCTTCTATTTTTTATTTGCTCATACGCAGTGCTTTAAAGTATACCTGTAGGGTTTTTTTCCTATTCAGCCTGGAATTGCTCTCTCTCTCTCTCTCTCTCTCTCTCTCTCTCTCTCTCTCATTTTTTTTTCAATCCTTTAAAACAAACATTGCAATAATCACTGAAACCTTGAAAACTTAAAATTATTTTTATGACTAAAAGAATGACTAGAATGTCCTTTTATGGATACGGTTTTGTACTGTAGAAATAGAAAGCACTTGTTTTTTTTAAACTTCATAATTTATAAAATGAATAAACATTTTTAATGATTCATTTATGTGAAATCCATTGTTTGTACTCGGTAGAACACATTTTAAAGTATTTGATCATTACGTTTTATATTGTACGTAATTTTATAAAGTGTCAAAAATTTTAAACCAACAATCGATTGTTCGCACATTATTTATATACGCTTTCATTTAAATCACATTGCAGTGTTTGTTTGCTCACGTAACATACTTCCTTGGATACTAGCATTTTACTTGCTTATCTTTATACCCAAACAGCTGGTTTATAAAAAGAGACAATAGTTGTAGTCGGCAACCAGTCTCGACTGATCTTCTATGTTTTCACTGGCTAAGAATTCTTTTGGCCTAGAACTAAAATACACCCGCAAATTTCCTGTCTTATTTTTAAGTTTTAGGTCAAAAATAAACCTTAAGAATTCCTATTTTAATTTAGGCGACTGGTTTTAATGTTTTTACATTGCATAGATGTTTCATCATAAAATAAATGGTTAATTACATTATTATAGTTACACAGTTGTTGTCAAAATACTAATAAAGACAATTGAAATATACTTTAGCTTTTGATTTGCCGCGGGTAAATTGGAAAGGATCTCTATTTGAGTGATTGGACATGGCAAAGCTTCGAACAATTTTAGTAAAAAAATGTATTATATTAATGTATTATATGTTAGCCTTGTGTTAATCTACAATAATTACAAGAAATTATGGACCGAGAATATGCAAAAGAAAAGACTGGTTCCGACATCATTTACTTTGAATCGTTTTACTGACAGGTTTTATTTAAAGGCACTTTTAGAAAGATTTGAATGAGATAGAAACAGCAACAGTATACATGTACTTTTATTTTCTCTCAGATGAAAAAGCAATTAATCTAAAAAGTCCCGTTCCTTTATCAGCCATATTTGAATAAAAGCAGTACTTGCTTTAGAGAGTTTTATAATGTAAGTTTACTGGCATTGCTCATATTGACACAATCTTTAACTCAAATATCCTTGGCTTGTATCTTGAAATTTAAAATAGTGTTTAATTTACATTATTTTTCTTGGAGAAAAACTCCTGTGTATTTTTCCTTACAAAATCTCATAATCAATTCTCCAAATTATTGCAAGAATGAACGAATTTTAAATTCTGAGAATCAGTGTTCATTGTTTATTTGTAATTAATCTCCGAGTCGGGTCAGTTATTTAACGCGTTGGCTTTTGCGAGTAGAAATGTGGTAGTAATTTTAAAGTTATACACATTCTATTCCATATTTATTTTATTTTTCACACGATGTCCGTGTTTCTTTTTTTATATCCTACTAAGTTTTAGCAGTTTTAATCACTAATTGAAATGATTTTATTAAATAGTGTTACGTGTTTGTAAAATAAAAGGCTAACAAATAAAATGGTATATAGCATTTATTCTTCAAACGCCTTCAATGCACAAATGTTAATACAAAGTTCGATGTGTATGAAAATCCAACAATATTCGATAACACTCTGTCTCATGTTGTTGTTCTTGTTAGGGTTTCTTGATTAATCGAGTTGCATCATCACACATGATGTCAATTGTTGCGTTTGAGATCTGATATAGAAAATGTTAAGATGTGTGAGTTTACATCAGTTGTAAAATAAAACTGTTTTGATAAGTAACTATTTTAAATAATATGAAATAAAAACCCACAAATTTTATATTTCATGACTATTAGGAACTCACCTCTATCGTTTGGTTCGTGGCGATGTGTATTTGGATGGAGTGTATATCTACATATACAGTTATACTCATACTTATAATATTCCCTTTGCATGTTTTCTTTCCAGTATCCTTTTGTTTTCGCCACAATTTGCTTACAATCAAATCGATGGATGAATATTCCATCTGTTGGTAGTGGTACCCAAGTTCTCCGAAAATTTTCCAGATTGCGATAACATGTCTCTTTGTCATAGCTTCCACATCTGCAATTTCTGAAGTAGAATACAACAAGGCTATCGGTGTAGTTGTCTCGCATATAATAACCAGTTTCTATTACTGGGTCACAATTCTTATTATAATGTACGTCTTCTTGGATACCCTTGCTTCCCTGTATCAACTCAGAATCTGTGATATCTGTTCGGCTCATTTTTATCGCAGTAAAACAAATTTGGTAAAAAAATTTGGTTAAAGCCTTGGATGTGAAATCTCCGTGCTTACGTAAATAATGCCGACACCGGGTATCAATTTTCTTTTTATTATGTATGACTTTGTCTCAATGCTAAGTATAGATCACACGTACATTTAAATGTGAATGGTGTTTTAAAGGGGCATGGTCACGATTTTGGTCAAAAATTAGTTTTCCGATTTGAATGTTTTCAACGCTTCAGTAAGGCATTTTTAATAGGCAATCAAAATTTGAGTGTAATTCGTTGAGTTATAAGCGAGTTACAAAGCTTACAATTCTTTGCAATGTAAACAAAGCGTTTGTTTACATTTTGAATGTTGAAGTGAAAACTCCAGTTTGAAACCTAAAATGATTGTAGTAAATGTAAGGATCTGTTTATTTATGCTTAAAATGAATAAGAAGATGGAAAAATCAGCTTGTTACACAACTTTTACTGGTAAATTGAACTTATGTAAACAAAAACAGGGCACGAGCCTTGTTTACATGGCAAAGAATTGTGAGCCCTGTATCTTGCTTATAGCTTTACTACTGACTCTCAAATTTTATTTGGTCATTGGAAATGCATTCCTAAAGCATTGTAAATAATCAAAACAGAAAAATAGAATTTGACCAAAATCGTGACCATGCCCCTTTAAATGTCTCTGTTTATATATTCGTTTATCTAAACAGAAGAACTTTTGGACTTTTGATTGACTTGTAGTTTTATCTTTGAAATGCATGATATATTTTCAAAAGATTAAAATTTAAATGCATACTTAGCATTCACTGGGCTTCATAGGATATACAACTTTTCTATACATACACTGTATAAAGTTACAAGCTTGGTATACGTTTGCTCAATTTATATTTGTGGTATTAATAGTCTTTATGAGCCATTCTTTGGTGTTTAGAGATCGTAGTTTTTTTATTAGAGTAGACATTTTCTGACACTTGTGGACGAATATTAACAAATTTCATACGGTTATCTATGTTAAATAGATTAGGTACCGGATTTAAAATTTTATAGATTTAACTTTTAAAAAGTACATGAAATCACTGTTCATATTTTATTGATGTCATAAAATGATTTAGTACAATTTCAAATGAAGCGATCAAAAATAATTGCACAATACATATGTGCACATCACAAATAAAGTGTGTTGGTAATGTTCCTTCTCACAGTTGCCTGATTTCAAGAAGAACTCGATACACGGAAGTTCTGTGCGTCCTGGATTGTTCATGAGTAACAATACTGACTTGTTTTTCGCCAGAGTTTGTTGTTTGTTGATATCTTGATTATTAAATGAATTTAAAGTTTACCGTTAGATGTGAGTAATTTAACTTATCATAAGATCAGCGTATTGTATTTCTTTCACTGAATTTGCCGCAGTAACATTGAAGCGAAAATTTCTTCTGTAAATGTCCTCCCCAAACATTTACGTATTTATAAATGCAGTTTTCGTCTCCGTGAATGTCAATTCCTTCGTTCTTAATGTGATCGATGGGCAGATGAGACCAATCGATTGTGTGCTCGAATAGAGCGAATCGATTGGGATACTCCCCGCAAACACATTTTCTGTAAAAGATATAATAAAGACGATCATCGTGGTACAAAAGACGACGTGTGCACTTACAGTCTCTGTGTTTGTGGACTTCGTTATCCAAAACTTCCGAAGAAGTAATAATATCCTCCGGAAAATAGCTAAAATGTGAAGCCATAGTGAACAATTTGCCAGATTGGCAGCTATGACATTTGTACTCACTTTTATATTATTGTTAAATTTATTCGCTCATGCGCAATTAGATAACATACCTATTCATAGTGGTAAAGACGGAAAACCCCTCACTAATAATGACGAAATTTCAGTTATTTAATTTTTAATACGCGTGTTTGGTGAACCAGGTACTAAAACTAAGTAAAATAACATTCTGTAATTAACTCAAGCTCTTTTTTTCTGTAGGTGGTTTAGTAGTATAAAATGTGATTTAATTTTGTGTGTTTGTTAAACCAATACATATAAAGTGAGTAACTTAATTACTTACTTACTTACACATAAAAATGTTAAATTAGAACTAACCATATGACTTTTCGTCAAAGACGTACTAATTTTGTACTGATCTGTTTGGCTCGCAAAATACATTTCAGAGAAATTTACAAAACTTCGTTGTACATAATAAGCACACAGGTACAGTAATTTTTCTCATTTTATTTACTAATACTTAATTACATGCTTTATTGACACTCTCTTACATTTAACCATTTGAAATGTTAATAGCCGCACACAAAAGTCTAAAACTTGTTTTATAAAACATCTGTCCCAATCGGTAATGTTCGCCATCGCTGCGTTACTGGTGGGTCTTCATAATCAGTTAAAATATGCTTTATTCCATTGTCGTAGCCTACCACGTGAATGCCAAATGTCCTTTCCATTTCTCCGTCTGAAAAAGAATTGTTGTATTAATATGTTTTACAGATAGCCCGTGTTTTGATTTGCTAGTTAATGGAACAACTTGTTCTCTGCTAAAGCTTCTGCAATTCAGCAGTATAAAACGTTAAGAGTTGAGTAAACATGTTGATTCATCCGCGTCTAGACCAGTTTCACTGTTTACACTGAGCTAATCACATTTAGTGTGAGAACTGTTGTGCTAGGATTTATATCACACACTTCTATTGTGAGTATTATTTTGAAACTTACCAAATCTTTGTTTATCTTCTGTATTTTGGTTTTCCTAGACAATAACATTGTACCTGGATTTCATAATATTTTACCCAGCACATTCCGTGAACGGCTATGGTTTCATAAGTGCAGCTCTCCTCGTTGTGGGCATGTACTCCATCTTTTGTATCAGTAGTTCTATACTCGTATTCCTGACCTCTGTTTGCATATTTTTCGCAAACGCAGATTCTGTACCACATATAAACAGTGGTGCCATCTTTAATCAGTTTTCTTCTTTTGTACTTGCATCTTCTATCGCCATGTTCCTCTTTCGTGTTGCGAGGTTTTGATTTAATGTCGTCAAAGTCCATTACAAAATCTCTGTTAGCCATTTTGGATAAATTTAATTTCTACTAAATGCACAAAACTATACCCTTTCTATTTTTGTAGTAGTGTATACGTGGCATAAGCATGCGCATTAGCATTGATTTATTTACAACATTCATCTGCTCTAATTTGTTTTTAGTCTAAAGACCTAATTTTCGAGAATATAGAGAACTCGTTGACATTGGGTTTGTTTTAAGAGTATTGTATGGTACTTTAATAAGTCGCCAGCTATACAGATTTTAAAAAAGGAACAGTGGCTGCTGTGGTAAAATATAACTGTAAAAGCTGCCTTCTTTTGTGTACTTTATTTATTTGCTGAAAGTGTTTCTATTTCAATATTAAACGTAGCTGTAGGTCTGTAAGTCGTCCATCCGAGTTTTTCAGACTGGGATCTACAGACCTGCACCTATATTGAAAGATTATTGTTTTCATTTTAAAGACGCCAGCTTTATAGATAAAAATGACAGTGAAGTTTTAGATGTAGTTGTGGTAAAAAAAAAATATTAATATTATTTGTGTACTTCATTTATTTGATTTTTTTGTAAACATTTTCTACATTCCCATTCATACAGTTGAAAGTACAGTGTATTGATTATTAACGGCTGGTAGAATATTCTTGTACACTGCGTTAAGGTTTTCCAGAAAGCAATATCTAGGCCAAGTTTTCATTTTCTGAAAGCCGCACGCTGTAACAGTTGTGTGAAATTATTCAAAGCACTTAAAAATAGGTCTTTGAATTCCATACCTTGTGTTTATATCTACAATGTACATGTTGTATCTTGTTTGACATTCTAAGATAAATGATATCAGTCATGTATAAACCTAAAATTTGACACCTAGTGTGTAAAATTGCCCACGCATTGCTCTCGACTTACTTGGAAGCTGTCCAATTTTTCTTAGGGTTTGTGCGTAGTTAAATTAAATATAATACTCGTGTAATATGGTTTTTCCTGACATGGATGATGATGTTTTATTTTTGCCAGGTTACTCCTCGGAAAGTTTGATATATTTATAGCATATATGCAACTGAAAATCCGCTCTAATTGATTCTTCTAATTCTGATTGCTTAGATTATGGCGGAGAACAAGTACTATATAGAAATCATAGCAAGCATAGAAAATAATCCAAGGCTGATACAAACATGACAGTTAAAGAAGAAATTTCAAGCTCTCTTGAGCATTATAGGTTACAATTTTTTTTTCAATTCTTCCCATGATATGTCGGTTCCTTTTCAATGTAATTCAAAGTTGGCTACATTCATTTTCTTGTTCGACTGCCTAGAATTAAAATACACATCAAAAGTCATAAAATAAAGATTCCGGGATTGTGCACACTCACTGTCAAAAGCTTGTCTTTATTCCCACCTCTCTGAAAAAGTTATATATTCTAGTAGCATGCTAGCATATCCTCCCGATTTAAAAATAGCTTTCTATTTATTGAGTTGATTGTTCTGAAGCTTTCGTTTAAATGTGAGTAACTAAACTTGCAATCGATGTATACATGTATTGCTTTTCTTCCACTTTACTTGCTTTACATGTTGCAGTAACAAATAAGCTGAAATATTTTTTCTCTAAATGGATCCGGTCTCAGGTATACATAGTGGCAGTTTGCGTGAATCTCAACTCCATCAATATTGATGTGACCAGTGGGCAATCGGCGATTCTCGGCTGTATGTTCAAATGCGGCAACTCTGTTGCGATATTCATCGCAAACACATTTTCTGTAGTAAACGTAATAAAAATCACAATCATAGTACAAACGACGACGTTTGCACTTGCAGACAGTAATGGACTTCGTTATCCAAAACTTTTGAGGAGCGAACAATATCCTTTGGAAATGAATTAAAATCTTGCATCCTTCGCTGTGTAAACAACACTAGCAGCTATGGCATAAACATTTATATATAAAGTCATAAATTATTAGCCCATGCGCAATTATTTTAAATATACGTATAACATTCTTCTATTCGGTCTTTATTTTTTATACTCATTCAATACTGGTTGTTACCAAGAAATGAAACATTGTACAATCACATTTTTTAAGGAATTTTAAAAATTGGTCATAGCTCGCTTTGTTTGTTACCTGTATTCCTTGATTGATTGATTTATTTATTTATTTTTCTTAAAACTTCACATCATTGGTGTCCGTTGCTGGCAAAAGACATTCTAATAATTAACGTATAAATATTTTAAAACAAGTAATCTTTGTGTTTGACACTTTATGAATTAGTTACATATCACTTTATTCAAACGTTATAGAAATAATCGTAGAGCTAGTCTTTTTTTTAAACTTCGATCTCTATAAATGTATGTAATTACAAAAACGATTCAATTTAGTTTCCGTCATTATTGTGTTACATTTACAGTATGAATCATACACAAGATTAATAAGAGTAAAATTCATTTTATTTCGTAATGTCAGAACATTTAAATATACTTTAGTTCTTTTCGCAGGCTGAAAAAAAAAGAAAACAGTCAGTAGACAAGTATTCCTTGGAACTTTTTAAAACGAAAATGAGTATGGATTTGTTGATTTTTTTATCGATCAAAATTTCTGAAAGTATAAACGACGCCATTCTTATATGTATGTATACTGACTCGTGTGCGTTATGATCATTAAGTCAATTGTAGTTGTGTTTAGATCTATCTTTAAAAATCTATGAAACTTACCAATTTTTTGTTCATTTTCCGTTTTTACGGTCTTCCCTGACAATAACATTCTTCTTCGATTTTGTAATGTACACTCCCATTACGCCTTTGAGTTACAGACCGATACCGACATTCTTCCCTGTAGTGGACATAGATTCCATTTTTCAAATAGCTAGGTGGTAAGCTTTCACCATCTGCGATATTATTGTACTCTTCTGATCTATCTGTTAATTCTTCATTATCACAAAAGCAGAATCCGAACCAAACATAAGCTTCGACACAATTTTTTTTCAACTTTTTTCTGCGATACATGCATTGGCTACTGCCATGTTCTTCAATTTTCTTAGTTGTTGATTTATTGCTATCAAAAGGCGTACCAATATCCTGGGTAGTCATTTTGGTGTGATTAGTAGTAAAATACTGAAATATGTCTGTAATTTGTGACTTTTGTAGGATTCAAATAGCCCAAGCATGCGCATAGGCAATGTAAATCAGTTCCTGACATAATTTCAACTAGAAACCTCGGATAATTGAGCTTGCTTAATTTTATATTTCTTTTTTTGATTACATCGTCAGGTAAAGTCATGAGAGAGGGAGAGAGAGAGAGAGAGAGCGCATGCATAATTATACTTCGAATTACTTGATTTTTATCGACATTCCGCCATTTTTAACTACAGCAAAAGCTGCAAGGGTTATTGATGGGGTATTGATTTTTTATGTCCTTTCCAGTAAATACAGATATAGGTAGGGCAAGATCTTTTATCTGAAATGGCCGCTGTGTCATTTTAATTTATGTTAACCTTTGACGTGTTTTAAATATCTTTGCAATGTATGCATTGCCGTTTTATCTATACATTGTGCCTTGGATGACAATACAGATATTTTTTCACTTAGTCAAGTCTAAAAATAAAATATATACTTCCTTTGTGGGGTCGGGGTGTGTTAAATAACCAACGTGTTTAAGTAGTTGTTTCACAAGCATGTTGTCAGATTACTTGGAAGCAGTCCAAGTTTCTGTTGTAAGGATTTTGAAACTTGGGTTTGTGCGTAGTTTACCTGTAGTATTTTGACACGTGTCATTTGGTTTTTCCAGACTTCGATGATTTTTTTTTTATTTTTACCATGATATTCATCGGAAAGTTTGATATATTTATAGCATATATGCAACTGAAAGTCCGTTCTTATTGATTATCTTTCTTTCTGTTTGCTTAGATTATGGCCGAGAACACAGGACAAGAGGAAACCCCACCAGTAAAACCAAATGACGACAAGCCAAAAATGGCGGGGAAAGAGAAAGCAATCAAAGGAACTCGTCCTGATCCAACAAAGAAAATTCTATTAATGGAATGGAACAAACGCCTTGACCCTAATGCCCCTGACACATATAGTGAAATAGATATAGATATGGAGGATGACATTGATGGTATGTAAATAACACGTTTAACTTTTGACATCCTGCTTTTTGTCATTTGTGATAAAATATTAAATTTCAAAAGATGGTGTTTTTTTTTATTATTTATCAACTTTTAACTTTAAGTATGTTTATTTTCGTCAAATGATGGCTCTTTAATACTTTGCTGAATCATAATAAAATCTTGTAAAAATGTTTGTATTTCCTTCATTTAATGGATCATAATGAATGTCTTTTACATATACAGGTACATCAAAACTGAATATATAATCATGTTTTAAAAGTATTTTAACTTAGAGTCTTATTTTTTTTTCTACTTCAGAAGATAACCTTCCTGTACTTCCAAAGGATGTCGCCGATAGAGCGATTGAAGCGAATAAAAAGCCTTCATGACTTTTAGGATAATAAATTGGTGGCACTTAAATCAAGAGTGAGAGAACCATAGCTTCGACCATGGTACAAACCAGGATCTGAACTATACAGTGCACACAGTATATATACGCATATGCAATGACTGTTAAACAGTTGAATTAAATGGCAATATTTTTATATATGAATGTATATTAATAAAAGAATCTCTAGTTGATTTTATGTGTTTATCATAAATTTGCAATATAGAATTAACTCCCGTTAACAGTTGACTTGTAAATTCTAATTTTTAGAGTTATCGCCCCATGGTTTAAACGTTGAAAAGACCCGGTTTACAGCAACGTCGGTAACGTCACATGGCGGGAACGACAAAACATTTGTAGGGGCCTAATCGCTATTTTTTTTTAGGTGGTTTGATTCATAAGAGGTGTAATTTATTTACATATTAGGGGGTTTATGTTGTTGTGTCTTTAATTCAAAATAAGGGGTATAATCTTCTCAGCGTGTATTTAGGAATTTGTGAAACTGTCCGGTTTGTTGGGGTTGATTGTCGTTGAATATCATCAGGGAACTATTATCTTGCCTTTAATTCCTTTTTATTGCTCATCTGTATGAAAATCTTCGATATATGCAGAATTATTTTTCTTTATTGTATACACCGAACTCGAATTTCCTCGGCCATGTTGCGTTTATCTCAGAGACATAAATGTCTCTGGTTTATCTTGAGCGTCATATCTTACATTCCTCGTGTTTAAGTTAGACATCTCTCTCTCTCTCTCTCTCTCGCTCTCTCTCCCTCTCTCTCTCAGCATATAAGACTAAGGAAAAATGCAAAACGTTCAACGAAATGGTCACGGCAAAATATGTCTGAATCCGAGTTCCTGATCACGATTCGTCATGTTATTCTTTAAAAAATCACTTGTCGCAGTTGGCCTTATTGACACTTCATTTCTGTACGTAAAGTAAGCTGCCTATTTTGGATTACCTATATATACATGTATTTTTTATTTGCCTATTTGAAGTAGGTTTATTAATTCATAGCTATTTTAATGCAGTTTCCTTTTTATAAAACAGACAAAATTTCGCAATTATATGACAATATATTTTTTTAAAGAACCCAGAGGAAATTATGTATGTAATTCAAGCTACGTGCTTAAATTTTCGATCGACCAATATATTTAGTAACTTTGTTATTAGGGCTCTAGATTGGTGAATAAACATTTCACTTATAACATATCGGCTATGTCTTCTCTCTGAATTACTGGTCAGAGCTTGTTTTGAAGAATTGTATCGATCGTCTCCTATAGTACTCACGAGTTGACAATAGATATTATTTCATTTAAGGTTCAGCACATTGCAAACACTTCCTGAATAAGGAAATCTTTACGCCTACTATAGCTTTAATCAACATAGGTGTAATTTGAACTTTAATATCTAATCTGCTGTAAGCTATCTGACTGCAGAGGTCATACACAGCTTGATGGAGGGTTGAACTTTACACTGTTGTCCTGTCCTTCATCTTATTTTTGGTTCATCTCTTTACTTCAATGTACATCTCTTTGTGAAGAAAATGTTCGATATAACCGAGAATGCGATATTTGTTTCATCAGAAATAAAAAAAAAAATTTTCTAGGCATATTTAGATAATTTTACTATGTGACTTTCACAAGTTTGATATTTCTGGGGGTCTTAAAATCCAGTAATTTTATCATCTCACTTCTCTTTTAAGAGTAAAAGGATAAGGGTAAATGGAAATTATTTTTTTTAGGAAAAACAAACAAAATGTTTCAGGGCATTTTCATGTTGCTTTATTGTAATACTGTGTCTCTCGAACATCAGTATCATAACCACATTCATTCATACAATAATCAGATTATACAATACATACAAACACTCGCACAAGTAAATATCATTACACGTGTATTATGTTCACAAGTCTGGTAAAAACTTGATTTTAGAAGAGTCAAAATCACATAACAATTCAATAATAACAATATACATGTACTTGTGAAACTTGCATGTATATTTCTATATTAGAAATGAAAGCATTTCAAGTTTGCAAAATAAAAATATGTGAATATACAATTACTTCAGCATTCAGTGTAAACTTTACCAATAATATTTATCCCAGATCTTATGTACTATTGATATATGCCCATGCAAACGCATGAAATTGTTTTACACAATTGCAATTATCTATTACATGAAATTTTTAAAAAATATATAAGTTCAATGGTCAAATCCTACATAAAAGACTACTACTCTATCCACAAAAGTACATGTAGATGGACCTGAAATAGTACACATAAAAATTTGATCAACTGTTTATGCAATTTAGTACCAGTTGACTAATTTCTTGACTAACACATACAAACCTCAGAGAATGAACGAAATACAATTTGATCATTTGGACCCATATTGCAAGAGGATTATTTGAAAAAAGTCATTTCATCAAATGATACTTTAAAGCACTTAAATGATGCTATGTAAAACCTGATGAATAACACAAAGTAAAAAGTAAAGGCAAGATATTTGTGATGATTTGAGAAACTTTTTTAAAACAGTAGCAGTGTTAGTGAGCAAGTTTGTAATTGCCGAAATTCATTGTAGAAATGAACTTTCACTGGAATGTAGCAAAGGCATATCACATGATAAATGAGTCTATTCCAACACCTAGATATGTTCTTCCTTTGATATATTTGATGTTTTTAATAGACAATGGGGAGATAACTCTCTTAAGGGAAAAAAATAACAAAATCTTCAAATAGCAGCATAATCAAATTTCAAGCTCTAAAACAATGAATTTTCCTTAACAAATGAATTTTCTGTTTGAAAATCTTATTCTTCATAATCATAATCATCTCTTTGTCAAATAAAATTACAGAAGAAGTCATTATTAACTTTACTTCATATAGTAGTTGATGACTTTCATTTGAATTCATTTTATAGTCATAATTTCTACATAACTATTTTGGAATATTCATATTCATTACTTATTAAGTTTCATTGTCTAAATAAAACATTTTTAACTCTCTTTTTTTCTTGTTTATATGTTAATGCTTCAATCTAGTAAGTAAAGGCCAATGTAGCCACTTTTAGTAAAACAAAACAAACTGAAAAAGGTAGACTCTGAATAATAGGTTGATATTACTGTGTTTACTGACAATTTCTAATTGAAATAAAGAATAGCAATAATCAACATCAATTAAATCACTTCAAAAACTACAAAGCTGACTTTGATATTAACCCCTTTTAACATTCATTCTAATGAATAAATGAAAATATATGCTTGAAAATAAACTTGAAAAATATTTATTTTCAAAGCCATCCAGAAAAATGCTAATGCCATAAATCAAAGGAATTTTTTTCTCAAAAATAATTATAAAACCAATTTGTATACCTGAATGATTTGAAAAAAAAAAAATCAACATTACCAGTATTCCGACCAAACTTCTTTAAAGAAAAGCTTAAACAAGACTATTTCTTAAATGAACATTGAAGGATTTAAAATCAAATTCTCAATTTAATATGGTAATGCATACAGTATATACAGGTATATCTAGATTAAACATAGTAAATAGCAACTATTTAAATCCAGTTTAACAGATTTTAATTTCTGACATCTGATTTAATTCATAAGTCTACATGTGGTTTTTGTTTTAACATCATGATCACAACCCAAACAAATAACTTGAACATGCATTTCTCAACAGCAATTCTATTCTTGGATTTTAATAAATATCTATTGCAGAGGCATTGATAAGATTACATGCAGCATTGGCCCTCAATGTAACAGTGGTTACCATTAGCTAAATTTTTCTTAAGTCTTCATTATATGTCAATAGTATTTGACCCAAAATCACACAGAATAAAAAAAAAAAGAATTATGTATTGCACAATTAAAAAAATATAGTAAGTATAGTAAATATTGTATATTTTCACATATTTCTGTTCTATCACATCAGAATTCCATTCCATGAAATATTAAACACAACATCCATGTCATAATAACTTTTCTTCATCAATGTATTGAGATATATCACCGCACAGCTGGGAAAATTCTGTGGTGAATCAATTCTATCGTTATCTCCGGCATGGTAAAGTTGATGTTCTAAGAATGGAGATTACTGACCTTTTTCATACATTGTAGGTATTCATTAAAATCAAACACTTAAAACATATGCACTTAAGATCACTTTTTTCCAAAATTGCCAAAAGCACTGAATGCTGCATCAGTTTTCTGCTGGAACTGACTTTGACCCATCATTTTGCTCTGCATTCCCATTGACCCAACAGGCATATTACCCATCATGCCTGTCTGCATTCCCATGTTTCCCTGCATGCCTACAGTCATTCCTGAAATTTTAATAAGAAATTCAAAACATGTATGATTTCAGTACTTTGTTATACCCATAAAAGGCTCCAGTATTACAAAGCACATGCACACTGCATTGTTTCTCATCACAAAACAATACAATTTTTGTACAAGTTCTTGCTTGATTCCAACTGAATTTCATAAACTTAAGTCGAATTTATCTCATATAACAATCTCAGTAAAAGATGAGAGGAGCTTATATTATGTTTCCACTGAAAATCAGATGCCCAAAAGTATAAACCAATTACACACACCATACCTTATAAATAACTCTGACATCAAATATTTTATCTTTCTTCTGCAAGCCTGCAGACTTCAATAGTTTAATATTTCGTTCTACATATAGAATTAATTACTTGTCTACTGTCTTACTTACCCATCTAATGCCCCATCATTGGTGCGGGCTGACCCATCATACTACCAGGGTTAATGTCTTACTTACCAATCTGATGCCCCATCTTAGGTGCAGGCTAACCCATCATACTGCCAGGGTTTAATGTCTTACTTACCCATCTGATGTCCCATCATTGGTGCTGGCTGACCCATCATACTGCCAGGGTTTGTTGTCTCACTTACCCATCTGATGCCCCATCATAGGTGCAGGCTGACCCATCATACCACCAGGGTTTAATGTCTTACCCATATGATGCCCCATCATTGGTGCTGGCTGACCCATCATACCACCAGGGTTTGTTGTCGCACTTACCCATCTGATGCCCCATCATAGGTGCAGGCTGACCCATCATACCACCAGGGTTTATTGTCTTACTTACCCATCTGATGCCCCATCATTGGTGCTGGCTGACCCATCATACTGCCAGGGTTTATTGCCATGCTCTGCATTCCCTGCTGTAGACCACTCATCCCTTGCTGGTTCCCCATCATCATTCCTGTCAATTCATACGAAAGTGTGAACTCATATCTCTTACTTGGAGAAATAAATTTAAACATAGATGAACCTTCAAATAGGTGTTATTACTTTTTAAAATAAACCAATTGTTCATCATGTATACATTAATAACTTTACTAAATGTTGGGAACTTTAAACTAATATAATAATTGTATATGTATAAATGAACTTCTTTTTGTGCTTATTCTATTTCTCTAAAATCATTTAAAGCTAACAGAATTCCAAACGTATCATTTTTCATTCAATTATGTACATATCTGTATGATACTGTTTTGAACTGCATAAGAAGCTATATAACTATCAAGCCTTAATAAACATAAACAAATATATTAATATTAATAGATACACCATTTTCTTTTTCTAAACTAAGTGTATATTTCTCAATAAAAGTGTTTCTATGTGTACTAGAAATTTCTCAATGCACTCGGATGGAAACAAAATTAGCTTAAACTACATGTATTTCCTTTTTTCCACACCTTATGACAATAATATATTTTATAGATAAATAGAAAACTAAAGGGTTTACAAAGTACTGCTAGAAAATTATTTGATATTCACAAACAAAAAGAAACATAAATCAATGCATCCAAGTTCAGCTTGGTGTGGTCATGAATTTTTGGTGAGAAAAGCTACAGAACCCTATTAATACAAAAGACTTCACATCCACCATATTAGCATAACAAAACAAAATCAATGACTGTAACTTTTATTCATATCAGATAAATGCATTAATGGGGTTTACACCACAGGCACCTGATGTTAAAAATTATTCTTTTAATAATAAAGTTATATATCCCCTGTACTATAATAATAAACGATATTTTTTTAATGTCTGGCGCCTGTGGCTTACACATATCATTTTATGAATGAAAAGCATGTACTTTGATAATCATATAACATGCCAAATACATGTACCAAACTGCAAAATTTGTAGTTGCTGAGTTTTTCAGGCAGCACCACAAATTGATGAAATAGAACAAATGTGATAAATCAGAGCCAATCAAGAGAATACTACCAGGCATAATGCACAGCAATCAACAATTGCCTCTGCCAATCATACAACATCACTTGATGAAACTATAATAATTTATATGCTAGGGGAGAAAAAAGAATGAAATTAAGCTAGTGGTACCAATCTGATTAAAATCAGCCGTTCTGATACGCTACCGCTCTCGAACATCTGAAACAAGCCGCTTAGAGGTCACGTCCGAACGACCCGACAATCTAAATATTTAAATATACGGTCGTGACCTTTTTGACCAATGAGAATCCCCGTCTCTTAAAGACTATCGGGTGAAGTAACAGCAAGATAAATATAACCGCACAGATTTATGGGAAATTATCTGCTGGCAGAGTTTTGCTAGCCACAATTTGATTGGCTTATCGAAAGGTCGTTCGGACGTGACCTCTAAGTGGCTTGTTTCAGATGTTCGAGAGCGGTAGCGTATCAGAACGGCTGATTTTAATCAGATTGGTGGTACAAACCCCAAATCAAAAGAAACTTTTAACAATGCAAAACATTATTAAGAACATGCACAGCAAGAATACAGTGTTAACTTTAAACAGATACCATATTCAGGCGGGTAGCCCATCTGATACAACTCTGAGTTCCAAGAGTTGACTGGTACACCTTAAACACATGCAAAATCTAGTGGTTTAGTAACTATTCTCTTTCAGTAAAGCATTTAGTAAAAATTGATACATATAGGACTTTTGTATCCTTCATGTGACGGTCATTCTTGATGATTAAATTCATGCAAAGAATTCACAGGGGAAATTTTAAGCATGAAAATTTGTGAAAGTATCCATCAAACAGTTGTACTTTACATTTGTATTAATATTTCACTCTGAATGGTCAAGAGCTTTGGATAAAAAGAAAATTAATAGGAAAAGGAGAGATTGTAATGATATTTATTAAAGAACTGTTCTGTTATATTCAATAAGGATAAAGATTATTGGAGGAGAAACAAGACTACAGAGATCTGTCAAAAGATATTTTAGAAATTATTTTCTAGCTTAAACCAAATGGTCTACGTGAGAGGAGGTGTGGGGGATGGGTTGGTGTTGGGGAGGGATGCTCACCTGGACTAGACTGCTGCTGTAGCTGGTTCATGGATGGCTGTGAATGCTTCTGGAACTTGTTGGAGGAGCCCAGCCCGTCCAGATTGATGTTGACTTTACCGGTGTCTGTCCAGGTGTTGGCGCTCTTTTGCTGCAACAGAAGACACAGGTTACGAGCCTTACCATACCAAATCCAAGACACTGAATCTATTACTTACCTGAACACAAATCATGTGTTTTCTCTTTTGTTTGTATAGCAGTTTTATAGCACATACCATGTAATCTATACATTAAGGAAATAAATACCTCCATAATTTGTGATGAAATACAATTTCTATTGTATTTCTGAATCATGGCAAAGGAATAGAATAGCTGATAGGATAAATTGGAGCTTTTCTTTATCATGTTTTTTGCCCTGTTTTGATTTACCAATATAATCCTTTTTGGTAGAGATGCAGCATTTTAGCCATCTTCACTAGCTAAGGGTGTCGATCCACTCCTCTACTCTTTTCAGAAATAGTAGAGGAGCGGATCATCACCCTTGGCTACCAAAGATGCATTTAAGCAGGAATACACAATTCTAATGTCATCTGTGTACAGGTACATTTGTACTACCAGATTTGATTACAAGGATGATTTTGATAATTAGGTATATATGATAAGTATAGGCAGATAGATAAAAGAAGTACTACAGTAAATGTGGTTTCAAGTATGTAATGAAATTAAGTATATATATTCCCACCACCAATTTTTTTATGTGTTTCGGTATTATGCAAATAAAATATGATAAAAATAAGTTTTCCTTTGTCTACACTTTTTTTTAATACATGTACAGTATGAAAATTAATAATTATCAACAATATCTAAAATTATTCAACCATTCACTGTTTTTTCTTCAAGACTTTAACTCCCTCCTAGAATCTAAAATTTCAGTACACAGGTTGTCTTAATTAATACAATGTAATATCACACATCTTGTGCTTGTTCAATTAAACACACATTTTATAACTTATTAATCTACCATATACTTGTATATGAAAGCAATATAACAATGAACATGAAGAGAAGACACACACACCACATACAAAGACCCATTGACTTTCTTTGTTAAGTTACAGTACATGAAGCAAATTATGTAATATTCTTCCAGTAACTTTTTGCCAATGAAATTGGCATAATCTTGATTTTCTCCTCGCCTGGGTCTTTGTATGTGATGTTTTACATTGTTGGTACCATTGTTTTTTACTCTCCAGCTATATATAAAGCTGAAAGGAGGGTGAAAAAAGAACCAACCTTGGTTTCAGATGTGGATGTAGTAGTAATGCTAGTTATTTCCGTTTTTTCTGCAACCTAAAGTTACATGGTATTAGAATGTTTCGGTACATGGTTATCATGATTAAGGAACTCTATGATAGTGAAAGAATGCTTTTGATCAAAAAGAAGTACTTCTGTTGAATTAAATTACTGATAATGGGGAAAAGATTAAATCATTTTCTTAACCTTGACACAATATGGAATAATTCAAATTTAAACAAATATTGGAAATTGTACAAAGTGTTAATTTGAGCCAAACCCAATTTACATACATATAGCTGTAGCATGCTGGTTAGGGAAACAATGTTTCACAAGTTTAATAACATCACATATATGTAACTTTAGATATCACGGATTCAATGATAAATATATCAATCTGCTAGCATATAATGTGTCAGGAAATTGATTGGTTTTAGGGTTTCACATGATTGTGCTAAAATATATATTCATGTACTTGTGTGCGTGACTGAAGCAAGGGAGATTATTCGATCTGCAGAGAACACTAAATAAGTTTTTTTCTCATCAGATGCAGCTTTCAGCTGAACTTCAACATATTTGATGGCATCCATTAGACTGAGACCCATTCCATTACCAGTGTTCATACAACCATTTTGCACAGGACACCTTATCATGCATTTACATGTTGAACATTATTACCCCATGATCATATTACCATAAGGTTGACAAATCTAGTATCATGCAATGTTTTACCTTTTACTCATTAAAGAAAGTGGCAGTCATTTTCTCAAAAGCTTAATTTCATGTTTTCAAACCATTTTAATTGGATACTTGTGTCATTTAGACTACCATTTTTCTTTAAGCCAGGGTAGACTTACCATTCCTGTGCTCTGCATTGGAAAACTAGCTGCAAATCCCATGTTTTGGGGCATTCCTGACTGCATCATCATTGGCTGAAAATCAGAATCAAAATATGTAGTGACAAAGTTTCCATTTTACTGACAACAAGCTGAATATTCTGATTTCCATCTGTCCATTTAAACAACTCCACAAATAACATTTAAACAACTCCACAAATAACATTTAAACAACTCCACAAATAACTCAGGTGATGAATTTTGTGCTCTGATATAGAGAATCATGCAGTATCACGTAAATAGAACAAACCATTTAAGTTTAGAAAGACATCTTTTTCTCGATGTACGACATATACAAATTAATTTATGTCATATTTCCAAATCAAACCTGTTGCATTCCCATTGGTGCCATCATGCCTTGAGACATTCCCGGCGCCATGTTCATTCCAGTCATCTGAGGTTGTGATGTCATACCCATCATCTGAGGATTCATTCCCATCTGTACATAGAAGAAATATCAGAGATTTAGAAAATGAAGCAACAATTTAGATCTCTGGTAATAAATTTTTAAAGAACATCATAAAGCTTGGACAGTGTCATGATGTTCAGACATATGTCTTTTTAAATACATTTAATTTATTTTATCTATTATTAAATAGGAATCTACTGGGGGTGTTTAAAGAAAGGTATGAAACAGCATTTAGGCAAAATAAGTACATGTATAAACTTGCAAAGATAGATTTGCATTTTATCACTTTTATATATATCATGAAATTAACCTGATTTGGCACTCCACTCATTCCCATATTCATATTTACGCCCATCATGGGCTGGTTCATCCCAGACATATTCATGTTGCTCATAGCTGGATTACCCATATTACCACTGCTGGAAACAGAGGCAGGGGTGTTTCCAAACACATCCAATAAATCATTGCTTGCTGTCGCTGAACTTGAAGAGCTAGCAGCAGCTGGGTTGAATTGAGAGAAGTCTGCAAAGCTATCACTTCTAGAATCAAAAGAAAAAAAAACAACACTTTAAGTCTAACAACCTAAAACTGGAGATTTGAAATACAACAAGCACACGCAAAAAAACATTTCTGAATTGTTGCCCAAGTTCCACAGATACATGTACATGTAACAAAGGAACAGTGATGAAACAATTTACTGTAACAGCTAGGATCATTAAAATAAATTGTTCAATGATCTAAAACAAAAATTAACCTTCACTGATTCAGTAAAGTACTATTAACAACTCTACAAATACACACAGTTTCTTCAGTCCATACCCTGTTGGTTTGGCAACACTGGATTCATTGTCAAAGGCCGCAAAATCCCCAAACTCTTTGTTTGGAGAAACTGCAATATAAAACAATGAACAATTAAGAGCACTTCACAAGGAAACATCATCCAACAAAGATTTATTTGTGATAATAAACAAAATGATGAAGTCTTATCAGCTGTCATATCTCCTCTTGGATTAAAATATTGGATTACATCATTCAACAAAGATTTATTTGTGATAATAAACAAAATGATGAAGTCTTACCAGCTGTCATATCTCCTCTTGGATTAAAATCACCATTTGCTGCCGCTGATTTGAAATCAGCAAAGCCGTCATCCCCTGACTTGGCATTTCCCATGTCGAGTAAGCTTGGTCCAAAGTCATCTCTCACACCGGTGCTACTGGTCTGTGACTGAAAAATCAAATACAATGTAATTTGAAATTTAAAGCTACAAATATTTTGTTTCTTTAATATAACAACAGATTTTCAAGAAAAACCTTGCAATGACAAGCAATATCTACTTCAAGATACAAAATCTAATAAAACTACATTTCAAGCATAAATGCTCTTAAAACATCCATGATTAAGACAATCTGCAATTTATTACCGTTGTGTCAGATTTATCTTTTCCTAAACTAGAAGATGCTCCTAAGTCAAGTTTTTTCCCTACAGATCGTGTGCGGCGATTCGTTGTAATTTTCTCTGTTCTAGTTGTGTGTGTACGTTCTACAGATGTAAACTCTTCATCATTGTCTTTGTAGGAATACTTAGAACTTGGAGTATCGTCAAAATCATCATATTTGTTTTCTGGTTCATCACTGTAAAATATATAAATATACTCTTATTAATTTATTTCATATTTTTCTCCCCCTTTCCTCCACCTGATACAGGTGCAGTACTCAAGTCTACAATCAAACACTCTTTGTAGAGAAATTACAGGTAGTCATTTCTGTCATTTCAAAGGCCAGTGGGGAAAGTGAATGTGTGCATAACAGAATAATTTGACATTAGAATAGATGTTGCATGCTGACTCAGTCTGAGTTTCTATTTTATCTTGTGCTCTCTTGCTAGGAGAAGCCTGGCTTTGCTGGGCCCTTGTTTGAATCTGTTCAATCCTTACTTTTTATTTGGGAGAAGGTGTGTAGTCACTGTCTAATATTATTTTCATAAATGATGAATATGGGTGTGACAAATTCTTTTCCAGAATTTACATGTAAAATAGTACTTAGTTTACCTACTAAAAACTACATGTATTCAATGACATGCATTTTCTATTAGATCATAAGCAACAAAGCTACAAGTTCATAGATATCTATTTCTGTTTCTATTCTATTTCAAAATATTAGGGATTATTAGTAATCAATTAATTTTTTTACATTGAGGATGAAGCCCATGTAATGCAAATACATGAACTACTGGTACATGCTTTCAATCAATTTTTACAAGACCTCATTATTACAACAACTAAAACTACATTTGCTACAAGAAACAAACTAGGAATCAACACAGTTACTTCTTTTACTTTAATAAGCTGATATGCATGTAGAAAAGGGTCTAAACTTATTGAATGTTTTTTACTATCATGCAAAGGTGTTACTGAAGTTCAAGGGTTATACCTTTCTCCCCATATTCTCTAATCAACGTTTAAGTGTTTGAAAAGACACTTGATTTTCAGTCCCATATCCTTTCGATCAATTCAATGATTTATTATGTCATAAATTTAAATAAACTACATGTAACACTTCACTTAAACTAACAATTTTTTCATTAAAAAATACTTCTTCAATGCATTTAGAAAATTCGAGAACATAACACTTTGAAAAATTCAAATAAACCACAGATCTGTTTATCCTCTTCTACATTTTTTCTTAGTTTATCATGAAATGCAATGTTAATTCAAAGTCTCTTCGATCAGATTTTACTTTAATGTGCATAACACAGGGAACCATCTTTTTTTCATGTAATGAATGCCTACATGTACGTGACATTTATGATAAATTCCAAGTTAGAGTAAACAGGTCTTAAACCAAAATGATTTTACAATAAAGAAGGTGTAAAGTCATGCATGAATACAATAGTGATACCATAATACATGTATTAGTATGCTTTATATTTAAGTTTTAAAACATTTCTGCATCACATACTAAAATATTTCCCTTTGTCAAGGGAGAAAACTATAGGGTTAGAGTGACCACTGTGTACAGTGAAGTACACAACTACAAGAAAACATTGCTATCAAACATCACAAAATGTCTACTCCATTCAGAGATACAGGTTTGAACGATTTTAGAAATCTCAAAACAGCAGCATGTTCTCCACGCAGAAGACATACTCCAGCTTGAAAATGAAAGTGAAAATAGTAAACTGCATGTCAGAGGTTATATTTTACAACAAAAATATTGAAATTTAACATACCAATGTTCTGTTAAGCTAGAGAATAGATTGAGCAAAATACAGTTGGAAATTGCAGTATGGAAGATGGGAAAATGGAAAAGAATATCAAATGCATATTTTTACCATACTTTAGCCACACCAGTAAATATATGATTTCTTTGCAAGAAAAATTTTGATATGGTAATGAAATTCTGAGCATGTTCATTTGATTATAGCATGTTCATTCTTCTAAACAACAAGCTATAAAACAGTAGGCTAAATGAAACCAAGTGCTGATATAAAGTATTAAAGCAAACACAATACATGCACAGTCAATTTTACAAGACTTTTCATCCATACAATCCCAGAGGTTTGATTTTATACAGCAATACAGAAGAGTATTAAAATGGGTATATCAAACTAATCATTCTCTGTACTATACCTTGAGGGTTTATAATACCTAAATTACAAGTCTTCAATTTATATTTAACTTTGACGGATGTCATTTCTAATTTTTTTTTCAGTTAAAAGGAAAATACATGTACATGAATTTTACATAATATATCATGTTTTTATAATAGATTATGTGTCCTGAATTATAAGTATGTGAAGATAACTTTACTATTATACTATTACTTATTAGCTTACTGACTGTTTAGAGAAATTTGTGGGGTCGGTAAAGTCTATAGAAGGCGAGGCGAAGCCGAGCCTTCTATGGACTTTACCGACCCCACAAATTTCTTTAAACAGTCAGTAACAAACCTAATAAGTGTTTTGTTTTGTCAAGGACCTGAAGTTTGATATGTAAACAAACGTTTGTGTAAAAAATCAGTGCAAATAACGTTACGTCCGCCATGTTGCCGTATAAATTTTGACGCTTGTCGTTTAAATAAATTTGTAAGGCAATCACGTGATGCGTTTCATCCAATGACGTCGCGACATTCTAGTCCTAGGCAAAACAAATGTATATAAAAGAAATAAACTTGAAATATCATACACAGTCATCAGCCAGTAGATACATGTACGTAAAATACATATCAATATGGATTTTTGAGGTCTCTCAGGATGTTTGTAACAAGGTTCCTATATTTTGGGTGAAAAAAGGTGCAAACTGAAATAAACAGTTGTGCTTAACATGCCGGATTTGAAGGAGTTAAAAGTTATATATGCTTGAATCTAATCCATCACGACGACTATATTTCAACTCCTGTGATGTACGTAATAAATAAATGGACAATGCCCACAACAACAAGATCAAACACAAAAACTAGACTCAAAAGACAAAAGGACATTTGGACTTGTAAAGAGTAATGTTTTCCTAATGGGTTATACATGTAGCATTGATGTCTTTTTCAAACTTAGAACCTTTCTTGGTGTGACACAGATGAATATTGCACAAGGTTTTCGTAGGAAAGTATTGCTTCAACATGTGAGTTTAATAGTTATGATGAATGTTATAATCTTTTCCGGCGGTCAAATAAAAAGCAAATATGGATAGAAATCCTTCTGGTTATGTATTTTCAAACTCAAAGAGTTAAATAAGAAGCAATTTTCTTTTTCAAATATTATATTTTTTGTTCATAATTAAATAATAACAGTAGCAGTCTGACACCAGCCCCTAAAAAAAATCAATAGAAAACATAACCCAAGCTAACAAACTCTATGAAAACTCAATATGCAGGCAAGCCAGCAATACAAGGATGCTAAATTCATTCATCATACAACAGGGGTTTGACACTTTGGCTGTCATCTTTACAACATTCTCCAGACTGTTAGTATACAAAGAATTCTGTCCTCTTTTTTTTAAACTTTTGGTTAGTATAAGTTCTCACCTAAAGTCAGTCAAACTGTTCTTTCTGCCACCAGGGGCGCGGTTTGAGCTACAAAAGTGACATGCTGGCTGATTTACCACATCAATGAAACAAAACAGACACAATATCCCCCACACAGACTGTTTATAGCCAACAACAAGGACTTTACGATCAATCAAATATACATGTATCTACTATGGAACTGATCAAATCAGAACACTAATATGGGCAAAAGAATACATATGAGTTTTCCTCATATCATATTTATCACTATGTTATAAAGGTACCTAGTACTTTACATATATCCATTTCCCCCATTGAGCCAGCTTGGTGTTAAAAGTGAGAATAAACTTCTGAGAAGCACAACTTCTTCTTACTTTTAAATTAGTATTTAATGAAAGCAAATTCATATAGTAGCAATGAAACTTGTGTAAGCATCTACAGTGGACTCCGGGTATAACGAGATGCTGGGGACATAATTTTATTTCTCGTTATAACCGATACTCGTTATATCCGAGGTTGGCATTTCCCAAGGAGACACGGGGTCGTTTTTTCTTTACATTTCTTTACATTTCAAATAACGTTATAAACAAGTAATAATAAAATAAATGTAATTTATTCAAACTTTTTTCAAAAGTAACATACGTACAGCATATTCAAGTCAATTGCCATGAAATAATTACATGTACAATCATAAAGACGTGTTACTTTCACTTCACGAAAGACAAAAACTATATGATGAACGGTTGTTATTTTTATTTTTTACTTATTTGGTAAGTTTCAATAATGTCAATCAGCTTTTGTTAAACACTAAATTGGAATATTCGATGTCTGTTTTCTGCATGAAGAAGGTTTATAAAATTGTTACCGCGTTTAACGAATCTTTTGTAGAAAATTCTGGAGTTTCTGGATTAACTGCCGACACACCGATATCATCACCATCATTTTCGATTTCTGTCTCGTCATCATTTTTAATTTAACTCCGAATTTTACTAACTTAGTATCTCTGTCGAAATACCATAACCAGTGAATCAACAGCGACTTAATGGGAAGGCTTAAATGTCTGTATCGCTATTTTTAGAGTCACGCGCTTTTCTCAACAAGTCCGCTAACTCTTCCAAGCTTTTTTAAATCCCATCTTTGGTTTTTTTTAAATCATACTAAATGTACTTGAAGCTAATTCATAGTCCTTTGCAATTTCACTTTTTGTTTATAATTCATTTTAAACTTCGTTAATTATTTCTAAATAATAATTTTTGTTTCTAGCGAAATTACTTTCCTTTTCTTTGAATTCGAAGCCATGACTGTGAACATTGCAATAAAAACAACTCATCATTATTTCTGAATACTTTTAATCTATTGTCATGTGTATACATACCTGTGAAAATTACTTGGCCATACCGTTAGTTACCTGGGACTAGCGTGTTCAATTAAGCGTGCTGCGAGTACCTCGTTATATCCGATAGCGCATACAACTACCGGGCACAAATTTTTACCTCGTAATATACGGAGTCTCGTTATAAGCGATCTCGTTATATCCGGAATTTTTTAAAAGGAAATAATAAAGAAATAATTTGGGACCAAAAAATCATCTCGTTGTAAGCGGTACTTCGTAATAACCGAGCTCGTTATACCCGGAGGCCACTGTATGTAATGTTCATGAAAGTTTTCTTATGAAATGTTTACACCAACAGACCAAACAGTAAGCAGATTAATACCACAATGATTGAAAACATCAAAGCTTCAAACTTCATTATAATTAATGTCATTAAATCAATTCATTTAATATTTAACTCAATTTCCATCAATAAAAAAAAAAAGCTATACTGAAATTTCCCCTGTAATTTTTACTTATAAAGTAACAGAAAAGCCTTCCTCCCTCATGCAGAACAAGCACTGAAGCTTTCATATTTTTCTGGCAATATATTATCTGCATAGCCCTAAATTCCTTTCCAAATTATATATCCAGAGACTGTTTTATCACTTTTCACAATTTTTGTTCCTCACCTGTAGTCTACAATATCGTCGGGACCTCTTCGACCTTGGACTTTGTTCCACAGACCTTTGACCTTGTCTACGGCCTCTGTGGCTATAGATTTATTGCCAGTCTCCCAGTCGTCAATTTCATCTAGTCTGTACTTTGACCGGCCACTAGTGCTGCTGACACTACTACCTCCCCCACCCCCACCGGTAGATGCAGGCTCTTCATCATATCTGTCACCTACAAAATACAGCGATCATATTATCAACCCAGTTCTACTGCTATTGAAGAACATTATCTTAGCCATTTTATTTGGCATATCACTTTTTTAACAAGTTCTCCAACTAACTAATAAAATTTAATCCCCAACAATTAAGAATTCCTTAAAAATAATTTTCAGTCAAATCTGATCTTGAGGGTGTTTTTTTTCACTTATTGTAAACTAGTGCTGTATACTAGCTGAACTACTGTGGGTGTCTTACTGTATCTGCTTGTGGAAGAATAACTATCACCGGACATTCCAATGTATTTATCACGATTCTTTTTGGCTTTTTTACGGTCTTCTCGTAACCGCTCGTCATCCTGAATAAAGTCTACCAGTTCCTTTGCTTTGGTTCTCACTAAAATACATTAAAATGTATAAATATATAAAAAAATAATTTCAGATAACTGAAGAAGTATGTATACAATCATGTCTTAACCAGTCCTTTACTGAATGAGCAAGTTTTTGCATGGAGCCAAAAATTTTAAGATCACAGGATCAATTTTGAAAATAAATATAAAGTACAACAAAACACGGTTATAGTGAACACGCTTATAATGATTTGACTCTTACAGCGAACATTCCCAGTGACTTTATTACATGTTGTATTCTTGAAGGATATAATAAATTACGCTTATAACGAAGAAAAATCACCCGTCCCTGGTACTTCGTTATAAGCATGTTTACTGTAGTTACTGAGACTGAGATCAAAAATCTTTACAAGGAATCACAACATATACCACTGCCTTGGGTAAATCATACTCTACCGTTTAATCCTTGGTCCTTCCCCAATTCATCAGTAAATGTATAACTCTCTAGTCCACGGAGGTCATAAAGGTGTTCTCTACAACTTGTGACACACTTTTCTGATCCATTTCTCACTAGGTATGCCAACAATAGCAATGACTGCAATGAATTAAAAATCACAATTCAAAGCTTGACATCCAAATAAAATTCTCTGAATATGTCAACTGATTTTAAAATATAAACAGTTATACATTTTAATGCCTTTTAACAGTTTTATGGCTGAAATGAACCAGATGAAAATAATTAATTCACCTCTAAAAATTCTAGACTTCAATATCCTTTTTAAATATTAATTACTTTCCAAGTTCATAATTTAGCTATAAAATAGAATGTGAAGAATATTGCATGATATATGATGTTTTGTCTAAAATCCAGAATTGTTGTGTTTTTTAATCTGACATCTTCACCTTGTAAGTTCGTCTCCAGTTTTTCTTGTTGTCATGCAACATTCGTTTCCACAGCATCCCCATGACCTCTGGGAAATGTTCGTAGGTAAATGTGTATCGAGCTATTTCCTGCATAATCTGACCATGTGGTCCCCAGGCATCATCATTTGTTGCCTCTCTGACTTTGGTCTCCACTTCTGTATAGTTCATCACAACATTTGTGCTGCAAAATGAAATATAAAACCTAATGCAACAATCATTATATTTGACTATGTCTGTAACCAAAAAAGAGAAGAAATTAATCATTTCATTCTTAATTTACTTCTGAAAATCCATTTAGCAAAGAAAAAGTTTGATGGCAAATGGAGCATATAGAACCTACATTTTTTTTATTATATCTCTTGGTATATCAAATGATTCAAAATGTTGTATATTGTATTCTGAAGACTTCATCAAAATTCTTCTTGATATACACATTGTACAAAAGACTTAAATTACAACAAATAGTACACTATGTACATTCACTGAACACTAATAGTTTATAAGTGAAATAAATCAATTTCTAATTTATTGAATATCATTTTTATGTTATTTCTACAATATATATTTACCATCTGGTTTTGTTTTGTTTTTTTAAATATTAGTCTTGAATTAATCATGTTAATGGAGCCAATTATTTTTCTGTAATATGGAAGTGTACTAACCAAAAGTTTTCTTTCTAAATGTACATGTCAAAATCTTGGTTTTTCATTTGAGTTTAACATTTGCATCCAATATGGCATGTTAAATATATTAGATGTTCTATCTGATTTATTGAGTTATCAATACATGTAACTACATGCATGCACAGTGCTTCTAAATGTATCTGACGTCTTAACTTCATATTAAATCAAGATGACTATGCACGACTATCAAATTATATCCATGTATATTTAAATGTCATTCCACACAAATGCTACATACTACAGAACTTTAAAAAAAACCATGGACATCAGCTAGATTACATGTTCACACATTAACTGCAGACAGCTGTACTTTTTTTGCAAAACAAATTGTTCCTGGTTTAATAAGAACAATTCCTGCCCAGAACCTATATTCTTAGCACCACATAGTCATAGTTTTATGTGTTACATTTTGACATTTCATAGCAATGGCCATAAATGATACTTGACAAGAATTACTTCTATATAGGCCAGTCTGGTTTTATGAAAAATAATACTGATTACTAGAAGCCATTCAGTTATCTTATTCTACCATATAAGCTTTGTCATTCTATGTTAATTTTCATTGCAAAAGTTATAATGAATGGTCTAAGCTGGTTCAGGTTGAAACGATCTGTCGCAGAATCAAGTGGTAAAACTATGTGTAGAGAAAATTCGAGCTACTTCGTTTCCTTCATTGTAGATGCATTGTTCAATATCTCAGTGCAATTTCAGGTTTGACAGAACATACTTGGTATGAAAAATAAGTATGTATGTGTATGAATCACTGTATTTTATATTACACCTGTCACTGGAATGAAAATTGAGAATATGCGGTGTTTTAACAGACAACAAGCCAACACCCCCCAAAACCAAAAGTAATGTTTTAAAATCAAAAACAAAATTTCTTGAAGCATGTTTATTATAAGGGACATAAGTTTAATTGGGAACAGTCATGGCTGCCAATATTGTCTCAAAAATTGTCTTCTGACATTACTATCAACAACATAAACCGGAAGACCAATACGTGTAACATATTTATAAGGTCAAGGTAATATATCATAAAACGGTATAATAATCCACTTACACTTTATCGGTTATTTCTCTTAATTTCCACATCTTTTGTAATTAAATAGTTTTATCCAGATAACCAATAATAATCCGGATTAGCTATCCAGCAACGCCGATGATAAAAGATTGTCCTCCCTTGGTAAAATCCGTCTGTTGACAAATCGTAATGGCGCTGGGATCACGTGACCTCTAATAGGAGCGGATCATAAAACTTTATGCTGCTACATGTACATGCACTTCTTCTTAATAAATTCAAATTTTCCACAGTGTTTTTGTCCATTAATCAAACCAGAGTTTCACTACCTGTTAAAAATGTAGCATTGTATTTTCGATTTGAACAGGTTTTATTAAATCTTATTTATATAGCAATCAATATATACTCTAAAGTTCTGTAATTTAATGTAGAATACCAACTGTATTTTAAAAAGAAAAAAATCTTTGTATTTTCATAACTAAATTGATTAGATTGTCTGTTCTCCACAAGCATAATGATCCAGCTCTGATCACATCTATACTTTTTGTAAATACATGTTTGTCAATACACCCGTGCGCCAATTCAAAGGAATGTCATTTTTTTCTTTTTTCCCGGCTATATATTTCATTGCAAACAAGACTTATTTTTAAGGTCAGACGCGACATGTCTTTCATTATTTTCTATTTTTTTCCTATCTCCGGGAAGATTTCCACTACGTAATTCCGTAATTATATTTTCATTTTATAAAAAAAATATTTGATATTTTTATATTTGGATATATAGTAGCAATTGAAAATATATACTACGACTTTATTGATAAGCATTCAGTTGCATTTTGCATGCTATTAAAAGAACAGTTCAAAATATTCTAACTCCCAAATATCCTGGTAATGCACCCTGAAGTTTGGAGCATTAGCATGTTTAAATGCAAATAAAGAAGAAATACCGGTAATCTACGCATCAAGGAAAATTATCTTAACTGAGAAACGTCGCATGTGTCCTTAACAGGTTTTTATTATTATTATTATTTGTCAGAGATTGCCAATTTTTTGTCAGAGATTCAATAAGCACTTTTTTACACTGATTTTTTTGACAACATTTGTAAAATTTGATATGATCGAGTTTGTTTATGCCTTGTACCTCTTGTACCGTAATTATATGTATAGTTTTGAGAGAATAGATGAATTGAATTCTTTTAATTTCTGTCCTTGCTTTTTTCAGTTAAACATTCATTGCTTAACTTCTATTTATTAAGACAATTCATAAAAAATTATTTGAAAATAATAGAAATTATACATAACGATCAAAAAGACATGTTTGATATAAGGAGAAAGTAAGCATACATGTACCCGCGTCAGAGAGGAATATACCGATGCACAATCAAAATATTTCATCATAAAACTTTTGTTATTTTTTACATTTAGAATGAACAATTAGAACAATTAGAGATTTGACAGGCCTTGTATGCCCTTGTCCTGTATACACGAATCCTTCATAATAAGCAATATATATCAAAGAAGACGAAATAATTACAAGCATGAATACAAAAAGCTGTATATTACATTGTATTTAATCAATTATATTGCGTTTGAAATCATCCCTGGAAAAGAAATTATATGGACAGCTCGATCGAGATCCCTATAACAATTATATTAATGCCAATGTTGCATGGATACTTCTTTACGACATGTAGACGTATTTCTAAAAAAAAAATACCTTTTTATATAAGATGTTATTTAATTCATAAATATGATAAATTAATCATATTATAGGCATATCACTTCCTTGATTTTAATCCTTTGCAAAGGCTATCTTTTTAATGCAAACATCTCACTACACTTAACCTTAAATATTGTAAGACAAAACACAATTATTTAAATGCAAATATCTCACTTCACTACACCTTAAATATTGTAAGACAAAACACAATTATTTAAATGCAAAAATCTCACTACACTAAGTATTAAATATTGTAAGACAGAACACAATTAAAATATTTAAATGCAAACATCTCACAACACTTAGTCTTCTAAGAAATATTATAAAACAAAACACAATAAATAATTGTGTTTTGTCTTACAATAAAATTTTTAGACCTAGTTTAGTTAGATGTTTGCATTCAATGTATACATAAACCTTTGCAAAGAAGTGATGTGTCTATTTGATCATTCAATTGCATTGATCAATGATTCGAGTCAATGCATTATCTACTAGTTTATGTTTTCATTTATTCATCTTTACATCTTTATCAGATTTTCTAATCAGTATTGACCGATATTTGCATTTTCGTACCCTAGTGAGTCGGTTAAAATTATGGCGAATCAAAATTTCCTAGTGGACGAAACGGAACACCAAATAAAAATACATTAGCCAAATAAAACCCCCAAAACAAATCAAAAACAGTCACTCTTCATAACTTAAATATTTAATGTTTTAAAGGTACACGCAATAGCAGTAAACGTTAAACATATTCCTTTAGTTAAAATATTTTATTTACTTTGGTCGTTGTTTTAAACATTTGGACTGGAATTTGTAAACGACGAAATCGGGCCGGTCGTTCTTCCTGTTCAGTGGGTGGTCTTTGGAGAATCCTTGCAAGGATGGACAGATCCCCCAACGTGGAATGAGTCTGGGCAGTTCGTTTGACGTCTCGGTTAACGGGAAATTTTGTGTCTGTATCTACATTTATTTGTGAAAGACTATCATACTGGACCAAAAAGATGAACACAAAGGTGACATATACCCCCAGCACTGAGAAAAACACACAGTCACGTCCGGTCACGGCATTCGTTCTCCGTCTCCTTATCCGGGTCTGTTAATGAGAGATACGACAGATGAAAACATGATCAACACAGGAACGAAGCATCAATTTTTTTTTCAAAACAGACAATTTTCTCAAATTCACTTATAGAATAATGATTTTTGAACTAACTGTCCCCTTTCTTTGGATAGGGATCAAACTCTCCCGCCTCGGATCACGATTTTGGAAGACTGAGGAAATATTTGGTTGTAGGTTTTTTATAATATATTTTTTTTCTATTTATTAATATTTTTTTTTTTGCTTATAAGGCTTTGGGCTAGATCTGCCCATCCCCCCCCCCCCCAGCTTTAAAAAAAGATGCTACATGTACGTGTCCGAAACAAGTCGTCATACAATTATTTTGTACAAATCAACCGGTATTGACGTCTGTTGCCATATAATGAGATATCATTGGAACATGCATTGAGACACAATTTCTATAGACCTCCGCCTTCTATGATAAATAAGTTCACTGGTCATATTATTGATTGGGAATACATGTGAATTAACGTTGACAATAATTCTCTCTCTCTCTCTCTCTCTCTCTCTCTCTCTCTCTCTCTCTCTCTCATATTAAGTATAAAATTACCCTTTTCGTTATATTGATTAAATCCATTCCCGTGAAGCATTTTCTTTGCCAGACACATATAAACCAGGTAGATCCGTCTCGGTGCTGTTGATTTCACACAGTTACACATTTGCTGTTTCTGTTACACATCCCAACAGGTGCCCCCGGGCGTCTAGTGAAGTAACCCTCTGTTCTTCCGGGTAGTCCAAATACTTCCCAATCAATTTAACTACATGTACACTTGTGATGGCTATATAAATTGTCACAAACGAACTAGAAAAAAAAAACCATAACATTTTTTTTTTAATTCTTTGTATTGATTAAAATGATGAAAAAAGTATATCGTATATGTAATAGCAAAATCGCTCCTAAAATAAGCCCCACCTCTTTTTTTAAATTAAAGGGTTTTTTCCGCAAACACAATATTGAACATATTAATGACAAACTAGAAAGTTACCTGTACCTATTTTCACTCCAATATCCCTCCACTCATGATCAGATGTTCTACGTCATACTTATACGTGCATTACGTTTGCCTTTCAATATTATAACTAGATATATATAAAAAAAAAAGGAGGGGGAGCAACACCGCATTATATAGTTTTAACATCATAAGCAGGACGTGGTGTAGACATTGGTTTTATTGAAATTAAGATGTATCGAGTTTTTGGGTACATGTGGTAATCATGTATATAGTGCATAATATGTACATGTAAATGTATCCATAGTTACATGTACTTACTTTAATTCATCTGATCTTTGCATCGATAGAAATAAGATTCAAGTTCGACAAAAGTTTAACATCAGAATTTGTGTATCATTTTTTAAACTTATGTTCTTATTCACCAGCTCAAACGAACATAAATCATTTATAAATTAAAAACTGAAACAACTGGTTCGCCTGTGTCTGTGCAACTGACTTCATTTTAATTCAATTTTTAACAACATGTACATTAAATTTTACTATCTAATTCTGGTTTCATAATCAACATTCTACAATATAAAAAATAAAACATTAGATACATGTATACAGTGAATATAAATGAAGGGGGGGCGGGGGGCTGTTGCATGTAAAGCAGCGAAACCTCGGTGGAATAACACACCTAGAAAAAGTCACTCAAATTAACAGTGAATTATTTGATTATGAAAGATATGCATGTAATAATAAATAAACTGTACATATGTCAAATAAGCGAAACATTTGCAGTTTGGGAATAAAAAATGAATATCTAAAAAATTCAATTCATTAAGTAACAGCAAAAGCCCCAGCGGGATTCGAACTCGGGATGTACAGATCACAAACCCGACGCATTTTTTTTTATCTTTTATTTATAATCATCACTATATACATTACAAATTTAAAAAACTTTCATAACAAAAAAATTACAAATGATTCATAAAATAAATAACAAAACTCCCTCTGTTTCTTTTACCAGAGGGTTTCTGTTTAAAAATAGTTTAAAGAACATATCCTTTCTGTTTTCTTTAAAACACACTTGGTAAATAAATGATTATATGTAATAAATTGTCTTAATGTGTACTTGCAAAATTTTGTTACATCCAGCTTTTGCTGACTTTTAATATACAATTGCCTTCTTTTTTATATACTAAGTCTACACACAGATAAAAAGAAGTTGACAAAAAATGTTTTAACATTTTTTATGCTCTTCGACATTGAAGAGAAAAACATTTTATCAAATTCTAAAGTATTGTATATACCAATATTTATATCTTTCATTAAAGTTTCTAAATGATATATAACAAAATTGTTTTTAAAATCTTGTAATTCTGAACATCCAATAAGCATGTGTATTTAATATATCTTCAATTTCTAACAAACAAATAGGACATAGATTTGATTCTGTTTTACCAATTTTAAACATTTTTTCATAAGTAAATAAAGCATTGTGATATAATTTAAAATCTAGCTCAACAATCTCTGGTGGTTTGTGAGATTCCCATAATACATTTCATCTTTTAATAAAAATTCAGAATGCTCTAAATTTAATTTTTCACTCCAGAATGTACGTATTTGATGCAGGATAATGAAACAATTTTTCAATCAACAATTTATAAAATATTTTAACATTTTACCATTTGATTGAACTTTTGGATTACAGAATAAACAAAAATTATATACATCATTCTCTTTCTCATTGTATACAATACTATTTTCAATAGCGTACCATGCAATAAAAAGTTCGATATAATGTTGAGGTAAAAATGATAAGTCTTTCTTAAACAATCTTAGCATTAATATTTCAGAATTTGCTCTTAAATTACCTATTTTGGATAAAAAATATTTGCATACATATTCCCACACATGTTCTCTAGATTTACAAAAATATTTAGCCAAATTTTTTAAGTCTAAATGACAGTATTTTAAGATATATATCATTCAACATCAAACCACCGTTGTGTTTATTACCAACAATAGTTTAAAAGACACCATAATTCCACAGAAAATGTGTACATTCTTTTGTATAGTATCTCTTGCCCATTTAGGCATAGTTATAACAGACAATGTATACCACAATTTTGACATAAGTAATGTATTGATCACAACTGCTCTCCCTTGAACTGTCAGTTGTCTTTGTCTCCACAAATTCAGTGTTTGTATAATCTTTGTACTTTATCTTTCCAGTTCAAAGTTTCACATTCTTTTTTTGTTTTTGCCAAAATATATTCCAAGAATTTTCATCACATTTGTTTCAGAAATTCCAATGTAATTTTTTTACATTAGATAAACAACCTGAACCTATACACATAATTTCTGACTTATGTGCATTGATTTTTAGCACCTGATGCATTTCCATACGTTAAAAACTTTCAAAACTTCTGTTACAGAATTTGTATCTGATAATGTCAGAGTTGTATCATCAGCATGTTGAAACATTAAACACTGTGTAGAAACGGACTAGGGTAACGCACTTTACCCTAGTCCAAGATGACGATGGGGAAGTACGCTTCGATTATTTTACACTAAATTTACGCATTTGTCGGGGTAGTATGACTAAATAAATAAATAAATTTACAAGATTTGAAGTGTATAAACGTAACAATTGTAAAACTTTTGCAGAATCTTTCCTTATTATAGAGAAAAAGCAAGGAAAATTTTCGACTATGATTAGGGTAAAGCAAATTCATGACTAGGATAAAGCTTTTTAAAACTTTAAACGTGATTAGGGTAACGCTATAAGAAATTTCTTATAGAGAGCATTAATGTCTTCTTATATACTTTACAGGGTCTATCTTAAGGGGCTATTTTGTGGATTAATTAGAAACGCACTCTTCTAGCAAATCGATAACCCATTGCGTAAAACACCTCAACACTAAAAAAATACACGATTTAATTACACGTATTGCTATGATGATTAATATTTAATACCAAAAAAAAAAATTGCCAAAATATTTCAAAAACAATAATTTTATGAACAAATTTTGTGTTCTACAATGATCATGTCGACAACACGCGATGTTAACCCCCTTCCTCGCAATCATGGCACATGTACTATAACGCATATTCCCGTTTCCCTGTAATTTGATTTTTGTCTACTTCTTTACGATTGAGAACTTGTAATTTGAGAGTTTAAGTTTAAAATTTTAAGCTTTTTATTCAGCAAAATATCTGCACGAAGAAGTATTTGTTACCATTACAGCGAAGTAGTGAATTGCTGGTCACATCAGGCGCGTAAAGCCGTACAAGGAAAGCTTGCGATAACCGTGTATGATGTTTCATCAGGTTACTGAGAATTCATTAGAATTTGAACATTCAACTCATTGAACATAATTTACCACTGTCCTAATCTTTTAATCAACCTTGTATTCTTTTTCAACAAACAAACGAATAAGACAGATTTGAAACGGAGGCTGCAGATTAAGAATGTCTATATCGTATCCGTCAACATGTTTTATACGGCTAACAAATTATGACTTTCATAGGCAATCCAAATCAACTATAAGTGACACTGTCATGTTGTAAAACGCATGCATTTTTTAACACCATAGTTGTGTACAGTTATCACACAAAACCTCAGACATCGGCTAACTCATCCTGTTTATCTTTTGGTATTTGATTTCATTGGGTGGTCACCGTCTCTGTTGTGTCAACGGCCAATAGATATTAATCTATTTTAAGCTGCATAGTACAATTTTGAATGATAGGAAATTCAGCCACAAAAAAAAAAAAAAAAAAAATAGAGTGAAAAACATCCTGTTCGTATTCTATGAAATGCGAGAGAAGAAAAAAAGACGATTTTACATGTAATCATTTACTCTTATAAATCCTCTTAACGGAAAATAGCAAGATGTTTAATCACAATGTTACAATTAATTTGTCCAAGTAATTAAGCTAGGAAATATACACCTGTATACAGATGTTGGGTCTGAAATCTAATTATTTATTTTGTTCTTTCCATTACAATGTTTAGAATTTTAAAAACAGTGATACACTGCGGAAACTTCGTTTTTATTTCGTTAGGCGTACGTATCTTCTAGTAGTTTTGATTTTTTTCTGGTTTTATGCACGGAAAATATTCTTCTACGCGATTAGTATGATCAAAGAAGAAATTAATAATTATTTGATTGCATAGCATCCCTCGTCATGTTGTAAATTTTGAATTTTATTCTCGGTGGGTGTACATACAAAATTAACAACGTATTTACACCACTCAGTAAATTCAAAACTTGCAACATGACACCCCTATAAAATCTGTGAATAATTAAATTTCAAAAGCGGTTTGCAAACCGTTTAGCGTCGGGCAAACCGTGCAGCGTTTCGTGAAAACTGTGGCGCTTCGGTTGAACTGCCGTTTAGCGAGCGTGTGGTGAAGTAGTACATTTTAGGGTCTGTAGTTTTAAAAAAAATATATATACTAGACTTTGACCCGTGCGTGCACGGGTTGACATTGCATATGATATTGGAATAATCTAATATTATTCTAATAGAATAATCTGTGTCTCGGGACAGGCCTTCACCACAGTTAAAATGCCTCCCATATACCCGTAATGTAGCAATAAACTGCAGAATCGCTCCGATCCGATTTTGAGAAAATTAATGAATTCAAGCTTTATTGAAAATAAAAGTCAAATTATTCATAACAAACCATTTTGAGGCTGTAAATACATTTCATCTAAAAATTTAATTCATTTGAATGAAGAATTCAACACTTTTTCACCAACGTTTTTTACTCAAACACCATGTAGACATACGGAACTCTCGGGATTTTTCATATCAAATGCACTGAGTTAGAGTTATCTCCCGTATTTTCTTTGATGAACAGAATATACATGTAGCAAACTTTCAATGAAAATTTACACGTATTTGTATTATCGTTTCTGAGTTTATCCATGCAAATGTGATACAGTATTGTGTAAACATAAACTAAAAAGCCTCCCGTGATTTAGCGTGAATGTAATGCGCATGCGCAAGATTGTAAAATCCAAAAAATCCAGATGATTTCCGGATTTTTAAAAGGAATTTTCGTTGATTATTAATTAACGAAGCTTGATTGAGAAAAAATAAAAACAAATTGGTAATCTTCAAGTACCAATGATGTTTAAAATATATAAAACAAACGACAGTACTAAAACACGATGTGATGTGTTTCTTGCATGCAAACGTACGAATAAGCACTCCATATGTTTAATAAAATACATGTAAATGTAAATGAAAAATAAAGTTGTAATATCATTGTCTTTTACTAATTAACAATTTTTAAATTGTCAATGAGTCCATGACTAATTAAAATTAGTCATGGACTCATTGACAATTAAAAAATTGTTAATTAGAAAAAGACATCATTATGTATGTTTGATTTTTGAATGCACATTGATGAAACTAGATATAAAACAAGAGGCCAAATGGCCTTAACGGTCACCTGAGTAGCATAACCCATACACAAACTTGTCAAGGAGTCTCATATATTCATATTTAGTTAAGTTTTATTCTGGAATAGAAAAATTTTTAATTTGTAATGACGACCACCTCCCTGCCTGAAATCTTTCAAAAAGGACTATTAAACCTATAATTTTAGCGAAAAACTTAAAAGATCATAAAAGAGTGCATGACCTGATATTGAAAAGGTGCAAGACTCTGATAGAAAATAATTTAATAATAATAACAAGGTGGCTATTATTCATGTTTTATCTAAAACAACCTCCCATCCCCCATCCCCCCGGGGCAGACAGAAACTCTCCCTATGGGCATTTAAACAAACGAAAAAAAACCCAGCTTTATCGATAAAAGCCATCATGAGTTACTCACTTCTCCTGTTCCAGTTTTTGAATATTCAACATTCGTTGAGAATCACCATCTGGCATATATACCAAAATCATTTTACCTTTATATATCAGTGATTTTAGTTAGCCAATTATTACTTTACTATTAACATAAACAAGGAACAAGAATATATATGGTTTAGGGGTGGGGATATTAACCGTTTTCAAGATATTCAGGCACTACCTGTTTGAGGGGGGTCAGGACCACCCCAAGGGCCCATGACCTACATACCATATGATGCCCCTTGACACAATGAACAAGAATATATATAGTTTAGGGGTGGGGACCAAAAGGGGCCATGAATTTCACAATTTTGGTAGAGAGCTTCATGGACATCATAACTATGTGTTTAGTTTTTAACAAATATCTATGGGAGTAGAGAAGAAGATTTTCTAAGATTTAATACATTTTTACTATATGGCCATATTGGCCCCACCCTAGAGCCTGAACCCCTGACCCAGGGGCCATGAATTTCACAATTTTGGTAGAGGGCTTCATGGACATCATAACCATGCAATCAGTTTTTTCCTCACATGTGTGGGAGTAGAGAAGAAGATTTTTGAAAATTTGGCTGTTTTTTGCATATTTGGCCCCACCTGTGGCACCTTGGTAGTGGTAGAGCCACCAATTTCACAATTTACATTCCTCTTACCATAGAGATGCTTCACACCAAAAATGGGAACAATTGGCCTTGTAGTTTTTAAGAAGAAGTTAAAAATGTAAATTGTTAACGCACGACGCACGACGCACGACGACGGACGAAAACAGATAGCAATAGGTCACCTGAGTTTACTCAGGTGACCTAAAAATGAAATCATTAAATAGGGTCATGCAATCGCTCGAATATCCAAAATTCAAATTATGCACAGCAACAAAATCTAAGAATTAAATCAATGATTAAGACGATCAACCTATATTACGTTTGAATACGTTACAGATGCACCGCAAACTTTATATAAAAGTAGGGTTTTTTTCTTCTCATAATCGCAAATGCGCCGTGGCAAAAAAAAAAAAAAAATAAATAAATAACGCCATACAATGACAAATGACGTTCTTGCTTACTGTTTGTTATGTTAAATAAAAATATTTCGACATTTTGAAAACGTATTCCAATCTCCGTAATATATCGAGATCATAACGGTAAATCCTGAGGCCCCAGTCTAAATTGTACATCCGATACCTCAAAAACTATCTTCAATTGGTGTGCATGACTGGCCGAGAGTAGCAGGGAATGAAAGTCTATTTCAATTTCATAAATTGTTTAAAGCAGTTACAAAGTATATATTTAAATGTTAAACAAGTAACTTTACTCTAGTCACAAAAATACTTTACCCTAATCACAAAATATCGCTTCATCGGCTTTACCCTAGTTTGGAGCGAATCTTCGGCACGCGTTATCTTTATAAATACGAGCAATTTAAGACAGATTTACGAGTGGACAACTAACTAACACCGCCCAACATATACTGCGCAATAGTTTTTAGAAGCAACCATTAAAAAGGTGAATACTTGTGCGAAAAAACTTGAAGCGTGTTTCCTTTTCTCCATCTTGGACTAGGGTAAAGTGCGTTTCCCTAGTCCGTTTCTACACAGTGATTAAAGCAACTTTATTTGACATTGGTATTTTTATCCCTCTTATATTTGTATTACAACTCATTACATGATACAAAGGTTCTGCTGATAAAACATATAACAATGCAGAAATTGGACAACCTTGTCTAACAGAATTTTTGATAGGAAAATAATTTGTCAAAAACCCATTACATTTAACACTACTAAACATATCACAATAAAAAAATGTTATCCACTTCTTAAAAAAAGGTCCAAAACCAAATGTGTCTAGCACATCAAATAAATAATCATGACTAACCCTATCAAAAGCCTTTTCTTGATCAATTTTAACAATATAACCATCTAATTTATGCATTTCTACTAAATCAATTATATCTCTTACACTTACAAGTGTATCTGCTATATCTTTCCCAATGATGCAACATGTTTGACTTTCTGATACAATATTTGGTAAAACAAGTTTTAATCTATTGGCCATAACTCTTGCAATAATCTTGTAATCCACATTAAGTAAACTTATAGGCCTCCAATTTTTTAACGATTTTTTGTCGCCCTTTTTCTTATACAACAATGTAATAACACCCATTTTCATTGTGTGTGACAGTGTTTCTTTTGTCTCTATTTCTTTAAACAATTCAAATAATACATCTCTTAAATATGGTAAAAACATTTTGTAAAATTCAACAGTTAATCCATCAGAGCCTTGTATCAACCTCTAATGATAAAACGCCGCTTAATGATACAAATATCATTAAGCGTTGCAATTGCAACTCCTAATGCTATAAATTCTTGCATTAATAGTTGACAACATCAACCGCTAATGATATATCGCCGCTTAATGATACAATTTTATCATTAAGCGTCGCAAATGCACAGCATCCTTAACGCTTAATGAAACAAGCAAAAAGCTACATGGTCAACCCCAAATGATACAAACATTTATATCATTAAGCGTTGCGTTTGCACTCTTAATGATATAATAAAATATCTAAATGTAGATCACTGGCTGTAATGAACGTAAGACTTGTTGTGAATATCTTTAATGTCTTTAGTGGTTATAATACAATATAAGTAAACGTTATATACATCTATAAAACTCAATCATAATCGCATTTTCATATCATTTATAGAACTCCTCCCGCCACTTAATAATACTAATACATTATGATAGTTCTGTTCATGACTACATGCACGTGTTTGCGTCCTTGGACTGTAACTAAAATCTTTTGTAAAAAGATATTAAACATAACATTCTTTTAAAACAATTACAATGGTACATGTATGTCGTTAAAATGCGTATGCCTATAAGTCTAATTGAAATACTAATATTGTAAAAGATTTGCACACTAATTCCTTAAAACAATGATTTAAATGGTAGAACATCTCCAAGTAGAGATAGGTTAAAGCAGGGTGTTTTTTTATTTAATGCACCCTGGTTTACAAAATAGCATTTTGTCTAAGAGAATGATTTAGATGTAATTATTTTATACTCGTTAAATGATAGAACCATTGATAGATTTAAACCCAATCTGTATGTTTTGAACCTCTTAATCTAAAAATCTGAGACAAGTTACCAAATAGCAATCTAGGTTACAGAATAACATATTTGCTTTGATTTCAAGAATTACAGTAAAAATGAGTGTCATATTCAGAAGTAAAATATTGTTCGCTAGTCCTTTGAAATAAATTATATCAACAGACTAACTTTGTAAAAAATGGTAAAAGAATAAATCGGATAAAGTCAGTTGGTATTCGATAACGTCAATTCCTGGCTAAAATGATTATCTTAAGAAATTAAATCTTTGTCTTAGCTAGATATTCATTTGTATACATTTTTAATTATATTGCAGCCTGAAATGTTGACAGTTGACAGTCACCAATAAAAATTTATCTAATAATATTGTAGCATGCAAATACTGGCTACTGACATTCACCTTTAAACATTTTTTTTTTATTTTTATTGATTATGATGCTTTAGAAAAGATTTCTATAGTGATAAACTAAAATTTGAGTGTCAGTCGTAGAGTTATAAGCAAAATACAGAGCTCACAATTCTTTGCCATGTAAACAAGGCGCATACCATGTTTTAGTTTACATTGGTTCAATATACCGATAAAGTATGATATCTCTCTCTCTCTCTCTCTCTCTCTCTCTCTCTCTCTCTCTCTCATAATTCGTTTTAAGCATGAATAAATAGTTCCTAGCGTTTATCACATTCAATTAAAGTCTAAAGCTGTATTTTTCACTCCAACATTCAAAACTTACATAGCGTAAGCTTTGTTTACGTGACACAAAAAATTGTGAGCTCTGTATCTCGCTTATAACACGGCGACTGAAACTCAATTTATGGTTGACTATCAAAATTTCCTTACTGAAGTATTGTTAACATTAAATTCGCAAAAATGATTTTAACCAAAATCGTGACCAAGTGTGTAGCTTGCAATTAGTGGCTATCGACATATGTCGATAAACATTTTCAGATAACATTTAGGCATGTTACTGGCCGTAAAATTCACCTTTAAACATTTTGTTAAATATTGTAGCTTGCAGATATTGGCTATGGATATTCACCTTTAAACATTTTCTAATAATATAGTAGACTGCATTAGTGGCTGCAGGCATATGATCTCCATAAAAGGTAAATAGATATTGTAAAAAAAAAAACTTCAGAAGCAAAGTATTTAAGGGAAATTTTTCTTGAATTCATAGGATGTGTATTTTGTATATATTATTTCATAATGCACGATTGTATTTGAAACAAAATGATTCAAGAATACCGAGAAGAAATTTGTTTTGTAATCATTTTATCCTAAGTAATTGACCATGAAAAATAACGTATTTGCACTTTATTTCCCATACATAGCCTACCAAACTTCATGACTGGAATTTGACCTTATACAAAATACTAATAGGTTATACAAAAAGCTAAGATAACATATAGAAACAAAAGAAACAAATATCTAAGGTTATGCAATGTTTAGCTCAACTGAGCCGAAAGCTCAAGTGAGTTTTTCTGATAAAAATGTGTCTGTTGTCTGTCGTAGTCATCGTCGTTGTTGTCGTCGTTGTAAACTTTTCACATTTTTGTCTTCTCCTACAGAATCACTAGGTCAATTTCAACCAACTTGGCACAGAGCACTCTTGGGCCAAGGGAATTCAAGTGTGTACGAAAGATCGACCACATCCTATTTCAAGGGAGATGAATAGGAAAACATGAAACTTATCATATCATGACCTTCAGGGGTAGGGTGGGGCCACAAATGTGGGGGAAGGGTCAAAGTGTTACATGGTAGTATATCGTGAAAATCTTTTAAAATCTTTTTACCAAGAACCAGCTGAAACTTAAATGTATGTGGAAACATCTCCATGTAGTTTTGATTCTAGTGTGTTCAAATCATGACCCCCCCAAGGGCAGGATTGGGCCACAACGAGGGATCAACATTTTACATATTTGTAAAGTGTCGGCCTTCATTGCTCATGTGAGCGATATGACCCCTGGACCTCTTATTTCGTGATCTTTTGAAGTTAAAAAACTGTTAAAAGTTGTTGAAAGGATTTTTGTTTCTAATATAAAATGTCTTTAAAAATCAATTTTGTGCAGGAGAAAATTGTTTATTAGTTGGCCAATGATATAAAAAAACCACGCATAAGAAATAAAATGTTGGAGATTAAAATATAGCAGACTATATCATTATAATGCATAAATTCATTCTGAAAGTGCATCAAACCCCCTAATATTGATTAGGAAAATAAAATTAAGAGACGCATGGACCAGTAAAAAATTAAAGAGTTATGTACTTTTTTATCTCATTCTATTTCAGCAGAACATTTGTTTAACTTTGAAAACCTACCCAGAGGATTTTTTTTTTAATTAATCTTTGCTATTATCATTTACAAATAAGGATGCTTTAAACAAAGCATGACTGCACTTAACGCCGTATTTTTGGCCCTTTTCGGTCACTATTGTTAGATTTATTTCTCGTTCAATTTTACATCAAGTAATTTTTTATATAGTTTGGTCAATTTCCAATCGAAATTTATCGTCATAATGGTTTTAAACTGCAATAAAATAATTCGTTGTTTTCTTACCCTCATTGCTTTGCAAATATCTTGAATTTAGACTTATCTGCCCTTGATTGATGATAAAACTTATAAATATGCATGGAGGGTTGATCTAATATTGTAATGAGTAGTCTAAGATTAGAAAAGCGGTACTATTATTGAACATTCTCTCTCTCTCTCTCTCTTTCTCTCTCTCTCTTTCTTTCTCTCTCTCTCTCTTTCTCTCTCTCTCTCTCTCTCTCTCTCTCTCTCTCTCTCTCTGTGCATGTTGCACTTTTTGAGAAAAAAAATAACATATAATATCCGCCAGCACAAGTAGCCATTGATGATCGTAAACCAGTAACTGATGTTTACGTGTTTGAAAAGATATAACAAGTTGATAAACTAATTAACGCACAGAACCGTTTATCTCTCAAAGATATCTTATAGAAATAAAGTAAATATCACTCGATTGGAATGAATTGAAATAAGTATGGACAAATAATACCGCCCAGCAGAATGCGTGCTACCTTACACATTACATGACGGGCGTCCTGTACTCACAAAGTTACCTGGGGTTAGTAATCACGTGGTGAATTTTAATATTCAATATGTCAAAGTATACCGGTTACAACAGAGAACGCAAACGCAAGAAGAAACAGTGTTTTGTCTGTTTGACCATGAGCGCATGTTTGTCTATTGATCTTCTTTTAACATAAGCTTATATGTATGAATATACAACTAAAGCAGAACAATAGACAAACATGCAATGACTATGTATTAAGCCTGTAAAAAAAAGTGGGCGTCCTCATTATCCTATGGAGATACAAGAAAATGTAATGACCCATACCTATGAAAACGACTTCGTTCTTTATAATTATGAACTTTATATTGATATAATTACATAAAATTGCAGTTAAGACATTGACGATTCCAACAGTTAAAAGAAATATACCCAGTTTTAACATTTATTTTTGTCGCAATATTTAAAAGTGCAGTCATCCTTTAACTGAATTTAGATTATTGGTCTCCTTTTGTACTAGTTTTGCAGTTATTTCACTTTTGGAAAGAAATTGGTCTTAAAGGATGACTGCACTTAGCGCCGGGTTTTGGGCCCTTTTTAATCGCTTCTGTTGCGTTTATCTCTTAACCTAATATCACTTTTGTTAAATTTTTTAAAGAGTCTAGTCAATTTCCAACATGAATTAAGATTTTAGACTGTGATACAGTAAGCTCATTCCATGTTTTTCTCCTTACAACTTTTAAAAAAGTACAATTTTTGCTTATCTGCCCTTGATCAAACATAAGATTGATATTAATATGCATGAGAGGTGGAGCTGACATTATCAGAATGGTACTAAAATTAGACTAGCATGAATAACAATGCCATGTATAAAAATGTATGTGATCACTCTTTTACCATAATCCTATCTATTCTATATGGTACAAGTATACTATTTACTATGGTTTCAACAATTAGACCACGCCCATACAATTACAGGAGACTTTAAATCAATGCTTGACAACTTATCGTGTTCGAATACATTGTCCTAGTTTGCACATAACATGCTACCTTACACGTCACGTGATAGAATTTAGTATTCACAAAGTTACCTGAGGTGAGAAATCACGTGGTGAATTATAATATTCAACATGCATCAACCCTTAGTTACAACAGGGAAAGCGAAAGTAAGAAGAAGCAGTTTTTTCTCATTTAAACCATGAGCGCATGTTTGTCTATTAATCTCCTTTTGACATAACTTTGATAATGCAAATATACAACTACTGTTAAACGGGGAACAATAGACAAACATGCGCTGACTATGTATGAAGTCAGTATAAAAGTGGGCGTCCTCATTATCGTATGGAGATTCAAGAAATCGTGATGACCCCCGCCTATGAAAACAAATTCGTACTTGGTAACAACACACTTTTATTTAACGCAATTACGTATAGTTGCAGTTTAGATGTTGACCATTTCTGCAATGGAAAGAAAAATTCTTCTTTTAAAAGTTTATTTTCTCGCAAATATTGCATGTCCTTAAGTGCAGTCATCCTTTAAACAATTTATATATCCTATCCATAATGATGATTTCTTCCAAATTTAAGGAGATACAGGACACTGATCACGTGAATATAATTGCTTTGCTGCTTTGATGTGGTAACTCTGGTATAATGTCATAATTGATTTGATTTATGATGCTTTGATGTATTTTATCCATGACGCCAAACATAATTTGATAGATCTTGTCTCGTTCTTTACGACTCCAAAGTAGTCACTGTCACAATGTCTGAACTTACTTTTTTACATTGTACCAAATAAAGTCCTAAAACCTATAATAATTTTTTTAAATAGCTTAAGAAAATTTTCGATAATGTTTTAGAGAGACTGCAGGAATCTGAATATATTTCATTTGCTCGTAACAGAGAAACATTTTAAAAATTCTAACAAGAGGGTAGGTGTACTGCTTGTCACAGTATCCCCATTAAATGGTAAGAAAGAGGTCGGGAAATTTATGTATATTATAGTGCACACCTTAGCAATTAAAAAAAATATTGAGACATTTTTTGGATGTCGCATTTTGATGAATTTAAGAGTTTAAAATGGTAATTTTGAAGTATTAGTTTTGATAAGTTTTTTGGGCTCATATTATATGAAAGCCAATATTCTAACTGACTCTAAGTAAATTGCTATTTTTATTGATATGTTACTAAATACACCTTGAAAGTCAGTTTATAAACAGCAAAAAAAAAAAACAACAACAAAAAAAAAAACCCGATTATGTTAAAAAAAATTCACAATTTCAGTAAAACAAGGCAAGAAAGTGGCAATGAAATTGATATATAATGCGGAGGACATCCTAGTGTCTTTACCTTCGAAAAATAACAAATATTTATTGAGTAATAAATGAGTTGCACCATCCTGTTCCTTCTTAATTGAATTTGACTCAGTGGCTCTAGAGAAAAAAAATAACACCCCTAATGCATTGCATTATACTAAACAATATTGGTGAATATGATGTAATATTGCATTGAATCATATTATGCGAAATTGTAAAATATGATATTGTTTTGTATCATGTGATACGATATCGTATTATATAATTTGATATTGCATACTATTATAAAATATGATATAATAATGTATTATATGATACAATATTTTATGATATGTATGATATGTATAAAAAAATCACACTTTTATATCATATAATATCATATTGTATCATATTATATGATATTGTATCATGATTTGATATTGTATTGGGTAATTTGTTACATTATGGTATTGTTTCGTATGATATGACATTGTATTGCATGATGTGTTATGATAAAATAATGTATCGTATAAATACAATTGTGTATCATACAATCACACTTGCAAATAAAATTAGATATTTTAATAAAAAATAAACACAGATAACTGTAAAAAAAAAAAAAAAAAGTTTAAAGTATTCGTAAAGAACCAGGTACAGTTTCAGTTATATTTTACCCTGCTTTAAATGGATTTTTTAAAAATTTCACAAGAAATTCAATTATAACATTTATTTACACAAAAATACCAATAAACTAAGAATATATACAGAGTTTCCAGATTAAACTTTCACAAGGGTAATTGTGACGTCATAGACAGTGCATTTAAGGTAACTCCAGTGTTTTAGAAATCCGTGTCAAACCAAACATATTTTAATTTTAACAGTTAAAACAACTTTTAAACTTACTATAGAGACCAAAATATTTATACCTTTGCACGTTTGTTTTCCTACAGTGAGCTACAGCTCACAAGGTCCAAAACTTGTTCAGCCAAAATTTAACACCATGAAACATGATCTCATAATTTATTAAATTGTGCACCAAAATACATCATGTTAGGTTATAATTTAAGCAAATCAATTGATTAGCATTAAATCATAAAAATTTTATTGATTTTCTACAGAAAATATAAAAAATATTACATTTTTTCTTGCCACGACCTTCCAAAAAAATCACAAAATTGCATCTTTTTGAAAAATTCTAAAAAATTATTCAGTTTACATACAATTTTTAAAGAATATTTATTAAGAGTTACATATTGTGTTAACAAAAAAAAATAGTTTATCAAAATTGACCATCTAGTTTTTGCTTGATAGTCTCTTGAACACGTGTACCCCCATATTGAAAATGTAAATTTTACAAGTTGTTTTTTGCAAACTTTGGAAATAATTGAAATGTACCAAAAAGACACAATCTAACAGTCACTATAATTGATATACTCAATGAAACTGTATTATACATATAAAATTAAGGTCGAGACTGCCAAAAAACACATATAATTAAGTGCGGTAGTAACCCCCCCCCCTTCTGTCAAATACTTTCTATCTCTGTTTTTAAACATATTTATCTGTAGATTAAACACCAATCAGTGTTATGTAGTTTTAATTAATGTTCAAGCTACACAAGTACTTACTTATCCTCTTCTTGTCCCGAGGGCACATGAGGTAATCAAGCTACATAAACGCAGTGTAATTGTTGGAAGAGAATGCATACAATACGTAGAATTATATTACACACTCATTTACCATTTTTACATTTCGCTGCATTCCTAGCTTTCTTTAACAAATAACCCACTTTTTGACCAAACCATTATTATTTTAAAACACTTGTTGTGCGCCAAAATTATAACCGGAAATTTAGCACGCCGTGTAAAAAAAGAACCGGATCCGAAAGACACTGGAGTTACCTTAACATCCCGTAATTTTCATAAAACTGTGCAGAAGATTCCAATTAATAATTCGGTGGTTTTTTGAATTGAAAACTGTGTCCGCAGCTGTCGCCCACGATGAAAAATCACATTATAACTTTATTTTGTGATATCATCACATTAAAACGTTAATTTCATTGTGGGCGACGGCTGGTGACACATTTTCCTCTTCAAAAAACTACAAGAAAATGCGCCATTTTTCATCACTTTTGACTAAATCTTAAAAATATGCCAAAATGTTAAAGTCATAATTATTGCTAGAAAAGTGTATAACTTGGTACCGTATATACACACATATTCAAGATAGTATATATAGTATAATATTTTCATGGGATTAAAACAACTTTTGAATTTTGGGGCGAATATTGAAAGAAACTGTACCTTCTTCTTTCTGTATGTCTATTTCTTTTCCTGCCATCCATCTTTGTCTTTCTTTCCTAGATATTTTTAAAAAATGGCTACATACTGGTATTTTATTATATCATTAAGAGTGCAATTGCAACGCTTAATGATAAAAAAGTTTGTATCATTAGGGGTTGACCATGTAGCTTTTGGCTTGTTTCATTAAGCGTTAAGGATGCTGTGCATTTGCGACGCTTAATGATAAAATTGTATCATTAAGCGGCGATATATCATTAGCGGTTGATGTTGTCAACTATTAATGCAATAATTTATAGCATTAGGGGTTGCGATTGTATTGTTCATTTGCTAAAATTCAAATGAATTATAAGCAGTTGAAACATATGTACATAATTATAAATATATAACGCTACACTCTATCCAATCAGAATCAAACAGTTCGCTATTGATGTTAAAGCGACAGTACAGCTGAAAACACATGTGTGAATAACTTCAGATTTAGCCATTGTATCGTTAGGAAATACGAAATAACGTTGATTGTGACAGTTGAAGTACATAAAAATCCTTTTTACATACCTAATTAATGTAATTATGAGCTTCCGGAAATTTAAGGGTCGAACAAACCGAAATAATCTTATAGCGTTTATTTGTACCACGTGGATTTTGATTGACAGTAATTGACACGCGTACGTGCTGAAAACTACAATATCTTTGCCCGACTACGGTCATCATGGTATACGAGATAAAAGGGACTCTCTAAACGGAAAACATCATCACTTTCTCGATAATTTATTAACGTTTACCAATTTCAATTCATTTTAAAATTAACAGACATAAATATGTCAAATTATCCCTCAAGGGGCCTCATTTACAAAAATGAATTTAGGTTGTAGCAACTCCTACGATAAACACGCAAAATACATGCTTACAAAATAATAACTGTGGTTATTTTAAAAACTTTGAACAATTATTACCTTATTTTCTTTGCCAATTCACTCAAGTAAGCAGGCCTACCCGGTCTCTTACTCGACATGCTGGTTTGTTTATAGTAAATACGCATGCGTAATGGCATAGAAAGTGGAACCCTGTAACACGTGGCGATGTATATATGTATAGGTTATACCTAATTATTAATTTTAATGAAATAATTAGATTTATTTCACGGAGAAATTTGTAATTTTCTGAAAGTTTATACATTTATGAGTAGAACAAAAATACCGAACCCGATCGGAAAATTTTTTCAAGTCGGTTTTTAATAAGATGCGCCGTACTGTCTCTTTAAACAATATTCTAAAAAATATTATTCATACATGTACATTCATAGGAGGAGAGACCCTATAAATCAATAAATCAAATGATTATAATAATAATAATAATAATAATAATGATAATAATAATACATCAGTTGGATGTACTAGTTATCCGACATCCCGTTTTTTACCTGCCTCACGCAGAAACATTGCGAGATGGCACAATTGTTTGCGATTATGAATGGCAAGGAGTTGAACTAACTTAAACATTAAAGGACGAGACCAGTAATATTTTTTTTAATACAATACCCGTAGACTTTTATATAATGGACAGATAAGTATGAAATGGAATTCATCCTCGACTTCACCTAAATTATATTTACAGATACGCATCAGACGCACAGATTGCAACGCTTAATGATATTTGTATCATTAAGCGGCGTTTTTTCATTAGAGGTTGATACAGAGCCTGGACTCTTATTATTTGCCATTTCTTTAACAGCTTTTACAATTTCTTCATTACAAATACTTCTATCACACATTTCAACGTCACTCTCATCTAATCTTTTCTTAAGAAATGATAAAAAATGTTTTTTTACTTTCTTCTTCAATTCTAACATATGAATATAATTTTGAATAAAAATTGTATTGAATTTCTAATAACTCTTCTGTACTATTTCTTACAACTTCATTTTCATTAAGTAATTCTTTAAGTGAATTTGATTTTTGTCTAATTTTCTCCAAATTCAAGAAATATTTTGTACATTTATCATACTCATTTTCCCATTGAGCCTTTGATCTAAGAATTGCACCTCTACATTTTTCCATTTCAAACTCCGACAGTTCACTTTTCAATGCTTCATATCTATCAATATCTATTTTTTCACCATTTGCAATTCTCTCCGATAACCTTTTTATTTTGTTTTGTAAAGCATAATATTCTTTGTTACATTCCTTAATTCTATTTTTACTATAATACTGCGAAAATTTCTTAATCTTGTACTTCAAATTATCGCACCATACTAAAAAACATGTGTTATATAACATACAATCTTTTTCTTTTTCTATCAACCGTACAATGTTTTCTATGTATATTTCATCATATAATAGTTCATTATTGAGAATCCATAAGCCAGGACCTCTTTCTACATCTTCGTTATTAAATTAAAGTATAACCATTGAATGATCACTCAAGGTAGTTTCAACATAATAAATATTTCGTACAAACTTGCTAAGTTCCTGAGATATTAATATATAATCTATTCTACTTTGAACAAGGGTATTTACAACAACCATTTTTCTAGAAAACATTTTCGTTGTCACATTTCTATTCCTCCATATATCAGTAACACAGTGTGTGTTCATTAATTCAAACAATGCTTTATAACTTATATCATACATATAAACTGTTTCCCCACACCTATCAATTTCACCTAGTGTATTATTAAAATTTCCCAATATCATAAGATTATTTGATCTGGTATTTTTTCTGATATAACATCAAAAAATGACGATCTCTCTGCTATCTTGTTCGGTGCATATATATCAATAATATCAATTACATTTTCATTTTCCTTATATCTAATATGTAAAAATCTTCCATCTAAACCTTTTACAAAGTTAACATTTTCTTTCAAATCATTCCTTATCAAAAAAGCAACGCCTCTAGCAGATCTATCATAATTGTCGTAAATTATTTCACCATTCCATAAATGTTTGTATCTTTCTATAAATTCATTTTTCCAGTGTGTTTCTTGCAATCCAATAATGTCATACTTTTTTCTACAAACAAACTAAATATAGTTTTCATTTTATCAACATCACATAGACCATTGTAGTTCCATGAAGTAACTAACATAACACAGGTATATAATAAAATAAAAATAATTCTATCCATTTTATTTGTTCTTTTTAGCCTTTACTTTCTTTACTTTTTTCTTTCTTTTCGTCTTCCATTTGATGACTATTTCATCATCCGGCTCAGAAGATTCCGAACTTTTGGTTTTTTCACCCGTTGTTGCCTCATTTTCCCTTGGTTCATTTTCTTTTTCGTGATCTCTTACTGCACCTGCGCTCTCTCGATCGGGGGTTCACTCACTTTTCCTTCATTTTCCTTCACTGTAGAACTTGTTTCGAAGTCTTCTTTCATCACGTCTTCATTTTTTTCTCCTCGATCTTCTCGAACACCCTCGTCTTTCTGCGTTTCTTCCATTTCGATTTCTGTTTCCCTCTCTTGGCCCTCTTCGTCCTCCTTATTCACCTCTTCCAACGGACCATCGTCTGCGTCGTCTTATCTATTCTTACAAAAATGACAAGCAAATATATATTTGCCGACTAGCCCAGAATGCATACGGGGGAGCCGGAAGTTTATTTTAAGCTGAACAATACAAAATTGTATCATGTACATATACTGTAAGTGTAATATAAAAAATCCCTGCCTCACCCTTTTTTAACAAATATTTGAACCTTTCATCGACGACGTGACCGGCCAGAAAAAACCAGAAATAAAAAACTATTAAATAGAAAAATCTCTGGAAACCTGTGTCCCAAACCATGTCAAAGTCGCAAATGCGCGCCGTCTCAAGGTTAGTGCAGGGACTTTACAACAAAAATATGAAAATTTTTAAGCTTCTAAATTATAGTATAATAAAAAATAAAAAATAACAATTTTTTATTGGTGTAAATTTGATGCGTCTTTGTAAGAAGACGGGCTAGAACTGATTTCTCGTGCTATACGAACACCAATCATACACTCGTCACCACGTGACTCGTAACTATGAATTTCATTGGATACAATTTTCTACTCGAATCAACAAGACAATTATTTTCCGCTAATCTCCGTACCGCGGAAAATATTAAGTCTTATCTATTCTTACAAAAATGACAAGCAAATATATATTTGCCGACTAGCCCAGAATGCATAGAAAAACACCAAAGTTAGGGTGAGGCGACGAAATGAATCAGGGAAAAAACAAAATATAGCATACATTTGATAAATTCAAAACAAAAATGTGAAAAACTTTATGATAATCATAACCCCAATTTTCTGGAAACTGCCAATCGGTTTTCTAACTGATCTACAGCATACATGTCCTTACTAGAATCGCACTTCCAGCGCCCGTGTCTTTTAATACACCTTTCGTTTACATTTGAACCGACTGCAGCTGTAGCTCCGCCTGATCGAAGCGAATGTAAACCTAAATTTAAACCAGAACTGACCTCTTTGAGCCTGGAAATAATGTTTTCCCTTGCAGTAGTGTAACTAATCTTTTTGTTTTTATATATCAACTTTGCAATACCATGTGATCTGAAAACTGGCTTAAATAAAAAATCTGAAGATAAATTAATATCTGCCAACATAACATATTTTTGCAACATTTTCACAGGACAAGCACTTGTGGAACCATTTGCGACCAACACCTCGTTTCCTTGCCGGTATTGGTCAGTTTTACTTTTATTAATGTACACACATAAATAATCATCAACAAATTTTACGTCACAACATTTTAGGCTACTTAATTCGTCATAACGCAAAAAAGCGGCAAAACTCAACAAAATCATAGCCAAGTCTCTTACGATCAGCACATCCGTAGATTCGATATATAAATTGCACAAACGAATCAATATATCAGATGAGACAGGGTCCTTTCTGGTTACTTTGGGGGTTGCGATGCGCTTGGCCGCCTCTTGTAGACACTTGACATAAGAATTGCTGGTAGGATCAGCAAATCCATGTAATTCGTGAGCCCACTTTAAAGAATAGATCGCGTGATTGACCACATGAGAAGATGAACCTTGATCCAATAATTGTGTAATATACAATGCTACAAACTACTATGGTAAGATTTCGTTGTGTTAAAACTCTTCCCCTGAAGAATATAGTCGGACATCTTGTATGCCAAATCGTTCAAAATGTCGTTATTTCCGGCTCCGCTTCTGGCTACGTCATCGATTATTTTTTGTCGTATCCCGATGTCTGTCAAAATAAAATAATCTAATGATTAAATCTGAAAACGACCATGTCAAACTGAAGGGGATCATTACAAAATACCCCCTTTTTATATCTTCCCTTCTCTATTATATGAGTTCTTTGCAAAACTAACGAATCTGAAATACTTGAACAGTTTTGTAACAAAGGTCAAAAAGGAGCTGAAATCCACCTAGGAACAACTAGTGTCCCTAACACTTTTTCTGACAAACATTTTTTGATTGTTTTTGAAATAAACACTGGTGGAGGGACAAGCCACATATTTGATCCCGTCCATGAAAAATTAAATGCGTCAATTCCGCTAGTACCAGGACACCAAGACTTTGAGTAAAATACTGAACACTTTGTATTGTAATGCGTTGCAAACGCGTCAATGTCATGCTGACCATACTTTTCACACAAATAATTGTACACTGAAATTCTAATGCCCCAATCATCTCTATCAGTCTGCCTACTGATCAAATCAGCTTCTTGATTTTCCGATCTCGGGATCCATTTTGGAATTAATGTAATTTTGTTGTAACTACATGACTGAAAAATATCAGAAGCAATTAATTGCAAATTCTTTCTTACTGCCAACCTCTAAAATATGAGACACATTTTTGTTGTCACTGTAAACAACCAGAGACGAACCTTTTAAGTCATCTGAATGCGTGTTTATTATTCTATGAACTGATTCTAATTCTCGCCAAGTAGAACTCTTATTGCATTCCCTCTGGCTCCAAGAACCAGACAAAGTAACTCTGTCCTTCTGTAGGACTATATCCCCACCCTGCTGTGAGGAACTCTTGTCTGATCGCTGAACTGTTGGGTTAATATAACCCCCACAACCTACATCTGATGCGTCACTGAATAATTCAAAATCTCTCGTTTCTGATAAATCAATGTTTCTAAACAATGCACCGCTACAGTTCAATGACTTTATGCTTTCTGACCAAAACAAAACTTCCTGAATTGCATTTTCTGACAACAATACTTTGCTATTCCAACTAGCCCTCGTCTCTACACAAAAATATAAAAATCTAGTCATAATCCGGACTACATTTCCAAAAACAGCTTTCATACTTATGATCTGACCCGTCAGACATGCAATAAGTCTAACACTAAACATATTTGAACGCTTTGATTTGATCAAAATATCATTTACTAAAGACATTGTCCTACTTATCCTCTCCCGAGACACCCTGACAAAACCATTCTGAAAATCCCATTCTAAACCTAACCAATTCACGTTTTGAGACGGAAACCACTGACATTTTTCATGAGCTAACAAAAATCCAAACTTTTGTAACTCATCCCTGACAAAACAACTGACTCTAAAAGCGTCCGACTGTGAAGCACTTCCTCCCAAACCGTCATCCAAATACATGACAATTTTGACATTATTGGACCTCATGTACTTAACAAAATGCCTAGTAACTTTTGAAAAAATGTAACCAGCTGTAGATAAACCAAAAGGCAGAACATTGAATACATAGTACTTTTGCCGACCATTGATATTCCAGCTAAAGCCCAGATACTGCCTGTGTTCTGCAAATATAGAAATATGATGGTATGCTGACTTAAGATCAAATGTGAAAACAAAATCACCGATATCAAACACGTCTCTCGCTACTTCAGCGTCCTCATATCTATACCTATATTTATGCAAATGAAAATTCACATGTCTACAGTCTAGGACTAACCTAGGCTTACCTGATCTGTTATATGCAACAGTAAGCGGATTGACCACACTTGGCTTAGTACTCACCTCTGAAATGCAATTTTTTGCCAACAAAGACTCGATTTCTGACGAAACAAATTCTACATTTTCTAATGAGGATATATTGTTTTTTAATTCGACACTTTCTGGAATTGTTTAAAAAGGAATTTTATATCCACGAGAAATTATATCTCTAATGTAATTGTCCACACCTGTTTCAACCCACCTTGATAAACAGGTATTTAAATGCCCGACAGGGCTTACCTTGTTAGTAGTGCACTCGTCCGTGACCGACGTCAACAGGCGTGAATTCGAATAGTTTTGTTCTGAAACTGAATTGTTATCTGAGTTTCTGAATGTATTACATGTAACAATACTTATCTCTGCCGAATCGTTGAGCTTCCTTCTACAGTCTCTCGCCCAGTGACCTTTAAACCCGCATCGATAGTACGTCCCTGGCTTGACCGTAGGTGACCTAGAGTTGTCTTTCTTGTATGGGTGTGGCCTTGAATAGTCGTTTGTTGGTTTCCGCTGTGCCTTTTGTTGTTTGTCCTTTTTCTCTGCTTTATTTTGTGCCTTGTTTATTCTTTTTTCATCGTCAGAATCGTCAGCGATGGGATTAGCTTGGTATTCAGCTACTACCTTCCACCCTAAAGGACTAGAATCAGCTATTTTTATCAATTTCTGTCTCTCATTCAAAAGTTCAATACCTTCACCAATCTTTGTCCGGGCGGTGTTTATGTTTTCAACGCCAAGGTTGGCGCTATCCAAACTGGCGTCTGCTTCCCTCAGCTTAGTGATGACCTGTGCGTTTCCCCGGTACTGCGCTTCGTTTCCATGACGTTTAAACTTATAACTGCCAAAAATGTTCTCCTCTATTTTTGCTAACTGCGATGACGAGAGTTCCTTCTGTGTTGTTTCCATAGACGATTGAAAATTCTTGAAATTGCTGTCTATCAGAGTCTTCATGCTGCTTAAAATTTGATTTTGGGACGATTCCACTGCTTTTTTAACTTCGGAGCTAATTATTTGCTGAACCTCGGAACTTATACCGGCATCCCCGTATTCGTCCATGATAGATGCGTCTTTGTAAGAAGACGGGCTAGAACTGATTTCTCGTGCTATACGAACACCAATCATACACTCGTCACCACGTGACTCGTAACTATGAATTTCATTGGATACAATTTTCTACTCGAATCAACAAGACAATTATTTTCCGCTAATCTCCGTACCGCGGAAAATATTAATACTTCACTCTCACACTCGACTGGCACGAACACTCGTCTCCCCGTTCAAGACACTCGCGACACAATTGTTCTGTACAGGTTCTAGCGTAGTGACCTTGTTATTAGGGTCTTCCGTTTCCAACGGAAGACCCTCTTGTTATTCTTCGGTTTCTTTTTATTATTATTATACTTTTTCTTTTTTTTCTGACTCCTTTTCCGCTTCATAACTCAAAAAGTTTTCAACCGATTTTAATAAAACTTTCAGCGATTGTTGCAAGTTGGCGTCCCTCAAAGATATTAAAGTGTAAATAACAACGTCACTTCCGTTTTGACGTTACGTCATTTTTAAAATTTAAAAAAAGTCATTTTGTCCGGGGCTTTTCTCAAAAATGCTTTAAGATAGAGGCTTTAAATTTTCCATGATTATAAATTTGTCAATTTACCTGTGCAATAAGGCTGGAAACAGAAATCCGTCACTTCCGGTCGAAACCGGAAGTGAATCAAATTTTTCAAAAATTTGAATTTTTTGATCAAATCAAAAACGTATATGTGTTTTTTGAAGCTTTTTAAGCTGAATCTAACACTGAAAGCCGTTTTAAAATCGGACAATGCATTACAGAGATATTTGGGTTTTAAAATTGATTTTTCCGGAAATTTTGATTCTGCGTTCTTGGTTTAAAAAATAGCGTTAAGTTCAATGTGAAATTAACTCGTACCAAAAATAATTGTTACGTCGTACTTAAACACATTCGGATTTTTTTTGTTAAGTCGTACTTAAAATTGTATAAGAATTTGTTAATTCGTACTTAAAATCATTCGGATTTTGTTAAGTCGTACCAAGAATTATTCGATTTTTTAATTATTTTTGTTTTAGGGTCTCTTGTTATTGGTTTAAGAACTTTTCTTCTTACAGGAACTTCAAGCTTTACTTTTTACATTAACGGAAGACCCACTCGTTGCTTTGCAACGAGATTTGCTCTAGTTTTTTGTTTGTTTTTTTTTACATCGGAAACAAACAAACTTAGGACACGCCCTGAATAAGTGATCACCAGTATAACAAAGGGAACACACTTTCATTTGCCCGTTATGAATGACTCTGTAATATTCTTTCCTGAATTTTAATTGTATAGGGAAACGATGACATGTTTGGCGGTAGTTTCACTCGGACATATCTTGTCCCATCTGCAATGTTTGTTCCTAGATAAAAACGTCTTTTTATTGGAGATACCATTTCCACTTTCATTGCCTCTAACGTGTTTTCTATTTCTTCATCTTCGATATATGCAGGGAGATGTAGAAAGCTTACCATTATAGATGTTTGTACTACTTATGTGCATTCAAATATCTTTTCTCCTATTTTAATACCCTCCAATAGATACTGAATAGGGGCTCTTCCATCAAGTGTAACTTCATATAAATTTCCGGATCTAGAAACACAAGCAAACATAGCCCCAAAACCACAATGTTCATGCACAAATTTGATAATGTTGTCAGATTTAACCTGTCCATTATCTAATACATCTACTGTGATTGTATTTTCACGACAATAGCGTCTTTTCACTGAGTTTGTGTTATTTTGGGATCCGCCCCCATGGCCTCCACTCGACGTGGCAGGCATCCTGCCGTTTGTTGACTCAAAGTCAACGAAACGAGGACAAACAGTTTACAAAGTCTCTTATGTACAGTTAATAATATATAAATAGTGCCTGTTTGGGAGGGTACCAGTTGAAATTGACACCCCGAGAAAACCATTGTCAACCGACGCGAAGCGGAGGTTGACAATGGTTTTCGAGGGGTGTCAATTTCAACTGGTACCCTCCCAAACAGGCACTATTTATTTTATTATACTGAATGTCTTAATTTTTATAGCAAATTTTACTGCTTTTATATAGAAAAGACGTGAATTCTACGGCGAACCGTACGCGCATAATTAACGCGCATGTAACAATTCGTTCGATCGGCCCGTTGCTAAGCGTGCGAGGGAGAGAGAACGGATTGTCAACTGCGTCTAAACCAATCAGATTGCAGTATTTAACATGAAAGTATAATAATATAAATTGATACAACTGGGCTCCTGTTAAGAAGCTTTACTACTTACATTTAAACGAAAACTAACAAACTATCAGCTCCACGAAATCTATCCGTGCACTCTCGGCTGAAATCAAACCGGGAGTTCCACAAGCCCGACCCTTTATCCACTCGGCTATGGAGTAAGTTATATGTTGCAGTCGATAAAATCCTTTTAATAAAACGATCAGAGGTCATCAATTTTGAGACGATGTGTTATTACATGTACCTGTTCCGCACGATCAGTAATCCAATTGAAAGCATTATACTATAAATAACTCTCTCAAACACCGGAAATAAACAGCAACACGTGTTTACCTTACCATTTATAAATATATTGAAACATTTAAAAGTATACTCTAGCGGAAAAAAGAAACTGTGCATTATTTAATATATGAAAAAACATTTAAAAATTACAATGAACAAATTTTATTTTTTGTAATACTGTTAACACATGTATTCGTAACAACGTCTCATAACACATTAATGTCAACGTCGAATAACGTCAATTTCAGCACACTCGAAAGTCACTGTTATTTGAAATTGAATTAACAAAATTAATAACGCGTGTGACCACCATTTGCGTTCATGCATGCTTGACAGCGACGCCTCATTGATGCCACTAAAGTGTTCAGAAGTGCTTGAGGGATGTTGTTCCAGATGTTGGTTAAAGTCTGGCCGAAATCAGCCATTGTCACTGGCTGATTTGGTAAACGGCGTAAATATCCCAGACGTGCTCGATCGGCGACAAATCGGGGGAAACAGCTGGCCAAGGCAAGACATCGACATTCTGTTGAACAAACAAGTCCCTGACTATACGTGCAACGTGTGGCCTTGCGTTGTCTTGCTGCAGAGTGTTGTTATTTTGATGTCTCTGTAAGAAGGGTATCACATGAAGCTGAATAATTTCATCTCGATAGCGTACGCCGGTGAGATTTCCATTGACAATTTGTAGAGGGGTCCTTCCACGTGCTGATATTCCACCCCACACCATAACGCTACCTCCACCAAATTGTCGACGTTGCACAACACAAGCGTCCTGGTAACGCTCCCCAACGCGACGATACACCCTACAACGGCCGTCACTGCTATCCAAATGAAATCTGGATTCATCAGTGAACAGAATATTGGCCCAGTCCTGTATTCTGAATCGCAGATGTCGTGTGCACCACGCTAGTCTGGCGATACGATGACGTTGAAGCAGTACTGGGCGCACCGCTGGACGTCTTACGATTATGCACAGTTCTTGGACTAATTGGTCGAAGCCCTGGAATGCTACGGGCAGTCAAACTTGCTGTCTGGAAACGATTTCTCAGATGCACAAGTCTAATGTGGTTGTCCTGTTGACGTGACGTCACACGAGGTCGCCCAGAGCGCGGTCGATCCTGGGTGTTGCCAGATTGTTGAAAACGTCTCCATATTGACTGGATGGTGTTCCGATGAACTCCAAAGTTTCTTGCTATCTAGTACAGTATTTTGTGCCATTCCAGCTTGCAGCATCCCAACAGCACGATTACGTTGGTTTTCGTTGAGTCGTGGCATGACATAGGGGTAAATTTTGTTGAAACTAAAGTGATTTCCTTAACAAAAAAAGTTTAAACAAATCCTTTACAGTTCTTATTCCAAACAGTATTGGCCCGTAAAACTCGTACGTACAAATTCTTCAATAAACAACAGGTGCTCACTAACCATGAAAAAGTCCGTGCACCCAGACGGTTACCATCCGATATTGTCAAAAACAATACCATTATCGATTGTTTAAATTTTATAAATACAAACAATAGATATAGAAAAATTATACTAAATTTTATAATGCACAGTTTCTTTTTTTCCGCTAGTATACAAACGAACCAGGTGTGACCGTTTTGAAAACAGGTGCAATTTCCCTGAAATTGCGGTTGGGTTTACCGATAAGTGTTATCCTCAAAGACACATCCGGAAAGAATACAAATTGATTTGAAATACAGTGCATCTTTTTCGGTTTTTTTAAATCAATGGATTATTGATACTAGTAAATGATCAGCAAAAGAATTGCATATATTAAACATTTTATTCAGATATAAGCAGCAAGCCCAATGCTTTGTTGTGCAATGAAATGCCCACAGGCCTATGATATATATACATATATTAATGATGCATGTAATATGCATGAGGGTGTAATGCTTCGTTGAACAGTGCAAATTTTATTAATAGCCAAAAAACGAAAGAGAAGATAAACACGGCAGAACAGTTGTAAGAACTGACGGCTGTTGTGTTTAGCTAAGGATCATATTCATGGTATTTATGGTTTTTTTTAAGAAGATGGGGAATAAGATAGCGCATATGCCCATTGGTTTAGTCGTAAAATACAATTTCAATTTTATTTATTTTTTTCATTTAAATCTATTTCATAATTTTATAATAAAAGTTTAAAAAAGCACATATTCTATTTAGTTTTGAATATTTCAACAATTGCAAACGATAAGGAAAAAAATATTAAGCTCAAGTGTCGATGGTATCGAACCCACAATCTAAAAAGCCTAGTTCTATAAGGTTACATTAGTACCATCTTCCCAAGTCAAGAGTTTATGATCCGCTCCACTCTACATAAACCACACGGGTTTATGTGGAGCGGAGCGGATCAGACACTATTGACTTATGATCGAAGATGTAACTAAGGTTACATGAGGTCTGGTGCACTAACTACGGAGCCATTCAGTCACAACAAAGTGTGTTGTTTAAGGCCAATAATCTACGGACATGTTATTTTTCTAAAAGTTCAACAAGTTGTTGGAATACAAATTGATTTTTTAGGTGTATAATGGTCATCACTCCTCGTTTTTGTTGATTGAAATCAGTTTGTTTTCCATTAGATCCACTCTATACAATAAAAAGCATTGAAGTTCTAAAATATAACACTATTTGTTTTTTTTTTATTCGCATACGCAAGTTTAAATCAATATATTCCAAGTATATTGGACATATTTTTAGGGTTAAAAATCGATGTTATATGAAATATACATTGCTTTAATTTAAACGATTTTTAAAAGAATTATCAAATTTGTTAATATTTTTATTCCACAATATCTTATCCGTCCTAATATAGGCATTTTACACGCATTATTCCCTCATCTTCAAATTTATATAGGACATATACATTAGTGATGCTCGTAGTATCTTGAAAATAGTAGATCGAGATCCCCAACATATATCCTATAGTATTTACATTTTTTCAGTGTCATTGTCTGTGATAAGACTATGAATCGGTTTCGTAATTTACAAACCAATAAATTCAATTGCAAATGACGTATTGTTGGGGCGCAAGCGGGGTTTGCATAATCAATATTCTAATATTTAATCGTACAATTGCTGAAAATTATATAAGTAATTATTCTTTGAATATTATAAGGTTTTAATTTCGGTCGGGGCGTGATCAAATCCATCACAAGCCCTACTGCATGCGATCGCCGAGATGCGTGCGCGGATTGAGGTGGATGCTCCAGTCCTCTCCCCCTAAGCCGAACAGTATTAGTTAGCATTCTGGACTATATTCAGAAGACTAGTATGAATATATACGATAATCAGTACGAGGAAAATATCCAGTCCTTTTGTTTCTTTTAATATTTTGTTCCAGATGAAAAATCATTAACTTGGATTATTTTTGGTAGGGGATTGGAGGGGGTTGGGGTTCAGGATATATCCCCCGTGAAAAATATCCGAGATTCGTGCATTTGATGCTTAGTAGATTGAAAATTGCTTTATTCTTTTAAGTGATCATATTGAGAACTAAGCCTAATTTATGCTTTGATAAAACATATTGCTGTATAGTGGATTCTATAAAAGTCTTACTTTAATTTAGACAATAGTTGTGCATCAGAGTCATTTAGTGACTTTAGAAACATTGCCTAGTCTCATCACAGCATTTTTATTATTTTCGGAAGTATGAACAAAAACCGAGGGGTGGGGGATGCATGCGCGGATCTAGAGGGGGGTCCGGACCCCCCCCCCCCCCCCCGGAAAATGAGAAAAGTAAAATTATTAGTAAAATTATCGCAAATATGCCTCGGACCCCCCCCCTGGAAAACACATATATATATGCTTTGGAAAGGCGTCGGAAGCGAAAATATTAAGAGTGATATTGAAATTTTTTTTTTTCAACAGGGAAGATTTTATTTTTTTTTGAGTTATAGGTTTACTACTTTACCCCCCCCCCCTTCACGGATTAGGAATTTCATGATTTTCGGAACTAGGTTTTTTTTTCTTTTGCTTGTCAACATTTCTGATGACTAGTGTAGCCCCCCCCCCCACTTTCAATTCGGACCCCCCTGGAAAAATTTTCTGGATCCGCGCATGGGATGGGCTGTTGTTCCTCATGTACGTTCACAATCTCCTGTCTTCTTTGTACCCGTTGCCTTCCATCAATTGTAATGCCATAATAAGTCTTCTCTTAACTTTTCTTAGTTCATTTCATGATACTTATCTACTTGGATAAATACTAGTCGTTTCAATGAATAATATATATTATGACTTTTTAGCTCACATGAGCTGAAAGCTCAAGTGAGCTTTTGTCCGGCGTCCGTCTGTCTGTCCGTAAACATTTTACATTTTCGACTTCTTCTCCACAACCACTCGACCACTTTCGATTTTTTTTTATACAGGATTAATTCTACTACATTGTCCTGATATTTTGTATACGACTCTATAAAGCTGGTTTTATTATGTATATCTAAAATATTCTAACTCCAAAACTAGTCCAGTAATGTATCCTGAAATTGTTGGCTTATAAGGCTTAGATGCTAATAAATAAGGAATAAATTTTCACGGAAAGAGGTATAGCGCCTTTTCCCAGTATTTCGCCTACACCTGTGTTTGGACGGAAAGTACCTGTTACTAAAAATAGCTTCAGGTACCAAGCTGTCGCAATATGATTTTCGAAACCTAGATACACTGTACTTATTTTATAATGGTGTCTTTTACAACTTATTTGTCATAAATTATGGAAACTCTGTGTATAATAGTAGTTGATATTTATGGCACGCCAAATTCACAAAAATGTGCTAAACATAGTTTCACAGTCGATAAACTAGGTTTATCGACTGTTAACTATAGTTTACGGATGGTAAACTATAGTTACCGACGTTAATCTTCATTTCACATCTGTAAACTATAGTTAACGCGATAATCTATGTTTCACATCTGTAAACTATAGTTAACACTGAAAACAATCATTTGCGGTTGTTAAACATAGTTTATCTGATAAATAGGGTTTTATGATCAAGAAACTACGGTTCACAAATCTAAAGCACGTACGCCGAATTCACACAAATTAGCAAAACATAGTTTCACAGTCGATAAACTAGGTTTAACGGTTGTAAACTATAGTTTACGGATCGTAAACTATAGTTACCGACGTTAATCTATATTTCACATCTGTAAACTATAGTTAACGCGATAATCTTTGTTTTTCTGTCTGGAAATACGCGTTAACAATAGATTTTGCTGATAAATATAGATTCACATCTATAAAATATAACTTACATTCGTCAACTATAGTTTAGAGTTGTTAATCATAGTTTCACAATCGTGAAACTATATTTATCGGATAAATTATGTTTTGCAATCGCAAATGGTTGTTTTCAGTGTTAATTATAGTTTTACACTTCTGAAACATAGTTTATCGCGTTAACTATGGTTTACAGATGTGAAATATAGATTAACGGCGTTAAATATAGTTTCACAGATGATAAACTAGGTTTATCGACTGTTAACTATAGTTTACGGACGTTAAACTATATAGTTAACAATAGTTTATTGTTAACTATAGTTTACAAACCGTAAATTATAGTTAACGATTCGTTAACTATAATTAACGATCCGTTAACTATAATTTTCATCTGCAAAACCATATTTAACGGTTGTAAACTACGAATAATAATCTAAGTTTATCTGTCTTCAAATAACGTTAACGATAGATTTTGCTGATAAATATAGATTCACGTCTGTAAACTATAATTTACATTCGTTAACTATAGTTTAGAGTTGAAATATAGTTTCACAGATGTAAACTATAGTTAACGAATCGTTAACTATAGTTTCGGATCCGTAAACTATAGTTAACAGCCGATAAACCTACTTTATAGACTGTGAAACTATGTTTAGCTCATTTTTGTGAATTGATATTCTGAACTGTGATAAGTTTAAAGAAAATACAATGGATCTAAGTGTAAATAGAGTACATGTATAGTGTTAATGAAGAGATCTATATAAATTATATTGGGTTTGCTCATACTCAGACTCAATTAAACAAGATAATTTTTAAAAAACCAGAGAAGAATAGATACATGTAACTTAACCTCTCTATTCTTTTCATGTTTCAATCTAAGTAAAAAAAAAATATTAAACTACTTAGTGGATTCGATCCAGCGGCCACAAAATCTAAAAGACCTCCGCATTACCACTAGGCCACGCATCTAACATTTTCAGAAGAAGCAATTTCAATTTGTATGGCTGTATACATGATTGTATTAGAAAAGACACTAATTGAAATATTTGTCTAATTTTCAGTACAAAGACCACGTTAAACCAAAACTAATTTAATGTAAACGTGTACTACAATACCTGTAGAATATAATTTTAATCGGATGTCTTTGGTTTAGAGTGGTTCAAATAGTCAAATATCCAATTTTTTATCGTATACTAACTACTTTCCTATATATCCCTAACAAAACCTGAATATTTTAATGATGTCGTACAAGATAATTAAGACTCTTAGAGCATGGTGATTGTGTAATTTGCGTTCCTTTGAATATATCTAAACTAAATATTGTATAATATTGAAAATGTCTGATGTTTGCAAAAGTGCTATATTTGAGGCCAAATCGTATATTAAGTGCGCTATACCTCTTTATCTAAAATTGAGAAACGTTACGTGTGCGTGTCCTTGAACAGCCTAACTTATGCACACTCGCATTGACAAATATATACAAATCTCTTTTTTTTTGCGTGTATTTTATTTTTGTATGATACAAAAACTTACAGATGGTAAAATATATTCAACAATGGTAAAATTTTCCCCAAACTTGAAGAAACAGTGGAAGACACCAATTTTTTTTTGTAGAAAAATATACCTTTAAACCTTTGACTTAAACAACTGAAGCTTTTTATCTGCTTCGAGAAACCATGAAGGCAAGATACCATAGTTCATCCACAACATGTATACAGATTAAAAACTGGGATAAATTAATTGAAGGAAATATTTATACTTTAATCATTTGAAATAAAATGCAGAATAAAAATGAATATGAAGAAAATGCAAAAACTGATGTAAATGCTTATAAATGAGCCAACTCTTGCCAATCTCATTCCAAGACTAATTAGATGAAATTAAACATACTAAAATAAAATGAGTTTTAAATTGGATTCAACACAATCAATTGCAAACTTCACATTAATATAAAGATTTTTTGTTACCTTAATTAAGGTTTTATTTTACAGTGTCTCTTATAATTAATTAATAGCTTAAATTAAATTTACTTACTATATTTTATTTGACTAAAGTTAAAATCACCAAATGATGTACATGATTGTTAATAATTAAATCAGATCAGTGTCTCCGAGAAATGCCGGATTCGACTATGTCATCGTAGTCATCCTCTTGCTCACTGGTTTGGTCGGTCTGCAAAAACATAAGCAATCAGACTTTTTATTACAGCAAAAACTTTTCACTAATTAATAAATAAATGTATGGATGTTATTTTCCAGATCTAACCCTTACGATTGACAGTGTTGAAGATGTAAAATCTCCAAAATGGCATTTGAAATTCCAACTTAATTAAATAACAATTATAAAAAGTTTAATTTTTTCCAACCAATAATAAATAAAATAGATTATTGATGTACCATGTACTTCACTCAACCGTAATTTAAAAAATAATATATACTCATTAGCATTTCAAGAATTAAATCAATCACAATTTATGATTTGTGAACGCATTATAATTAAAACATCATGCATAACAAACCGCATCTTATACACATAAAGTAAATCAGTCAAAAAAGTGGCAGCTTTTTCAAGGTTCACTTTAACACATAACAGTACAGTACTTGGATCATGATGAAAAGTGACCTCACAACCTTTAACAAGCTCATAGAGGGACATTTGATGCAAAAAAAATTACTTCATATATCAAAAGATTCCAGCATATACTTATTAATAATATATACAATCTATATCACAATGAGCAAACAATGATATGTATAGTCATGCATAGATTAACAAATATGTCATGCAATCATTAACAGTCAAATTTGTAGAAAATGTTTCATACAGTATGCATAGGCATGTAGCTGGCGAGTTTGAGTATAAGCCATTTCTTATCTTCCATTATAAATGCATGGGATGTTATATACACAGTAAAGAAAATACTCATCAATAATGTGGATATTCTGTTTTTGACTTGAGGTTTTCAGGTAAACAACATTTAAATATATTTATTCAGCACTAGGATTGTACCACAGTCAAAAAATCATCAAGTAAATTGTAATTAATGTAATTACTGTACATTGAGCATAGATTTTACATATAAAGTTGATGGTCATACAAAAGGCATTAAAATTAGCAACAGCTCTCTTGTGCTCTCTCTCTCTCTCATATATACCGGTACTACGATGTATAAAATCAGCTCTTTTATCCCCCCAGGCTGCACACAGAAAAGATTACATATGATATTAACTTAATTAGATCCAATCCTTAGGAAGATTATTAATAACCGCTTATAATTTGACCACAGTACTGGTCAAATACTGCAGCAAATTTATATTGCACATGAATGATACTGAAGGAATGGTTATAGATGTTCACTGAAGGAATGGTTATAGATGTTCACTGAAGGAATGGTTATAGATGTTCACTGAAGGAATGGTTATAGATGTTCAAGAGCACACATCTTCCTTTCACACCTCCTCCAGGTACTCTGCTGGTACCCATCCTTCCTTCCCATCAACCCTTGCATACCACCAGTCATCTTCAGATGCGTCCAGCACTTCAACCACCAAACCTTCTTTAAAGCCAAGCTCAGTCTCGCTCTCGGGTACAAACTCGGCACAAGTTCTATATTTCACAGATGTCACAGAGTTGCTTCCCTCTTCAGGAGAGGTAAATCCAGAGTCACACACAGGAGAGGGAGGTCTGTCTCCGACCCCACAGGGTGCAATGTATGTTACTGGTGCCCAACCTTCACTGGTTCCCACCCTTACTAACCACCAACCGTCTGTTTTATCCAACACTTCCAATATAACTCCTTCTTCGAATGAGATTTCTCCCTTTCCTTCTGCTTCATATTTTGCCATGGATTTGTAAGCTTGAACAGAAGATTTCATAGATGTCACTTCTTGCACATTGTTTTCAACCTTTGAACCATATACCTTTTGAACAATTGGTAATTTTTTAGGAATTGGTGGTTTAACTTCAGCATTTGTGTCTTGTTTCCCACCAATGTTGGAAGAAAGTTTTGAAGCCAATTCTTTTGCAAAACCAGATTTCACTGGAGGCTCATTATTATTCTCCCCAGGAAGCACAGTTTTAGTTTCTTCTTTAGGGAAGGTTGGTTTTTTAGGTTTAGCCAGTACAGGTGGTTTTGATTTCGGTTTAGTCGATTCTTTCTTCCAACCTCCCTTTGATCCTGGTTCAAACCTTGACTTTGCCACTGCTGCCACAGAATTCTCTTTTCCTTCAGTCTTTTTTACCATTATCTTGGGAGGAACCATAGGCTTTTTATCCTCACTAACAGTCTTCTCTGGAATCAAAGGCTTAGGTGGAAATAATTTCTTTGGTTTTTCCACGGCACTATAGTGTTGTGATGTAGTCACTTCTACATTTGATTGTCTCCTTAGCCTATCTTGTAGAGCTTTAGCCAACTCTGAACTATCCTCCTGCATACTGAATCTTTTCTGAGCCACTTCATTCTTATTGGGCGGTTTAAGATGATTCCCTAGTCTATCACTTTTGGGAAGTAAGGCTGGCTTCCCTGTCACCAATTTATTTGTAAATTCTGGATTTGATTTTGTTTGTGATATTGGCAGCTGGGAAATTTGTACACCTGACTTTTTAGGGTAAGTGTTAAAATTTGCATCCTCTGTATTACCACTTCCATCTACCATTGTCTTTCGAGATTCGAACTTTGCCTTCAGAATTTCAGCTAAATTATTCCCTCCATCACTGTGTATTCTCTCCCTTGGCACTTGATTGGTCAATGGATTTGGGGATTTTCTTCCAGCATTGTCGGGTACAATTGCTAGCTTTGGAGGAAGAATGGGCTTCTTGTCTGAGTCAGAACTGGAATTAGATGACTGAGCCTCAAGCCCAGGCTTTGAGACCTCCTCTGATGGTTTGGAACCATACTTAGTTTTCAATGCAGCTGCAAGTGAAGACCGATCAATGGGTGGTGGGCCTGTTTTGCTATCATTAGTGGTCGCCATGGCAACTGGTGGAGGCGGTGGTTTAGAAGTGGGTCGCTTAATGGCCACATTCTTGATCTTCGTCAATCTCATGTCTACTTGTTTTGGTGGAGCAGAGAATGGTCTCTCATTGGCAACTCCTGGTTTGAGTTTATTCTGCAGTTCAGAGATAGAAAATCTGGGTTTTTCTCCCTCCCCCGGACTTTTCACTGGGACTTCATAATCGACCTCCTCGTAGGCATTTGTATGAGTGGGAGTGGCTTCTGGGTGTTCATACTCTTCGTCATCGCTACTTTCTATTGCCACTTCTGAATAGGCATCATTGCTTACATTAGATACATGATTATCCTAAGAAAGAAGAGAGACAGAAAATAGAATAGTGATTACACAAGATTTAACAATTCAGGGTTTTTCATCCATGTAAAGGAAAATATTCAAATCTGTCAATTTCAAGTTTACTACAAAAAGCTGATTTTTTTCCCTTTTTATAACCAAGTAGGAATAAAAACCCTGAATTATAGTTCATGCAAAACACTCAATAATATATAATTTATATGAGTTTGGAGAAAGAGAGTTTAACATTTTATTTTCTTATATATTTTATTCAATTTAGAGACAATTTAATAAGATGCAATAATATAATATATAAAGTTAATGTTTCAGATGCTTTGTTAATTTTATATGTTTCAAATGTTTTGTTAATTTTATAACAAAATATAGTAAAGTAATATATTTCAGATTTTATTTTATATTGCAAAAATACATGCCAGGAATAGTAAAAATATAGTTTCCAATATAGTTTACAATTTTAGAGACACTGTAATTTAAATAGCATGCATGTAAAAAATTTTAAAGTTTGTATCTAACTCTTTGATTCTCTTAATACTAAAGTCATACAGCTAACGTGTCATCCAACCCTACATTATAATTATGAACTGTAAGACAATCTTTCAATGTAAAGAACTTGCCACACATTTGTTTTAAGTAAATGATCCCTTAATGTTTTTCCCCCTATCTATTTTGTGTTTGACACATAATGATCCCTTGATGTAATTCTGCTATCTACCTCTGGTATAGCGTCCATTTCTTTGCTCTCTATGAAGGTGGAGGGGGCCCATCCTTCCTTACCCCCAATACTGACAAACCACCAGCCATCAGCCGTTTTCTCTTTAACCTGGGAACAAGTATTATCTTTGTTAGAACAATACAGTAAAACACATTTAGAGCAAAAACCCTATAATGAATTGACGCTTACAGCGAAGTGATTTTCTGTCTCTGTGACTATATTACATGTTGTTAATTTGACGGATATAACGAATTTCGCTTATAACGAAGTAAAATCACCCTTCCCTGGCACTTCATTATAAGCGTGTTTAACCGTATTCAATTAAAAAAAAAGGAAATTAAAGTAAATTTGGGGAAACTTCAGCATTCTTCTGCTATTTCAGTCTATATCTGTGATACACATTGTACAGTCAAACTTGTATTTTAAGCAGTCACCTGCAGGAGGCACCCAAAGTGACCTCTTAACAGAGGTGACCTTTGAAAAGAGACTTATGAATTTGCCAACATCAAAAACCTTATTAAAACAATAATTGGATTTTATTTTAATTATATACATGTACTTGATATTTAGTTTAATGTTTCAAAATGATAGATAAAGAAATTGATTTGGTGTTTTTTTATAGTATCTATTATATTTACAAATAAGTACAAATACATAACAATGCATTGTGCATGCAATTGTTTATATTTTTTAAAAATTATTAAGAAACTTCATTACGTGGTAAAATCTTGTCGCTGACATTTTCACAAAAATAACACTAACTATTTACATGAATACCGTATATTTAGAAAACAAACACTTTTAATACAAATAAACAATTTATTTTTTAACCGACCGTATCTGAAATCAAAATCATATTATTAAATCGAGCAATTTTCTCTTGCCTCGCCGCGGACATTTTTGACACCTATTTCATTCATGTTTATAAAACAAACATTATTAATACATGTTTAAACAATTCATTTGATTCCCATTTGTATCTGATCTGCCAATTATGTATTATAAATACATCTATTAATTTGGTTTCTCTCGCCTCAGGCGTATGATTATTGTTTACATTTATTACCTAACATTTGGAAGCCATATTTGAAATCCCCAGGTGTAAATCATGTGACCGACCAAAATGGCCACCTAATGCATGTCGACTGTACAGTTTCAGATCAAAATACGATGACCGCTGACCGCGTTAGACAGGTGACCGCTCTTTAGAGGGCAATTATATAGGATTTTTCATCGGGAGGAAATAAAATGACGGCATACGAAAGGTGACTGCTTAATAGGGGTGACTGCTTCGGCAGTTTTGACTGTATTGTTATGATAATTCTGAACATAATTTTTTCTCAATGAAAATAAATCCTACCTCCACACTTTCTCCTTTAGAGAAGCTAATGCCATCCCCCACAGTGTCCGTGAAATCAGCGATGGTTACATACTGAGACTTGGTCACCTTGGGAGGTTTAATGTCCACTTTAATCTGCAATTAAGCAAGATTGTTTATATGGGTTACCTCCCTTACCATAATCACATCTAATTGAAATATAACACATCTTCAAAAAGTATGTATTACATGTATTAAATAATGCAAATTGTTTATAATGGTAACCTCCTCTAGCATTATCCTTTCTAGAGGTGTTACGTGGATTACATTTTTGTTTGAAATACCAGTAATCATATATTGTGTCATCTTTAACAAATATTTATTCTTCAATAATGCAAGTTTTATATCGGTTATCCTTTCCTACCATTATCACTTACTAGATCTGTTACTTGACTTACATTTTTGATAGAGTTCTGTCTGGGGGGTGGTCGAAGGGACCCTCCCCTCTCCAGAGACCGTGATTTTTTGGACAGGTAGTTTCTGATGGGGCGGGGTGGGGGGTCCGGCTCATCATCCCAGGAATCATCTCCGTCCTCATCCTGCATCAAGTCGCTGATGTCCTCCAACTTGCCCACTATCTGTACACCAGAGGCCCGGGCAACCCTTTCCATGTGGGCTTTCTCTGCCTTCATCATGTACGTGGCAGGTGCCCATCCTTCTTTTCCGTTTTGTCTAGAAATGTGTTACATATACTAAATGTCTGTCAGGCTTTTATAAAATCTTGTTTTTAAGCTGAAATTTTACCTTTTAAAATATTTACATTTGTAATATTTCAATTGGGCAAGTTACAATTGACTAAACTGTCTTTATATCAGAATAATTTGTCTCCAAATATACATGGCAAAAGTCATTTGAATTTGGGTCAAAATGTTGCAGTGTTGAAATGTCTAGATCTTTTGAAGGGCTTCATCTAATACATGTGACATTTCATAAAATTTTGTTATGGTGAATAAAAGGTATTCACTTGAACAGTTAAACACACTATTGACTTTTGGCATTGATTTCTTTGACCTTGACCTTTGACCTTACCTGACCCACCACCAGCCATCCAGATTTTTCTGAATGACCTCCACCACTGTTCCTTTGTCTAGAGTGACCTCGTCTGAGTTGGAGGGGAAGTAATCCTCAGTGCAGATGTACTGCTCCTCTGTGGAGTGAACAATACATAGTAACTTATTCTTAATATAGTTATACCAGTGCTCTTTCATATTTCTAATAAAATAAAATTCTCAACAATAATAATTCAATTTACAATCAACATTACTATATATGTATATGTCACTGACAGTAAGACTTAATATAAATGTAATATCCAGCTCGCCTCCTAAGTTAACTTCCTATCTTTTGAATGAATCTATACATACTGGTAATTTCAGCATAAATCATACCAGTGCATATATACATGAATTTAATGTTTAAAACTTTTATAAATCTTCAATAAGTGTAAACTGCGAATTTAAATTAAATTTTTTTATCATCTTTTTATAATCAATAATCATATCTTAAATATCAAAGCATGTTCCTAAATATCAAGGCATGTTCCTAAATACGTATCAAATCATGTTTTGCACTGTAATCTAACCAAGGGTTGTTTTATCATGCAGTTAGTTGATTACTCTAAAAATCAAACAGAACCATCATCTTCATAAAGGTATTAATCTTGATTAGCCAGTCACCTTCCCCCGGCCTAGCCCTCTCCCCGAGCTCCTCTTTGCCACCGTCGGCCCGTTTGAGGTAGGTACTGGGCACCCATCCTTGCTGATCCTGAACATGGACAAACCACCAGCCTGAAAATGTCACCACAACCAGTCTTCAGAGCCTGCTGACAACAGAGTCTTCAATGGAACCCTACATCTACAAACTTTATTTGTCTTATCTTCCACCCCTACTAATCCGGACCTCATCCCTTTTAAGTCTTGATTCAACTGTCACACCCTCTTAGTTGTACTAGTAATTCATCCTACATACATTTTATAAAAGTTATCAACCAACCCCTACCTTAGTACTGTATACCATAACTTGCAATCAATTTGATCTCTTTAATTATCCTTCATATATAACTCCCTGCTTCTGTTAAGTTACAATTTAACCCCTTCCTACAACAAACCCACAAGTTTTCTTACAAGTTTGGTGAATTTGACAACGTTGTTCATTCAAATATTACATGCATTAACCCACATTTCAATTATATATAAATTAAGTTTCTATTAATAAAATCAATAGTGCTAAATATATTACTGCATATCCTGATTTAATAAGCTATATTTTAAGATTGTTTCATCTGTCAGTGATACAAACAATGCCTATGTTATACAATATGTGACACAAAGTAAAGAGTCTAGAGATGTCAGATGACAACAGACCCTTTCATGATTCATCTTGTCAGCAAACTTCTGAAGGTTTTTGTACAACATGACAACACCACCAGGAGGTTTTGATTCATAAAAAAGTTCATAATACACTACCATCATTATTATAATCACATGTAGGACATTGTTCACTCGAGTCATTTTCATACAGAAAGACACTATCTCCTTCCACAGATGGGGTGTCATTCTCATAGAAAACAATGTCAACATGTTGGGCAAATACCCAGCTCTCTTCTACAGGGTCTTTGTTAACTAGAAGTTTTCAAGAAAAGACATTAATGGGATAAATAAATGTAAAGTAAAATGAAGTACGAAAAAAAGGAAAAGAAAATCCTTAAAATCATGCACCTTTAACTTGACGATTTCAAAAAATATACATAGAAACATTTAGTAATGATTATTCAAAATCATTTCAGTTGTTATTTAAGAGAAAACATGACACCAAAAAATAGAGAAACAAAATCTTTTTTAAGTATTTTAAAAAAGGCCAACATTTAAAGAGATACAATCTGATTTTAAATAGATATCTCATCTCGGTACATTGTATTGAAATTAGTTTATATCTATAGACATAAAGCAAACAACTTGCTTTCTGTGCATTTTCATTTCCTTTTAAACATGTTACATTAGTTTCTAACTTGCTACAGACATATAAAAGTGGGATCTCAACCTGAGAAAACTCCTAATATTTTATGTTAATATGCTGAATGATGTTAAACTTCTTACAAACTAACAGACTTCATGATCAAATGTTCACACAGAATCAAGCATCCCGTGTTCACATGGGATCAAGCACCCATGTTCACATAGGATCAAACATCCCTGGTGTCCACAGAATCTCAAGCATTCATGTTCACGCAGGTTTAAGCCTTCACTGTTCCAGATATTACTCTAAGCTACTAACACTCTTTCTATGTTGCAAGAAGTGACACGTACCATATGTATTCTGTACACCGTTCCCTCTAATTGTGTACAACTCCACTCAAAAAACACACATCAGATTCAATGACCTTCCTGTGCTGCATGACCTTCTTTGTCAAATACCTACCACTCTCAGTTTTCTCAATGACCTCGACCTCTGTCCCAGCCTTAAGGTTAAGGTCCCACTTGTCCTCCTTCGTATAGTCAGCGATGGCCCGGTACTGCTCCCCAAGTCTGGGCTCTGATATCTTACTAGCTGTGTCAAAGGTTGCCTTCTTTTTCCTCCTAAAATTCATAATACAAATGAAAGAAATCTCAATATCTGCTTGGAATTATCATCAAGTACATATGGTATAGAATGACAGCCAAGAACCATGAGAAAAAAATGTAAAAAGTGCATGTAATGGAATTTACTCCAGAAATGAAAGAAAATATTTTCATCATCGCCTTGAAATTTTGTGCCAAAATCTCAAAATTAAAGACTACTGTAATCATATTTCTTATTCATTTCAATCATACAAGTTGAAGGTGCACATGGTGAAAGTCAACTTTAATTCTATCACTCTCTATAAACACATTTATAACAATCATATAAATGTGTCAAATATATAGTACATGCTTTAATATGATATCTTTACATGAGAAAAATGATATTTACATGCATGTATTTCTGTACTGAATATTGGTAACTGAATTTACAAGAAGATATACAGAATATAGCTTCAAGTGCCTTCATACAGATTCTGATCATGCACACTGTTACACAGGTAAGTTGTCCTGTTACCTATCACCTGTACGTGGACACTCCAGGTGATATTTAGTATCAGGAAGAAGATACAGTTGTGTAAGGACACAAACAAGACATGGGATGAGAAATAACTTTATCCATTAATTTTTCTTTTATCTCTATGCATATGTACCTAAGAACCATATATTTTGACAAATATTTACAGTAAGGTGTGTACAAATAATGTAACAATGACATCCTTAGAAACAATTAACAATGAAATGGGGTAGGTAAGCTAGCCTTGCTATAATAAATCCTCTATATGATCCAAGTTCATGAGATAATAATATTTCCTGTTCCTCTCAAAAAGCTACGTACAATATAGAGGCGGACGACAGCCAATCACCCCCATTAACAAGCAGTAGAGAGAGCTATCCTATATATATGTGTTGCGTCGATGTTTCCTAATTTGGCATTCCTATCCCACATAAACACCACACGTCAGTTGTTCTGTACCTAGCTCATGTCACGTCGTATCAGAACAACGCTTCTTACACAGCCCGTTTACCAATATTAAGGGGGTTTTATTAATCAATTAATTACAGTATACCGGTATATTTTGAACATCACTACTAACATTGGGGGCAATTGGTACAGAGATTTGTTCACAGAACAAGGATCTATCCAATCAATGTTAATACCATGTTCAATCATTGTTTAATTGAGCTTCACATTACCGCATGTTATTGTAAAGGATAATTGACAAATATTAGAACAAAAACTCGCGATCTTGCTACAAGTATTCTGATTTGATCATGAAGGTACCTGTCATATTGCATTGAAATAACAATTACTAGTCTAATATGTTTGCATGTTACGAATTAAATGAAAGGAATATTAAGTATGTACTGAATAAAGAATGATACTGCCTTAATAAAATAAACTTTAATACTCTACAAAATAATTCTAATATCTTGGAAGTCCATGTCACAATTCATTATCAATTTTTAATCATCCAGAGGAATATAACTACGGTATACCAGATGTTTTGTGTGTAAAACTGGTAATTGCACAATATTAAGTTTTCAAATTCATTACCTGCATAAAGCACATAGATATGTCCAAATTAACTCCATTAGCAAATTGAACAGAGATGGAGTTTCCTCAGGTTCCAACACAGGAGGTTCTCGGCTCACATTGGACATGATAATGTAATCTGAGTCAGAGTTTTCTGACAGAGTTTCTAACTTATCCAAATTTTCCATGGCTCTTTCCAAATCAACGCAAAGGGCAAAAAACTTTTCACCACACAGAAAGAATCATTGTCAAACCTCCCTTCAAAAGAATGCACGCAAGAAAAGAAACGTCCTCTTCTCCAAAACCCACCTACCCAACAATCTAAAGTCCATGATCACATATTGTCAAATAGAGTCCAATTTAATGAAAACAAATAAAATCAAAGTTTTTATAAATTTAAACCTAGTCAGAACAAATCTCTATTCTTTGAAGCTAGAAAATGTAAATGAGGCACAATGTGAATGCATTTGTCCCCAGACAACTGGCCGGATAATTAAGGAAGGACTCTCTCTCTCACATCCCTGTCTATCGTGTTCAGTGCTGAATGATCTGTCTTCCTGACTGACAGGTGGATCTACCCCGGGGCCCCACCGTCCAATACATTAACAGCCTGTTGTGTAGGGTTGGGTAACTTAAGTGTTGTTTTACAAGAGGTGTACATTGATCCTTTATATGCAATAAACATATACCGGTATGTAAAGTACCAGTATGTACTGTAGTTTGGAAATCTTAATTTCTGAGACAAAGTCTTGAATATTAATTTATGCAATTCTCTCTCTCTCTCTCTCTCCTCACTCTCTCCTCTCCCCTCTCTCTCTCTCTCTCTCTCTCTCTCTCTCTCTCTCTCTCTCTCCAAAATAACATTTTTTAAAGGAGATATTTCTTGTTGGAGGGTTATTGTTTTGATTACCAATTACCAGTAAGCTTCAAAATTATATTTTAAGGCATTATACACACGTATATACTCTCCAATCAATTAATAAATTTTCATTGAATTAATAGATACAAAATTAAGAAACAGTTAGCACATACCAATAAATATATATATGTTATATTCTTCTATGAAATGATGATTAATCAACTTGTGCTAAATGACTTAAGTCTATGCATTTACACATCTATTCAAATAAAATCTAAATTAATTTACAATGTTTTGTGGAAGATCTAGGCAATAATAACAAACAGATAATCTAATTTTCAGGAAAATTTAAATAGATGTCATTACGTTAAGGTCTTATGTTTACATACGTATATAATCACACATAACTAGACAGGGAAATAACTGGCTGAATGTTGTAAAGATAAACATTCACTTTCTATCAGGTGTAAATACCTGTGAAGTCGAAGTGAACAGACTTTTATCATTGTTTGGTTTGACACCCCCTTGTTAACCCCTTGCTAATAAATTTTTGGAGTCCGTTCTTTGAACAGTACATGCATTGTAAATAAATGTACCCTTGTGTCGACCCTCCCATTTAGCATAAAGATGACCACAATTGTCATTAAATAAATACATGTACATGTATATAAGCCTCTTTCCTAGCTGCATGTATCCATCAAGTTTATTTATTGTGATGGAGTCTTTTTCTCTTAAATTAAGGAAACTTGAATGTTCACAAATTAAGGTTTGATACTTGCATGAATCAAAAGAACAAAATGTTCAAACATGCATTACAAATTGATCGAAGTGCAACTTGCAATTGTACCTGTGTACGTATAATATGGTCACAGCAACATCTGGTAATGTACTTTATAAGTGATTGTATGTTTCGAGAAATTCTTTCACTAATTAAAACTTTAAAGGTTTCAAACATTACAGACTCTCAAAGTTATGTTAATTTATTTTAGTGATGTGAGAAGGGCAACAACTCTAGATTTGATAAATTATCACGTCAAACACTAGTCTTCAGAACTCTTTTGAAGGTAGATAAATAAATATCATCAGTTTTTCATGTTGCCTATGATGAAATTAATAATTGCTGCTTTTTTAATCAATCAAATAGATATGACAACTTTAACATTAATAAGTCTTTCCTTGATGGGTGACTAACACTGCAGAATGATGACAAAATTTGATAACACAATAACACAGGATACAAAAACGTGACCTCCTAAAATTAGTTCAAAATTCGATCACAACAACAGAAATTTTATGTGCTCTCTCTTTCTCTCTCTCAATAATGTGATTGGTCATTACAAGAATAATTATTATGATTTATCCATTCCCTCATAGTTTTTTAAGCTGCCTGACAATATAACACAGAAACTTAACCTTGTGATTAACATGCCATATTGTAACGATTCAATCGACATGTCCCAAGTCTATGTAGTATGTTGACAAGTGACTGACCGATCGCTTCCAGTCGTTGTGCAGACATACAGGGAGACTTTTATTTCTAATTTATTGCAGACCCAATACAGTCCCAAATAAAGTCTCAGACTGCTTACCATATTGTTCATTACTGATTCAAAACATTTGACATTGATTGTACATTAAAAGTGTAGCAGCTAGTATTGTTAAAAAACATAAGATTTCAAAACTACTTTCATACTTAAAAGTTTTTTCTTACTAATTTTGGTAAATTTTTCTAATTTTATTCTTCATTACAGGTTGAAAAGAGATCAGACAATTATTAATTACTTTTATTAAGAATTTGTACATCATTTTACATCATATAAAATCTCACGGATGAGATAAGATACACATTTCAAGTGATGGTGGAGGATATTACTAGATGAATACAAGGATGTAAGGGAAATTATGAAATCATGTTGAAAAAAAATCTTTTTTTTGTACATGTAAGTTTTTGCATCTAAACTCAAGTGTTGTATTTAATACTTGGTATACAAGAATAGTAGCGAGGTGCTAAAATAAGAAGAGACTTAATAAGTTTATAATGGTACCAGAGGGGGAATTTAGAGGGAAGTGATGGTGGATGTTTTTAAAACTGAACTTTACTTATTTTACAACGATTGATAAACAAGTTCTACAACTTATATTAATATATCTCATTGGCACGGATGTTAGCACGAGGGGGGTCATTGATGTGGGAGGAAGCCGGAGAGAACCCACATGTCCAAGCGGGCGACCACCATACCCTGTCACATACAACCACTGTCGATCAGGGGGATCGAACGTGGGTCACAGTGGTGGGTGTTGACTATTGTTCTGGGACCCTTTCCCTGAACCCCAAATTTTTTAAAGATGGTGGGGGGGGGGGTATAGGGAGAGGGAGTGCAACCTTAGAAAAGTACTGCATCTTTATAATGTAAAAATATAAATTTTCTGAAGATTTCTGTATGTTTACACTTAGTTTGCTTGCATTAAATATTAATACATAGATGTCAAAATACATATTATATAAACAGAATCTTAAGGCACTCAGATGGGGAAATATTATGTTTAAATTACAAGTACAAATATTTTTCCAGGAGAAAAAGAAAATTGTAAGAATTGTCACAGTGTGACCTGAGGTGATCATTCAAAGCAATCGGCCATAACAGGATGGACATTGGGTAATCCCTAAATATGGTACACAGTCGTAAATACTGGAAAGGAACAGCTATAGAAATTTAAGAGCTCAATTTATCTAGTCAAATGTTAAGATGATCCAATAGAAAATTCAAAATCACTTGTCAATTTTTTCTGCAAATATTACTTTTACTGAAAAATATTTTTTCTTCAATGACATCCTGATTTCAATTTTTTTTGGTGATAAATACATGGAAGTATCAAGGTGTATTTCGTTTACACATATTTGAAAAGTAGTCCTTTATTGATCTTTAATAAAAAATTATGGGTTTTTTTCCTGGTGAAAGTACTTTGCAATACAAGTGAAAATAAAAAATTAACTTACGAATCAGAAGTTTTATTAAACGAACTTTTAATCCGAGCAAAAATACTTCCAAACGAAAATTGTGACGAATCTGCAGACTTCATTATTTACAACACACAGACAGTGTCTCTGATCAAACCCACAACACTAAGTAAATATATTGATCCTCCCAACACATTCACACATTGACACATAACATCACAAGTGAATTAAGAGTGGCCTAAATTTTCAGGATATGAACGGTCACTCAAGCTAGGTTTGAGTCACCTAATATTAGGTAAGGGATATATGATGAGAGTTTTATGATGGACAGGGATCAAATTCAGCTTAATGCTGAGTCCCATGTTTGTGGTGATTTTACATACAGGGACATGTTCCGATTGTCTTGTCAGTGCAAACCACAGCTGGAAAATAGGGAGACCCCCTAACCACAACGCAAGAAATGCAGGTACCACAGTGCTTCTATACCATTCAACGCATTTCTGTGCAGTGCTTACTTAATGCATGATCGATGCCTTGTATATTATATTATCTTGGTGTTTCTTGTTGGGAGTTCTTAATTTGATGAGACATTTAAAGTACATAAATTCAAACTAATACCAGTATTAAAATTTTTGCCAAAAACATGTACTAAAGCAAAATGATTTGATATGGTGTTGATATCTACATCATGCTTACCGGTACATTATAATATAACAGCCATTAACAGGATTTATAATTAAAATAAATCAAACTCCGTTGTACTACTCTGACACATTCAAGAGTGACCAAAAGACACCACTTGTAATAAAAAATTCAGAAAAAGGAGACCTGCAGAGATAAGTAGTAGCTCTAGTACAAATCTGTTATTTTGGTCAGGTTAACTCGCCTATAAGATGTCACAGATACAAAGGAGACAGGTTAACACAACAATACGGCAAGATTTTAATATTTTTAAAGATATTGTTTAATTTCCTAAATCATTCGGTCATGAGGATGTCATGTGATGTTCTTTTACTTAGATCATTTTAAAATCTCTACGTGATTGACAGCCAACTGTATTGCAATGAAATTCTAGTCAACTTAATATGAAATACCGGTAGATAAATTTTGAAACATTTTCAATCGGCCACTTGACACACTTTTTTCTAGAGATAAAACACCTCAGGGATCTGGAATGTTATTTATGGCAATCCCTACTTTATGTCTACCTTACCTTAATTTAAAACATGTAACTTTTAATTGGAATGGTCATATTTTTAACATAGTAACTGTTGACTCAATACTTAAAACAAAGGAAGAAAAGTTCACTAAAAACTATAAACTGTAAAAGAATTTAAAGTCTGATGATTTGAATTCATATGCAAGCTGAAATGAAATGTTAAAACCAGTAACGTTAGATATCAGAAATGTTCACTCATATAAAGTAACTACCATATATACAAACACAAATTTCAATCACTTGTTTAAAGATGACCATTAAGGACTCCACACACCTGGGAAAAATTCTGCATACAAGTCCGTTCTTCTAAATTACTTAAAAGATATGGATTTCTAGCATGTGTTCCACTTGAAAATGACAGAAAAAAATTCAATTTTGGGGGAAAAAAAACCCAACTTTTTAAATTTAATTACTGCTATTCATGAAAATAAATTTTAAGTACCTGCAGTGTTCAAACTCAGGACCTGAGGGTCGGTAGATTGACGCTACACCCATTGCGTTACAGAGATAGACACATATAATTGGCAATATAACTGTTTAATAATGGGTTAAAATTGCCATGTTGTGACGTACTGTAATTAAAAGTACATGTAGAAGTCACGGGTGTCGAGGATCCTTAAAATTTAGGGTGAAGATATTAAGGAAAAAATATTCAAATTTTCTTTCAAAATCTTCTCACAATGCTAAATCTGGTATGAAGTCTTCCTTATGTTCTTCCTGCTATTGTCTACACAATTCTACCTGGAAGTTATTTTAAAATAGTTTTTCCTGCCTCCACTGATATACATCCTGGGTTATAGTCAGTACAATAAGGCCAAGATTCTCAAATAAACAAGAAAGTATGAATAGTGGAACTAGATACACAGTAGAACACTATAAATCAGAACTTAAGATACTTATACTCAATTATAACTAGATTACACTGTTACATACTTACTGTGCAAAATGACTAGGACTATCCACAGCCCAAGAGCTGCGAATTTTCGTGACAGTATCGGAAAAGTTATCCTTAATCCGATAGACTGCTGCCAGCATGGCTATAACTCTAATCAATACGTATACGTCTTACAAACTGGCCTCACGTCTCTACGAAGTCTCCAATGTAAATCAGTGCTCTCTCACAAATTGCTCATCATCAGCAGGAGAGATCAAAGAGTGAAACAATTGTCACGTGAACCCCACCAAAATTTGCTTTTTAGTCAAACTTCTATCATAGAAGGAAGCTTTAGGGGCTGTATAATTTTATGAGTTCCATTCTCTCATGTTCACCTGTGAGAGGATGGCCTCAAGTTGTTTACACCAGGTGAAAATGCCTAATGTGGCGGGGGAAATTCAAATTTTTAAATGGTTTCAATTGTACCATATCGTTTCCAAATGTGATGTCGCCTTTATGTTTGAAAGTAAAGTTTACACAGCTCATTAAATCTAGAAGGAAATCTAGAAGGAAATCTAGAGCATTGGAAATTAGTTGTGACAATTAGCTTATACATTCAAATAAAAATCTACAAATTGTTCTATCTGTCAGTGAATATTTTTTCTCAAATCAAATTACAAGCATTGAATGGAGGAGAACCTTCATGAAAGGATATTATTCACAAACACACTAAAACAAAGACGTGGACAAAGTCATCTATTGCCTGAGCACAATACCCTCATTATAAACAAAAAATATTACTGAAATTATTCAGGTGACACTGACGCTTTAATATACATGTTTACAGGTAAATCTCGGGGAAATACATTGCAACATGATAAGTTCATTAGCTGACTCACGGGGGTCGGTGTTTTGATAGAAATGGGTAAATACCAATTCAGTAAGGTCACAGTCTGTCCGAATGTTTCACATGTTTGGGAGACCGGGGGAAAAAGTCAACCTTTGGCAGTGTCCATCACCTGCCCACACTCTTTAATTTATACATATTCACACCAATTTCTCATTAGGGCTATAGAGAGGTGTCTCATGTGCAAGCAATCATCTGATAAAATTTAGCCTAAAGGCTACAGATAACGTAAAAGGACAAAATTCAAAATATAAACCAGCTATATATATATATAAATGTACTAAAGTTTAGTAATATACATTAGTCTGATATATAATGTCTCCCCCTACATTTTTTTTTAAATCATTTTTTTCATAAAGAATAGTTCACTATATAATTGCATGCAATAGGTTTATCTCCTGTGGTCAATTATTTCACTTTAAGGGTTCACTTTTGATTTCATCCTACTATATTTATGTAGCATCGTATTCTTTCATATGTTCAGTAGTATACCGGTACTTACTTTAAAATAACTCTTTAAAGATAGTCAATAATTGAAACTCTAGCTTGTCAAAAATTATTGGAAGGTCAATTATAACAGAAATTTTTCCCATTCTGGGAGGAAGGATGAAAGGTTAAAATTTACAGCATTAACTATGCAACATTTTATTAAATTGTACCCAAAAATTATGAACCAGAAGAAACATTGAATAGAAGAGTTTGAATTACATTTTGTGTATTTTCAAGTGAAAGAGGAAATTGTACTTTTTCCCCAAAAATATGCATTTCCTAGCTAATCAATTTAAATTCAGTTATTTTAGAAGTTAAAACTCTATTAATACCAATTTAATACTAAGTATCCAAAAAAAAAAAATTCAAAATTTGATTTGCTCTAACAATTGAAAGTTTCATTTTATATTTACTCGATACATGTAATCTGATTCACTTGAAATAATTTTCATAATTCTTGCTAGAAATGAAAAGTTTATATCATTTTATATACCGGTATTGATACTTTTAATACAGGTACATTGTACATGTATATTGATCATTAAGAAAGATACAATATACTTTTATCTTGAGGAAGAAGCTAATCAAATCATATATGGTATAATGCAGGCATATGTGTCATTATGACAGTTTTAACTTACAAAAAACAGGTAAAAATTGATTTTTTTCTACCAGAAAAGAAGACATATTTACATCAATTGAAATCAATCAACTAACGAAAGATCAATTCATCAATTTATTGCCTAATTAAGTCAGAGTCAATGCCCCATGTACAGAACATCGCCATATGAATAAATATTCTGAGCTCAAAACACTTACAGAAGTTACTTTTCTGGCGGACTATGCAAAAAATTTATTATCCTCCCAAACCCCCAAATTAAAAACCAAGAGTTGATCAAACTGTATGGTATATGCACATATCACTCGAGGCAAAGAGTACATGTTAGTTCATGATGGGAATTGGAATTATACTTTCAATTAGGTTTCTGGTTAATTAAAATGGTATTCGTTATCAATTACCGGTACATGAGAGTTACAATCAACAATTCAATAACAATGGATTATAAAATTTTTTAATTTCCTGATGATAAAAGCTTGCAGGTTTTGTGGATAAACCTTTCTAGCATGTTTATGTTTATAAATAGTGACATACTCCATTGTTATGTAATGATTTTATCACCCAACTCTCTTATGTAACATTTCCTATTGGCCTAGCCGTTAGATATTTTTGACTATTTATGAAAATTAAAAGAACCTGTTTGAATTTCAAATAAATGTAATAATTGGACATTTAAGGTGGTATGGGACACTTTCATGTTGTGACGTACTATTTATCGAAATAAACAATTAAATCAAGTGTAATTTTATAAATAGTTTCTTTCAAAAAGTTGTCACCTAACATCGTAGTGCAGTGGGTTAGAGGGTCCACTACAAATCTGTAAACGTGACGAGTTCGAATCCCGCTGGGGATTTTAAATTTTTTACCTTTCCAACAAATTTTTAAAGATATTTTTTGGTTAAATATTGTAAAATTTGAAAATTCTAAACCGGTGAAAATATTTTAATTATAATGTACTTTAATTCACATTAAAATCGACAGATGTTCTATACCATCTTAAATTGAAATAGTGTTGAAGTATTGGAGTAGTACTCACTCATTGTCTGAGGGAGGGTTGATGTCGTCTGCTTCCACATTAAAGAAGTCCAGAACCTCTTCACACTGTGATATCCTCTCATCTAGATTAATCAGGGCCTTCAATACAATAAAGAATAGTCAGCAAAATATTTATTCTATCTTTATATATATAGAAGACTGCAGGGACTCAAAAAGGATCAATAGGAGGTGTAATACTGTAATTGATAAGAAATGAAGAATATGTTTAGTAACTAATGCTTTTTGTTTACAGATTTACTACTAAAATGTAAATAATCAACTGTAACTTGAAATCAAACATTGTTGTCTTAACTGGTTGAAGCATTTTAATAAATAAAATCTTTTTATACAATAATCTGTTTTTTCATAACTAATTTTTGCTGTGCATCCTATCATTTTGTAACTACTTTATAAAATGATAGAGTACGTTATGTACCTTACCCTCCCCACCCCTCAAAAGTTACTACATAATCATACTTCTGTAATACTTTTACATAGTCAAAATCAACAGAATTTGCCTCGCCATCTATGAGATTGATCAACCCAATATATTTCCATAGTGGATCAGTAACTAACCTAATAAGTAATATTATTACATACTTAGTAATAAATACAGGTTTTTTGCATATGTGATACAGCTAACTTTATAATAACCATATCAGCCTCAAGGGCTGATACAGATCCTGCAGGGCTGATATTGATCTGCGGGGCTAATACAGATCTGTAGTGCACCCCTCTCGGAACTCATCTGATTTTTTCCACTTTAGAATTAGGTAGAAATTTAAGACAATGATTCATGCATCAAAAAACGTCTGACAAAATTCATGCGTTATTATGTCTTAGTTGAATTTAGGCATAGATGTCTTCGATATTTTATTACTAATAATGTGATAAATATAATCATGATAATAATACATACAATTTTCCATATTCAACCCGAGGGCTGATATTGGTGTTTCGGGCTGATACTGGGTGTAATATGGAAAAAGGTATGTATTATTCTCTATAAATTGGGACGAAAGGTTTTTCTTAAAATACAGTGTATAATATATAGCTATTCATTTACTGTCTACACTGGCCATATGCATGTACATTAAAAGGATGATCTACAGTTTATATACTAGTACATATATGTCCAATGCTGGTCAATATATATACATGTACATAACAAAGACTATATCCTAAAGTTTATACATGATCTATTTAAAGTTCATACTACACACAGTGTGCTAAAATTATTCTGTATACATATACATGTACATGTATTGCCATTTGAAATGTGCTTTTGATATACAGGGAAATATTCGACTCCATCGTATTTTTTGCCCTTGTTCATGTTGTTGTCAACAATCAAATTAAGACTGGGCAAATTCAAAATTTGTGTTTTTTACATAACAGTTTTGTTTAAAAAGTGTATCTATTATAAATTCTAATGTCTGGGTGAATTCAAGACATGGTAAAACCGTTTGCAAAAGTTGTGTAAAATGGCGAAATAAACAAGAGGCAAAAAATAACACTGTAGACGGTATATAGCTAAATGAAACATGGCAACCTTCAATATATTAAACATGTAGATTTTTATTTTGGTGGGTGGGGGAATATATAACAAGTGAATAAGTATTTCATCCAAAGATTTGGACAACTGGAATTCCTCATTTCAAAAATGAAAGAGGAAGGGATTACTACCGAAGAAGCTCAACTAAATCATTTAGGAGGACAATTCATAATTGCATGATTAAAAAAATTCCTGCTCCTGAATTAATTGTTATTTCCCTGATCTGTAGTTTTGATATTAATAAAATGTTCATTGGGTTTTTTTTTTCTTCACTTCCTTGATTCAAGGAATGGTAGGGATTCAGTTACACAGTTACTGTATTTGATACAACTGGGGTTGATGTATGTGATTCATAAGGAAGATATTAAATACCTTGCAGTAATCATCAATCTGACTGAGTCTCTTCACTGCCACATCCCGTACTTGACTGCGACCAAAATATATTTTTCCTGTAATTGAAAACTTGACTCGTATACTTGTTGAACAAATGCGTAAAATATTTTGGGAAAAAAAATGCCAAAATTTTTTTTTTAAACATATCAAATTTTTGGGTAGGGGTCTTGGTTTTGATTGCATGGGAAGGGCAACACTTAACAGCATGTGAGAAAGCTTACAGTATTATGCAGTGTTGTAAAAATGAGACAATGATATCAATATATCTTAGATAAGGTTTCACTCTTCTTTTAAAAGAACAATGAACAGGTTATCAGACCGCTGGGAAAGAAACAGTCTACTGATTACATAACAAAATGTTCACATGATTTAAAGTCTTTCATGGTTATACCTGGAAGAAATGGAATTACTCGCTGATTTGGGTCTAGCTGTCCAGATTCCACAGGAAATTTCTCCAGCAAGGAATGCTTCAAAAATACAAGGGAAATTCACTATCACTTAATGCCATAATGTTCTGTGTAACGCCATTCTTTACCTGTTATGCTATAGTTGCTAAACCACAATAATACATTTATATATTATAATTAAGATTTTTAATATATAAAAGTCTTAAGAAGAAACCCTTTATTCATATGGCATGACATGTTCATTAAAACTCATTCTTTAGAATTCTATAAATTTAAAAAAAAAGGATACTTTTTCAGCACAATTTCTTTATTCCTGAAACTTACTTGAAAATCGAAAAATCTGCTATATCGTCTGTAAATTACTTTGACTGTCTTATTTGACCAAGTCACTTTGATGATATACACCTAAAGTTAAATAAAACCAAAAATGATACAACAAATATATATACATACTTAGTAATAAATACAGGTTTTTTGCATATGTGATACAGATGACATCACACAACTCGTATCGGCCTCCGGGGCTGATACAGGTTATCAGCCCTCTAGGGCTGATACGGATCCGTATCACACCTCTGCCTTTTTTCGTTTCGGCATTTGTGCATGTTTACAGAAGAAAATAAAACATTTGTTACAGTCGTCATTTTTAATTAAGTGCAGTTTGAAACTTCAAATGCTAACAAATGTTTTGGAGCAGTTAACTTTTAAAAACTGAGGAAATTCCGGTTCTGTAGCTACATGACTAGCTGTTTGTTAAAACAATTAGATCTCATATTTTTATTCAATACATGTATAAAATACTTTCAAATATTATTTAAAATCAATTTGTTCATGTTGGTGGTTTTTTTTAAATTTTATTATTAAGTATGTAATAAATATAATAATAAATACCCTTTTTCCATATCACAGCCTGTATCAGCCCTCGACCAATATCATCCCTCGGGCCTTCCGCCCTCGGGCTGATATTGGAGTCTCGGGCTGATACTGGCTGTGATATGGAAAAGGGTATGAATTATTCTCTATTTATAATATAAATAAAAAAAAATCTTACAGATAATCTTTGTAATAAAAATCATTTGTTCATACAAGTACTGTAATATGTTATATTAAAGTGGTGAAGAAACTGGTTTGTCTTGAGTGTTTGATTCATGCAAGCTTGTCAATAAAGTTCTGTTATAAATTGACAGCAGTATCAGCAGTTAAAAGAACCCAGGAAATATATTTTCAAGTCATATCACCACGTTCTCATGACATACAAGTAATAAACAGATAAACAGCTGATAAACTAAGTAAACAGTGAACTCACATAATGTTTACTGGGTTTTCTCCGTTTCTGTACGTCGTAAACATCCACATTTATGATCTTAAGCTCACCTCCTCGAGTTCCCATTTCGCCTTTATTTTTTTTAACTTATATCATTATTTCTCAACACTTGCCCCTCGTGCATCGATCATCAATGAGTCAACTTTGTAAAAACATAACAAAACAAAACTGTACGTCACTACCGGAAATAAGCTCTCCAGATTGTGCAGCTCCCTTATCATGCTTATGTAGTTAACGTTATATAGGCTAGGCGAATACTGACTCGGGTAAACTTGACAGTTTATATAATGGACAGTCGTAACTAACCTAATTCACCTGATATACAATCCTGCATTCACCTGTGTCAAATCACAGTGATCTCATATTTCAAAACCACTGTAAAGCGAGATAACTCGCGTGTCCGATCTTTCACTTCTTTAGCGTAATACATGTACAGTGTATATATACGGTAGGCTCTAATAAAAATTCAATTTACGATTATTCTGGCTAACATTCAACAAAATCATGTTTCAAATTTTATAATTTGATGGTCAGAAATTAATTTTAATTAATGTATGCAATAATAATAATTTAATCAACCCAAATGTCTTAAAAATCCAACTTAACATGCTAAAGATGACATTGGATTATCTTTTGAAAACAAGACTTCAACTCTGTATAGCGCGGTTGTCATAAGATTTTTGTTGGGCGGTCCAACCCCCTTTTTTAAAACACAGTTCTCTCTTAGATTTACTTTAAGGAAATGAATTTGGAAAGAAATGGCTAACGGTTTTTTTGTGTTTTATGTTTAAAATTATGTTTAAAAAAATACATATATTGAGAACATTTTAATTAAGATAAGACCCCCCCCCCGCAACAGATTACGATTTTGAAAATAGGCGAAGTGTTTCATTACTTTTCATATCCATAGTGTGTTGGGGGGCACCCCCCCCCCAACAACCCCCCCCCCCAAAAAAAAACTAGCTACACACAGTGACACGCTTCACACTTTCAAACACAATGGTACGTGCCCGGTGAATTTTTTTTTTATATTTTGTCATGTAGCTGTACGTGGCAAATTCGATATTCTTGTACAATAATAAACCATATATTTAAAAAGCCTTGTAAATCCCTGTATTTTTTCTGTACATCTTTAACAGTTTTACGTGTATTAATCTTTAAAGGGACTTAGACACGATTTGAGCTCAAAAGTTTAAATTTTATTTTTCCATTTTTAATGTTTAGAATGGTTAATATGGGTATTTGTAATGCTTTGTCAAAATTTGAAAGTAAAATATTGATTTATAAGCAAGATACAGAGTTTGAATTGTAATTCCATACTTTACATTATTTGTAAACAAATATAAGACTCGAGCTTTGTTTACATAAAAACGAATTCTAACCTCTGTATCTCTCTTATAACTTGAATTCTAACATTCAAATTTTTGTCAATCATTCAAAATGTGTAAGTAAACCGTTTTATATATAATAAATAAAAAATAAAATTTTTATCTAAAATCGTGCCCAAGTCCCTTTAAGCTAAAATTAATTGATAGGTCAATTCAGGCTATATTTGTTTAAAACATAGACTTTCTTTAATTGAATATTTAATTATAATAAATTTTTATTTTCAATGCAACTAAGACTTCATTTAATTCATGAGGACGAAATTGATCAATTTGAAATAAGGAGGCTGGGGGGTCAAAATAAAAATGTCTCCAAAATTCACCAAATTTGCAGAAATGTTTCATATAATCTTAATTTACATTTCAATGTGAAAGACCACATCACAATCATCGTTAATTTTATCATTTATTGCATCTGAAGAAATTGCACATTATGTAAAAAAAAAAATTATGAAAAATATATGAAATATAAATAAAGGCAAAAAACATACCAATAACATCACAAAAAATTAACACAATAACAAAAACTTAACATTATTTGTTATAGAGAAAAATATCACAATTTTACCAAAAATATATATGTCACAAAAATGCAAATATGTAAAACAAAAAAAAAGTAGCCACAAGATTATTTCCAAATTTTAATATAATAATAATCAATACATGTGTAATAAAGATTGAGCATTAAAAAAATTTTTCGATGGTGAAATAAAAAAATAAAAAAATAAAAGGAAAATATTTGAACAAAATATTTAGAGTTTTACAAGTTACCTCCCTTTGAAAAGTTAGAAAATGCTGAAAAACAGCTGAAATGATTTTTGTGCATCTTGTAACCCTTGGTTTACCATCAATTGACTCTTTAAATAATGCTTCAATACCATCATATCCATTTCTTTCAAAAGACAATTTCAGTACGATGTAAGAGTTATAGAACATTAAAGTGAAAATCTTGTTTGTGTAGAGATAAAAAAGCTTTAAAATGGCAGCCACCCCCCAGCCTCGTTACAAAACGATTTTCAAACTATGACCATGCATCTGAAAATACTCAATTTAAATAATCTAAATGTTTTGCTGGATTTTTTTCATTTTCTTTTTACCATATTATTTTTCACTATTATGATCACTATTTTATGCAGGTTCACGATATATATGTGAATTTTAAAAATACAGCAATATGTAGCTGCAGGTTTGTAGCTCCAGGTCTGAAAAAAATTGGATGGACGACCAAGGTGGGTGGGTGGGGGGAAGTACTTGGAGGTAGGGGTATATTTTTTTTTTATTACAAAAAGACTAAATATAACATCAGGAGCCTTGACTGTATTGTACATATTCTAAATAAATTTATAATTAAAACTTTCTTTTGGCATGCCAATGCATGGAAAATTCATTTGTATCCAGGTACACTGGGGGTGGGAGATCTAAAATAAAACTTGAACGTGTATTTACTGAGTATAGAAATTTTTAAATCTCCTATGTCTTAAGCATATGAAACTAATATAAAAATATTATATATGAATATGTTAACGAGATCAAAATAAAGTAATAGAAAACTTGATTTGTATTTGCATCCCTCCCCTCCCCCCCCCCAAAAAAAACAAAAACGTACAAAAACAAACCAAAAAAAAAACCCAAACAAACAAAAAAACCCACAAAACAAAAACAAAAAATAAGCAACATCTCTACCTATCCTTTGAGAGATGTTAAAGCAAATATAACTGACTTGTATATGAACATATATAATGTATATTATTATGTATATTATAAACAATCGTCATGAAATTAATTTTTGTTGTTCGAATAATTCCACGTACGAATACCAAGCATGCGCACAAGCAAGATTCAGACAGGAAGTAGCAGACGTACGTTGTAAACATAAAACAAGAAGAGAAGACCTGAAAAAGAATCATATTATGACACAAAATAAACCAATTAAAGTCGGTAAAGGTGTTGAAAAAAGGAAAGATGCAGGAGCTTTACCTACGAAGGTTTATAGTTTAAGCATTTCCGATTAAGCTATACATGGTTTAATGCACTGTCACTGTCTTCATCTGTTCATGTGGTGTATGCCTTTTTTTGCATATATTTTATTTTTTCTTTGTGTGTTGAGTAGCCTGTCTTTCGTATAGTAATCTTGGAACTGCATCTTAAAGAATGTTTTAGACTGAACTCTGAATGTTCAAAATACGAATTTCAGAATTTGTTCCCGTAATAGATAATCACATTATTGTTTATGTCCACAGTTGGTCAGTAGTTTTACAAGTAAGTTTTTATTTCATACAGGTTGTGATGAGAAGGTTACCACCTAGTCTCACCCCAGAGTCTTTGATTGAACAGATATCACCACTGCCTGAACATGACTTCTTTTATTTTGTAAAAGCTGACATGAGGTATAATGAGAGGGCCCGAGAATTTCAGAAATCGAATCTTGTTCACATTCATGCAGTTCTATTTTTATTCTTCAAATACTGATTTTTAATCTCGACAATTTTGGAATTGAAATAATACACCTTAGTTAATTTTTAAAAACCTACTACTATTATTAAACATAATGTCAATGACAATATATCCAAAAAAAATTGATATATTTTTGTTAAATTTATTATTGCTTTATATAATTCAGTGGGAAATATGGCCCACCCTTTAATAATGACAAGAATAAATGTCAATTTATTTTAATAATGTATCAAGTATCATTGTATTGCAGTCTTGGAGTCAATGCATTCACTAGAGCATATATCAACTTTATGAATCCAGCAGAGATATTCAACTTCAGAGACAAATTTGATGGATATGTATTCATCGATGGTAAAGGTATGGTAATAAGTATACTACTTCAGCCCCCCCCCCCCCCCTCCAAAATTTATTTGTAGTTTCTCTGGTCTATAAAGCAGTAGACAGGCATTTTATTTTTAAATTTAAAAAAGAGAATAGGCTGCCCATGCAAAGTTAATTCTACTTTTAACACCACCTTCAAAACACTAAATCTACAAGGGATGGCGATAAAATGAAAACAAACAAAATTTTTAAACAAGTTGTTTCTGTTCTTTTCCATTTACTATAATCAGTAGTGTACAATACGCACCCCCCCCCCCCCCCCCCCCACTTTGAGCCTGAAAGTGGTGAAAAAAAACTAGTTCGGATGTATAATACGCATTGAAAAAATTGACCAAACGGTAATCCTGAGTATTAACAAAGCAGTTATACATGCTCAATTTCATCGCAGAAATACACTACTGGAAATAAGAAAAACACGATAATTTTTTAGATATGGATTTATTGTAATCAAATACATTGAATACTCAAGCTACATTGTAGACTAGCTGTTTAATGCTCTTTCTATTCAGTCAGAAAGACAATCCAATTGAGTATTTGATTTATAATCCATATTGTGCCCAAAACATATCATATTTTTACAGATTGCAGTATTTTAGTTGAAAAAAGTAAAATCAAAGTGAAAAAGATAAATTTGAATATATAAGGGTTTCTTTGATTTTTTAAAACCACAATTTCTTCTAAACCTATGTGAGCAGGCAACATTAAACTTAGACTTAACTTTTAACAGCCGTAACTCATATTTCTTATCCTTTAAAATTGATTGAGTTATTCCTCTTTTTAGTATGCCAATAAAGATACAGAAATTTAATGGTTATGCAGCAATATTTATTTTTTTTTTATAAATACTTGATTTAATTGGATCATAATTTATACTTGTATTTCAACAAGAAAATTCCCTTATTGAATTATATGCAATACATGTATTTATATATAAAATGTTGTGACTTGCAAGTGATTTTGCAGGAAATGAATACCCCTCAATTGTGGAGTTTGCCCCATTCCAGAAAGTTCCAAAAAGGAAAACAAAGAAACCTGATTCCAAGAAAGGAACATTAGAACAAGGTACTATTAGTATGAAAGAGGCTGCAATAAATAAATAGTGTTTTTCTGGTCCCCTGATTAATCTCAAATTATCCACATGTTTTCCTCAAAATAATGTACCAGCTATTTACACACTATTGATTTATTTTTCTAAAGGGTTACCCGGTGTCATATTATATTTTGATACAGCGAAATATTGAACCTGGGTTCAATATATTTATATAATAGTGTTGTGTTGTGCATGTACTATGCCTAAATAGTAGTCAGGGTTTGATACATAGTGCACGAGCAGGAGGCGAGTGCACTATGTATCAAACCCTGACTACTATTTAGGCATAGTACATGCATGCACAACACAACACTATTGTTATTATTATGCTGACAGTTGTATACTGATGTGCCTCGCTATAAGTAGCTGTGGCGTTTGAGTGTTGTGTAGTCCCTAAAAATACTCATCGGAAAAGCAAATGTTTGCTGTTTCATATTAATCAATTGATTTGATTGATAATTTGTTAACAAGTTGTGCTGCACAATCACAAAAAAATCAACAAATGTTTGTTTCTTAGAAATGAGACACAATTGACCTTACCGAGAAAACTCGAGTTGTTTAGCAGACGAAATCTCAGTGAATTTTTTTTATTGTATATTCTTTATCAAGCGTTATTTAAAAAAGCGTTTTCGTGATGCTCACGTACAATTTCTTTGAAAAATGTTAAATCAATGTTTGTTCAAAAGTTTATCAGAAACTTTAACTCGAAAATTACCGTCAATAATGAGGTTTTTTGGAAAGATTTATAATTTTAATTGTTTGATATTAATTGTATGTATCTACGTTTTATATATATTAAAACCGCCATATACATCATCGGCTAACGTATCATAACGGTAACGCATTGGCCTTTAGACGTAATGATTCCCATTGGAAACAGCCATGATATTTTGAACCCCCTCTCCAATGGTATATCGCAGCCATAATATTTTGAACCCCCTCTCCAATAGGAACTGGAAAATGGAGGGGGGTTCAAAATTTTATTTCGCGGCCATAATATTTTAAACTTCCTCTCCAATAGCAATGAAAAAAAGATGGGGGTTAAAAATATCGCGGCCAAAATATATTGAACCCCCTCTCCAATGGGAATTGGAAATAGGAGGGAAGTTTAATATATCGCAGCCATAATATATTGAACCCCCTCTCCAATTGCAATGAAAATTAGAGGCGGGTTCAAAATATCGCAGCCATAATATTTTGAACACCCTTTCCAATGGGAATTGGAAATAGGTAGGGGGTTCAATATGTCGCGACCATAATATTTTGAACCCCATCTCCAATAGCAATGAAAATTAGAGGGGGGTTCAAAATTATCGCGGCCATAATATTTGAATCCCCCTCTCCAGTGGGAATTGGAAATAGGGAGGGGGTTCAATAAATCTTTGCTATGTAAACAAAGTTTGTTTACATTTTGAATGTTGAAGAAAAAATTCCAGATTTAGACCTAAAATGAATGTGTTAAACGTTAGGAACTGTTTATCTATGCTTAAAATGAAAATATATAAATGAACTTGAAAAAGATTTTTTACTGGTATATTGAACTTATGTAAACAATAACAGCACGAACCTTGTTTACCTGACTAAGAATTGTGAGCCCTATATCTTGCTTATAACTCTACGACTGACTCTCAAAATTCATTTGATCATTTGAAATGCATTCCTAAAGCATTGTAAATAATAAAAACAGAAAAATAGAATTTGATCAAAATCGTGACCATGCCCCTTTAAAGTGTGTTACATATGCATGTCACACATGGAAACTTCAGATTGGGAAGCCTAAATTTTCTGCAACAAGGGTACAGGTCTAGCAGTAATGGATAGTCATGCATTTTACCCACTTATCCTAAAGTTGTCTATATTTTGAAAAGCCACACCCACTAACTTTTAAATTGATTAGGGTACATCATTGGATACCGGTGTCATATAATATTTTGATACCGCGAAATATTGAACCTGGGTTCAATATATTATGCGATATTATGAACCCAATCTCTGTTGTAAATGAGCTCAAATGCTTTGTAATGGGTGATCATATTGCAGATGCAGATTACCTAAAATTCAAAGAGATGTTGGAATCTCCAGGAAATGATGATCCCAAGACAATAGATGAGTACCTAGAGGAACTAGAGGCCAAAGAGAGAGAAATGAAATGTAAGATCTTTAGATTGTACATTTATTTTGTTACCACTTTGTTCTAATAATAAGAATCTTCAAAAAGCAATCACACATGAGCAAAGAAATCTGCAACTATAACTTAGAAAGAAAATTAAGGATAGAAATGAAGGAAAATATGATTATGAATTTGCCTTTATAACACATTGAACAATTTGTAATAAATTTCATCCAAATAACTTCCGGTACATATACCAGTATACCAGATAAAGTCATCATGCTTCTGGGGTGGGGGGGGGGGGGGGGAGAGGGGTCTGTTAGATTTATTATATAAGAATTTAGCAGTAAACTAGGCAGTAAGGTCTTTTATCCTATTACTGTGTGTTAAAATTGATATACAGTGTATTTTTGTTCTATTTAGCAAACCATGGCTGTGTAAAAACATCAACTCCTTTGATAGAGTATCTAAAGAAGCGCAAAGAAGAGAAAAGAGCAAATATTTTGGTAAAATTTGAATCAGATACTTTACATGAATTCATTGTATGCAGTTCATTAGTTTGTCATTAGGGATTGGTTTATAAATATTATTTGTAATAATATTATGAAATGCATGCATATTTCTGTTTTTGCATTTTTCAAAATAATTGTTCAAAATTTTTTCATAAATATCTGTAGAGAACAGTTCTTAAAAATTGTATCAGAGATTTGAAGTTTATAAACAGTGGGTGCGTTCATAGTTCTACTAGTGGTACCAAATTTCAAATAACCATTGTTGCAGTTGGATGACAATGATACCAATTGTACCAATAAACCCTGAACAGTTTTGGCATACAAATGTTACTGATTTTACCAATGTTACCAATGGGGATCCAATGGAAACATTGGTAAAATTGATTACAGTTTTGTAAACATGTCAAACAACAAACATCTTTTTTTAGCCCAAATTATACAACATCAACATTTTTATCATATTTTGCACCCCAATTATCACAGTTAGAGCGAAAACCGCTTTCCCAAAACCGGGAACTAATGTCTTGATTTTCGCCGCCATGTCTATAATGAGTTGTGACGTCATTTACCAATACTTCCCACACTCTAGATCGTCTGCAGAAAAATATGCCATTGGCAAAAAACATTGGTACCAATGACATGCCAGTGGTAGTTAATTTTACCAACAGCAACTTTTGTCTACCAATGGCAGAACTATAAACGCACCCAGTATTAGTTATATTTTAGGGAATTTCAAAAATTTTCTGTTGTAAGGGAACGCTCCACTGGTAATGTTCTGGTTTATGATTTGCATTAACTAAATGAATTTAGATACAAATACATGTACAATGTATTATGAAATCTTTGCAGAAAATACAAGAAGAACGCAAAAGAAGGGAACAAGAAAAACGTAGACTAAGAGAGGAAGAAAGGAGAAGAAGGAGAGAAAGGGAAAGAGATAAAGAAAGAGATAGAGGCAAGGACAAAGAAAAGGATAAGGCATCTAGCAGTGACTCATCTGTGAAGGTATGTAAAATTTCAGGGTTTGCTCTGGAAAAAAAAATATATATCAAGATTTTCTTTCTTTTCTTTTGCTTAAAGTTTGATGTTTAGATGATTCAAGAAATATTAAAAATTTGCATAGATTGCAAAGGAGTTTAAAATGTCGATGTTTTTAGCTATTAAAAAATCCTGACAGAGATGAGAAACAAGACAAACCGTCTGCTGCAAGGGGAGAGTCAAAATCTGTCAGAGATGATGACGCCAAGCGAAAAGAGAGAGAAAAGCTTCGTTTCTCTAAAGAAAACAGAGAGAAGATGAAAAATGAAAAATCAATTGCAAATCAGGACCGTCCAAAATCTGGAAGAGGATTTGGCAAGGAAGTAGGAGAAAGTAGGAGAGAGAGGCAGGAGTCTGATAGACGCCCAGATTCTGGAAGACGGCAGGAGAAAAGTGGAAGGGAGGAGAAGAAGTATGGAAGAGATCGTAACTGGGAGAGTGAGAGGGACAGACAGAAAGAAAAAAGGAATATTGAGAGAGGGTAGGAAATGCATGTGTAAATGTATTTAAAACTGTATTTAGACACTTGATAAAAATAACCTTTCAGAAAGAAATTATTGTAGAGAATAATTTATATCTCATAAAAATTTACTTTACTGGTATTCAGTATTGTGTAATTTAAACATTGTAGAAGCAGTACAAAGAAGGATGCTGAGAAGAAAAGTTCAGCAAAAGGAGAGGTAATATTTTTAAAGGCAGATGTTTAAAAATTAACTGGATGAAGTGAAGAATGATATTTAAAAGATATGATATATTTGTATGGTTAGGGGTTTTGCACACCGAAAATATTTACAACCATGCACAAATGATACAGAATTGCTGTAAAAAATAATCAATGAATCATCAAAAATCACTTCTTGGAGTCAAAATGAAAATACGTATCATTACATAAAGAGTTTTGAATTCCTTAGGACATAAGCTCAAAAGACAAGGAACCTGAACACTCAAAATCTTCCTCCATAACAAAAGAAACTGAGGACAAAGCCAATGTACCAGAGAGGAAGATTTCAGCAGCTAGCCGCGAGGGGGAGGAGGTGGTTGATTCCACTGAAGACGCGGAGAGTTCCAAGAACTCCTCCAGTAGGCGTGGTAGCCGTGACACGGACAAACAGCTGGGGGGCGTAGACATTGACTCTAGTGACACCAAGTCAGAAATTTCAGTAGATTCTGCTGGAGAGGACGGCAAACTGAAAAGCAGAAAGTTGGAGAAATCCCGCAGCAAAGATGATCTTGATGACAAGAAAAAGAAAAGAAGGGTACCTCTTCCTAAGTTTCTCTCTTTTTAAAAGCTCTTCATATATTTGATTTGGCATTTGTACATATACACTGTATGCATTAACATCACAAGGTTAAGGTTTATTATGTTTTGTTTTTCTGTCAGTTGTTTGACAGGGATATTTATTTAACAACACAATTTAAAATTTTAGGACAGACCTGAGCGTGAAATATATGACCCACGAAAGGCAGCAGAGAGAAGAAGAGCAGCAGGGGAACCCAGGCAGAAAGGTGAGATATTGTGGACAATAGAGTGGGGGATAACATATCTAATGCTTCAATTAAAAGTTACAGAATTTTGATATTTGTCATGTTCTGTATGATCGATTTCATTTGAGGACATTAAAGAGGAAAAAATAGCTTTATTTGCAATTTTGATTAATATCCACAGTTACTTAATGTTAAACATAAATTAGGTATACTCTCAATACTTTATATGATTGTTGCAAACTATCTCTTTTTTTCAGATGAAAAGGAGAAACCAAGAAAGTATAGTTTAGATGAAAGACAAGGGGAGAAAACTTCACGTGGGGAATCTCAGGCCTCGCCCAGAGATTCTGAGGAGAGAGTGGATTCTCGGCCAAGCTCTGGAGAGGGCAGTAGGAGGAGGGACAAAGACAAAAGGGAAATGGAAACAAGACCCTCTCCAGAAGCCAGTGAATCCAGAGCGAGTGAACTGGAGGAGGGGAGTAATGCTAATAACAATGCAACTACAAGTGAGAGTGCTGAGAAAGTGAAGGAGGAAGAGGAAGATGTTGGATCATCAGTGGATCCAGTCAATGTCGGGGAGAATACAGGGGGAGAGACCGAAGAGCCAGAGAAACAGAAGGCACCAGGGACAAAAACGTCCGTGTCTGAAGAAAACGTGGTGGAAGACGAACTATCTGTTGATTAATTGGTTTATGCTCATGTGATTGAAAGAATTTACATGTACCGGTATATAAATTGTACATGTATATATACTTTAATAATGAAAGGGGTGTGTGAAATATTCATGATACGTACATGTATGTGTTTTGTTACAAGAGTTGGTCCTGACGTGAAATATGTAGTGAGTGCAATTGTCTTGACTTTAAAGTATAATGTTTTCAACAAAAAATGTTAAAACAGAAGGGCAACTATTAAATAATATTGAAAAAAAATGGGGAAAAAGGTGTTGATACAGTTGTAAATGTACAACATGTATACAGAATAATGACTGCAGAATAAAAATGGAATTTTAGTATTTGATTTATTTGATTCTTTATTTACTAGAGTGAAAATACAATTGCAACATGTTTTAACCATTGAATTATCTAACAATTTATTCAGCGAATATCACTGAAATTGTTTTGAAATTTTTAATAGTTGTATTTTATTGTTGAAACTGCATTGTCATGCAATGTATTGAGAATCATATGCAATCAATTATTTTTAGTACAGACATTTTAAGAGGTTTAAGTTGCTGTTTATATTGATTAATTGTAAATTATTTACATAAATATAATTTTTTACATACATGAAAAAAAATAACCAAATATAATTATTCTTTTCCCAGTTGTTATAAAGAAATGTTACATCTACAAAAGATGTTCATATTTCTGAAAACATGTGGTGACCCTGAACAAAGGTTATATGCAGGCTTGGGGGGAATTACATTGTAAAGTAATGCATTTCATTACCATTACTTCATGAATTTGGGCATTAAACTATCATTACCATTACTTAATTTTCTTGAAGTAATGCATTACATTACTATTACATCAGTAAAGTAATACAATACAATTATTATTACTTTGTTTAAAGTAATTAAGTTTTAAAAAGTAAAGCTTCCAGAGATCATGGTTGGACAGTGCATGGATTTTGCCTTGCCATCTATGAGATTGATCAACCCAATATATTCCTGTAGTCAGTCAGTAACAAACCTAATAAGTAATAATATCGTATCATATAATACAATATCGTATCATGTGATAAAATATCATATAATACAATATTGTATCATATGATACAATATCTTTTCATATGATACGATATCGTATCACAAGGTACAATATCATATTGTATCAATTTAAAATACAATAATATAATACAATTATAGCATTTTGATGAGGTCTGTAAAACCATGTTTTGACCGATATCAAAAGGCTATAATACAAAATCAATATTGTAAAATATTTTATGATATGATATTGTATAATATGATTTGATGCAATGTTATATCATATGATACTGTATCATATGATACAATATCATATAATACAATATATATGATACAATATCATGATATGGTAAAATATTGTATCATATTATATGGTACAATATACATGTAGTATCTTATCTTATGATACATTATCATATAATACAACATCATATGACATAAAATCATATAATATCATATGATAATATCATTATCTGATACGATATCATGATACTATATCGTATCATGATACAATATCATATGCATAATCTTTTCATATGATACAATATCTTTTCATATGATACATATCGTATCACAAGGTACAATATCATATTGTACTATGATAAAATACAATTATATTATACAATTACAGCATTTTGATGAGGTTTATACAACCATGTATTGACCAATATCAAAAGGCTATAATACAATATGAATGGACATGTATGAATAATATTTTTTTAGAATATTGTTTAACGTCAATAGAGAACTGTTTGCTTCTGATTGGATAGAGTGTAGCGTTATATATTTATAATTATGTACATATGTACAAATAATTCATATGAATTTTAGCAAATAAATAAACAATACAATACAATACAATACAATATCGATATGATATTGTATCATATGATATAATATTGTAAAATATTTTATGATATGATATTGTATAATATGAAATGATGCAATGTTATATAATATTATTCTGTATCATATGATACACTACCATATAATACAATGTATATGATACAATATCATATGATAAAAAATATTGTATCATACTATATGGTACAATATAGTATCTTATCATATGATACATTATCGTATCATATAATAAAATATCATATGACATAATATCATATAATACAATATCATATTTATACGATATTGTGTCAAACCACACATTAATATACAATATGTAAATAAAGATCAATATCTATGATTTTCATATAGAATGATCAAAGGTGATCTCATAAAGTTGATGCCTCATCTCAGTGACCTCTGTAATCTTTGATTACCTATCTTTTAATTTTTTTAAATAAGACCACTTAAATATTTTTATCTCAAGATTTATTTATTTCTTCTTTAAAATAATATTTAACCCAGTACAATTTCAGTTCTTAAATAGACCCCTTCACGATCACTGCGGTACTGCTCTCTTGCAGGGCAAATTGATATACTTTGCCGAAGTTTTAGTAGGTAGATAATTAAATGACGTTAATGAAACAATTGACGTTACGTCATATTTCACCAAACTATTTCAATCAGCCCTGCAAAAGAGCAGTACCGTAGTTACCGTGAAGGGGTCCATTCATCACAATTTTAGAAATAAATATTATGCATAAATAAGCATAGTAAGGCAAAGTAATGCCTTGTAATGCCAGCATTATCAGTCTAGGCGGACTCCGAAAACGGAGTAAACTCCGAAAACGGAGTATTTGGCACCGTCATGCATTACGATTTTCTCAACTTCCGTTTTGTAGCTAATGTAAATAATGGAGAGTTACCTCCCTTCTCCGTGAAAACGTGATTGAAAAATAGATTAAAATCCTTCAGAAGCGTAAAAAAAATTAAAAACGATACAGAAATGGTTAATTTTAAAATTATACTTCAAAAGAAATGTGAAAATGTTTCGGTAAACAGCAGGAAAATAAATACAAAAATTTTAATTCACACGTGGTCGACCAGGACTTGTAAGATTAAAAAATCGGACTTCAAATTAAAACCTGGAAGTATGGAGATGGAAATTTAAATGTTGCACTTATGTAAGTATTCAAGTCTTTAATAAAGGTAATGTTTTTTTTTTTAAAATACGACTAATTACGATGTATACAAGGTTTTAAGAAGTGCCGACTGAGCGAGACATCGCGTGTTCAACAAACGGTGTAATGACTACAAACGGGATATAAAACTCACGGTAATAGTTTCTTTCACACCCTAGCCCATAAATAATCTTTAATCATAGTGAAATCATGAAAAAAAACATTAGTTTATTCACTTTTAATGACATCATCATCGGAAACAGAATTGACCAACTTTGACAGCAAATAAAATTTGATTTGCCAAACGAACGTATATTTTTGCCAAATACATTCTGTTGAAATATGTCTTATAAAGCATTTAAACGTATTTTCAGACCTGCATATGAATAATCCGCTTTGAACGATCAATTTTCCTGAGTGCCCTGTTTTCACGTAAAAATGTGATATTTTGATTAACTGCGCATGCGCCGAACTCCTTTTTCGGAGTATTTTTTCTTTTGAGAAATCACTTCCGTTTACTCCGTTTTCGGAGTCCGCCCAGACTGATTATACTAGATTTTGGAAAGTAATGCATTACATTACCATTACTTGTAATGCTAAATTTGTGGCATTACACATTACTAGCATTACTTTGAAAACATGTTATGCATTGCAATGCATTACCATTACATCTAGAATTACCCCAAGCCTGGTAATATGATTACAATTTTGCATACAGAATGTTATTTGAAAGAGATTCAAATAACATCATGAATAAAAAGAGTCCCAAAAGAAATATTGTCTCTCTGTGGTAAATAATCTGTGATTTTAAAGATCCGAAGAATGGGTTGTACCTTTCGAAATATTGATTTTTCACCAAAAAGTTTAATATATAAATTTATAGTGCAATGACTATCTGACTAAGCCAAAGCTACTGAAATATGTAGCCTGAAAGTTAAGAATTTGTAATAATGATTAAGAAATAGATGCCAACAAGAGTGAAAATGTATCAAATGATATGTACCCATGTCATGTACCAGAGTTCGGTTTGTTGTCCCGAAATATAGAGTAGAATGATTGTATTTAAAGTAATTCGTACATAATACTGCCAAAAAAGGCATTCTTCCGAGATAAAGGCCATAGAAACCATCTCCATGTACTAATTTCCAATTCAAATTTGGTATCAACATAATAAAGCTGTATACTTATTTTAAAAATTATGGTCTAGATAAACAAACTGTTTTGTCCTAAATACGCTATATATATATATATATATATATATATATATATATATATATATATATATATATATATATATATATATATATATATATATATATATATATAGTATGGAATCCGGATAGGGCCATGTAGTTCACTATAGCATCATCACACCATCGACGTTTGCGATGGTGCAATGACGATGAAGCGATGGTGCGACGATGATGAAGCGATAGTTCAAAAGCGCGATGACAATGATGCGATGGCGCGACAATGTGATGACAATGGTGCGATGGCACAATAAAGCGATAGTGCGATGACACAATGGTACAATAGAACCATGTTTACAAGGTTACAATGTTTTTAGAATGACAAAAATGAACATGGAAGGAATAGGGGAGGGGAATAAACATTGGTACATGTACCCGTATGTGGTAGATGTAAACGATGCACTGTTGGTATTGCTTGCATATTCTGATTTGATATTGAGGAAACGATATAAGATTTACAACAGATGTACTTTACAAAGATCAAATAAAAATCTCGGATAAAGATTTGCTTCATTATCGATTAATGAATCGAAGACCCATGCATATACTTTAAAATATGTTGCTGTTCATTATAAGTAAACGCCACGGTGAAATAATATAAAGCCCATCACCGGTATTGCGTGCGAATTGCAAGGTGCATGTCATCCTCGATAATATGAGAAAATTAGTGTCAATTAAATGGAAATAATTTAAACCAATCTCAGCACTCAATCGATTCAAGTTTTATCAAGAAAATAAACTACATGTACCTATCGAAAGAGGAAAGTTATAAATTACATTTAACTTTAATTACAACAATTTAAAAATCATATGATTCTTATCTCACATATTAATAAACCAATCACACGCATAATTGATTATTCCAGCAATGAACTGTTGGCGTTCATTGGGATACGTACTTTTTTGTATCCATAACTTTGCACGCTTTAAACGCTTTAAATATTTTTTTTTATTAAAGGGACTTGGACACGATTTGAGCTCAATTTTTTCAAAATTTATTTTTTCAATTTTAATGTCTAGAATGGTCAATATGGATGTTTTTAATGCTTTGTCAAAATTTGAAAGTCAAATATCGAGTTACAAGCGAGTTACAGAGGTTAAAATTCTTTGTTTTGTAAACAAAGCTCGAGTCCTGTTATTGTTTACATATGTCTTGAATTGGTAAAAGTTTCAATCTAATGTTGCATTTTGTTGTTGATAAACTTATTTATGAACACATTTAATAAGTTTATCTTGTTTCCACAAGTTATTTTGTCAAAGAAATGGTAATTTCTTTACTTTACATTATTTGTAAACAAATATAAGACTCGAGCTTTGTTTACATAACAACGATTTCTTTCCTCTGTATCTCGCTTGTAACACGACTTCTAACATTCAAATTTTGGTAAATCATTCAAAATACACAAGTAAACTATTTAATACATAAAAATCAAAAATTAAATTTTCATCTGAAATCGTGTCCAGGTCCCTTTAATTCTGTTAAAAATTAAAAATTAAAATTAATGTGTCCTGGTAATTATGGTCATCGATTTTATTTATATTGCATACGATAAAACATATGGATGTAAAAGTAGCAAAACGGCATAAGTTGGTTGCAAAAGGTATTCTTCATTATGGTATGGAAAAATGGCAAATAGAGTTGTACACGTATATAAAGTTAAAATAGCAAATGGAGTTGTAGACGTATATAAAGTTAATAATTAAAAAAATATATAAAATTTATATATTTATCACATACGATTTGATTTATACTATAAAGCTTTTGAGACAGCCCATTAAATAACACGAATTGATTTTTTTTAGCCTTATCGATGATGCAACGTTTTATCAACGTTGTATTTGCGGTTATCGTGACCTTGCGCAATACAATTTAGTACGTCAAGCTCTGCGAATATATACACCATTTCAAATCGTTGGATAAAAGCAAATATGAAACCACACAATATAGATATCCTCTATATATTATAATATCAATTTACAAATGATTGAAAAACATAGGTAAGTTCAAAATTAACATAAATAATACTGGCACCAGTTGCTATGGTTACAAGTTTAAAAAATAAGAAAAATTGAATAACTGATTTTAAAATTATGCATTTATTGTTTTTATCACATAGTGCCATTCATTTTGCTTATCGCGCAAATTAGCGTAAACTTTTGTAATTAACTAGCGGAAGCTTTATTTCACGATACAATTTTAGTGCTGGTGCTATGGAAATATCTATAAAGAGAAAGTTTCATATTCAGAAATCTTTAATAATGGAAACTCCATTTTAACGGCTATTTTTGTCGAAAGGACAATTTTGATTGATATCACAGGAATTTCAAGTAAACCCCCGGTCTTCTTTATCAAATAAATTACGGATTATGTTACAAGCATGAATAAGATTATTTTAAAAATGTCCAAAACGTTTGAATTTCTCTTGTTTTCAACAATTTTTAGTTTTGCATTTATAAATGCCCTTGTTGCAAAGACATAAAAATGAAAAAAAAATTCCCATGATAAGTTATTTAAGTTCTAAACACAAGAAAGATTAGTTTTTGTAGAACTATGTAGTTATCAAGGCAACGTTCTTTAAATATTCTTTTAGTCACATTGTTTTTCTTTTATTTGAACAAATGACAGTGTTTCCTTATATATTCCATCGTGGACAGGTCAAACTGTTGCAATCGCTTACAGTTTCATTTATCTATATGCTATAATTATTATCATTTATGTGATCCCCCTTAGGGCGATAAAGATGTCCTCCGCTTTGCACCAGGCAATATTTGTCACAAGGTGGCTCACATGATCAGTGTAACCCATAATTCCTGTCAACATCAACATTTGTATAAAACTCCATATATATACCATGTCGCCACAGCATGGGTATTTGTAAAAACGTCAATATAAAGAAAAACACCAGAAAAAGTACATTCATGTTTTTCTTTATATTGATAAAATATGATAACAGAATTTCAATCATTAAATAGATAAGATAATGTGTTTCCAACTTTGCTAATAACAATCCATGATATTGCCAATCTTAAAACATTCATTGATTACTTAGGCATGACCCTTACTTATATCCGCAGCTATGTGGATAATGAAGTTACATGTATGGCTGGAATGAAAAATTGAAAAAATGGGTTTTATGAACAAGAGGATGCAGACCATTAAATTTTTTTTTTCAAATGCTGTTTTGTAAGATCCTACTGCAAAAACTTCCATATCCGCTACGTCTCATGACCTTCTGCTCCTCAAACTCAGCACTGCGGTAACAAAATGGAGCAGCTAAAGCGACAATACACCCTTCCAGAATGGTTCACTGATTTTTTTTGCCCATCCCAGCATCATCAACCATATGCATTGACTGCATACGTGTACTCTTTCCAAGGGCCTTGACACTAATAATCTGGAAAGAACAATTGACATAGTATTTTAATTCCCAAGAGGGATGGGTCGTTTATAAACATTTTAACCTTTCTATGGAATACAAGCAAAATCATGATACTTTCAATAGGAGCAATTGCATTTATTGAATTTCGGCTAGGGGCTGTACATGGTATAAGCGTAGAGGATTAAACAGGTTTGCAAACTTGATTATGTTTCGCGTACACACATCTATATGATGATGACGAGACAATAATTGGTCGTTTCATATATATCTATTGAAACTTCCAATGCTTTGGAATAGCATTTAAAACCAATCTGTTTAGTTTTAATATTTTCTAAGCAGTTTTACATCATTATTTAAACAACTCGCATCTATGGTAACTTTATTAAAAAAAACCATATCGGTTGCTTTTCCTGAGGAAACGGTAAAACTGTCTTGAGGACAAACTCTCAGATCATAAAACTATCGCCAGGGATTGTCATATGGTCGCAAACTAATAATACAACACACTATTCTACCACCAAGTATCTCAAAGGTAATAGAGCCATTACAAGACGCGCGCTAAATGCATGATTAGGTAACATCAACCAACGATGAAATATGATCTATTCCCAGCGTCTTACGTTATAAGAGTTACATGTTTCAAATGATCGCCTAGAGGACAATTAAGAGCAAATTGGAAACTGCACACCTTTCTTCTCTAGCTCAACAAGTCACGGTGACTAATGGACTACTGTCAAAAGGGGGCCATCAACGCTGGTCAGTCGTCAATGTAAATGTCACCTAGCCAGGGAGAGACGGCCAGATATTTCTGTGGGCTCTACCGTGTTGTTGTTTTTCTTTTGATTTTCGTTGGAGAATATTTCAACGTTCACTTCGAACAGATTATCGTCATCGCCTTATTTCCTTGTTTGATTGTTTAACTGGTGATCTTTTTAATACAAACGATTAAGGATATTTTGCGAGAGAAAAAGAAGAAAAGAAAACAACCCAAAAATGTGTTTGCAATTGGATAGAAGATTGTTCGATTTTTTTGTGAAGAATGAGAGGAAATCTATGCGCGATTACACGAAAAAGGAATGAATAGATATATTAACCTGGTGATTGATTAAGGATAATAACAATGAAGATAATCTACCTTAAAAGACGTCTTTCTCGGCGGCAGTTACTGTACGGGATAATCGTATTGACCCTGGTACCTTTTCTTGTTACCTATATGGGTGAGTAGAATTTTCTAATGCGTGTCTATTAAAATTTTGTTTTAAATTATGCATTTTTTCTTAAAACTTGTTTTAAATATGAAACAAAAACCAACAACATTGCAGCATAAGATGTTTTCGAATTTAAAGCAAAATTGGTGTCAAGTCCAAGACAAAAATTTAGATGTTGATTACTAGTATATGACACGTGATTATGAAAATGGAAATTTTCTCTAAGAAAAAAACCTCTCTGTCCACGTTTTGTCCTTCTTTTCACTCTTGTTATTGTCTCACGGGTCAGGTAAACGGTATTTACATGTAAGAGCCCAGTGATTTATGACCATCTTATAGTAGTTCCTATTTATATTAAGTGACCAACCAAGGACAAGACTTCAAGATGTCCACAACATGTATAAGAGATCGGAATTAAACAACTTCATTTTCATTTGATGTGACATTTGTTAAAGAATTGTCAAAAAAATGGGATCGGTAAAACTTTGTTAAATGAATTAATGACGTCTTGTGTGTTACAAGCTCTAGGGGCGATGTGTAAATCTTGTAATATGTTTAATAACTTGTAGCCCGGAAGACAAAGGTTTTGATCCGTTATTAATTTTGTTTTGTTGTGAAGCTTTATTAATGACTGAACATGTTCAACACTTAATTAGACCTTGTTTACTTGGATCTAAGAAATGAACACAAACGAAATTTATGCACGGTGCTCTTTCTAGTTTCTCCGTTTTGAGCATTTCCGGTACATGTTCAAATCTATAAAAGTGGGTTTTTTTGTTGTTGTTGATATTTTTGTGAGAGAAAATAGTACGTAAAATCATATTCCAATTATAAAAAAGACAAACAAACATATTTTTGGTTAATAATTAAAATATCACTACATTATTAACGACAAAAATGTTTGGTTTTTTTTTATCATCGGAACAAGATTATACGTACTGCTAGTATTATCTCTCACAATTTATATATATCTTCTTTTTTTAAACAACTGTTTATTACTCGAAGTTAATATATTAAACGCATAAAGAGAGGCGCATTTTTGCAGTAAATTATATATTATGAGAACAAATTTGGTGAGGTTTTTCCGATAGTATATGGTGGACGCAGCTTACCGCTGATTGGCTGCTGGTGCAGACTAAACTAAGCACGGACCGAGCAACAACTTATCAGACAATGAGAAATTCACTCGTGACTGTCGGGATTGGGGTACTAGTATTTGTCGTATACTTGTGACATTACATACATACGGTGCATATATAGCTGTACATAGCTCATGGGGAAAAATTGGGTTTAATTATACATGTACATAGCTAAATATAATGTACAGTGCATACTTACGAAAAACTTGCAATTCACGGCGCATGAATTAGGCTAGTTTTGAACAAATAAAATTAAAATTATACCACATTCTGTGCAAAAGATCAATTTTTAAAATCATTCAGTTTACGACAGTTCATACAAGTATAGTTGTCGCATTACTTGCCCCAAACTTTCTCTTATAAACAATCTTTGGCAAACCGACCTCGGAAAGCAGATCAGGAGTCGTCATTATATAAATAGTGCCTGCTTGGGAGGGTACCAGTTGAAATTGACACCCCGGGAAAACCATTGTCAACCGACGCGAAGCGGAGGTTGACAATGGTTTTTGAGGGGTGTCAATTTCAACTGGTACCCTCCCAAACAGGCACTATTTATTTTATTATACTGAATGTCTTAATTTTATAGCAAATTTTACTGCTTTTATATAGAAAAGACGTTAGATTTACGGCGAACCCTACGCGCATAATTTACGCGCATGTAACAATTCGTTCTATCGGCCCGTTGCCAAGTGTGTTGCTAACGCTGAGGGTATGGGAACGGATTGTCAACTGCGTCTTAACCAATCAGATTTCAGTAGCAGTAAAATTTGCTATAAAATTAAGACATTCAGTATAATAAAATAAATAGTGCCTGTTTGGGAGGGTACCAGTTGAAATTGACACCCCGAGAAAACCATTGTCAACCGACGCTGTCAATTTCAACTGGTACCCTCCCAAGCAGGCACTATTTATATAATGTAAACTAACCACGCCACTGTATGGGGCTGGTGATGGCGTTTAAAAGAATTTCAGAGTCTAGTGAAGAAATAAATAAAGCAGCAAAATGTATGAGGTTATTTTGGAAAGATTTACACAGATTGTGATAGGGTAAGGGAGAATAAACTAATCGGATTCTACATACATGCTTGTACATTTATACCGCCTTTCACTTTCCACTTCCGTCTCAAGTTCTTTCATATGAATCTTTCAATTCGTTAATTTTTCAACCGGTGTGATTGTCGTTTGCCGTTAAGCGTTTGAAAGGTGCAGAAATCGAGATATCCATCTATATCACTTCGACTGATAAGTTAGTAGTAATACATGTACATTATACATTTATATAGTTACATGAAATGAACGCGGAGAGAGAGAGAGAGAGAGATAGAGAGAGAGAGAGAGAGAGAGAGAGAGAGAGAGAGAGAGAGAGAGAGAGAGAGAGAGAGATTTGCATAGAATTAAAAACACAAGGAAAGAGTCAGTGTTTTTGGAAAAAAACTGTCCTATGAAATCCATAAGCTCTGACATTGCGTAAGCGTGCATCTAGATAAACTACGCCTAAGAAAACGAGTTGACCATCAAGTTTTAACACAAGCGGTTTGTTTGCTATCGGAAAAAACCTCACCAAGTTCGTTTTGATAATAACATGCTAGAATCTGGTTTTTCTGCTTTTTTTCTTTAAAAGTATGGCCATAAATTACACAATCTTATTAAAACCCTGTTCAGATGTAAAGACAAATTATTCAGTTTTGACAGAAATGTCATCTGTTTCTCAGACCCCCGGTGCATTGTACATGAAACTTTAATTAAGAAATTAACTGCTGTCATGTTACACAGGTAAAATGTGCAGCTTTTAAAACCTTATTTAAATCAATGCATGTACATATGATATATGAAACATTTCCTTCCTACGAATTATTACAATGTTAATGTTTTATGTACGGTGACCATGTACAATGCAATATTTGAAATTAAATTGTCATCTAAATAACCCCTGCGACCAATTGCTAATTGGGGGTTTTGTTTTTTCAGTGTTATTTTGTTGGGGTTTTTTTGTCCGTTGTCGTGCATTGTGCGTTGTACATCTTGCGTTAACATTTGAACCGGGGGTATCATAAATAGTGAAATACATGACCCCAATCCTCCGGGGGACATACAGTTTTTGGATAAAACTGGCCTATAAAAAATTGTGAAATTAATGATCACAGGATAAGGAGAACAGATGTAAAGTCAGGACAGTCTTTCTTATTACCAATGGGATTCAAGTGGACAACTAATTATAAATCCGTGATTTTAATAACAACAAGAATATTGAAATTTTTGTCCCTTTGATATCATTTTCCCCCTTGTGTAGCCAAAAATGACTTAACATAACGAGATATCAAATTGACAATAATACGATATGATGTCCAGCCGATGTTGTAATTGCACTCTTTTGATAATGAAAACAAAATGTTCAATTGACTCAGGTTCTCTGGTACAGATTGCACTTGAAGTTGTTTATTATTTTACAATTAAATAAATACATGTATTTTTTTTTGTTCCTAGAAGTCTATGGAATACCACGCAGACATCATAGCTTACTGTCTTTAGTAAAGTTAAAAAGTGCTTTATATATTTTGATTTCCAACTAAATAAGATCACATACTCCAGTAAAGTTTTCCATTTAAATTGCTCATGTTTTATAATGGCACACAATTGACAGTTACCAATATATAGATAGTGCCTGCTTGGGAGGGTACCAGTTGAAATTGACACCCTCCGCTTCGCGTCGGTTGACAATGGTTTTCTCGGGGTGTCAATTTCAACTGGTACCCTCCCAAGCAGGCACTATTTATTTTATTATACTGAATGTCTTAATTTTATAGCAAATTTTACTGCTTTATATAGAAAAGACGTGAGTTCTACGGCGAACCGTTCGCGCATAATTTACGTAACAATGTAACAATTCGTTCTATCGGCCCGTTGCCAAGTGTGTTGCTAACGCTGAGGGTATGGGAACGGATTGTCAACTGCGTCTAAACCAATCAGATTTCAGTATTTAACATGAAAGTATAATAATAAACACATTATATACTCCTTTGTTACTTTTAGTAGTGTCAATAAATCCTGCTAAATGAGAAAATTGCTAATCTATATTAGATAGCTATCATTCACACATGTACAAATGATAATTAAATCCAAGAACATTGGTGATTGGCAGAATAATATTAATTAAACTGGATACCCCCCCCCCCCCAGTTCATTAGAAAGTTGGACAAATAAACACTTTCTACCAATCCTGATTTAAGGATTAAACCAGACAGTTTTGTTTTCATTTGTAACATTAAAGTAAAACACTGTTCAAAAATAGTTGGCATTCTGTATATTGAAGTCTGCTGTTCTCTGTGCTCCGAATAGGTCAGTGTGCTTGTAGAAAGGAAACGTAAGCCTGTATTTCATTTCGTAAAGGTCCTAAAACCCAGCACGAATGTAAAATAATACTGAGAATAACCTCTTTACGAGAAGAAAAATGCCATTAACTAGTAATTTAAGTGCCTATAGTAATAACATAGGTGCATAAGGTACAAAGAGTCATTAATCCAATGTCGTTCACAGGAATTCTTTCTTTACACACACTTGTATCTAATATGGGAATATCATCGTTTATTCGCCTACAAAACAAGAAATGATCTGTAAATATGGTTTATTTCTTGATGACACCATCTGGGTCCGCGCTCTTCAAACATAATATTGGTTCACGCTTTGCCCGTTAATGGGCGAGAAATCTTGTGGACGTGGGAGAATGTAATAAGTTACGCTCCAATTGTCAATCGGGCAATAATAAACAAATGTACATCGTGAATATCAACAAAAGAAATGATCTTAGAGTGGGTTTTAATGAATATAATGAGAATATTATCACACGATATTCGTAAAATAGTACTAAGTCTAGCATACTGGTTATATACGTACATAGTCCGAGCTCGTGGTGTATTCGCAAAATGCAGTTGCAGAGTAAAATCATACATTTAACTGCATACGGAAGAATATTATTTTTTTTTCCAATAATGAAAGTATTAGAAAATCTGTTTTAAAGAAATGTGTTACATTAGTTATAATATTACATGGTTACTTTAATGTAGTAGAACTTGCTTCTGTGGAAGTCCAAACGTCACCCATTTTCAGTTCTTTATAACGGAATACTAGTATTTATTTTTATCAGAAAGCATAAAAAAAAACTATTAGGGTGGGGAAATACATGTATGTAAATTTCCTACACCGAATGAGATTTCCTTATATCCAAGTTCCTTACGAGCAGAGAACAAACGTTTATTAGATGAAAACAACAAGAGTTTCTATCTAATACAGTAATGAATCGATAAATACAAGTACATGCATGGATCCATTTTTGTCGACCACTTTCGTGTCTGTCTATACTTCTTAATAAATATGTCTTTTTAAATCAATCAGATGTTGGTCATTGAAACCAACCAGCTGTCCCAGTTACTGGTCGTTTTTAACTACGAGTCGTTTTTTTTCTTGGACTTCAGTGGTCTCAATAAATGCCCTCGGATAATTGTGGTTCTTTTCACCTATTAGTGATATATAAAACAGGTCCTCTGAGTTGACGTCGAATGAACGACTTAATGAAGTACGTAAAAAAAATTCTGCACTTGGTGGAAGGGGTGTGGCTGTGTCTCATATATATATGTCTACATATTGGCGGCAACGTCTTCTTTATGTCCTACTTCTGAAACCATGAACAAACTTTTTTATTAATACATGTTATCATGATGTATGATAAGCCAGCATGAATCCCATACACGCACGCACCTAAAATTAAAAAAAATGTACAAAATTGATGATTCTTATAAAATACTTGTTGCCATGGTCTAATCAGTTGATACAGATCCCATACACACAAGCACCTGAAAGAAAAAAGCAATATCGAAAAATTGACGGTTCTTATAAAAATAAGACTTTGCTTAAAACAGTATTAGGGTAGGTGTAGGTGTAAAATTATCTACAGTATAATAGCAACTCAGTCTTCACTACCCGCTTCCCTAAAAAACATTAAAAAGTATAATACAAATCAAAGTACTGATAGTTATAATGCTAGAAGACATTGTATGCATAGTACTACAATATATTTTTGTTTTGTTCTAGGACAATTGACAGTGGACTCCGGGAAAGAGCAAGGCAGGGAGAAGAGTGTTCTGAGTAGACACATTTTTGTAAGTACATACATCTACATCTACATCAGAGACCGTCGTCTTACATGTAAGCAACGGTCCGGAGACCACACTGCACTCTCCTAGACGGAATAATATTAACACTTTGTGGTCTACGAACCAAGACAAATTTAAAACTGATGATTTTAAATAACATAAATGGTATTTTGAAGTGGTGTAACATCTTTATTCATTCACACAGTGTTACAGTGGGTCCAAATGTGTAACACCAAGTCAACGTCCAGCTAGTGTATACATTATGATATCATTCATTTACACCAATAATTAATCTTCCTTAAATTGTCCTCGAAACAATGCAATTATCTTGAAACTGGCTTAAAACTGGTATCACTTGTATAGAAACTGTATTTATAAAACACAACAAACTTTTATTATATTATTAATCTCCTTAAGACGGACATTAAATTGCTAAATGTTATTTTTTCTTTCACATCTTTTTCTTTTATTTGTTTCAGATGCTGAATGACCCGATTCAAAAAAGATTCGATGAAAGAAACAAACACTTGAAATATGAATGCTCACGATTGAAAAACTATTACGTCGCTCAAAATTCAGAGGCAGCAGTAAAGGAACACTTGGTCCTGAACAGAAAAAATAAAATTGTTTATTGTGCGATCGAAAAGATCGGATGTACTTTCTGGAAACGAATTTTTCAAATTTTGAGCGGGTGGCGGAATGTTACGAATCCGTTTAGCATTCGAGGAATTCAGGCTTATGAAGGATTCTCGACAGCAAAACGACTTCCGTTTGACAAAATATATCAGTTACTGCGCATGTCCACCAAATTCATGTTTGTTCGAGAACCTTTCGAACGCTTGCTGTCAGGGTATGTGGATAAAATCTACTCACCCAACACAGCGTATTGGAACTTCATTGGGAAATACATTGTGAAGAGCTTTAGGGAAAACCCAACCAATGTTAGTCTCGAATGTGGACACGATGTGACATTTCCCGAATTTGTTGAATACTTTGTATATTCTCAAAATTCTAATGAACGTCGCGATGCTCACTTTGTACCCAGTTTTGAGCACTGCAGACCATGTGAGATAGACTATGATTACATTGGAAAGTTAGAAACATTTCAAGAGGACACTTTTCATATCTTGAAAAAACTGGACTTGGAGGACATGATAAAGTTCAGCGATTTCCAAAATGAAACTGAAACCGATGCCCTTGTTGATACGGTTGACTACGTCTTTTCAATGAAGCGTGCTATTGTCAACTGTATGCCTTTCACCAAAGGTCTATATAGAGCCTGGCGAAAACTTCAGATTCGCGGAATTTTAAGTAAACATGTCAAATTTCCGTTTCCCACGGACAGGGATGTGGATGTGACGCCTGGTCAGTTTAAGGATGCTTTATTTGCCGCACACGCGCAGTCGGGTGATAAGGAATCCCGAAAGAAAAACCGTGAAGAAGCCATGTTAGAAGCTTACAGCACAGTTAGCCCAATATTGATGGAGAGATTGAGAGACGCCCTCCTGATAGACTCTTCTCTGTTTGGATACGAAAAAATTCCCAAAAAGTTGTTGGAGCTGAAGTATACAGTTCCTGACAATGGAGGATTTCGTTACTTTGATAATAGTTAAGATGATACACATGACTAGTGCATTACATTACGGATTGTCGTTAATTAGAAAATATCCTTTTCTAACACTGAATAACGTCATTACCTATTTCATATATCATGCACTGGACGGTAGCAATTATCATATCAAAGATGTCAAAGGAGATGTTGATTTGATCCATGACTTTTATCATCTTAACTCTAAGATGATGTTATTTTTCAGAATTAAAGTTCTATGTACCCAGGATTCATTATTGCTTGTTGTAGATTTCTTTATAATTTCACTTGTCAAGCATTTCACATCTTCATGAACTTCGCATTTGTTTTCATTTGTTACAATCTTTACGTGTGGTCACCCAAGTAGGAATTACAAATTGTTTGAATCGTCACGAAACACGATTCACATAATACATGTAATTGCAAAATGTTGGAATCTTCATTGTTTAGAGTTAAGTTAATTTGTGTATTAAACAAATCTTCATCCTCAAGATCAATAGGTGCGCAAAAGTATGGTTTTTTATAACTTGTGAATAAAAGACAATTAATTATCTTCCCGTTTTTTTTATAGTAGCTTTACTGCGTCATCGTCTGAAATGCCCAAACCTTTTCATTTTGTAGAGGCCCAAATGAGTTTCTCGGTCATTTCCCACATCGTGTTTTGTACATCAGAGGTCAACTTTCAACAATTTATCTTTTATTAATATAATTTATTAAATAAAGCAACTCCCTTTTTTCCCATCGCAAAACGATGCGTGATTCCAATCTGGATTTTCTCCTTCGAAACGTCCAGGCCGAGTTAAATTCATCTAATAGATATTATTATTTCAATGCATAAGGTCAAAAGAAGTTCATAATGCAGCAGATTCACTGCTACCGATATACCGGTAGCCTACTTTTACTATTAGCAATAACAAACTTTTTGTAAAATATGACAATTTTTATGTTTATGATACAGGATTATGCATCTACCGGCTGTTGTAAGGTAGCTTAGATACAGAACAGACAGTGGAAAATGTCGACACGTTTTTGTCGATTAGAAATCCACTTAGTAACTGACAAATAGTCTACAAAGCGAGGAATGATTTTGTTTTTCAATTGTTGTTTACCGTAAACTTAACAAAATATGACACATAAAATATTATTGAGGAACAAGTTTATAACAAAACAACTTTTAAAATCAACGCGATAGAAAAATTGCGCTCGTGCGTCATCTGCATTTTTTAATTTTAGTTGCAATTCTTCAATACATCAAAATTTCATCGAAAACTTGTGCAGTAAACGGTTTCCATAAACACTGCATATGAAATAATAAATGCTAGAAAGTACAATGTATATATCATTTTCAAAATATAATCAAGGTTTTAAAAAATTAAAATTGTACAATTTTTGTTTATAAATGCATTTTTAGAATTCTTGTAAAGGTAAACTATGTGAAAGCCCCTGCAGGTTTCGAACTCGTGACTTACAGATCAGTAGCTGACGCTTGTAAATCAACTGTGTATTCTGCGCTACGCTGTAAGGCATCACGATAATGGAAAAAAAAGGTGTATCAAAATAAAGTTGATTTTATTGTTAATTTCGAAAGAAAGTACGTCACATAATGAAGTGTCCATACTTCTTTAAACTATTGTTAAACGATATGTGAATCCCAATGATAATCCATGCTCATGTATCGTTTCAAATTAAATTATAATTAAATTAACATGTAGACGGCTAAAGTTATAATTGAAAACCTTTTAAATAACGTTCTTTCTAGAAGAGTTTTCCACGTAATCGCTGGAGCACGTAACATTAAGGAGGCTTAATGGCCATCAAATCATACATCAGATCCTCCTTAAAATTTTATAAATGACAACTTTTGCCACAAACTGTCATTTAGTAAAGAAAAATTACAAATATTTCAGCTTTAAAATTTGACTGTTTTCCTATATTTTTATATAGAGTTCTTCTCACGGAGATTAATAAATGGCCACGAGCCCTCTTTGAGTTACCCTAAACACTTTCTCGTGTTATCTTTGAGAAAGCATTTTACAAAATTGCTCCTTGGAACATCTGCTTAGAGTATATATTGTATATATAGAGCCTTTTCAATAGTAATCATTGTAACACGTTAACGCATCAAGTGTTACCCAAAACATTTACCACTGGCTCCAGGATCATGATCGAAGCAATCTTATACTCAAGTCAGACTTAAGTCAAAATTTGTTGATGTCTCAATGTTATTATTTGAAAACTTCACATAAAATGTTCCATGGTACATTTAACTGCGTTATAAAACACTTCCTCACATTACCATTGGAACTTTTTTTTCAATAAAAGATGTTATTTTTATCATATGAATATATTTTTGAAAACCATTGAACACTTTAGAAACTGTAATGCATTTAAAGTTTTAAACATATTGGTAAATGAATGGTCAAAAGCAACAGTCATTTTATTATTGAAACTCTCTCTCATTGAAAGCAAGATAAACAATTTCATTAAATTTTAATAAATATAACAACAGCTGACATAGAAGTATAAAAATACATGTACGCATACATTGTATACTTAAAACATTGAAGTGATAAATGTGTTTGTATGTTATTCTAGAGTTAATCTCACAACAGTGTTCCCTGTTTGTATGTATGTATATGAATTTGTTCTTTAATATACCGGTATATCAATAAATGCAGATGCATCTACTAAACATTTACACAGAAGCTACCAAATCGTTCATATTAAACACACAGTAAATAAATATATTTACAACATTCAACTGTTTGACACACACATTAACATGTATATAATATTTCATTAAAAACAGCACATATAGTCTATTGCACGCATCTTTATAAATATCTCTTTAAAGAAAAATTTCCTCTAATCTGATTTAAACATCTTAACAAAATCTGTATTGTATAGTATCAGCAATCATATTTTTTTGTCTTTGGAAGGAAAAAATAATGTGAACATTTTCACAATAGAATAACTTGGAAACCCTGTACGAGGTGTATAACAAAAAAGTTTATTTGTTCATGATGTGAGATGTTTAATAAAGTAAAATAAAAATTAAATAATTTGAAAATTAAAACAAAAAGAAGCTGAGGGCATACAACACCTTTTTTTACGTATTATAGTACAATATCTAAAAAAAAAAAGATAACTCACACTCTGAAATTTATAATTACTATTTCTTTAGAAAATTATAAAACTTTTTAAAAAAAGGGGTATTTGTTTAGTTAAGTTTTGCCTTCGCAAGGCATGCATATATCTGTGTATTTTAACTAAAATTCTATAAAATTTTCTGATTTCTTAACAAGGAAAAGTAAATTTCAAATAAATGTTCAAAGGGATACATTTAAATCCTGAACCACATACATTTGAACTTTAAAAATTTGAACATTGATATCTCAAATAGCATAGATATATTAAAGAGAGTTGGATGCCCAAACTACTGTTTAGCTTGGTAAACATGAACTTAACTGCCTTACATGTATATCTTTTGGTTCACATTTTCCTATTCAAGAATCATATGCACCAAACTTGAATTTCTGTCAACTCCTTATGATTGAATGCTTTCATCATTATATGTGACCTCAATTCCCTGCATTCCCAGTTGACCAGCCCTACTCTATTCTTGTTGACTCTCCTCTTCGTCTGTCCTTGACTGTGGGTGAAACTCTTGAATTGATGCTGTTTTTGTCACTCTGGCCATAAATGCCACCTGGAAATATACAATTTTTGAAAATAATTTTTCAACATTTTTTAAATCAATTATTCTTTTTGTTTTTGTTTATGAACCATGCATTACATGTATTGGTAATCGAATATTAGAGAATTTTAATTGCATGATTTTAAATATATCTATGAACATTCATTCATCACAATGTTGATTACATGTCATTCACTTGAAAATGATAAAAAAAACCACACACACAAGCACAGTTTGAAAACAAAGAAAAACATACAACTAAACCAAGAACAAAAAAGAATAACTATATCAATCAAAACAAATAGGCAATTATTAAATAAATTTAGACAAAAACTGGAATACCATATATCCTATTGCTTTCAAGTTACAGCAGATGTAATTTTCACCTTTTTATAAAAATTAACTTTCATTTTCCGAATTATATAGTACATTTAGCAGAAAATATGTCAGGTATTGTATGCTATTTTTAAAAACTTTAAATGACAACACAAAAAAACCCTGGATATACTGTATCACACTATCTAAGTTTTTTTTTTTTTTAATTTACAAATGTGCATTAAATAAAGTATTTAATGAATAAAATGAGCACAGTTTCTGTGTAAAATACTATAGTCTGTCCCAAGTTATTGATTCCATCACTTTTTGATGATTTTTAATAAATATACACATACCTGTGAAAGAAATACAGTTGAAATCGATAAAAGGGAAAATATCCAAGATATCTTTATTGACAAATTATCCTTTTTCACCCATAAAAGTTTACAGGATTAAATGTTTATTTTCAATAAAGTTTCATTTACCCATAATATTTTGATTGTAAAAAAGTACTGTAATAAATAATTGCAAGTGTAAAAGTACCAAGTTTATCTTATATTCTATAAAACATTGTCTTGTATGTTGTAACCCAAAACTACATTATCAAATGTGTAGCAGAATGAACAGATAAATAAGCTGTGCTTTAATATAAAGCTCAAAATCTGCACATTTGTAAACTATTGACAATAGGAATAAATGAACAAAACTGATTAATTTTTACAAACTCACACACAGGTAAATATTGAAAAAAAAACCACCTCTGCAGAGAGAGAGAGAGACATATATACCACGCCTAAACGGATACCTTGTTAATACATGTACTACAGTAACTCAGTGACTCCTGGACTGAGGCATGCTGGGAAACCTGCTAGAAGTGGAATCTTCCATGAGGGGGGAGGAAGGACACTCCTCAGGGCAAGTAAAATATGAGGCTACTGGGTACTCCCGCACTTTTCCAGGGTTTACGCTGTGACTCAAAAACGCCATCTGTTGTCAAAAAAGAGCATGTTTCAGCAGCAGATGACATTTTTGATACACTTGCATGGTAAATGATGTTTTTGTCTAACTTGGGTTTCTTTTCCATCTCTCCTTTGTCATACATTTTGTTTGGTCATTTCCATTCTTCCAAACATGCAGTTGCATATGTGACAAAACTTCCAACCCATTCCTATTTCTCCAATAACTGATATACATGTACCTTATATATAGATTATGATTATTTTCAACATGCACCTGAGCAGATAAAGATTATTGTTCAATCCTTCTGAAATAGGGACATGTTTGCCTTCATACAGCAAGACTTCATACATGCTAGGTTAGTACATATTTACAGTGTATGTAACACCATTAACAAAGCATTCCAACAAACACACATACTTATACCAGGTTACAATGTTTATGACAATAGCCACATTTTAAACACAGTCCTAACTTTAAATATGTTCCTTAACACAAAATATTCAACATTATAAATGACATTCTACTCATACATATTCTGAATATCATTTCAATAAATCAGTCAGATTTATTTGGTAATCTACTTAGTTTAGATTGGTGCAGTGAATCAAAAAACATAAATTCAATATATATCTGAGAAGATTTTTATTGACATTATGAAATTCTTCAGAACATTCTGTTAATCAATGTGAAATCTAATTTGGGTACATCTTCATTGCATGAACTTTAATTTACTTGGCTTCTACAAGTACTACTATTCCTGTATAGTATCAAAGTAAATATTCCCCCCCCCTTTTTTGGAATATACATTAAAATTTTGAAAATTATTGCATTTACGTTTTGGTCAGTTATTAGGAATGCAGAAAAGCAGTGATTGTCAATGCATATTTCTGAGGAGTAAGATGAGACAACTGTACCTTGATCTGTGTTGGGGTCAGCTTCCTCAGGGTCTCTCTATCCATCCCAAATACTATAGCATTCATGGCACCTTAAAAACCAAAAACATGTTGTAGAAATATAAATAATTATGAATTATGTAGTACCAGTAAATAAACCAAACTTGATAAATAACTAAATGTTAATACGGTAGTACCTAATAATTAGGCAAGCAACTGAATTCAGCAGATTACCAGTTGAATGGTTTAAATGTTAATTGAATTAAAAGATCATAGCAAAGAAAATACTGGTCAAAAGAACTGCACATGAACTATCTGGGTATGTATTCATGATGTAATTTGACGTAAAAGATTTGTTAATTATTTTAATTTTTTCTTGGAAATGAACATTATTTTGCACAAGAGAGAATTGGGGGGGGGGTGTCAGGGATTAAATTACCATGCAGAGGAGCAGTAAGGGCAGCCAAAATAACAAGAGCAAAGACTGGGTCGTCCGGCGCTGCTGCATTCTGAATTCTGTAATACATAGGTACATCACATGGAACAGGGAATCAGCAGTATTTAGATGTGTATCAATATCATATACTGAATACAGGGATATATTTTCCCCCGATTTATTTTCGCCCCTTTCGCCCTCATTGCCAGTGGATGAATTTAAGATTGGGCGAATTCCATATATCTCAAATTATCTCTCTTTAACACAACTTTTTGGGGCAAATTCAAGACGGGGCAAAACCATTTGCAAGTGCAGAAGGGCGAAAATAACACAGGGTGAAAATAACACAGGGTGAAAATAACCCTGTATACAGTACAAGTAAGCTTTGATCTAAGAGGAAAAAAGGTTGCTTGAAACATTTGAAAAAGTTGTTTAAAGCATATCATATACAGTCATTAATTCTCCACTAGTGAATAACTGAATGACAATAAATTTAAAGCATGTTCATGAATTGAAACTCTGTTAAACAATTTAGTCTTAACATCAAAATTATTCCTTCAAAAGGAGATTTTAAAATAGACATGTACTTATAATTTTAAATAACCCAATGGATAAAATATTGAAATACTAGGAAAAATGGGCATAACGAGTGCAAACCTATTCATAAGAGGGAATATAGAGGCAGTCAAATAAATAAATGGGTAAGCTCTTAGAGATTTGATGTCTTCTTTCAACATGGCTGTCTGTCTCTCAGAGTCTGGATCATATGTTCCATGCCAAGTAGATAGCTATATAGTCAAGGAAAAAAAAATTGGTGGTAACATTTAAAATAATTAAAGTGATAAAAAATCAAACCAAATGAAATCACATTTACAAAATGGTTTCTTACATGGTATACTTAAATATGAAGGAAAATTGACACTAAGTCTTACCCTTCTATTCAAAGTGACAATAATATAGACATATGTTACGACCAACACGGCGATTGCAATAAACAAGGGACCATACCAACTGAAAAAGCAAAAGCATTGGTTTTTAATAATATAACATAAAATCATGCTAGAGGATTGTGTTAAGATATTTATAATAGTTAACTTTTTCACAACTTTGGTGGAATATTTTGACACAAAAATGTCAATCACACAAAGAATCATATTTCAAAAAATTAATGAAGGTTGTACTCACATTCCTAATCTCCACCCAAGATCATCAACAATCCAGCTGTAACCATAAAAAGAACTCTCCAAAATCAATGCCTCAAAGGTAAGGCCAAAATAAAACATGTTATTGTAGTGACTTTTTCTACAATTTTTCAGTAGTGTACAAAAATTGATAGTACAAGTACTATATCTTTCAATGTTTGGAATAAACATGCAATTTTCAAAAAAGTCTTATTTTTCTTTTTTTAGAGGGGGTGTGGAGTATCTGCAACTTTACGAAATAGTATGAAATGGATACTATTTTAATAGTGTATCTACAATTTTTATTCATGAGGTAAGCTATTGTTAATGTCATATTATAGGATCTACAAGTAAGTGGTACATTATTTATGTGAGATATATAAAAATTAACAGAATTCAATCAACCATAATAGTGATATATATTTCTCCAGTGTATTTACTGCTGTAGCCTGTACGTACCACCACGCTCCTGCTGGTCCATAGTGGTTCCCAGCAAATGGCAGGAAGGAGATGATGGCTGGAACCACCCACCCTAACACATGGAGAGGTCTAAAACAGAGGACATAAAATAAATACACTGGAATTCTCTCTCTCTCTCTTTCTCTCTCTTTAACAACACATCCAAAGTCTCACATTTTAAGCAGCATGTACATATATTCACATGTTTTAGACATAAACTAAAATACACAAAATTATATACATGTGAATTTATGTGGGAACTTACATTTCAAATCTCTCTATATTCTTTGTCTTGACCACATTCATGAATAAATTGAAGGTGATAATGCACACCCACATCAGCACACACCAGTCTGGAACACAGCAAATACATATGTTTCATGAATCAAAAGTCCATTATTTAAATTCTTATTTGTCAACTTAATTTTTGTTTTATAAAGTTAAGGTCCTTCTGTAGGAAACAGCAATATACGTGCTAAGACAATTAATGATTTACAACACACAAAATTCTCATTGACTTATGGATTGATTGTACTTCTGATCAACCATACACACCAAAGAAGCTTAGCCACCAAGCTTGAAAGTCACACATCGGCCCATCAGGACGGATGTCCCCCTTGAAGAGAGAAACAGGAAGAATCAGACTAAAGGAGAATTGATAATTTTTTACTCCAATTGCAACTTCCTTAGCTTAAGTGGCACTTACCATTAAATATGCAATACTGTCAAAGAAAGCAGCTATGCTAAGATACAATATCAGCCTCTACAAAATTAAAACCAGGCATGTCAGTAAGATTACAGGAATGATCTATACGATACATGCAGTTTTATTAATGAGAAACAAATCAGTGGTCAGGATTTTTTTTAACATAATTTTATTTCAAGCAACTGATCTCTGAGTTAACAAATCTCTTCATGGAGGAATTTATTTGTAAACAAATTGTCATTTACTGTGTTAATTTTTTTATTTCATGTTTTAGTGTGATTAACTTGATATATGGATATGCACCTTACCTGTGAAAATGCAACATGTTTTTTGAACAGCCATATCACAATGATCATGAATAAACTAAAACAAAAAAAAAATAATAATGAAACTTAAACATTTATGTAAAATGTACATTTACATTATATACATATGTTAAACTGTTAATAGAGCCAGACATTGCCTCCCCTTGATTATGAACCCATGCAGATCCTATGGCTTTTAAAAAATTCAGCACTCTAACAAATGGGCTACACAGTTTAAATTACCATGATTACCAGTACATGTATTGTATATATGCACTGTTACATGTAACTATTCATTTTGATTCATTTTCATCAATTTCATTATTTAGAATCCATTTCACTCATAATTCCTCACTCATTAAATCTAATTTTAAAAAAATCAAACAGTACACAATGGGCAATTGCACTTATGTCAATCAGTTAATATACTGGGGTGTATATTTATTATACTTTCATGTTAAATACTGAAATCTGATTGGTTTAGACACAGTTGATAATCCGTTCTATTAATTACCCTCAGCGTTAGCAACACACTTAGCAATGGGTAACACTATGTAAATAGTGCCTGTTTGGGAGGGTAACCGTTGAAATTGACACCCCTCAAAATCCATTGTCAACCTCCGCGCCTGTTTAAGAGGGTAAACGTTGAAATTGACACCCCTCAAAAACCATTGTCAACCAACGCGAAGCGAGGGGTGTCAATTTCAACGGTTACCCTCCCAAACAGGCGCTATTTATTCTATTATACTGAATGTCTTAATTTTAGAGTAATTTTTACTGCTTTTATATAGAATTCTACGGCGAACCGTACACACATAATTTACGAGCATGTAACAATTCGTTATGTTACCTGTTTCCTAGTCCGAAATATCTGAAGTCTTCCTGGCTTTTTTAATGATTTTGATATTTTACAAGCCAGGAAAACGTCAGAACCGGCGCCATTACGAAAACTGGAAATTCGTCGCCTCCAACTGGAGGCGGCATTTTCGGTTCGATTTTTTATATTTATGAGTTGAAGCAAATGTTACACTCACAATTAATTAATAAAACAATGATTTTACTGCTCACTAATATGGCTTTTATGGGTCCCTCATCCCATAAACAAGCTGTTGAACACATTCTATCGAACTGTTGAGATTTGTTTTGATTTCGTGCATTTTTCAAATCTCGCGAGAAAATAGGTAAACAACACTATTGTTTATCAGTGTGATTATCAAAATGTGCAGTAAAATTATATTTTAAGCTGTATTATTGAGTTTTAACATATTTTTATTTGAAATCGAGCCTAGAATGCCGTTTCCAGTTGGAGGCGGTGAATTTCCAGTTTTCTTAATGGCACCGGTTCTGATGTTTTCCTGGCATTTAAAATATCAAAATTATTAAAAAGGCCAGGAAAACGTCAGAAATTTTGGACTACCTGTTTCCAAGTGTGTTGCTAATGCTGAGGGTAATTAATAGAACGGATTATCAACTGCGTCTAAACCAATCAGATTTCAGTATTTAACATGAAAGTATAATAAAATGAATTGTATATGATATTGAAGGGATGTCAATTTCAACTGTTACCCTCCCAAACAGGCACTATTTATATAATGTATTTACATGTATTAAAAAAAACAACAAACTGTGATCATTAGTCGCCTTTCATAATGATAAAGAAAATGCAGCAAATTAAAACCAATGGAGATATAAACTATATGAGAAATAGCTTACCATCCAATTAAAGATATTGAAGAGACTCCCCTTCTCACATGTATAAGAGCATCCTGTAGACATGGTAAGATGAAAAGATGTCAAAGATGTAAAGTTTTTAATTTAATAAAATTAAAGACCCAATGTATAATATTGCATGTTCTTTTTTATACTTTAGTTTTTAAAAGTCTTCTATCAGCATCTGTCATCCGTTCTAGAATATCTAACATCCATAAAGATTAATTTTATTTCCTGTTTACTTCATTCTTAACATAAACATGACTCATTATAATTACCAGATTAAGACGTAACACACGTACCATTGCTACATTTATTGAGCACTATAATTTGTTACTTAATCGTGTTAACATGGTTAATCAATCTTCTAAAAATTAAAAGTTCAGCACGATGAAGTATATTAATTCTATACTCATATATCACAAAACAAGGAAAGTGAAATTTGACTTGACAGAAAATGAACACGACGTCGACAATGAGGACAAGTATAAACAAGAAACGTTTCACTTTTTATTTTTACTAGTAAAAAGACAATTAAATAAAACTCACACAATGTCCCGGGTTGTCTGGAAACAGGGGACACTCCGCTGATTCATTGTAAACCATTGTCACGACAGAAGGTTGAGCTCTGACTGCGAGACTGGTTTGTTGACATTTAGCAATATACAACTGGCGGACACAATCTTAGATATTTTACCTTCAATACACAAGAGCTCCGATTGTCTCGGTACAGTTCGGTTGTGTCCGTGAATCTCCGACTTGCTGATTTTGAGTTACAATCAAAGTAGTGAAACTACTGATAGGAGTTGAATTGTGTAGGATCAGATCTAGATACATAAATAACAGAATGTTATTTATGTCTCTGGTAGGATCTTTGAGAAAGTCTATTTTAGCTGCTATTTTAGCATTGGAGCCCTGCATTATTATAAAGTACTGGCGTGTTATATTGGTTGCATACAGTTCATATTACATTCAAACATAGTTGGAGGTTTGATCAAGATTCAAACTTGTGTGTCTATAAATATAATTGTTTTCTTTGATGGTTAATGTAAGTTTTATGGTACATGTAGCAAAGATTGTAGAAAAACAAATCAATAACTGCGTTTATAAACGGGTTATAATGTTTGCCATGGTCGTTATAAACAAACAAGAGGCCAATAGGCCTCAACGGTCACCTGAGTACCATAGCCCATACACAAGCTTGTCGAGGAGTCTCATATATACATTTAATTTAGCTGCAGGTCTGTAGCTCCCGGTCTGAAAAAAATTCGGATGGACGACCTGGGAGCTACAGGGCCACCCATTGACAAAATTGTATATTTATTGCGCAGAAAAACGTGCGCTAGTTTTCGACTAATTAACCTTATTTATACGCAAATTCTGTGAAAACAACTAGTACCATTAAATTCCTCATGCAATTTACTACTGATATCATCTCTTAACTTGCCTCGGATAGTCTTTTAAACACCATCACCAGTCCGGTGCACTTTGTTTACATGTAAAAATGGCGACTCTCGATCTCGATGTAAATTCAACATACTTGATTTTCCGAGGCCGGTAGCGTGTTTCGAAGAAAGTCTGAGACAAATAAAGAAACGATATCAGTTGTAAATTGCATGAAGAATTTAATGGTATAATTGTTTTCACAGAATTTGCGTATAAATAAGGTTAATTAGTCGTAAACTAGCGCATGCTTTTCTGCGCAATAAATATACATTTTTTTTAATGGGTGGCCCTGTACCTCCCAGGTCGTCCATCCGAATTTTTTTCAGACCGGGAGCTACAGACCTGCAGCTACATTAAGTTTCATTTTGGAGTAGAGAAATTAAAATATTGTAATGACGACCACCTCCCTGCCTGAAATCTTTCAAAAAGGACTATGAAGCCTATAATTTTAGCGAAAAACTTAAATATCATAAAAGAGTGCATGACCTGGGTGGCTAGTATACTAGTTATTACTTTACTATTAACAAGTCTACTTGTTTATTTAAAAAAAACCAAAAAACTGATTTTGTTTCAAATGATAAAAGTACTTGCGTTACTCTTTTGATCATACAAGTTCTTAATTACATTATATTCAATGATTAATTACTAAATATGAACAAGCAAAGGAAGAAAATTCCACTATGAAAATGCAAGGGAAGATAACTCCATTAACTGTTATAATCCTCTTCCTGAACTCTTTTCCAATGCTTTCACAATATCTTAATTTTAACAGACAGCTTCATTCTTTCTCTTTTCTAAATTTGTGAATTAACTAATTTCTTTCATTGAAATTCCTGAGCAGAATAAAATGATGAGATAAATATATATCCCCCTCCCAGCCATAACCCTTGCCTTACATGTAGATGACATGAAATATTATTAAAGATGACAGCTTAATTTTTTTTAAAATATGCAGTCAGTTTTTATTCTGTGTCAGTATACGTTTTTTAAACATTTTATATACATAAACACTAAATGACCATTTTGGCCACATCCTGCATTAAGAACTCCTACCCTATACACTAAATGAGTGTTTTGGCCCCGCCCTAGATTCAAATCCCTACATTAGAAGACATGTTTAAATTTTTGATAGATGGGTTTATTTCCTTTCTTTATATGCCGTCAGTTTTTATTCAGTATCAGCAGAAGTAAAGAAGACGATTTTTTAAACATGAAATGCATTAACACTATATGACTATTTTGGCCCCGCCCTAGAGTCAGAACCCCTACCTCAGGGGACATGAATTTCAAGATTTTGGTAGAGGGCTTCATGGTGTACAAAATTATGAATTCAGTTTTCCTTACATGTGTGTGGGAGTAGGGAAGATAATTTTGAAACATTATATGCATTAACACTATACATCCATTTTGGCCCCGCCCTAGAGTCAAAACCCATATTTCAAGGGACATGAAATATACAATTTTAGTAGAGGACTTCCTGGTAAACATAATTATAAAGTCAGTTTTTCTTACAGATGCGTGAGAGTCACGATATGGCTATATTGGCCCAACCATAGGGCCAAGTGAAATATTTCCCCACTATCCGCTACACTATCTGTATTTAGAAACGTAATGTTAAAACGTTAAAGTCGTTTTTAGTTGTCTAAAGTTTCGATCGATCTCGAAATAATTCTCGGAAGTATATTTTAAATAAAACAACATTCACTAAAAATCAAAACATTCTTCATTATATGTGTGCAAAGTTCGAAATTCTGATCCCTCAAAATAGATATATAATTGATATATTGAAAAAAAAGGTTTCCATGTTTGACTTTTATATCTTGATTTATTATACATGTACACATTTTATATACATCAGTTATCAATATTGTTAATTGTTATAAAAGCTGGGGCAATACATCAATATACAGTTTTATAAAGCTGCAAATAAAGTGTAAAATATTCATATATGTTTTCATAATAATAATTAGACAAGGTTTGAGATATTTAAACATAAGTTTTAACATACCATGAACACTGTGCCGGACAATTATGCCAGTGCCAAGGTAGCAATTTTGCACCCGCTTAAGATGCATTTTCGTAAAAGCCATATATACCAAATAAAAGATCGTTGTCTGAAGAGTATATAACCACTTTTGTTTTGAGTGTGTCTCACCTGAAAGGTGAGATATTTACCTTTAAAAATTAATATCCCATAGGAAAATAATGATTCCCATTCGAGAAATAGTTTTCCTACAGGAAATATTGAAAATCCTATAAGATTTTCTAAAATTCCTATAGGAATTATATTTCCTATTGGAGAAAAGTATTTCCTGCGTAAATTTTATTCAGACAGGTAGGTTTCTTATTGGAAAATAAGATTTCCTATCGGATTTTAAAATCCTATGGTAGTTTTGTTTAAATCCTATCGGAATTTAAATTCTTGTAGGAAGTTCTTTTATTCCGGTAGGATATTCTAAATATCCTAAAAGAATATTGTTTTTTTCCTATGGGAAAATTATATTCCTGTAGGAATTTATTTTTTAAAGGTAAATATCTCACCTGACAGGTAAGACACACTAATAACAAAGGTAGTTAACTCTTTAAGCAATGGTCTATCATATGCCATATTTGAAATTTTTGATACATGCAGCTTAGACGGGTGAAAAAATGCCACATTGGCACTGGCATAATTATCCGGCACAGTGTTCATGGTTCAAAAATCATTTGAATGCAATATTTGACGGATCCTATTTAATGCACATGTAATATCAAAATCATATTGCTATAAATAGTAGGTAATCACCACTCTACGAGGTAATATGACGGAGATTGCTATAATCACCCATATCTCCAATGTGAGCAGAATCTGATGTAGCGCATGCGTGATCATAGTAATCGGCGCCATCCTGTTTACCTTGCTCATGTAAATGGTTGTACACGTCATTTTGTGCCTGCCCATTTCTTGGTTTTCCATACACATTGTTGCATATTGATGTTTCTTCCGAGCAAGAGTATGGAGGTTCTCCTCGCTAAAATTAGGAAATTTGTATAATTGTTTTGACTGTTCGTAGATTGTTTCAACGAATATTTAGACATACTATATATTTTTATTGTTTGGATCAAACCTTATGATCGAGGCTGTGAGGTTGTGGCTATACATGTATATATAATATAATCTAACTATTTTCAAGCAATTTTGTTTATTGGTATGAAATTCATAAATCAAACAATTAATTTTTACTGTGCAAAATGTCAATTTTGATAGTGAAGTACATAATAGTTTCTGTATTGACTTATTATTTACCGAACTGGATGTTCATAATTCAATATATGTACAGAATTTTATCGTTACCATTCTAGCTTCTGTCTGGATGTTTTGGAAAGCATTGGGGTCAGCAACTTTTGCAGAACTGCATGCATCATTTTCAGCAAATGTGACGTTAAGTTCTTCTCTTTATTAAAAATCCAAATAAATCTCAAATAAAATTGTTAATCATACGCATTATTAAGGAACAAAGGAAGTTTTAAAATAAATTTAACCGAGACAGCTGACCTTTTGTTGACATGTTTTTTGGATCGCCTGTAAATAATCGCCACAGCGGCTGTTGTTAGGATCACGCCCAGAAGTATTCCGCCAAATAATGCTCCCAATGTAGTTCCTATTTTGGCTTCTTCTATGATCATGCAATGATAAAATATACATGAAAATAAAAGTTTGTCAAGATATAACGTGTCTCAGTAAAACTAGTGTAAAACTACTTAGTTGTACATAAATGCAAGTATGACATTTTCGGTTTTATTATTAGATCAAACTGAAAATCCAAAACCTTTTTTTGTAAAGTAAAAAGAACTTTAAACATTCTTTTAAATCTTATGAATACGGTAAACTATTAAAAGAAAAACAAGAAAACTAATTTAATATGATGGCTAAATTTATTATGAAATATGAAACTTATGAAAGTTGTGAAATTATACACTTGTGGTTACAATGTGCCGGTATTATGAGAGATAGTTTGATATCGTCCATATCTGTCTTTTCAGAGTTCAGATACATGTACATGTGTATCGAAAATAACGCTTACATAACATTCACGTCACTATAAACGATCATATAAAGTCACATTATGGTGTAGTGGTAAAAAAATTATTAGGATTGATTACCTTGATGATGTTGTAGAGAACTTGGAATAATAATTTTCGGACCTACAAAGAAATAAAATGTTGCAGACCGTACTGGAATGGACATGACATTTTGTGTGTAATTTAATGAAGCACACCGTTGATTATAAAAAAAGTTTTTCACGGGCCCTCGGATCGCTTGGATTATATCAGATTAGATTTCTATTTCGTTTTATGGAATTTTGAGATGGTTGACGGTTTGTTATTCTCATTTTTTCATCAACATATGAAAGACATTCTCATTTTTGGATGTGTCGGTTTGATCTAAACTTGTAATCCAAAAGTTACGCCATCAATTGCGCTGAATATATAATTGGTACTATATTCTAGCAATAGAAAATGTTCAACTAACTTTCTTAATAAACGTTTATTTGATAAATGGTCGAATCGTCTCAGTTTGAAGTGAAATTTGCATTTGCAAGGATTTTTGCTATTTTATGTATTAAAACAGATTAATGCAACTTAGCAAATGCACTTATGATTCGATATAAACATGCGCATATCTTAATACTTTAATAGTTTGCCCATTAAATTGAAGAAAGTAACATTTCACAGGTAGTTCAAATATTTTAAGAGGAATTTAGATTAACAGAAAGGACTGTGAAGAAACAGACGTAATCTGTGATTTAAAGCCTTTCAGTGGAACATTTATCCTTTAGTACAATAATTTGAATTATAAATATTTTTAGAAATATATCATTATCAAAATCATAACGAAAAACACAAATATAAAGAGGTTTACTTTGAACACAATCAGTGGAGTTCTTAGCAGTGTATCCTTTGATACAAGAACAATATCCTCCAAGACAACTGGCGTACGGTGATCCTGAACATTGTTCACTTAAGGAGCACGTCTGGTTCAAAGTAAGGTTTCCTATCCAAACAGTTAACCAGTTCTGTTATGTTTCAGTAATATATACTTTTGCAACTTAAAAAGTGTTATAATCTAATAATTTAGTCTAAAGATGTGATAACGAATTTAAGAGGGTTGGATGGTCGTGGTCATTTTTAGGCTATATTTACCTCCTTTAGACGAAGAGTTCTGTTTAAAGATATAGTAAAATTTTCAAATTTTAAAGATAAAATATTTGGACTTTTTCTTTACTAAATATACTTAAAAAATAAAGTACGAGTTTCCGTGAATGTTGCAGAATAACCTCCGAGGTCGAGAAATGTTGTTTTGAAATATAAAAGCCGAGGCGTTAGCCGAGGCTTTTATATTTTAAACAACATTTCGAGACTGAGGAGGTTATCTTGCAACATTCATGATAACAAGAACTTTATTTCTATTCTACTAACAGCCCAGTATTTCTACAAATCGTTTCTCCTAAAGAGAGACGATCTAGGTCATTTTGACGGCTGTTCCGTGTAACCCCAACGGTTTTGTTAGTAATGTTTACATGTGTATCGATCAAAGGAATCACATGCAGAAGACAGAATTTTTCTTTGGATTTTGAATACTCTTCACTTATTTATAAAATATATTTGAATCATATTCCTAATATTTTAAGGGCTATTTAATACGATTATAACTACTACACGTTATATATTTTATGTAAAAACACGCAGTGAAAATGTGCTAGGGAGGTCCTAGGAACAGCCGCATTGACCTCTTAAAAATAAACATTTGAGGCAATACACATCGTTTTGACTGGAACTAACAAGTGAAATTGACATGGTTTTAAAACTTTTTACAGTTTGAAGTTGTACTTTCATGATCAGTGCGAGACAAATAGGTATTTCTGATCTGATAATTTACTGATGACGTTCGTGGTATATTGGAGAATAATGTCCGCGGCATCTCTTTGATCTCGGCAATAACTGTAGTAGAATATATAGTAATTTATGGCAAAAAAATATCATATTTAAAATTTAAGGTAGATCTTACGGGTACTAGTAGTTTGTTGACCACCCAGCCTCCTAAACACTTTTTTGTTTATTCTATAGAACATTCAAAGTATGTTAACTGTAAGTTTTGTAACGAAAATCTGTTTTCATTGAATATCTATTCAATATCTAAGGTTAATTATAAGGATTTGTGAACTATTAAACATTTAAGAACTGATAACAACAACAAGAAGAGAAAATCTTTATACTGAGAACATTTGCTCTTCTAGTCAATATCCTCCTTTTAAACAACATACCGGGTATTAGTATGAATTTCTTGAATTATAGCATTTCAAGCTTACCTTCATGACATTCAAGATTATATAAAACATATCCATCTCTACACACACATTTCCCGAGTTGGCATACTCCCGAATGTTCGCTTCCTTGACATTGTTCGTCTACCTTACAGATTCCACCGACCGGGACCTTGACTAAAATGATCAGTGGAATAATAATTTTAACAAGTTGTTTTAGCAACAATCATGGAGCATTAGTACTAACGAATTATCCTTTTTTTGAATTTAAGAATGTGCATTGATACATTAATCACCGAATTTATAGATAAATATAGATATCAACCTGGTCTACCAAGCGCTTAATAAGCTGTTATGATAGTTAAAATTGAGAAACGTATCACTGATGATGATCGATCGATTGTTTAACAAATAGCTACATGTAAGTTAATACAGGCATTTCTTTGTAATTTTCATCGGCCAAGGTACATGTAGACCTTTCCATCCCTAGTAGTCTGATGGCTCTATAAGGTATGATAAAAATGTTGTTAGTGTTTTTCAAAATTAGTTTTAATAACTGATTGAAAAGGGTCTCAGATCCTTTCGGTATGAATATATTGTAAAATCCTTTTAGTGAACTAAAGACAATGTGAAGTTTCAAGTCTCTATCTCTTGGTTTCATAGGAGTATCGATAACACGCATTACCTACACAAAGGGCAAAATTATGTACCCCTATAGGAGGTTTTCATTCACAGGGTTAAATGCCCAAGTGATTATTTATGCTGTTAAACATATACTATTTAAATTTTACTTAAGTCTTGAAACAAAAAAAAACCTTTGGCACTAAAGTAATAATAAGAAACGGAACAAACAAAATAACTGTAGTTCTTTCCACAGGAATTTGCAAAAGCATAAAGAGCCAGGTTAAATCATTCTCTTGAGATATATATCTACTTATGTAATTATTGCATCCTATACATAAAAATCATTCCAATCTTAAAGTGTGAACCTGGATATTAATTATCAAATTGTTCACTTAAAAATCTAGCTGCAGGTCTGTCTGTAGTCCCAGCTATTAAAAATCTAGCTGCAGAAAATTCTCTTCCTTTGCCAGTTTATTACCATCACATATTAAATTCATATTAATTCAGAGTTTTTACATCCATTGCATGATCAACCCATTTTATTAAAATTATGCGGACATTGTCCTCGACTGTACGCAGAGCTAAGTGTTAAATATGTTTACTAGATTTGACCGCAATACCTAAAACTGTATGATTCCGTACGTACACTGTGACCATAATAGCCAGATCTCTCGCCATTCAAAAACCATAATACATGACCATCAGGAGCTTGTATCTATAAATTACTCATAATTAGTAACATTTAGACCAACCCAGGGCCTAAGAAATTGCCGAAATATTGTCTGCAACAAGGCTTGTAAATGGGTTAAAGAGGTCTGTAAAGACTGCGACAAGTGGTATCATCTTGACTGTATGGGTATGGCCAGTTGAATATCCCGGATCAGCATCGGTTTCGTAGCACTGCGTGTAATCAGTCAAATCATAACACTACGGTTTATAATTCATCAGTACCAATATTTAACACATACTTAGAACTATTTGTATGCTTATCTATCACTCTTTCAGTACAGAAAATAACAGCTATGTTAACCCAACAGCTATTTTTTCGTCCAAACAACAGAGAACTAAGAGCGTTGATACTCGATTCCAGTTAAGGCAGGAAAAATAAGAATATCAGAGTATTGACAATAAACTTTCAAAGTATAAAAAATAAAGGCCCAGAACGTGCCTAGAGTTTGCAATTCTACTAGACTCAGCTGAACCAGACATCATCTTGAAATGTAAAACCTATCAATACACTTCTCCGCTCTCTCGCACTCCCACTATACGAAGTTTATCGAAGGGACAAATACACCGATAACCACGGAGGCGTACTCATAGTAAATAAATCTGAACTTACAACATCTATAGTACGTATTATTTCTGTAATATACCGTCCTCCTTAGAGAACTGATGATTATGACATGGAAAAGCAAACCACATGAGTCAGGAACCAACATAAGAACGCCGTTTTTATTCTCAAAGTAGACTCCAACTTACCTGACCTACAGTGGCCTCAAAGAACTATAGTTGGTAACTCATATCCATGACATACCAACTTATCAATCTCATGAATCTGGCACACGACTTGTCACACAAACAATTTATTTCAAAACCCACAACAAAACTTTAGATCTAATGTTTACAACACAACCTTTATTAGTAAATAGATAAAATCCCTTACCACCCTTGGGCGAGCGATTATGACATCCTTATTATTACTTTTAAGGAGTACTATGCAAGCAAAACAGAAGATATACAAGTAGGACAGAGCTGACACAATTAACATCAAGGAGGATATACAAAAATATCAGAAGGAGCTAATGGGTACAAACTTCACGAACATAAATTTCATCTGAACATCACTTAGAACATTCTGCGAGAAGATCGTTGAAAAACACGTTCCAGCGAAAATGACATAATCATGACACGGCAAACCATGGGTAAATATTAATATCAAGAGACTTAAGCAAAGAGGAAAAAGAGAACATACAAAAAAGCAAAGAGATCAGGAAATTCTAAAGGTATGAATAAATATAAACACAAAGAGAAACTAAATCAAAGAAAAGTGAGGAAAGCGCATGATACATACGTGGACGAGATTGTCAGCGGGGATATAACAAACAATCCCAAAATATTGAAAAATATATGAAAAACATAAAGCAGAACACAACTGGAATTGCTCCATTGAAGGATGCAAATGGACTTCTTGATGTGACCCAGAGATCAAGGGTGAACTACTGAATAAACCAATTCCTCTCATACTTACCAGATAAGAGGCCACCACCACATCCATCTACGAAGGACATATGCATAAATAGCCACGATTCCATAAAGTACTATTGGGATCCAAACCACACAAAGCCACCGGACCGGTTATGATACCCGCCCGATTCTTGAAGAAATACCGGTATGCTTTGCATTCTCCAACATACTTACAAAACAGTTCCTCCTTTGATAGTGGTACAATACGAAATGAATGGCGAAGATATTCCGTCGTACCCATCTTTAGGAAAGGGGAGAAATGCAAGCCTGTTAACTATAGACCTGTTCCTTTAATATCTATATGCTGCAAACTCCTTGAACACAGTCCTGCACATCATGCACCAATAAGACCAGCTTAATATATTTACTGACCAACAACACGGTTTAAGGTCCAATGTATCTTGTTAAACACAACTCATTATTACCATCCATGAGATAACCATGACTATGGCAGCCGGGGAACAGGCCGATAGTCTCCTAGACTACTTCAAGGCATTTGATAAAGGGCCTTACAAGAGACACCTACAGAAACCGGAGTTCTATGGAATAAGAGGTCATACTATCAATTGGATCGAGAGCTATTTATCATGTCGGACACAACAGGTTATCAAAGAGGGAAGAATGTAAACAACAGCAGACGTACTCTCTGGTGTCCCCCAAGAAATAGGGTTCGGACCCCTCTAATTGCTCAGCTTTATGTCTAATACGAGATCTGACACCCGACTCTTCGCATATGACTATCTTCTTAGCACTCTGCAAGAAAACCTAGCAGATTTTAGAGAAGTCATATAGTGATTGGCAAATTTCATTTAACATAAAAAATGTACTGTAACCAACGTTTCCAAGAAGAAGAATACAATAGTAACACCTTAAAAATTACACATACACACGCTAGAGAGGGAGGAAACCAGCAAGTATCTAGGAGTTACCATCAGCCAGGACTTGAAAAAGTACCATTCATATAAACACATCACTAAAAGGCATACAGGTCCCTTAGATTCATCAGAAGGAACATGCGAGACTGCAAACCAACGGTTAAGGAACAAGCTTACAAAGCAATTGTTAGACTATCGCTGGAGTATGTTTTAACAGTCTGGGATCCAAACATTGACTTAATAGAAATATTCAACAAATAATTTCAGGGAATTGATGAGTATGATAACAAGCAAAATGATAACCACATTAGTACAATAAATGTACTTGTCACTCTGTGTGACTGGTGCTGCCTTGTCCATGTCAGTACATATCCACAGTAACAATCCACTGAGATCAACCACACAACTAGCATACCAAGACGCCCCAGTTCTCGCCCTTCCTACCTCCATCTAGTCCGTTTTCCGTTCCACCATCGCCTAAACGAGACTACTCGAGATCTCCAAGGTCCAACATTGTGTTATGGCCCCATAATCCTCAATTCGATCTAATGACTGACCGTCCTTAGATTACAGCATATATACTGTAGGCTGCCTTATTCAGGACGGACAAACGGACAATGAGCACAGTTGCCTGGACGACAGTTTCACCAGTCACCAAAAAGATAGCAATGGTTAATCTCTTCTAGGAAGGAAAGGCCAAAACGACTGTAATACCTAGATGACCACCTCTCTATGTAAATTAATGTGTACGTTCTGTGTACGCATATCCCAAATGAAGTAATCTGGAATTGTCTGTGTTTCTACCGGATTTACATATGTACATATGTGTGTGTGTGTTTAACGACTGTCGGCCGAAGAATTGGTTATACTGCAAATTGCATTGTGAAAACGTTACTTCTGGCTCTCGTTTAGAGCTCTGTATATTTTAGAGTTCTCGTTACCCGTATCCTATATGGTCAGTCCACAACAACCGACTTTGTATTAAACACTTTTAAAAAATGGATAAATAGGTTAAGACCCACGTATAGCTTGAAGAAATATATATAGAGGAAAGTCATTAAAATAGAATCAATGACAAGTATTCTAATTAGAATTTTAAACACCAAGGACATGATTTATCGAACAGCTCACTTTATAATGATATTTGTATTATTGATTCATCTAAAACTAAGTTGCATGTACTTGCCTTTATTCCATGTCGGGCAGATGATATTCATGGACAACGCATGGTGATGGTATGGCCATGTACATGGTACATCCGCGTAGGTTTTATTACTGAATTTTATATCGACTTTCCATAGCCTATTGCGATTGGGATTTATATCTTCTATTGTGACTTTGCATTTGGTTTGACATGCAATGTTATCTGTAATGATAGAAAAAAATGTTTAAATAAACACAATGTATAATCGTTAAAGTAAATAAAAAGTTAGCTTTATAAAAATGACTTTAAATAAGGGTTTTGATGAAGGGTTAATATGCATTCATGTTTAAATCTGTAAATAAACACTGAATACACCAATTAGTTATAAGATCTTGATTGATTGGTACCTAGCCCTAATATTTATTCATATTCAGATATTTCCTTTATTGTAAAACCGGCTACACTGCATAATACTGTATCAGTTACATTATGAATTTTTACGTTAAGGTTTGTTATAAATCAATAAAATCTCTTCAAATGAAAGCTGCTTGTTCCGATTTTATATCAAATTTTGTGACCTATTATAAACGATGGTTATGTTAAGTATGTGTATAATTAAAAGACATTGCAGTAGTTTAAGCCATATTTCAATAAAAAAAATGATGTACAAAATTTGTTTTAAAAACAAATGACACAACAGGGCACCGCGTTATTTCGCCTCATATTAAAATTCGCCCCTGACGTCGAGGCGGCTATGATTTTATTACTTCTTTGAGATCGCTATAAATAAAGATCATAATGTTTTGGCAATTAAAAAAACCTGTGTACATTTTGTTCACTAATATTTCTGAAGTTTGCTTTGTTTACAATCGATGCATAACATGCGGGATTAATAAACCTAATCATTCGGGTGACAAAACCAAACGGTTCCCTTTTCTAAACATTCCCTTGATGCAGTTTGGTTTGTTTTGTTTTTTGTATGCCTATGAAGACATTTTTTTTTACTTTGAATATTTCTAACTTTGAAAGGAGGCCGATTCTACTGGTGTAAATAGGCAAAAGTCTATAACTTTCTAAAATAATTGGTTTGTATGGAAAATTATTTGATACTGTTAAAGCGAAACAAGCTCATTTTTTAAAAAGATTGGTGAGCTAGCGATGTAGCCATTATATAACACACAAGTAGATTTCTAATTAAACCATTGGGTTAATTTTCAGAATTGATTTACTATTAAGACAGTGGTGCACTTGAATTGTGTTGGGGATGGCAAGGGCTCTCAATTCGAAATGGTGAATCTAGAGTTGGCTTCACATCAATAATAACATAGCTCGTTAACTGTGCTTAAATCATTCTGTATTATCTGTAATTTTAATTTTGAGGTGAAAAATAAAAGACAAGTTAACCAATGATACTGTTTTGAAGCAAGATTTGTATTTTCTTGGGTCTTTCCGGCAAGCTAGAAAAACATATCAGAGTTTGTTTTACGAGCTGGAAAGTAGTTATGAAAACTGGGTATTTATTAAAATTTAGAAATAACTTGGCATATATGACCTAAACTACTGTTGTAGATGATAAAACGAAATTGACATGGTACAGTTAATCTCGAAAGAATTCCCAGAATGCCCTACCGTTAAGTCGAGCATGCGTATTCCAGTTAAAAGGACTAACGTAGTTGCTAGCGCTCGAGAGCGCTAGCAAAAATCAAACAATGCAGCTTTAAGTAACGAAAAAAGATACTGGTTGGAATTCACAAGCCATTATGATATTCATATCAATGTGGTAAAGTGAGTTAATAACACCTCTAGTCTATACATATATAGTATGTGTCGAAAAGTCGCACACTTTCTTTCAATACAATAACATGTGATTTAAGTATGGATGGCGGCAGATTTGCCAATCGGTTTTTCGCAACTCGATCCGACCGATTAACCAGTTACTACATGTAGTATCAAAGTACACAAAAATGTGATTCAATTATTTCCTATATAACTGTTATTAATACCATGAAACAACGATAGTAACATTCTGTTTGTTTGTAATTCAAATTACAAGGGTTGATCTAAAAGTAATGTCACTCTATGCACCGCGTTTCACACTGGCGCTGTATTGTATAAAATGATACATCAAAATTTTCCTTATCAAAATTCTAATTTGAAGTAAAATTTTGATTAAAGTTCGTTGAACACTTAACAATATATTGGTTTTTATAGCATTTTATATACGTAACATCGCCGCGTCATGAATTTTTAAGGTTGGTATATATGTATAAATTACATGCTTCAAAATTTGAAAAAGACCAAAAACAACACAATATTTTGAAACAGATATATCAAAGACTTCTTCTAACTGTTTTAAAAAAAAATTGGGAACGTTACCGTCCATTTCGGATAACTACGCAATGGCTTTTGTCTCTGGATCAAGAAATAAAAAGACTTGACATGCGAATAGTGATACGAGGCATTTTTTTGCTTCAAAGGATGGAAATCATTAGAAAATGTACTGGAATTGACATATCAACCTAAAATTGAGAGCGAGTGAACAGGGTACCCTAAGCGTGGTTTCAATATCTATTAAAAGCATATGTCATGTTAATAAATAAATTAAATAGACAGAAGATATATGCTCTCTGAATGAAAGTTAAAACTAGGTTCTTACGTCATGAGCTATATCATAAAGCTACATTCATGACTTCTTGAAGAGACCTCGACAAACTGATCGCACATTTAGTAATATCCAATATACTACTTCATCGATTACAAAAAGATTAATTAGTTACTTTATAAAAAAAAAATGAAAAAAATGTAAAATAGATCATCGTGGCCAATTTTTATAGAGTACTAAATTACGAAATTCTACCAGAACGCCAAATATCTAGAAATGCCGTCGCTAGCGTGCGGCGACTATCCTTGCTTTACACCCTACAAAATATATTATCTTCAGAAATATTTATCATAATGCATTAAAATTTTCAGATCTGAATTGAATTAGGTAGATATCTCAAAGCACAAGTTTTTGTCTCTTTACGCGGATTTTTCACAATTTTATCGCATCTGTGACATTACTTTTGGATCAACCCTCGTATTTGAAGCTTTTATCTCATAATTAAAATCAAGGAAAGAACCTAAAACAACTAGATATGATCGTGAAATGATTCCTGCACGGAATGTCACAATTTCGTAGTCAGTTCAGCTTATCAAGTAGAGGTGGCCACAGAGGTCAATTAAAGTTTCCCCACGACAAGTTCTAATTCTTCCGTTTGAAGTTCAAAGTTCGTAGTTACATGCATATGTCCAATGTAAATACATGTAAATGTATTTGCTATGCAATAAATTGATGTGGAGTTTAGGAATGAGCCTTCTCGTTATCAGACATACTTCTAATATTGAGAATTTCATGAAATTTTCATACAATTAAACAGACTTTAAAACCGAATGATAGTATCAGTTTAATCAAAGAACTATTATTATATGATATGAGTCAAATTTGGACCTCATTATTCGCAATTTTTAAAGGTGTTTCAGGTACATTAAATCATGTTTCCTTTTAGAATAGTTGATTTAAAGGTATATGTGGCGTAGTTTTAGTGAAAAACAATAATAAGATCCGATTATTTGCTTCATTACTTTATTGAAAGATAGGACTTTCACATGAATTACCCGAAAATTTGACAATATCAATTATTCGTGTCGTTAGCAATTTTTAGTGCTTTATATATATATATATATATATATATATATATATATATATATATATATATATATATATATATATATATATATAAAAGGGATGGCAGAATTGATTATCAGTTAATCGCAATTCGTTCCGACCGCGATTAACCGGTTACTCGTATAAAAATAGGCAGATTTTTTACATACTATTATTTTTAATAAATGTTATGATATATAACACAAAAAGCACGATAGAAATATTCTTTTTATGTCTTAATCAAAATATAAAAGTCATTTATCATGATAAATATTCAAAAAGAGAAGAAACAGTCATCAAATAGTTTAACTGACCATACGTCGCAATTTCGCAGTAAGTTCGACTTCTAAAAAAAAATCTGCCCATCACAAATTATAAATCTAAGTAGTAACAAGTATATACCTACCTTAGACAATTGCTATTTCTATGTAATAAATTGATGGCGTATAAAATTTAAAAAAGTAAAATAAACACATTGGTCGTAGGTAATAATGATAACTACGGTACTGACATGTTGTTTTATCAGTCATTATAATTAACACCTACTGGTCAATTTTCCCCCACGAGCTGAGCCCTGGGGTCTTAACGATCTCCAATTTAACTTGATTAGATAATATTCTCCAAATGCTACATGTACAAATAAATTTCATTTTGAAATTGCATTAAAATATACATAATTTTTATTTTTTACCACTAACCGATTTCTGATTCTGTAACCGGTTACCATCGTTCCAACCGTTAAATCGGTTAACCGGTTAGATATTCAGGTTACCGATTACTGATCTTGTAACCATCGTTTTGTTGCTATCGTTCTTACCGAGTAGCATTGCTATCCCTAGATTTAAGAACATAAATAATTATTTTTTTGTAATTAAAAAAAAATCACTTTCAGTACAATAGTATATTGCTTATGCTAAATTTGCAGAGGCAATATACTATTGTACTAAAAGGGAGATATACATGTATATTTTGAACAATTCTGAAATGCTTTTTCATTATCTTTTTGTCAACGTTTTTATTTTTCTTTCTTTTTTTTAAAAATAATTTTTTACCTATAAGAATTATATTTCGTCAAATACTTTATATGAAAATGTCCATGTATACTTAAATTATAAAAATCCTGTACAGTTATGTGAATACTAATGTAGTAAGTATATTTGTTATTGTTTGAAAATTAATGTCAATATAAAAAGAAAAAAAATGAAAAATCATTCTTTTTGGAATTGAAATTACTTACTATCGTTTAAAAGCTCCTCTGCATATTCTCGATTAAAGTCACAGTTGTTCTGGTCAAACATGAATTTGATAATTGTTTCTAAACAAAGATTTCTGAAAAGAAAATTATCTACCGCATTTATTTAGTCAATTTGCAAGCATTTTTTCATGTCACTTTAGGTCGTTTACCGTTTTTCATACCCATCAATATTATAGGCTGTTGATTCATGTAACACAATCAGCATGACGTCTGAAAAATATCAAGAAAAATACACCAAACTATTAATCTGTCTAAAAATTCAATTAATAAATTCACTAACCTATCTGACTAATAAGCTCCCAACGTATGCTCATATGATATACGTACTGTCTCCCCAAGCTTTTTGTATCAAGACCCCATTTGTATCACGTATTGCTAAGACATTTTCCCCATTATACACATGTACATTATATCGATATTATTTTATATGCACGATACGATCCAACGTTTTAATGAAGTATATGTTTAACCACAATGTATTATGTACAAATGCATGTCAATGATTTGAATATTCATAAAGGCATATTGCCTTGCCTTGGTAACTATTTGAAAGAATCCTCAATTGACAAAGAAAATGGTGGTTATCGCCTCCTTTTCACCATAACCTGCACAAGATGATCTGTAGCATCAGTCCCCTACAGACTACAAAACTTAAATGCAGCCACAACCCAAACAAAGTTGGTATAAATTCCCTTTATTATAAATTTCAGAAAAAAAAGTATCCATAACTTCCAATCGGAGTAATCTCAGTGTAAATGAACGAAAATATTTTTTGGCTGCTACTTGTATAGTTTGATGTCAATTTTGCAGGCTGCTGTAATATATATCCAAATTTAAATCAACTTGTATTTGTATGAAATCATAACAAATCATATTTTTTATTTATGATATACATTCCAATTTGGAGTCACAATAATTATGTTAGCGGAATATATTATTTAAAGCAAACCAAAAGTTAAAGAAAAATTCTATTTAGGTCAGACGTATCCGTAAATGATATTTGACGAATGATTTTAAATTCCCAGTAAAAGGAGGACATATCAAGCTGAGCAGAACAGCACTGTAAAATCTGTTTGAGCAATGAGTGATTATGATGGTTTTTTTTTTCAATCGTACAATCAGAAAACAGTTTGCAAAAGTTTTACTAGGGATTTTTAAAGACGATAAGTTTCAGTTGATTTTAGCTAATTAGATAAAAATGAATTCATCTGAAGATGTTATATTCTATTTTTGTAGTACTTCTTATGGTTTAGTAGGATATATTTTGCATGCGATTTATTTTTATAAACCTTTACATAGGAAAATGAATAAAGAAACTGAACAGCTATCAAAGAGTAAGAAATACAGGTAAGGTTACTTACACACAATTCGCAGAGATACAATCCCCATGTTTGAATGATAACATTCCTTTGTCACTTCGCAGGCGAACACTTAAATCTTATATGTTTTATGACACGCTACCTGGCTTTAACATTTTAAAAACTTGCATTTCAGCCGAGTGCATTAAAAATATACCACCATCATGTATATTGGAGTTTTATGTTTCTTTATGATCAAAAATGTATGTGTGTGTGTGTGTGTGTGTGTGTGTGTGTGTGTGGACCTTTTATTGTTTTGTTAAAAGCAGACTCGTCCATGCTTCATCCTGTTGTGGTTTTAGTTGAAAGTTATATATATATATATATGTACAAAAGGAATATACAAAATTCCGAGAGATTGCACAATTAAGTATCGGTTTTGTGTATTACCGTATGATAACAAACAAATAGTTTTATGAGTTTTGTTTATGTATCATAACACCCACGACCTTAAGTCAGATCCCCCAAAAGGGGCATAAAATCAACATATACAGGTGTTTTACTATGTTATTATCACAAAGCCGATAACTGGTACAGTAAATCGTAAAAACTCGGCAAATATGGGCGTGCTAAAAAGCACAAAAACAAGATGTATTGGGTTCTAAATTATGATATAATCTAAATAATAGATGAATAGGGAGTTCACCAAACTAAAATTTAGTTATATCTGGAAAGTAGAGAGTCTTTATCTTAAAATAGATGTAAGGTAGAAACCTGTAAACATTGGATTTTTTTATTAACATTATAATGGAAGTGATCATTGGAGCAAAAAACTACATAAAAACCTCCATACACGTATGAAATAAAGAAAACAATTAAACAAATCGAAGTATTTCCATTTTGTTTATTTTACAAACATCAATTATTAAATTTGTTCATTGTTATGGAAATTGTGCTCCAAACTGTTGATAAAGTGAGAAAAAAATGTTTTCATAACCATAAAGAGTTTAAAGTTTAAAAACAAAAGACTTAGTATACCGGTATGCATACAGTATTTCACAAAGTCTATAGTACGTACAAGTACAATTAAGTCTTTCCTCCTATGAATATGTCACATTTGTAATACGGATGATCACTTTCGAAGTAGTCATCACCTCATAAAGTGACATGACGGAGATGACTATAATCACCCATATCTTTAATATGAACTATTTTCTACTACTACCAAGTGATGCAAAAAGAATATACTGTATACAGGGTTATTTTCGCCCAGTGTAATTTTCGCCCTTCTACACTTGCAAACGGTTCGCCCCGTCTTAAATTCGGCCAGACACACTTCTTTACTAAAGAGTTAACTTGGGACATACAGCTATGACAATAAAGTGATTTAGGCACCGAGAAGACGATATACCATGTTACCTGTAAAATTACAAAATCTATAAAGTATATCAAAGTATAAAATTATTTCCAAACTAGAGTGATGATGACATTAGCAATTTTGAATTTAAACTTGCAGGTTTTTTTTCAAACGATCAACTAAAGAAAAATGGACAAATTTAATGCTCGATAAATCCTTATTCAAAAGTCGATTATAATAACTCATTTCATTCAAAATTTAATATCTCAAGAAACACAAATGATTCTTTTTACTCATTGTTATCGACAAATAATAAAACTAGATTACATATTATTTTGCATAACTAAGTAGCGCCTCATTTTTTGATATACAATACATATATACTATACAATGATAATTGACGGTTTAAGCGTTCCTCAAAATTTTCCTAAAAGAAAAAGTTTCTAGGATAAACCCATCTCCCTATAACCGAAATTAATACATTCTCTTTAAGAGTAAGGTGGGAGCAAAAGTAGAATATTAGAAGAATAAATGGACTCACGGCTGTTGATAAATTATTAATTAAGTATGATAGTTTTCATTTGTAAACATGCTCCAACAGTCATTACTATTTTTCACCATTTTGAAAAAATATTGATTATCATCACGGTTTAAATAATTTAGAGTCTGCACTATTCTAGAAGGCTTGCATAGTAAAATAAAAAAAAAATTTCAGCAGCATTGAAGTTCTTTAGAAGAATTTTCAACACTTTTTTCTATATAGTTCAATGTGAAACTTTAACAATTCTTGGGGCCCAAGTATTAGTTCGGGGGGTCACGGTATTAACAATTTAGAATCTACACTACTTGTAAAGTTATCTTATTTAATATGTAGCAATGTAGTTCTTAAGAAGATTTTTAAACATATTCCTATATATTTCCTCCTAGGACCGCAGTACTAGTACTAGGTCACGGTTTTATCAATATACAATCTACACTATTTGAAGATATTCACATAGTAATCTAACAAATTATATCGTATTTTTTTAAAGAAGATTTTTAAATACTTTTAACATTTTAAAATATTGAAATATTTTCCCAATATATTTCTATTTTAAACTTTTAAACCCTTCGTGGGCCCAAGTATTAGTCTTGGGGGTCACGATTTTAGAAATTTACTATCTAAACTGTCTTAGGTTCTTTGCATAGCAATCTTACAAACTGTAGCATTGTAGCTGTTGAAATTTTAAAAAAAATATTACCCCTATATATTTCTATGTTAAACTTTGAACCCCACCTAAAGCCCAAGAATTAGTCCGGAGGTCACAATTTTAACAAATCAGAATCTTCACTATATATACAAATGTTGTAAATATTGGCACTTCATGTGTAGTGATTCTTGAGAAGAATTTTTTTAGACACACAGCCTGTTTTCACTGTTTCACAATTATCCTCTTTTTAAAGAGGGTTTCGAACCCTATCTTAGCAATTTTAAACCCCCTTTCCATAATGATACTTTGTATTAAGTTGGGTTAAAGAGGATGTGCGGCCATCTTGTACATTTGCGAATCACAGTTAACTTTTCTTAAACCGGCTTGTTTCTAACCAAAACTGACCAAATCTGTTGTCAAAAGATAAAAATGCAATATATATAGGTATTACATATTGTTTTGTTTGCAATTTACGCATACAAGAACAGAACAATGCCATTTTGATTCAGTTACAACAGCTGTAGAACTGCGCAGCTGCAGACTTATTTTGAAGTTTTTAGTAGGGTAGGGGTACAAAAAATTGATTGTCTTAATTTAAAATATACATATATTTTCCAAAGAAAATATAACTTCAACGTACCTCGATAGGTAGACACGAATATATCTCATGCCGACTGAAACCAATTTTTAAGAATTGGATACCCTATTTTGAGACAAAGTTACACTCGAAATAAACAAACCTAGACCTTTTTCTAAACAAATTGTTGTATAGTAAAGACTAATGACCTCCTTTCATTTTTTTTCAGATTTTTAAATCTTGAATTTAAAAGAATTTAAGTCTGTAGCTGCGCTGTTCTTAGTGATTAAAAAACTAATTGTTCTGTTCTTGTATGCGTAATTTGTATTCAAAACAACACGTAAAACTGCATCTTCTGACAACAGTTTTGGTCACTTTGAGGCAGAAACAAGAAATTTAACATTTTGCAATTGGCCCAGTGGTTCTAAAGAAGTCAAGTTCTTAGACAGACGGACAGACATACGACCGACTGACAACAGGTAATCGAAAAATCTCATCTCCTACAAATGAGTTCCATGTTTGGCTTATATATATCGATTTATAATACACATTTTATATAAATCAGTCATAAATATTGTTAATTGTTATGAAAGCTGGTGCTAAATCAAAATACAATTTGTCAAAGCTACAAATAAAGAGTAAACATTATAATATTTTTATAATATGAATCATATATTTTAAACATGTTTTAAGCACCTGTAATACTAGTAATGTCAATCATCTAAAAATCACTTGGATATAAAGATGAGGACTTAAAATGTTTATTTGTTCATTTGTTTTATTTGTGACCCATGTCACATGCCATTTTTGGAAATATAGGGCCCCAAACAGAAATAATAATTTTCCTAAAAATTTTGCTAAAATTTGGCATGGAAATTTATTACTAGTATTTGAAGAAATGAAACAAATATTTATAGTTTAAACTATTATTTAATTGTGATTTTAATTACAGTATGAAGTTGAACACATGTAGTGACTATAAAAGTAATATCTAAGTCAAAATTTAAAAAATCTTGCTTGACTGGTGGCTTCAAATGCCAGTACACAACATGAACACAACAGCAGATGTTAAGATTATTACAACATTTTGGAGAAATCAAATTATAATGCAAATAAAAACAATATTAGTAATGTTATCTTTGAAAAACTTTGCATACAAATAGACATGCATTTAATGTCTCATGTAAAAGTAAAAAAAGTAGGGGTCACATCTAAAACATTTGAGATATTGCATGAAATAAGCTAATTTTAGGCCAAAGTTGGAGTTAATTTTTTCTTAACTTCTATGAAATATAAGCTAAATATTCCAAAATAAATCCATAGAAATATCAAAATATTGTTCAAATATGTTTTTCAGAACATAATGAATAAATTGTAATAGACAAACTATCTAGAAGGTCTGGGCTGAAAATTATGAAGCTAAAGAAACAGTACTCTAAAACTATTAAGTTATGAAGATTGTTCATTTTCTTTTTGAAAACATTTCGCCTCAAAATACAGTCCCTAATTAAACCCTGTAAAAATGTAATTTTATTATAACAATTTTATTCAATAAAGTTAACTTGGCATTGTAAAATATAAATATACAACTAGAGTTAATATGTGATGCAGAATTTTCAGACTAGAGGTGACCAAAAATGGCTACCTAAAACCTGAGGAGCGAACCTCTTTAACATCAGATGCATCAAAAACAGTATTTGACGGATCCTTTATAATGTACATATACTATCGAATCTTCGCTATAACGTCACACATTTGTGATGTGATAAATGATATTGCTATAAATAGTATTTAAGTTGGCACCACGCTATGAGGTGGTATGTCGAAGATGGCTATAATCACCCATATCTCCAACGTGAGCAGATGCAGCGCATGCGTGATCATAGTAATCGACGTCATCCTATTTACCCTGCTTGTGTAAATGGTTGTAAATGACATCTTGTGTCTGTCTATATCTCGGTTGACTGTACACATTGTCGTTTATCCATGTTTCTTCCGAGCAGGCATATGGGCATACTTCTCGCTTAAATTAGGAAAATTGTATTTTTGACTGTTTATAAATTGTTTCAACAAAAATGCAGATATAATATATTTTGTTATTGTTTGGATCAAGCCTTATAATAGAGGCCGTGATGTTGTTGCTATATATATAATTTGACTATTTACATTCAAATAAAAATTTTGTGAAATGGTATGAAATTCAAAAAGCAAACAGAATACTGTGGAATCATTAGAATTCGTGGTGGCTCAATTTTCGTGGTATTCGTAGGTAGTCCTCGCCCACGAATTTACATCCTCAATGAAAACTAATTATAAGAGGTTTGGTTTACCTACTGAAACTGAAAACTGACTCATCCACGAAATTACATCCCCACGAACAAGCAAAAAATTCACAATCCATGAAAATTAAATGATTCCAAACTATATATTTAAAGTAAAAAAATGTAAATTTTGATAGTGAAGTATACTAGCGGAAAAAAGAAACTGTGCATTATAAAATTTAGTATAATTTTTCTATATCTATTGTTTGTATTTATAAAATTTAACCAATCGATAATGGTATTGTTTTTGACAATATCGGATGGTAACCGTCCGGGTGCTCGGACTTTTTCATGGTTAGTGAGCACCTGTTGTTTATTGAAGAATTTGTACGCACGAGTTTTACGGAACAATACCGTTTGGAATAAGAACTGTAAAGGATTTGTTTAAACTTTTTTTGTTAAGATAATCACTTTAGTTTCAACAAAATTGACCCCTATGTCATGCCACGACTCAACGAAAACCAACGTAATCGTGCTATTGGGATGCTGCAAGCTGGAATGGCACAAAATACTGTAGCAAGACACTTTGGAGTTCATCGGAACACCATCCAGTCATTATGGACACGTTTTCAACAATCTGGCAACACCCAGGATCGACCGCGCTCTAGGCGACCTCGTGTGACGTTACGTCAACAGGACAACCACATTAGACTTGTGCATCTGAGAAATCGTTTCCAGACAGCAAGTTTGACTGCCCGTAGCATTCCAAGGCTTCGACCAATTAGTCCAAGAACTGTGCGTAATCGTCTGCACGAGCAAAACATCAGACCAAGACGTCCATGCCAGCGGTGCGCCCAGTACTGCTTCAACGTCATCGTATCGCCAGACTAGCGTGGTGCACACGACATCTGCGATTCAGAATACAGGACTGGGCCAATATTCTGTTCACTGATGAATCCAGATTTCATTTGGAAAGCAGTGACGGTCGTTGTAGGGTGTATCGTCGCGTTGGGGAGCGTTACCAGGACGCTTGTGTTGTGCAACGTCGACAATTTGGTCGAGGTAGCGTTATGGTGTGGGGTGGAATATCAGCACGTGGAAGGACCTCTCTACAAATTGTCAATGGAAATCTAACCGGCGTACGCTATTGAGATGAAATTATTCAGCGTCATGTGATACCCTTCATACAGAGACATCAAAATCACATCACTCTGCAGCAAGACAACGCAAGGCCACACGTTGCACGTGTAGTCAGGGACTTGTTTGTTCAACAGAAAGTCGATGTCTTGCCTTGGCCAGCTGTTTCCCCCGATTTGTCGCCGATCAAGCACGTCTGGGATGAAATGGAAAGACGTTTACGCCGTTTACCAAATCAGCCAGTGACATTGGCTGATTTAGGCCAGGCTTTAACCAACATCTGGAACAACATCCCTCAAGCATTTCTGAACACTTTAGTGGCATCAATGAAGCGTCGCTGTCAAGCATGCGTGAACGCAAATGGTGGTCACACGCGTTTTTAATTTTGTTAATTCAATTTCAAATAACAGTGACTTTCGAGTGTGCTGAAATTGACGTTATTCGACGTCGAAATTAATGTGTTATGAGATGTTGTTACGAATACATGTGTTAACAGTATTACAAAAAATAAAATTTGTTCATTGTAATTTTTAAATGTTTTTTCATATATTAATTAATGCACAGTTTCTTTTTTTCGCTAGTGTATATGATAAACTTTTTGTATAGACATATTAGTTACCGTACTGTTTGTTTTAAATTCATTATGTGTATATCCTATGTTTCATTACCTTTTCATCTTTTGTTTGGATGTTTTGGAAAGTATCGTGGTCTACAATTTTCGCTAAACTGTATATATCATTATCAGCAAATGTAACGTTGGGTTCTTTTCTTAAAAAACCAAACAAATCTCAAATGTATGTGTTAATCATATACATGAAAAAGGAAAAAATAGAGTTTTAGTCTCTATCTAATTGAGACAACTGACCGTTTGTTGACATTTGATTTGGACCGCCTATAAATAATCACCAAAACGACGCTGCTAAGGACCACGCCCAGAAGTAGTCCGCCAAATAATGCTCCGAGTGTAGTTCCTATTTTGGCCTCTTCTATGAATCAAGTGCATGGAGTCAATGCAATCATATAATTAAACAGTAAATGTTTGTAAAGATGTAAGTATATACATCTCAGAAAAACGGGTTGAAACTGCTTAGTTGAATAATAATGCAGATAGGAGGATTTCGGTTTTTAAAAATCAAACCAAAAAACTGGAACACCTTTTTGTGAAGTAAAAAGAACTTTAAAAATTCTTTGACATCTTTGTGGTGGTTAAGGTAAACCGTTTAAAAAAACTAATTTTATATGATGGCAAAAATTATTAAGTAATGAAATTATACATTTGTGGTAACAATGTATTATGCATATATGAGAGTTTGTTATCGTCCATATCTGTCTTTCCAGAGTTAAGATGCATGTATATGTACATCCAAAGAGACGCTAACAAAACATTCATTTCACTATTAACAATAGTATATAGTCACAGCTACTGTGTAGGAGTAACAGAATTATTAAGATTGATTACCTTTATGATGTTGTAGAGAACTTGGAAGGGTAATTTCCTGACCTACAAAGAAAGAAAATGTTGCTGGTACTAGAGTGGACATGGCATTTTGAGTAGGATTTAACATAGCACACACCGCTGATTAAGAAATTGCTTCTCTCAGAACACATGCCTTCATATCACTTGAAAGACCAAAAACACTCGTTTTGTTTGATATGTCGGTCTAATCCAAAATTTTGATTCATATGGTACACAATCGATTGCGTTGCATAGATGGTTGGTGCTATATACTTGGTTTTGAATTTGTTCAAATAACTGTTCTCAATATACTTGTATTTGTCAAATGGAAGTGGAATCGAATAATCACAATTTGAAGGGAAATATTTTGCTATTTTATGAATTAAAACAGACCAATGCAACTTAGAAAATGCATCGAATTACACGTAAAAACGATCATAATTTATTACTTTGTTGATTTGCTAATTAATTTGTAGAAAAAACAATTTTACAGAAAGTTCAAACATTTTGCGCGGACTTAAGTTCAAAGGAAAGGACTGTGAAAGATAATGGACGCAATTTAGCCTTTAAGTGGAATATTTATTATCGCCTATTGTTAGCATTATAAACATTCATATAGTTATGTCAAAATCAAAATTATATTGAAAACACAGAAATATAAAGGCATACTTTGAACACACTTAGAAGAGTTCTCAGCAATGTATCCTTCGATGCAGGTACATTTTCCCTCAAAACAACTGGCGTATGGCGATTCGGCACATTGTTCGCTTAAGGTACAGGACTGGTTCAAAGCAAGGGGTTCTATTCAAACAATTAACTATTTTTATTCAAAATGCTTTGAGAAATTTTAAAATTGTAATATTTATAAAAGTTAAGGCTAGATGATTTGTGACATACTTCTGTCCCGTGTGTGCAAGTTATACTTTATTTTATCAAATAAGTCAACATGCAATATAAATATGTTAACATGCAAAATAGTGAAGTCAACATGCAACATTATTTTGCTGACAAGCAAAAAAAACCGTGACTTCCAACATGCAATATGCTACTTATGTATGTTGCAATTTATTCATGTGACATGCCATATAAACAGGTTGAAATGCAACTTATTAATGTCGACATGGAGCTTATTCATATTGACATGCAACAAAGTCATTTTGACATGCAAGAAAATTATGTTGACATGCACCTAATTTATGTCAACATGCAACTTATATATGTTGAAATTCATCTTATTTATGTTACCATGCAACTTGTTAGCATAAATATCTTTGATGACAACATAGAAAAGTTGGATGTCAAAATATTTATCTGACATGTCGACATAAAAAGTAGCCGGTTCGCATATTAATCTCGCATATCAACTAAGTTGTTTGTCGACATAACTAAGATGCCTTAAATTAATAAATGTTGGAAAGTGTGTGAAGGCCTTAAATTTTTTAACATGATTTGATAGCTATAAATTTAATTCATTAAGGAAGATTCTATAAATTTTAGCTTTTAAATTAAGTTTTTGCGTTTACTTTTATAATACAGAGTTCTTCTACTAAATATATACAGTCTAAAACTAGTCATGATCATCCAGCCAAATGGCAGCGCATGTTTTTCTGCAAAAACTTCAAAGCTCAGTGTCGCAACGCGCCTAAAACCATTAAATTCTTTTTTGCAATAAAAAAGTATGCTTCGTCACTCATTTATTTTCAAAATTAAGTGGTGTGATTAAAAACTTTAAGTCATTAATTTAGATAATAAAGACATCAAATTTAAAAACACCAACGTTCAAGATTTTCATATAAAAAATATTTTGTTCATAAAATATATCATTATTAAATTCTTAGAGCATGAATACCACAGGGAATTTAAACTATCAGGTCAATATCAGAAGGATGACTTAGAGTGATGTTAAGTTTTATTGTTAATTCAGAATTTAGAAAGGACACAAATCCAGAAGTATCTAAACCACCTGTTAAATAATATACATACTTCTTACGCATTTCTTGTTTCAAACCTACATTCATGACACTCAAGATTAAATAATATATCCAGTTCTACAAACACGTTTTCCTGTATTGAGTACTACTGAAGTTTTGCTATGTTGACAATGTTCGTCATGCTTGCAGTATTTACAAATTAGAAACTTAACTATAATAATGTAATGTTAACAAAGTTGTCATCTTTTTACTTGTTTAATGCTTAGAGATTATTGAATACTAAAACTTCTTTATATTTAGGAACATGTATTGATATATTAATTTTCGAAAGAGCTTTTATAATTAGCATCCAAGCCTTCTAAACAGATACATTAAGTATGTTAAATATTTTAATAATAGAAATACCAAGAAACGGATGTAAATTCTGCTGTCGAAGTTTTTTTTTTAAAGATAAATCCTCAATGAAAGATAATATTAGGATTACCAATATAACCATATTATTATTTTCAAACCATTCAAATAAAAAAGGCATACTTTGAACACAATCAGTGGAGTTCTCAGCAGTGTACCCAACGATACAAGAACATATTCCTCCAAGACAGCTGGCGTACGGTGATCCTAAGCACTGTTCACTAAAGGAGCAGGGCTGGTTTAAAGTCAGGTTTCCTTTCCAAAGAGTAATATGTTTCCATATGTTATAGTAATACACCTTTACAACTTATACAGGTGTAATTCTTTTAATTGATATGCTAAATTTGTTAAATAAATAGAACATTTCATTGAACATTTTTGATTTTAATTTTTTAAACTAAACAACATTCAAAGTTTTTACCATTTTATATCCAGTTTTCATTGACTATCAATTCAATATTTACGGTATTTTATAAATGTGTATAAATGAACTGTTTGAAGTTTCTATGTTAAACTTAAGTCTTGAAAACTGATAACAGTATAAGGAATGAAAACAATTTTTATGCTAAGTAATTTTTAGTCAAATTTATGCCAAGCATATCAAAATATTGTGCAAGGAACGGAAATTACATGTTTCCTTTTAAAACTTATAAATATGTATTTCTTGAATATGATTTCAAGCATACCTTCATAACATTCAAGATTAAATAAAACATATCCGGATGTACACGCACATCTCTGATGTTCGCACACTCCCGAATTTTTGCTTCCCTGACATTGTTCGTTCTGCGTGCAGTACCCACCGACTGGGACCATGACTATTGGACAAATCAATGCATAGATACTTTATAATAGAAAATAATACGAAATCGTAATCTGTGATGTCAAAGTCTTTTTGTGATCCATTAGTCCTTAGAAAAGTAGCATAGTCAATACTATTATGATTCTATCATTTTTAAAATCACATTTAAAAGAAAGCAAATAAAAGGTGCATACTTGGAACACAATCAGTAGATTCCTCAGCCGTGTATCCTTCGATACAAGAACATATTCCTTCAAGACAGCTGGCGTTCGGTGATCCTGCACATTGTTCGCTAAAGGAGCAGGTCTGCTTTAAAGCAAGGTTTCCTATCCAAACAATTATCTGATTTCTTATGATATAGTTATATACTTTTTTCAACTTGTAATAGTTTAGCTTTTTAATTATTTACATAAGTTGTGATAAAAAAAATTCAATATTAAAACACTATTTTTGTGCAGCAACTGTCATATTCCGGTAACATTGATATCTATTCAATATTACACGTTTTACGATTTATGACTATTGAAGCTTTTATGATGAAAACAAGCTTTTAAAACAGATTACAATACGGAGAAGACAATTATTATTATTCTACTAAATTTGAGGCTGTGTTTCATGTATTTCTTGGAAAAAACAACAGGCTTACCTCTGTGGCATGTTAGATTATATTGAATATATCCAGCGCTACAAACGCATCTCCCGTGTTCACACACTCCCGAAATTTCGCTTTCTTCACATTGTTCGTTCTGCGTGCAGTACCCACCGACTGGAACCTTGACTATAAAATAAATCAGTGCATTGTAATACAATTGCAAATGCTTTATCTTTATATCGCTCATATTTTGATACTCAATTTTGTTTTAAATTAGTAATATTTATTGATATTAATTAACATTTTGAATTTATAGATAGATAAACTAAACCATTCGAACAGCTTCGCGTTTATATAATTTATTATAGGAAAAAATAGAAATCGCTATATTTGATGCCAAAGTTTTTTTCTGGACCGTAAGTCCTATATAATAAGTAGCATAGTAAATATTATAAAAACATTATATAACCATTTTATAAATCACGTTTAAAAAAATACAACAAATATAAAGATGCATACTTTGAACACAATTAGTAGATTCCTCAGCCGTGTATCCTTCGATACAAGAACATTTACCTCCAAGACAACTCGCGTACGGTGATCCTGAACATTGTTCACTAAAGGAGCAGGACTGGTTCAGAGCAAGTTTTCCTATCCAAATAATTATCTGATTTCATATGTTATAGTAATATACTTTTTCAACATACATAAGTGAAGCTTTTTAATTGTTTAAGTAAGTTGTGTTAAAGAAAATAGAAATGGTCAATAAACACTATTTTTGTTTATTTTAAGGTCAATATCTAGTAAATAAAAGGTGCCTTACGGTTTATGCAATTCAAAATATAAATTCTCTCGATGATGCTTCATAAAAATAGCTTTGTTTGAAAGGTTGCAACTGGTTTTACGTTTATTGTAACAGATAGAAAAAAATCATGTTTTTAACTGTTTTTTTCTATGAAATATGATGGAAATAAGTAACAAATATCGGAGTTTTGTCCATTTTTGACTAATCAAATTAAGAATGCATACAGTCTCTCCAAAAACGGCATTAAACAAACTTTTGAGCTCCTCTTTAAAATGATTTCCAATTTTATATTGGTATCGAGATTACTTCTCCCATGACTTAATATAGAATATCAAGAAAATATTTTATTTTCTTCACAATTCCTTTAAAGCCGAGAAGTATGGAAAAAAGATTCATCAAATCAATTATGTCATAATGGTTTTAGCACCCAAATCGTTGACTAAATCTCGATCTTTAAGAACACTCAAAGTGCACTAACTGTTTTATATTCTGGTAACATATATCTGTTAAATATTACACGTTTTACTTATGTTTTATATAAGGATTTATGAACTTTTAAAGCTTTTATGATTAAAACAAGCTTTGATAACTGATAACAATAAGAAAAGAAAATAATCTTTAATTAACTTAATTTGCTCCTGTGGTTCATGTATTTCTTGGGGGAAAAATCAAGCTTACCTTCATGACATTTGAGATTGTATAAAACATATCCAGCTTTACACACACATCTGTCACGTTCGCACACTCCCGAAGTTGCGCTTTCTTGGCATTGTTCATTTTGCTTGCAGTACCCACCGAGTGGAACTTTGACTAATTTTATCAATGAATAACAATTTTAATTACTTTTTTCTTTTTTAAAAATTAAAAAATCTTCATTGAAACATAAATTTAAAATATAACACAACAGGACAAGCACAATGGAATAGATTCATTGCGTAAAATCATTTTTATAATGAAATATAAAGATCGAGGCAGCTTCCCGTTCTCATCTTTGCTAGCTAATGCAAGGGCCCATAATGAACCCTTGACTTGTTAATATGTGGGATGGATACGTCTTTCAAAAATTATATATTTTCGCTTATGACAAAAAATTGATATTTAAACAATGATTTGAAAAATTCTAAAATTGTGATGATCAACGATTTACCATAGAAACAAATTTTCTATGACTTTCAACCACAAAGAAATATTGACAAGATGTGGCTGACAAAAAAAACCCGTCTAATAATAATAGTTTGTCTGCTTCATGCCCATTACCAGTAAAGGGAAAAAAACCTTTTATTTCATGTTATCTATGCTACCAATAGAGCCCCTTCCTAATACAGCAGTAATATAGCGACATTCACGTTGAAAAATAACCTTCATTAAAATTTGACCATATACATATATAACTTATAGAAACTTTAGCAAGTACAGGCCAAAGCGTAGACTGTAGAAACAGGTGTGAATGGATAAGGGTGTAGACTGAACAGGCATAGGCGAAGCTGAAATATGGCCAGTTTTTCGGGCACAAAAAAATCAGCAATTTTGACTTTTTCTATTCGATCATTCGGCCAATTATAGTCGTAAACTTTACCACAAAGTATTTTGGATAAATTGTTTTAACGTGTGTTGAAATGAAAGATTATAATAAGGAAAAATAAGATTGGGATGTTTTCCTTTTCTTTAGAACCAATGAAGTAGCCTGTAGTATCCAAGTGTTTCGATGTGTGTTAGATGTAAGTCGTGACCCCCCGGAGTTTGGAATGGTTTTATATAGATTAAAATTTCAACATAGAGATATAAAACTAAATTGATTTTAAATCTTGAAGATAATAAAAGTACGGCGGCGTGGAAGGGCCAAATGAAAAAATAAATAATTCTTATTTGTTCGGACGAATAAGTTATTTGTTCGGACGAATTACGATTTGTTCGGACGAATAAGTTATTTGTTCGGACGAATTAGCTATTTGTTCGGACGAATTAGGATTTGTTCGGACAAGTTAACTATTTGTTCGGACGAATAAGTTATTGTTCGGGCGAATAAGTTATTTGTTCCGACGAATTAGGGTTTGTTCGGACGAATAAGTTATTTGTTCGGACGAATTAGGATTTGTTCGGACGAATTAGGATTTGTTCGGACAAATAAGCTATTTGTTCGGACGAATAAGATATTTGGTCTGCATAAGTTAATATTAGAACAGAGAGAGAGAGAGAGAGAGAGAGAGAGAGAGATATTTCATAATCATGGTTACGCAGATGTGAAAAGTCTAAATCAAGTTACAAGCTCATGGGGAGGGGGGTGAGGAGTCTGAAAGATAATTTTGTTTACCGCCCCCGCCCTCTGTCTAGATGCCCATTTTAGGCAACGCAGGTTTCCTTCAATAACTACAAATAATTTCCCGCTATGACATAACAAATACAGATATTGTATACAGAGGCGTCGAAAGATATTTAATATTGGGGCGGCGAATTTAATCGATAAGTTTGGTGGGGGGGGGGGGGGGGTGAACCAGATTTACATGTAAGTTGGTATTCTACAGTGTGTCAAATTATTCTTGAATTTGATAAATTATATTGTCGGTTTTTTGATGGCACTATAATAGAAACCAAGCAAAGTTACACTTAATCTTTGTTTTATTATCTTTGACGACATAGAATGTGTATCAAGATAACGCAACTCACATTTATATTAAAGAAGTTTATGTGCATCATGCGCGGATCTAGAGCTTGGAAAATTCAAATTTCTTAACTTTACATTGTAAAGTTAAAAAAAAAAGGCTTAGCCCCCCCCCCCCCTCGACAAACATAGATATCCCTTGGAAAACCCCCTCCCGCCCACAAAATTTCTGGATCCGCACATATATCAGCACCAATTATGTCCGCGTTAATTTGATATAACTTATCAGTCTCTGTTACACTTCAAAGATGTTTAAAAATCCTTAAATGGATTTCCGTAAATCATGTGGTGACATATTATATATTTTTATAGCCCATAATATACATGTAATATCAGTTGTTTCTAACTTACAACTTGTAATTGATCATCAAAGCTGAAGAACGATATTTCTTTAATGGCAAACCTATCTAATTAATTTACTGTTGATTGTCAAATCACGTCAGAAACAGGTATATATACCCAACTTTTGACTATGTAAACAATGAAGTTACCCTTCGACGCTCCATTTATGGAACGCCTCAACTGCCTTACGTAAATAAACTTCATTATGTGATGGTACTTTAACATTACGTGATGGTACTTTAACATTATGTGATGGTACTTTAACATTACGTGATGGTACTTTAACATTACGTGATGGTACTTCGACATTACGTGATGATACTTCGACATTACGTGATGGTACTTTAACATTACGTGATGGTACTTTAACATTCTTCATTATATGATGGTACTTTACTATGCGGTGGTTCAAAAAATAGGGAAGCGTCGCTTTGGGATCGAAATACATGTACGCTAAATCTCTAAACACGTTAATGCCTGTAAAGTTTCTTAACACTGGGCTAATTCTCTGTTTCAGAGATTAATCAGATAGGACTGAGGTCCACTGAGACGTACTAGTTAAGATCAACACATACTACTGTTTGATTAAGTGTTGCCTTAAACTTTTAAAAGGGTCATTTTAAATTTTAAAGAATGGCTGCTTGGTGAGACCATTTGGACTCCCCATCAGCGCATAAAAATCAGGGGGTACGAAAAGTCCCCCAGGGGATTTTTGGTCCAAAAATGTGAACCCAATCATTTGGCGCTTGGTCAGAGTGGACTGCTAAAAATTTTAATAGCACCTAAACAAAGACTTCTGTTATTTATGTTAGAGATTGGACTTATGGGGATTGAAGTACCATTACATAATGTTAAAGTACCATCACGTAATGTTAAAGTATAACCATATAATGAAGTTTTTTCACATATGGCAGTTGAGGCGTTCCATACTCCATTGAACATAAATCGCGGTTCTCATCGCCGCTCCAATTAATACAGATCACCGTTATTAAATTTCAATTCAGTCTTATTTTTTTCAGAATTCAATTTTTGGCAAAAGTATTGGGGCGGCGACCGCCTCTGCCGCCCCTGTCCCAACACCCTTGAAATATCAGTGACTAGTACATGTATAACATTGAGGTGTTATCATTTGAAGGAAAAACGACATTCTGGGAAAGGGGTGGCTTGATCACAGACCCTCTCCCTATTCATCATCTACTAGTATATCATTGCCAGATCAGATAGTCTTATAAATTGCTCATCAATTATGCTGTTTTATATAAATATAACTTATTCGTCCGAACAAATAGCTAATTACAAATCCTAATTCGTCCGAACAAATAACTTATTCGTCCGAACAAATCCTTATTCGTCCGAACAAAACGTAATTCGTCCGAACAAATAACTTATTTGTCCGAACAAATCCTAGTTCTTCCGAACAAATCGTAATTCGTCCCAACAAATAACTTATTTGTCCGAACAAATCCTAATTCGTCCGAACAAATAACTAATTCGTCCGAACAAATCCTAGTTCGTCCGAACAAATCGTAATTCGTCCGAACAAATAACTTATTTGTCTGAACAAATCCTAATTCGTCCGAACAAATAACTAATTCGTCCGAATAGCTCATTCGTCCGAACAAATCCTAATTCGTCCGAACAAATAACTAATTCGTCCGAACAAATACGAATTCGTCCGAACAAATAACTAATTCGTCCGAACAAATAACTTATTCGTCCGAACAAATCCTAATTCGTCCGAACAAATCCTATTTCGTCCGAACAAATAACTTATTCGTCCGAACAAATAAGAATTATTTATTTTTTCATTTCCTTCCACGCTGCCTCATAAAAGCCATTTTACACCACTTATTTTTTACACCAATTATTACATTCTGTATGTCATAAGCCCTTGCCTGAAAAATATGATAAACAACTTTTAATGTTAAAATGACAACAAAGGGATGTTGTTTTGAATGTCTTTTAGATTTATTCATATAATAACACAATATAACATGCCCCAATGGGGGCATTGAAAGGGTAGATGGGTCCAATTTTACATAGAAATTATAAAACAAAAATTCTTAAGAAAATGTGGATATAGTGTCAAAATGACAAATGTTAACGGACAACGTCCGATACACGATGCACCCCTGACGAAAACATATATCATAGGTCACCCAGGTCACCTTAAAACCAACGAATATAAAAAAGGCATACATTGAACACAGTCAGGAAAGTTTCCAGCAGTGTGTTCTATGATACAAGAACATTTCCCTTCAAGACAAGTGGCGTACGGTGATCCTGCACATTGTTCACTGATTGAACACTGCTGGCTCAAAGCAAGGCTTCCTATTCAAACAGTTAGCTTATTCAGTTATGTAATAGTAATATATCAAGTGTTGATTTTAATATAATTTCTTTAATATAATTTCTTTCTTTTAACAACATAGATGTATGTATTTTTAGGGGGAAAAATCAAGCCTACCTTTATAACATGTCAGATTATATAAAATATATCCATTTCTACACGCACATTTTCCGAGTTTGCATACTCCCAAATTTTCGCATTGATCGTCCAGCTTGCAGTACCCACCGATTGGGACCTTAACTAATTTGATCAAAGGAAAAACAATTTTGATTAGTTTGTTGCTAAATCACAAGTATTAGTACTAATATTTCTTTCTTTTCATGATTTGATAAACTGTATTGATATATCAATAGCACAACCGAATCAACTGAACAGATACAATGTGTAAAACAAATCATAACTTTTCATTATTTGATACTACGAGACAGGAATAACACGTCAATATGTATTTAAAATTTTTGTCTTTTAATTTGGACTTAGGTAGAGATTCCTTGTTTAAATGCATGCTTGATTATGTTTATAAAGAATGTTTTCTTAATTTCTTTAACAATTAGCTGTTAATGAACAAATGACATAAAACTGATGTTTAATAGTTTTTATTAATTTTTTATCTTTCTTATAACATCTGGGATTTTCCTCTTCAAATATCGACATATTTAAATTCACCATAAGGATTAATGTCACATTTTTCAATTCATTTTGTGTAGGTAATAAAAATTAAAGTTTTGATTTACATGCATGTAAATGAATCATGTAAAAGTTTTATGAATGTAAATTTATTATGGACTTATTTTAAATTAATATTTCTCATGTACTTGCCTTCATTCCATGCCGGGCAGACGACATTCATGTGCAACTTATGAAAATTTTCCAAAACGTCCCAACGGCATATCTGTTGACTGGGTAAACACTCGTAGATTTTACCACCGAATGTTATACCAACGTTTACTAGCTTATTATTATTCAAATCAACACCTTCGATGATGACTTTGCATCTGGTTTGACATACAACATTTCCTGTGATGGAAAAGGCTTTTTTGATAAATAGAACATATACTGTACTTCAGATTTAGAAAAACCTTTTGCTTAATGGCTTGTAAATTCGAGGTTTTAATTAAGAAATTATTAATACGCAATATACGAAAGAAATGGTTAAATCTATTGATGGTCATGTTTATTGACTAATTAGTTATAAGGTTTTGGTTATTTCTTACCTAGCGTTTTACTGAATTTTATATCTATGCTCAAAAATATTGATCATTATACCGATTATTCTGATGTATATTAGGTTACATAATTAAGCTATACTATGGTTCCTTATAATTCAATAAAATATGTATATTATATTTTATTATTAGTGTATTATATTATAAATAAAAAAATTAATGAAAATAAAATCAAAGCTGAAACTGTAACATAAGCAATGTTTTAATTTATGAGTTGCAATCTTAAATGTATGTACATGTCCATACATTTTGTATATTTCATTATAGAAACCGCGCTGAGAATTGTAAGTATATGGCAGAAGGTGGTACATTTACATGTACAGACGATATTATGTAATTAAAGAGATTGAATATTTGCCTTCATAATGAACAACAGAACAATGAACTTGAAGTTTTTAATTACTTACCATCTTCTAAAAGACCCACTGCATATGTTTGATTAAATTTACATCTGTTTTGATCAAACATAAATTTGATAACTGTCTCTAAACAAAGATTTCTGAAAAGAAGATTACAATTGCATTATTTGTATCATAGTTTTATCTGTTAGAAAGTGATTATAGACCGTTTACCATGTTTTCTTACCGACTTATATTATAGGATGTTGATTCATGTAACACAATCATAATGACATCTGCAAAATATAAAGAAATCCCCAAAACAAAAATACGTTTAGAAATTACACAAACAAGAACATTATAAAATATACAAGTAATCAAAAAGAAAACTATTAGAGGATGTTAACAACAAACATTAACATTATGTCAATCAAACATTAGATATCTGCTTTTTAAATATTTACATGTAGATGCAATTGAGCACTATTTGCCTTACTGCTGTTAGAATGCTTTAGTCTTCAATGCAACATTTAAAGGTAAAGAAATACGATAGGAACATAGGAACATGAGATTGCATTTGTAGCAAGCTATATTAGAAACACGTAAGAAGATATATCTGTATTAAGTGAATGTTTATTATGAAATACATGTAGATGTCCGGAAAGTAAACATAGAAAAAAGATTGCACTCTGAAACACCACCAAAAATAAATAAAGAGCTGAATTTATTCCGTCGGAAATGCCTTTGGATAATTCTGAAAATACATTGGACAGATTTCAAATGCAAAACACGAACGATCCCACTAGCAAGAACAATCCAAGGGAGACGTTGGAAATGGACCATATACCATGTAGTCCAAAGGGTCACCAGTTCAAACTTCAGAACTGTTTTGACATCGGCTCTGAAAGGAAAGAAAAATCAGGAAAGGCCAAAGATCATCTGGGGGTGGCACGCTAAAAAAAGAGAAAGAGAACTGGGAACCACAGTTAGAGGAAATATCAGGTTGTTGGCAACAACCGTCGTAAATTGCATCAGTTCTTAAATGGCATTATAAATAAGTAAGGTCTTAATTTTTTGTACACAACCCCTTCCTGTTTTTCTTTTTTTTTTATCATTCAAAATATGTTTAGAAGATACAATATCTATCTGCACTCAGATTAATATTTTTACAAAGATATCCGATCCATAGGTATTAAATGTCGTATGATCTCTTAATATTTTGAATCAAAATGTGATAATTTGATACCTGATGATTTTTGTGCACAAAGAAGGTCTTTGTTTGAGACAAAACATTAAAAAAGATGCCGTATAAAACGAGACGTTTATTGAGGAAGACTTTTAAAGTAATAATATAAACTGCAAGTTAAATGCCGGAAATTTTATTGTGAAATTGTAATGTATTACTAAATTATAGTTTATTAACTTCTATTACTTATATTTTGTTGGGAAAATTGTGTATCCGCCTTAATTATGGCAAAATTACATAATTGTCGTCCTGTACAAAACTTTTTTGCTATATATTTCTTTGTAAAGAAATATGTCTTCTGATAGACTGCATTATAAATTTTCATCTCGATTTTCTTAAAGGTTTTCGCTACATGCAAAATAAAACTCTAAGAAATACAGTTCATATATTGCTTAGAAATATCCCTCTCTAGAGTTTCTTTGTTCGTCTAATTTTAGACCCTGTACTATTGTCGTAAGTTTGAGTTTCAAACTGACGATTGAAAGCAATACTTATATAAACACTTACTATTTGATAAACGACTGATTGACAACAATAATGGGGGTTATTTTCCACTACCCTTTATACGGTGAGCAGACTAAAAAAATTCGAACCAATCAATCTCTACAACAAGTCACACGGGATACTCCTTAAAGTCCTTCCTCTTCCAAAGTGTTGTTAGTGATAGCAGCAAAAAAACAAAAAAAAACAACAAAAAACCAACAACAAAACACACACACACACACACACACACACACACACACACACACACACACACACACACACACACACACACACACACACACACACACACACACACACACAACAACAACAACAACAACAACAAAATAAAACCAAAAAAAAAAAAAAAAAAAGCAAAAAAAAAACAAAAACAAAAATCCCTTAAAAGTTTAGTAAAGGTTAGTTAATTTGGTTTTAATTTTTCTCTTAGAAAATATTGATGTCAGACAAAACATTTAAAAATAAATTAGAATTTGGTCTGGTAATCTCAGTATTATTGATTAAATATTCTTTTTGCTTGCTAGTTTAATGTCATTTTACCGGCTAGTAGCTACTGCAGTAGTGGGTTAAGCTTTAATCAACCTGCTTTTGTAGAAAGGCAGATTCAAAATAAGTTTCTTGCAATTTTAATTGTTCAGTGTCAATTTTATTTAGGTCAAAAATATTCGTAGATGTTTTTCGTCGTAGTTATTTTAAAATATTTACATTTTCCAGTGTCTTTGCCTGTGATAACACTACGTATCGATTTTGTACTATATAACCCATAACTTCAAATGACGCCAAATTGAGGCGCCAGCGGGGTTTGCTTATTTATATTTAAATATTTAATCGTATGATGGCTTAAAATGATATAAATATAAGTAATAAGGAATCATTCTTTGAATATTATGAGGTGATAATTTCGGTCGGGGCATGATCAAATCTATCATAAAGCCCTTCGGGCTTTATTGGATTTGATCACGCCCCGACCGAAATTATCACCTCATAATACCCAAAGAATGATTCCTTATTCCTTAAATACTTAATTAAGAATGTTATTTCACTCTTTACAGTTTCTGCACTGTAGAATCGGTATAAGCTATAAGAAACACCCGTGAAATTAACTGTTTGAAATATTTTCTCAAGTACACAAAGTAATATCATGTATACTTTTATTTTAAACCATTATTATTGAAAATAAGATACCATTGAAAATAACTACCATTGAAAATAATGTAAATCATACCGATAAATTACTTAAGGCAGAATAAAAATGAGATATATACAGCATATTTTGATAATTTTGAAACCTACATTTGAATGGTGTTTATTTGATTTTTGTGCAATTTAGCCTTGTATGATTTGAAAATATGTAACTTGTGTTCCAATCATGGTAAAGACCTGAAATTTGGAAACAATCATCACCAGTGTTAACACATTATGTCCATTAAATTCAAAAGTCCTATCGAAAACTCAATTGTCAAATTTCATGACGTCATTTTGGATTTTTTTCAATGTTTGCCTCCGTCACATAAACTTAAACCTCCATTAATCTAAAACATACGGTCACATTTTCATTATTCAATTTATCTTAATTATGGGATCAGGACAATCATACTGGTAAATTTTATTTTAATCTGAACCATACAATTTCCTTTTAGAGACCGTTAATTTTTGCAAATTTTCGTCTTAAAAGATCATTTACAAGTGCTATTTATTAGTTAATAATACATAAGAAACCACCTTAAGTCACCAGTTAAAATTTATTTCAGTGATTGTAAGTAACAAAAAGGTGTCTTGTATAAATTGCAGTACAAACATTTCTAATATCCCAAAAAGTAACTTTTCCGCATAGCGAATTCTAACAATGAATATTTTATTCACTCCATTTAAAAGAGATTCGAATTGCAGGTTTGAGGCAATGTGGGCAAAAACTGTCAATAAGTCAGATTTATTTTTAAAATTTTACATATTAATCTATGGCATTCCAAATAACTAAATATCAGAATTTCAGAAAAATTGAACAATTTTGTACTAGCTTAAATAGCGTAAAATTAAAAAAAGGCAGGAAGAATATACATCCAAGAATACGATTGTTTTATTTTCTATTTTGTTTTTTTTTTAATAGTAAGGTTAGTTTTGCATAAAATTTTGTTAACATGTGCATAGAAAAAATTTAAACGGGTCAGTTGTTAAAAAATGAGACGTATAGGTATTCTAACTTACACACAGTATGCAGAAATATAGTCGCAAACATGATTTAATGAAAACTTTTCCTTGTCACTTCCTACACAGTTAAACCATGCAATATGACACGCTACCTGGTTTTTAAAGTTTTAAAACATACTTTGAATACGTCGGGTGCATCAATAAAAATGTTTCCTCGTAAAAACCGAGGTTTTTACTTCTAAAATCAAAATAGATAAAGTGTGTGTGTGTGTGTGTGTGTGTGTGTGTGTGTGTGTGTGTGTGTGTGTGTGTGTGCGCGTTTGTAAGCACCTGAATACCACTACACGAGTATGAATACACACGTTTTATCCCACTACATCTTTTCTTCCCACTACACGCACTCGTGTAGTGGGAAGTAAAAGCGTTCGGAAACGTTAATTCTCATCGTACTTGATTCAAAAAATAAAAATCGTACTATGTTTGGGTTTCCGGTGTGTATGTGAATTTTTTAACACTCATCGTGGAGTCCATAAGAGTACTTTACACACTTTCCTCCATTGGGTAAAAAATAGCGCATGCGCAATCGGAACTTCCTACATGAAGATGGAAATAATTGTTTACAGTAAGTATCATTTCTTCTTTGATATCTAGGGAATTATATCATTCTATTCTTATAGATAAATCTGGTAAACGACTATAACAAGGTCAGGCATTGTCTTTCCTAAGTTATTCACTGATAAGAGAACACGATATCTAATTCTGACATTATGCAAATGCCATATTTATAATCAAAGAAGGGATCGTAACTTATTTAGAATTAAAATGTGTCTAAATTAAATCAAGATCTATTTAATTATGTAGCATATTATTACTTATATTTTAAGGGATATATCAATACCTTCTACGTTGCCGAAATTCGGCCCCCATTCCAAATCCAAAATAGGTGATATTACTCCCAATTAAGCAGTATGTGTGTGTGTGTGTGTGTGTGTGTGTGTGTGTGTGTGTGTGTGTGTGTGTGCGATTAGTTTTTGTTAAAAGTTGGCGCATCGGTGCTTCATCCCTTTTGGAAGTCAATTTAAAAATCATACATACATTTCAATCAGTCATATATTAAAACAAAATAATCACTAAATAATCTTTTTGGTTTATCTATTTTAAAAGTATACTAGTACATGTATATGTCGTTTTTAACGGCATTTTAGCAATGTTGAAAACCAGACCCAAATTTTGTCAGCATTACTAGATATATGAAAAAGAATATTATAGAAAATTTTGCAATTTTTTGATAAATATTAACGAGGAACTAGCCATAAATTGAAAATGAATAATGTCAATTTACTTATACATATTCATAAACGATTATGCCCCAGTCACACATTCACGGATTTAATGCCGGATTAGCTACGGAAGCGATCCGGCATCATTCGTGGCGATATGTATTGACCCGTGACTTTTCCGTCTGTTACCGTATCCATACGTAGCAATACTTGTATAGCTGCGACAATTTTTGAACATGTTCAAAATTCCACTACGGATGAAACCACCGTAGTACTTTCTTAGTAAAACTTTCTAAACCGTTTTAGAACGTAGAAGTCCGTTTTAACTCCGTATAAATCCGTAGTAATTCGTATGTATCAATTTGTATCCGTTCCGTAGTGCATCCGTACTAACTCCGTATCAATTAACGATCATTAGATTTTCCGGTGTCAACCGTGGAAAATATTCCGTAGTAGAACCGTGGAGTTAATCCGTGAATGTGTGACTGGGGCATTAACGATAATTAGATTTTCCGGTGTCAACCGTGGAAAATATTCCGTAGTGGAACCGTGGAGTTGATCCGTGAATGTGTGACTGGGGCATTAACGTTTGAGGTGGATTTGCGCATGTGCGTGGGAATAGTAATTTAGAAAAGCAGCATGTAGAACGAGGTAATCGACAGGTTTGTTTACATTTGTTTGAATTCATATAAACAGGTTTGTGTGCTTTTAACAGAAAAATATCAGATATTGTCATCTGCATTTTATGAGGATGGTTGCGTATCGGTGTCGAAGACAATCGATGAGATCACTTTTGCAATTGACCATTATTTTCATACATTAACAACATGTATTATCATTATAGAACGTCAAAATTATCCCGTCTGGGACCCTCGACTCAAAACATATAAAATTTATAGATTTTAAGTATTCGAGTGAAAGCTATAAAAGTTTTATCATATTCAGACAATGAATATCGTACCATACACATAAGCTTCTTTTCCTTAATGAGTAAAATCTTATTAACCAAAATTGAAAAAACATACACCGCTGTGTGACCCACCTGTCTATAGCAAGAAACCGGCAAGCCCCTAGTTTCTAACATGTGTCCACCGCTCAAAGTAGTCTTCAATATATATTCTCATTTTACAACGTTTTCTGTCAAACTGTTTCTTTCTTTCTTTTCTCTTCGAACGCGTTATTCTACTGCCAACGAACCGACCACGTTTCCACGTCGACCTCTTGTGTAAGTTCTGAAATTAGCTTGTCACATCAAGTGCTAATGAATATTTCAAAGTTAGACGTTTAATGACCGGCCCAATCAAAAAAACAAATTCGAATTTATATTAAATACTTTTAAATGCGTTTGATTTAAACTGTATGATTTGCAAAACGTTAACAACTTTTGTAGCTTAATGGGAAAATGAAAACATTTCTTTCGCTTAAAATTTTCATTTCAAACGGCATATATACCTTTAACTTTTATATGACTCAAATGGAATGACACTTTCTTCTGTGTTTATGTATTAGTAAATATTTGAATATCGAGCCTGAAATTGTTTGATTTTCTATTATTTTCATCTATACAATATGAAGTGATCATAACAGGCTACCATGGTCATTATACCACATTTTTACTTAGGCAACTTTTAAGTATAAAAATCATGAATACGTTGCATGGTGAATTCTTGTCAATTTTCATTAATCATTTTAGTCTTGATATTCAAGAAAATTTACGAAAACTCATAATACCATTATTTACTAAAATTTGTGAAAGTTAGTTGATGTTTATCACGTTTTATTTATCTATATTAAGTAGCGTCTAATCTTTTCCGTTTTATAATATTTTCATTATGGTGGCATATTTCTGCCATCCACATAATTTTTGGTCAACATAGCATATCACGTCAAGTCGCGATAACTATCTCGTCAAGTCATAATAACTTTCTTGTTTCTCAACAAACTCCGACTTCTATTTTATCTAGTCAACATAAGCTATAACATTTTGTTGCGATAACTATCTCGACAACATGATATAATTTATCTTGTATCTTGACTTAAAATTGTTGCATTTGCAAATGCTGCCATTCAAAAAACGAGATAATACATGTATAACATGTTTATAATCGTATATCGAAACTCATTACTCAATCCCCTTAGGTTTATAGAAAGGCACTTGTGCGTACTCAAAATGAAATATATCGAATGGCCCGTTAATTAGTGTGTCTGATTAATTATCTTTCAATATTTGATCTTCAGTTGCTTATTTATGAGTGTATTAATTTATAATTAACATGTATATATAAATATCCTGACTTATAGAGCTTTAGATACCTTGAATAAAAGACGGATGACGCAAGGTTGATATTGAACTACATGTAAGTTAAATTAATCGGTTAAAAATTAAATTAATACTTTTAAAAAACAATATGCAGAAAATCATTTATCTTATGTTTTGATTAGAAATGAAAACATAAAATAGAATTCAACAAAACAAAACCAAAGGCAAAAACATTATTTTTTATTTAAATTATTAGCATAACACTTTTAATCTCGTGTAGTTTAAAGTATTTAAGACAATACAACTTTATAAATATGATGAAATGACCCAAAATACTGTGTGTCTTAGGGGAAAATAAAAATCAGCATATCTATATATTTTGAGGACGGCATTATAATTTTCATTAATGATCTTCTATGCAGATCAAAGAAAATTCTATTATTAAATATCTATTTATTACTTGTCTTGTTTTGCGAATGGCAGTATTTGCAAATGCCATGAATTTTAGTCAAGATACAAGATAAATTATCGAGATAACTATTCCAACAAAAAGTCGGTCTTGATCGAGAAACTAGAAAGTTATCTCGACTTCACGAGATAGTTATCTTGACTTTATGTGATATGCTATGTTGACCAAAAATTATGTGGATGGCAGAAATATGCCACCATAGTTCATAGTATTTTAAAATGATTCACACTTCATTGCACGTGCACGAACGTGTGTCAATTCAAGTGACCTACAGTAACAATATCTTGTCCTGTTTATGCTTTCGTCGATGTGTACTGGGCATTATTCGAAACTATAACTTCCGTGAAATCAGTAATAAATGTTTCCTCGATCAATTGTATTATATATTTTTCCTCCTAAAAGGGGAATAAAATTTCAGAATTTAAAAGTTTGCATTCTATGATCCTATGATGAGGTGTGGTGAAAATGTTACATTAACTAGATTATTTTAATACATATTTTTAAAGAGGTTGACTTTGCATTAAAGCAAATCCGGTTTTGAAATTAATGTCATTAATAAATGAGAAATAGATGAATAATCAAAGTGAAGAAGCTTGTCAAAGTTTTTGCAAAGTAGATTGTCAAACAGTTCCAAATATTTCGTCATTGGGGGTCTACGGTTGAGGTGGAATATACTTTTCAGAACATATTTTTATCTCATCAGGTGAAGTGGCATTTAATTCGCAATTTTTGCAATACATATTTTTCAGCTTGCCGGCCATGTTGATGGACCTTTCTAATGGAAATAGAAAACAACAAAACACCTTTTTCTGAGATTCGACTTAATTATTGATCGTCTGGAAAGACAAACTTAATATTTTGGCTATCGTAGCTATGAAATAGACGAGTCAAAAACGCGTGTAGTTGTGCAAAACACATGCATGCATGTGTGTAAGGTTTACAGTTTTGAGCGTAAAAACGTCGTATGTTTAATTAGACTTCAAATTATGTAGTTTTACATAAGTAGTGCTCTAAATTTTATTTATGTAATATTGTTGATCTGGCTAGGACTGATAGAAAAACACGAGACATGGTTGTGTGTATATACTGCCATTCATTTCTAATAAAAAGAAAAATCGGACAATAAGGGGAGGTCTTCAAACAGTCATAATATTAATTACCAGACATTTAATGTAAGTTATAAGAGGTGAGCAAAATGACCTCCCCCAGATTAAAAAAAGATGTAAACATTATCTACATGTACCAAATATACATACAACAAAATATTGTTGAACAAAAAACAGCATTTCACACATCAACAGCAACATACATTTATAATACAATGTAAAATGAATCACTAACTACAAAGGTGATGAAGGGGAAGGAGGGTGCATTGTTTGCGAAAGAATACCTTTTTCTGAGCATGTATATATAAGAACATTCTTTTGATTCACCTATTCTCATCTCTTATATACCAAATGCATTAATTGAATTTTGGAGATGGGTTGTTTAGTTGTATAATTGTATCCAGTGAAAAAATATTTTAGGATTCTGATTAGCAATAATTTAAGAAATAAAATTGGCAAACTTTAATGGTGTAAAACAAAACAAAACAAAACAAATAGGAACGAAAACCTACTAATTAAATAATAGCCCTTATTTTATAGTTTATTATCATTTTCAAATAATTATGTCATTGACATGCAAGTAACCAATGAATGTTCATCTCAAAATTCTTGAAAATTGTACACCCTTATCAAGGTTTTCTTCAATTATAATTACAAATTATTTTCAATAAGAAATACATTTTAAAGAGAATGGAAAACGGTTAAACATACATTGTAGATATGTTTACTTATTTTTAAAGTCAAGTTTACTACATGTACTTACAGAAAATGCAGGGCCCGTCAACTCTGGTCCCGGTATGGCAATTTTGGACTTTTTGGTTAAATTCTTGCATGTCGATGTTGATGATGATTTACTAGATATTCTAGTAAGAAAAACAAATCTCTATGCGGACCAGAAAATCGCCGCAAAAAGCAGACCTCCAAGACTATTTGGCCCACATTCTGGTTTTGGAAACTGGGCTCCTGTGACACCTGACGAAATGCTTGCATTTATTGGAATAGTGTTGAGCATGGGGTTTGTAAAGAAGCCCACATTTGAGTCGTACTGGGAATCTAACCCCCATGCGTGGTCTTTTGAAACGCCAAACTTTGGCAAAATTATGTCAAGGAATCGTTTCCAGGCCATCCTGCAGTTTCTGCATTGCAGCAACAACGTAGATGTTCCAGAGGGATATGATCCCCTAAACAAGATATCACCTGTCATCAACATACTAAATGAGACATTTAGTAAAAATAACAGGTAAATTGTAGATGACACTTATAAATGAAACTCAGATCACATAATCAATAAATTGATAACTTTTTAAAATATTGAATGTAATGCTAAGTTCAGCGTGAAATCAATAATAATTATTAAAGTTTTCGGTGAGGGTAATCATTTACTTTCATTTACATGTGTGCATGTAAATACATTTGCAATTACATGTACATATTCCTGTTTATATTTATAGATTGTTTAACTCACTTCATATGTCATCGCAATATATATCTCAAAAAATAGTGATACTGAGTTTTGGATAATTTGAAAGCCTATAAGCCTAAAAGAGATCATTGACAAACATTTTCAAGTCAAGAGAAGAGAAGGCTCTTAAAATTTGTACTTGACCCTCATGATATCTAACGCCGTTTTTACAGGATCACATGTATGAATGATAATTCATTATGCATTATTTGAATTGAAGAACATGAAAAGTTATTCACAAACAAAGTCAAGTTTTGCAATCCCCCCCCCCTCAGCATATTTTTTATTTATCCATAACTGATAATGTTCCAAATTCACGATTATAAAATCACTATCATCAATATTAACCACCTGAGTCCTCCATCTGTATAAAGTACTAGAAACAAAAGATGTATGTTGCACTCTGCCACTATTGTGACTTTATTTTTATCCCAAATAAAATTACAAATAAAACCAGATGACAATAGATGATTATGTAATAATCCCCTTTAATAATATTAATATCAAATTATGAATATTTGATCCTTTCTGCCCAAAATTATTTCACAACCAAAATAATGTTAATTCAATAACTCATAAAATGAATGACGTAATTGATTACATAATTTGTAAAAAACAATCCTTGTGGTCTGAAAACGCCAAACAACCCAAATAAAGCAAAACACATACGAAATACATTTTGAAGGAAGGTGAAGGAGTGGAGGTAGTTAAAACGCTTTTGAAATGTCCAAAGACTGTAAACTGACCGGTGTCCAGTGAAAAAGTGATTACCCACGCTAACGAAACGACGCACCCAAAATTTTCCCGCGAAACTATCCCATTGGTTACACACTGCGAGATCAATTCCGTAACCATATATGAAGATGCCAGGAATTTGGTATTATGGTGCAAGAGAGAACTCTTACAAACTAGATAGCAACATTATCAATATACATAAAGCATTTTAAGAAATCTTAAAATTCTTTCTTTCCGTTCCTGCCCGTTTGCTAGCTAAAGATATGTGTAATTCGCCAATTCCCTGCGCTGCTAGGTTGCTGCACTGTGTTTTAGAGAGTACGTGTTCATTCATCAAACGACTAAAACTTGATAAATTCAATTTTTTTTTATCAGTTTTTGATTGTTAACTAGCACACTTTCAGTTGAAAATGATATTTCATCAGTTTTTTCATGTACGTTTGACACTCTTTTCTATAGTGTTATCAAAATGTTTTATGTATAAAGTGGGCAACAAGAAGCGGCGACTTGTATTTTTTTTGTCATCCATGCTAGGAATTCATCAACTGCACTTTCGCATGATATCGATTCTACCGGAGCAAGGTTAAAATACTGGTCAGTACATGAACGTCGATACCCGTAAGCTTTGATACTGCAGACGAAATGAAACCATTTTCTGGCATGAAAAATCTCACAATGTTATCAGATATTTTGAAATCTCTTGCCGCAATTTGGATAATACTGCTTTCCATAGCTGAAAATAAACATACAAAATGTCTTACCTCTAAAAAAAAAAAGTAGATTCTTTATTTCCATCAATTTATTATTATGTAGAACATTCACCAAATCCAGCAGTTTTTGGGTCAATAACAGTAATTGAACAGGAAGTAGACGCAGGGGAGTTTACTGTTCGTTTTTTGGTTGGTTGCAGGTAAAGGAACTTCTTGTATTTCTTCATGAAGCTGAACCTCCTCTTTATTTAGAAACACACCTGATTCTTAAGTTGTTCCTTCCCTAACTATAAGTTCCTCTAGTGCTTGTTCAGAATGCCGATTGTCCTTCGCCCTTATTTCTATGTGCTACTCATGCAGATAGGCGATAGGCTAAACTCTCTGACCCAGAATAGTGTTGGGATTTTGGCACCTTCTTTGCAATCGTTTGGTTGAGATTCTCATTGCATTCGAAACCACCAAACATAATTATGATGTTTTGTTCCTGCACTTTCTCCTTGTGATTCATATATGAAGAATGAATGTGAATTTTTAAAACTATAGAAATAGACAATATCTTTTTTTTTAAATATAGCCTTTGGAGTTATAAAAAATGTAAAATGTGTGGGATATCCCCATTGTGACTTCATAAACAAATGTACACAAAACGGCCGCTCGAATCGTCTAAGTTGCGTTCGGAAAATGATGACGAAAGCAAACCCGAGACATACATTGCATCCTCTTTGGTTTAACCCAGGTTTGATGGCTTAAAAATTCAGTACTCCAACCAATGGGTTGCACAGTTTGAGTTATTGTATATATGTACTGTTACATGTAACTATTCATTTTGATTCATTTTCATCAATTTAATTATTTTGAATCCATTTCAGTCATAATTCCCCACTCGCCAAAATTGATTAAAAAAATAATACAGTACACAATAAGCAATCAGTAAATATATTTAAAAAAGAATAGCCACCTTTTATATTGATACAGTCTGATTACCCTCCCCCCTTCTTCTTTAACTCATCAGGTGTAAGGAGAAGAGGGTTGGTTTTAATCGGACTAATATTGCAATAATAAATATATTTCATAGTTAAGTAAATCAATGGAGGCATTAAGTGTATGAGAAATAGCTTACCATCCAATTAAAGATATTGAAGAAACCACCCTTCCTACATGTTTTTACAAGAGCATCCTGTAGACATGGTAGAGGGAACGACTGTAAAATTATAAATTTAAGACGCAATGTGTAATTTTATAAGTTTGTCTTGAATTTACTTTATTTTCTAAAGTTTTCTTATAGTGTCTGTTATTCGTTGTAGACATAACATAAACATGACTAATTGATAACCCGATGAAGACGCACGTAACATTTCTACATTTATTGAGCATTTTCATTTGCAGCTAAATCATGTTATTCAATCAACCACAAATTATCAGTTCAGCAAGATGAAGTTTATTAGTTCTATACTCAAATATCACAAAACAAGGAAACAATGAGGACAAGTATAAACAAGAAACGTTTCACATTTATTTTTACTATAAAAAAGACAATCGACAACTTCAATCGAACTCACACAGTGTCCCGGGTTGTCTGGAAACGGGGGACACTCCGCTGATTCATTGTAAAACATTGTCACGACAGAAGGTTGAGCTCTGACTGGTTTGTTTACTGATTTAGCAATACAACTGTCGGACACACTCCTCAATATTTTATAAAAGAAAAGAGCTGAACACCAACTGTCGTTTTTGGTCATGGCTTATTTATTAAAATTGAACATGCATTTGCCACCCAATTAGTGAGCAGGTATATGGTTGTACAATAAATAAATCAATCAATTATCAATCAACAATCAATTATTCAATCAATAAATATAAATCAATTACATCAGCAATAGGATTGTTCAATCAATCAATCAATCAATCAATCGAGCGGGTACTGGCTATGTTACATATAGGTAGACCCTGGAAGCAGTTGACCCCCTATTATTCCCAAGCACTGAGCAGGCCCTGGGAACAGTTGCTTACACCAAAGACATGAGAAACCCTGCCTTGTTGCAAATTCCGACAAACAAACAGCTATTCTAGAGTTTAAATAACCAATTTAATTGGTAACCGCAATTGGAGCACAGGAAGAAGTGGATGTGAAATAAGCCATTACAATAATATCGTGGTAGATGTGTGTACATACTGAGCACAAAATGAAGTCTACGATGGGCATAATTGTCCTGGTAGTTGGCGATAGTAAGTCACATTTTGACACTGTTCTAGTGTGAATTGAATCCCAAACGAAGGAGACCAGCAGTATCTGATATACTTCAATTAATATATCTATGTAACGAACATGATTGAATAATTGATGGCAATGATTAAATTTGTTTACATCTATTCAAACATAAATCCAAATAAATAATTTCAAATAGAAGCCAGATGCATGATAACAACCACATGTGTTAGGTTTGGCTGCAAAATAGGCAAATTCACTTAACTGACAAGACACCAGTTAAATAACGTATACATAGCAGTCGTTCAAAGTGACGCCATCGTGACACAATTCAAATAGGGTGGGTGGGTTTGGGTGAAATTTCGTCTGATGATCCAACATCATGGAAGAATTTGATGAAAAGGATGCCGAACCTGATATGAATTGCGAACACCAAACCCGATGAATAAGCTAAAGCTAACCCGATCCTCATTAGGATCACGACTAGGGTTAAGGTTGCTGTTGCTTGTATAAATGAATTTATCGTTAGGACAAATTCAATTATAAAAAACCACAGCTGAGCAACAACTGGCGTTGTTGGTCATGGCTTATTTATCAAAATTAAACATGAATTTTAACAACCGACCTGCCACCTAATTGGTGAGCATATGTATGGCTGTACAATAAATCGATCAATCAATCACGACATCAACAAATTAATTGTTAAATCAATAAATATAAATCAATCAAATTAACAATATGATTGTTAAATCAATCAATTAATCAATCCATAATCAATCACTCAAATTGTTTGATCAATCAATATTAATCAATGACATTAGCAATAGAATTATTGAATCAATCCATAATCAATAAATCAATCAGTATCAATCATCATTGTCAATTGTTGAATTGAGTCAATAAATTATCAATGGATCAACTAGTGGATAAATAGCGCTTTGCTTTAAGCGGGTAAATGGCTAGGTTAGGTAGACCCTGGGAGCAGTTGACCATCTATTCCCAAGCTTTGAACAGACCCTGGGAACAGTTGCCTACATGAAAGACCTGAGAAACACTGCCATATTGCAAATTCCGCCATACAAACAGCTTAGCTAAGGTGTTTGTTCGCCAGATGATTTGCAACCCAAAACCCTTTGAAGGGGCGAGCATAGGGATAAGGGCAAGTTTAACAGTAAGCCATGACCAGGAATTTGGAAAAGGGGGATACAGGGGCAACTGGCAGCATGGCCCAGGAATGTGTTTATACTAAATCAGAAAACAAATGAACGTTACATCAACCTGCAATGAATGTGAGAAAGCAGAATTGATCTGTTGGGATATAAACTTATTGTAAGCTAAACATGTTTAAAATTGGATAAGTAGATAATTGTAAAAGTGTGACAAACTTCTAAGTCCATGATGCCATAAAGCTTAAATGGATGTAATGTTGACAAGACATTGAATAGCTATCAGGCAGCTAGAGGAGTGTTAAATGTAATTGATTGGGTTATATGTACAACTTGGCCTAATCCCATACCAATTGTTATCAAGTGTATTCAAGCTCAATTGCATAAAGGCCCTTTGTATTGCATCCATCACATGTTTAAGATACATGTAAGGGTCGATTATTGATATGCATAGAGCCTGACTTGTAAATACGTATGTGACAGGATTGGAGCTAGCAATGGTTAGTATAACCATAATCTGAAATAAAGGTTGATGTCTTTGCTTTAAGATGGCTCACTACACCTTAAAATAGTTTCTAAGATCAGCAGAAAATTACATGATTGTGATAAATAATATGATGGATAAGAAGTACATACGCCAAATAGGTGAAATAATTTGCAATTTGGATATAAAAATTTATTTTCAAAAATTTTATTCTGTAAACATGAACAAAAGCCCCAAGCGGATTCGAACTCATAATATGCAGTTCAAAAGCCAGATACGTAAACCAGTATGCAACCGATTGGATTGATACAATTTAAAGCTGACATAAATTCATAAAAGCATTCGGGCGCCATATTAGTTTTAATCATTCCTCAACTGCCACTGAGGTATATATAACGATCGAGAAAGTTACGGTCCGTTGCTTTCCAATCGAGGCATTCAGGTTGCACGGATTTATAAATGCACAATCTACACATTGTAGTAAAATGTTTGTAAAAAAGAATAAAGGAAACTACAATCAATAACACATAGATATATTTATTCTTTAAAAGAATTTTCAAGGTATCAGTATTATTTTACACAAATAGGGCTGTCTTACTTCGCATGCACATCGAACACGTGTGTCGTTCATACAGAGGGCATAACATCTGCATCTTTTTTATGAAGACCCCCGCGGCACTACATCCAACACAGTAGATAAATGATGATAAATCCAATAAAGTAACAACGTAACATCGTTTCCATCGATTTTTTTCAAAAAAACACTCCGTTTCTAAAATCCATGCGGTCATTGTCATTACTCGATCTGCCACATTGTGTGGATTGCGCATGTGCGATGTTTTCAAACACACAGGAAAACGTTCTGCAATTATCAAAGAGATTTGAAAGATGTGTGCCTGGATTTCAGTCTGTCTTGTTTCGTCGTTCATTGGATATTCCGTACCAGTGCAGTGGCTGTATTATTTTTGTTCAAAACGCGTTTCTACAAGTCTTTTCGTCCAATGTAACGTGTTCGGGTGAATGAAATACCTGAATGCGATGAAGCATGAATAGTGTTATCGGCCTTATATAGGGGGTGTGAAGCGATGAGCAGAACAATAGAAATCGACAACTAATATGGCGGTAGTCGGAGATAAAAGGGAAATAATGCGTATTTATGAATTCATGTCAGCTTTAACAAGTATTTAAATAATGTGATATGTAATAGTTATTAAAGTAGATAAGCAATTGGTCTTCGCTGGTGGCCATACATGAAATAATTTGTTAAAGCTTGTGTCAAATAGCAGAATCCGCCTGGCTTGGTGGAGAAATTGCCAATGGCCTGCAATGAGCAAGCCAAACCTGTCTGAAGTTTGTTTTGGGCGCCAGGCGCTTGCGTTTATGTGTTAAGACTTTATATTAAAGAATGAGCTTTTATCCAAGTGTAAATAAAAGCTTGATTATTTTTTCTATAGCAATTAGGTAGGGTTAAAATCATAAAAATTTATAAGACAATTTTTGAAATTAAATGAGGAACTCGATTTGGCTTTAAATTTGTCTTATCACAAAAAATGCTGTATGAAATGTTGGTTTAGTGTCACGCGCATCAATGTATGACATAGCCTGATATTCAACTTATTAGTGGTAAATATTGCACTTGAATTAAATTTAATACAAGTCAATACATACAGTAGTTGATCATATACTTAACTCAGACTTCAAAGTGTTTGAAAACATATGTGCTACAAAATCTTAATAGTGGCATAGCTCTAAAATGAATAACAAGTTTTAGCAAGAAATGTAACGTTATAACATAAAGTCATTGTAGCGTGGTATGTAATTGAAGTATATATATATAAAATATTTGTCAAATAGCATGAATAAATTATTATAAATGTTGGCTTATTATTTTTTTTATAATTCTTTGATATCGAAGAATATACTTCACAACTGATGTTATGGGAATTTTAAGTGCATGTGTTGATATAACGTGATACCTGAATTTTAGCTTGTTAATGGACAAAATGCGACATTTGTAAATAAATAAGGCTAAAAGGAAATATTTACATTAATTGAACGTATACTTAGCCAAGATATTTTCGATCGATGGTTACCCCTGTTCTCAGATAGTATGGATTTACAACCTGAAATTTTGTCTGATGATCCAGCACCATGGAAGAATTTGATGAAAAAGGATGCCGAACCCGATATGAATTGCGAACAGCAAACCCAATGACTTGCTCCTGAACCAAAATTTGAGATCAGGAGAAGGAGATGGAACCGGATCGACCACATATTAAGAAAAGATTTAGCAGATGATTGTGTTGTGGCTTTAGGGTGAAGGCCTTAGGGAAGAAGGAAAGGGGACGCCCAAAGAAAACGTGTCGACGAATAGTGGAGATAAAAAGAAACATGGCGGGAAGGAACTCTTGGAACACTGTGCGTCAAGAGGCTTCAGATCGCAACTTGTGGAAAGCAAATGTCCATGCCTTATTTCCACCATGGCACGGAGAGAGTTAAGGTTAAGGAACCCAATGAATAAGCTAAAGCTAACCCGATCCTCATTAGGATCACGACTAAGGTTAAGGTTGTTGTTGCTTGTATAAATGAATTTATCGTTAGGGATAAATTGCATTACCTCCAATACAAAAGAGTTCCGACTGCCTCGGCACAGTTCGGCTGTGTCCGTGAATCTCTCATTTGCAGATTCCTTATTATAATCAAAGAAGTGAAACTACTGAGATTGAATGGATTATTATTACATTTTGGATCTCTAAATTAAAACATTAAGTACTGATTCAGTGTCAGTTGCTATACCTTACCTAAAAAGGAAGACTGGAAAGTCTCATAAGATTTTACCTGCTATATTTGCTCATTGTTTTAAATTGAAATTAAATTTTTAAAAACACCAACCATTAGTTGTCAACAAATCTAATGATATTATATTTAAAAACATAGAATGAAATATTGTAAAACGCCCAAAAGTATCGCTCTTAATGAGTTACCCCCCCCCCCAGAAAGTTAGAATACGCAACAACAAAATGAATTCCACAACAGAAAACTCAACTGAAACAAATACAACTAGATGCTGTCATTAGAAAGTAATACACGCACTAAGTGTTTGCCCCTAAATAACACTGTTTTGTACAAGTTTTAGTAAAAATGAAGGCCCCCCTACACATAATACACATGAGCAGCCCTATATGTACAAATTGTGGTTGAACTGTTTGCATGTGAAATTTAAGTTAATCAATAATTGTTTTCATTTTATGTCATAGAAAGTATTGTCTTTATAATTATTACAAACAAAAATAAATTATGCCCCCTCCCCACGGCTGTTGTCGGCTTAATTTAGATTTGCTTCTACTTCGCGTGCACGGATTAGAGAAGGGTTGGGAGTGAGGGGTCCAGACCATCCCCCTTGAAAAAATCATTTATATTAATGCATATAGTAAAATTACCACGAAATACACCTCGGACCCCAATCCCCCACCCCCTGCAAACACAATTACATGAATTACTTGCCTCCCCACCACCACACACACACACACTCCTCATGGATAAATAAACATCAGAAAATTTTGATAACAACGAAAGCCTGTACATGTAGTTATAATCAAAATTCTTCCATAGTGACGTTTCATAATTTTAAATTTTTACAATACATGTATTTGGCAAAAAAAAAAAAAAAAAAAAATATGTTTTTAAAAATTTTTGAATCTTAAGTAAAAAATAGAAAAGCCCCAGCAGCATTTGAACTCTCTACAGACACGTAGTTAACGCTCTAACCCATTGCACTTCACTGTTAGGTAACATTTTTTGGGGGGAAAATATTATATTTATACTTTATTGTTTATTTCAATAGGGAGTACATCACAATATGCAGGTGTCCTGTACCACCTTAAAGCTGAAAAGTTATTTACCTGATAAAATAGTACAAGGGGTTTTAAAGAATAAAGTCATGAAAATACATGCATGCTACAGGTAAATGATCTTTGTCCAAAGTTATGTACACAACACAGGTCTACAGGTCGCATTACCGGGTACTAGTTTTACCCAGCTCTTCGGTAATATGGGTTTCACGTGCACGTGGTGTACATACCGGTATTTGTTTTCCATATGCACAATAGGATTAATTAAACGTTTCATTTGTGATGATAAGCTAAAGATATTCATATTGTGGTCTAATTGGATTATCATTATGATGTTGACCAATATAGGTAAGCATAATACATGTAGTAGCACAATATTAAGAGACACCGGTATACATAAGTATTACTTTCACTTTCTAAATAAGTGATCTCCCTTTGCCAGCATACTATATCATCATCTTTTAATATTTATCGATAAAGTAGCTCATCATTGTTACCTATCCTATCACATTTGTACAGTTTCCATCATTTTAATTGCAAAAGATATTTTTTTCATTTGTCAGACCTACACTATTAAGTTGCACCATATTGACCCTGTGACATATTGTATTAAATTTGTGTTTAAGATGAAAATAAGTGTAGAGACTTATCATATCTATATGAGTTGAGTTATAATAGGAAGGAAGGGGTCTTTTTTTCTTAATGTATTATGATGAATCAAATAAAATGTAGGCTATGACCCTATGGGATTGTTGTCTTTAAACCATCACCACCCACCAACCCCCCTCCCCTCTGAAATAGGAAATGATGATATACATTGATAATTTTTAACTTTAGAGATGCCCCATTCCTAAACCATATTTATTCTTGCTCTTTGTGCGCATCAAATAATATATACATATGTTTGCCCGCTTGGAGACACCCTGACTTTCCATAACTGGACATAATAATTCATATGTAGTGTTTGATCCATATGGGTAATTCCTAGCTTAATGATGATCCTGCTTTGTTTAGGCGAATTTACAATTGCCCCGAATACATATAACATTTTGTTTATCTTATCGATAAAAATTAAAAAGGAATTTCCAAAATCTTTATGTGCATCTAGAGAAAAATACCAATCAAGTAATGATTTAAAATTTGCTACTGTACGAATGTAAAAATGTAAAAAGACTCTGAATCTGATGGTGTGTGTGGAGGATAAACATTAAATTTTAATCATTTATTGTTATTAATTAAAACTTGAATATTAGGCAGAAAGTAAGACTTTTGATCATATATCAATATATCATTTGTCAAATGTGATTTTTTTAACAAAAACATTATTTACTAGTTTATAAAACTTTTCAGACCCCAAATTATATTTTGATTTTAATATATCATTCGACAATTAAGAAGAATGTAAATGTAAGGTTTTTTTTAATTATAAGCAGAAATATATGCAAGGTTTTTTTTTATTTTAAGAGAAAAAAACCGTCATTTTATTTACAGTCTAGGAGGATACGTACATGTGTCGATCCAGAAAAATCTTCCAGGGGAAAGTGGGGGGGGGGGGGGGGGCAACAGTTATTTGAGTTGGTGGGGGGGGGGGGGGGTCCGAGGCATATTTTTGGCAATTATATATATTAAATGTAATTTAAAGTAATTTGAATTTTGAAGGGGAAATCTGGACCCATGACCCCCCTCTAGATGCGCAAATGGAATAAATGTTAATTTCATGCTACTATTTGTCTACCAGGATTAAATTTAATTTTTCAAAATCTTATTGCACATCTATTGGACAGTCCCTATCATATCCCAAGATATGATGTGTCTATTCATTTAATCATAAGAGGAGTTCTGGCATCTAGGGTTTTTTTAGGAGTTATAAACAATAATTTTCTGCAACTATTTGACTAACAGGATTAAATTTAATTTTTCAAAACCTTATTGCATATCTATTAAGGACAGTCCCTATCATACCCTAAAACCTTGAAAATAAGCCGCGGATTATTTTAACTTTTGGTAAGAAAGTGGGGGCTTATTTTCAAGACCGTCTTATTTTCAAATCGCGGCTTATTATCAATGCAAAAATCCCGTAAACGATGAGATCATAATCTAGGCTTATTATCAAAACAATATTAATTGTAATTGATCGTTTGACTGTTCTAAAAATGGTATATCCAGGTAAACACCTGCAAGAGTAAAATGAAAAGTGGTAAAGTGTTTCTAATTCAATTTTATATCATGTATCATAATATTTATGCACTCTGACCACTGTTCATTGCATCTAACAAGCTCTAGCCAGTGTATTCGCCATTACGTAACTAGCCACCTGTTGACTCGTCGCGTGGTCAATGTTTGTTTAACAATTTCCGGTGTCAGAACCATGCACTGCCCTGTCGGACTTCACAGTTTATATTCGTATAGGAAGATAAGCATTATTTACGATTTGATTAAAAAATTCTTTATTTTATGTCCCTTTATGCCGTAATTGGTTTGCATACTGATGGACACTTTGAAAATAGACCGATCATTTGTACGACTTGATAATGACGATAAACGACACATACAGATGTTTCTTCACAATGTTTATTTTACAATAATTAAATAATTGGATTAATTATTAGATAAAGAATTACCGTTGTTGGTTGTTTTGGTTTAGATTCACAAACGTTCGTTATTACTTGTAAACGAATTGAATACATTATGTACGCATGCATATCGATGACGTTGAAAAAAAATTCCTCTTTTTGGGGATGTATATAATGCATAGTAACAGCGGGGTTTTTTTAGCATGAAATACACAGGTGTATGCTACACATGAGACTTTACGGTAGTCTAAAAGCTTTCCAAACTGGCATTGTCATGACTGGCTTATTTTCAAAACAGGCTTATTTTTGAGTAATTTTCAGTGCAAGAAATAGGTGGCTTATTTTCAAAACCGGCTTATTATTAAATCCGGCTAATTTTCAAGGTTTTAGGGTATTCTAGGTTATGATGTGTCTATTCATAAATCATAAGAGGAGTTCTGGGATCTAGGTTTTATTAAGGAGTGATAAACGTCAATTTTCTGCTACTATTTGACTCCCTGGATGAAATTTTAATGTTTAAAACCTTACTGCACATCTATAGGACAGCTCATATCATATCCCAAGATATGATGTGTCTATTCATTAAATCATAACAGGAGTTATGGGATATAGGTTATGTTTAGGAGTGATAAATGTTAATTTTCTGCTATTATTCGACTCCATGGATGAAATTTAAATGTTTAAAACTTTATTGCACATAATTTATAGGACAGCCCCAGTCATATGCCAAGAGATGACATAGCTACTCCAAAGTTGTAAGAGGTATGGGAACCATACTTATTTTGCAAAAAAAACCCGTCATTTTTTGTTGCCCACCGATCCCTGTGTTTAAAGAAATTCTGAAACCCGAACACACTTTAAAATGACACCCCAATCATATTCTAGAAGATCATTTGGCTACTGCAAAAAATGTTGACGTTTTTGAAACCAGATTTTTTTGTAAAAAACCCGTCATTTTTCAACCAAAAAATGACCCCGAGGACGAGGGTAACAACAATATACCTGAACTTTCTTTAGAAAGTGCGGGTATAATAAGTTCAACGTAATGCAGCGAGATTAGTTAAGAACAAACCGTACAATCCAGAAAAAACAGACAGTGAGACATCTATTATTCAGAATCTGAAATAAAACACCCCAGAACAGAGAAAAATTTTGACAGACGTAACTCTTATTTCAATCAACTCATAGCAGTCCGAATATCATACCAACCTACCCTAGCATAAGTACGAAGAACTAAGAACAGTCACTGCACGAAATTCATACAATATTACTGTCGAATTACTGTCTACCAAAATTCATTTTCCCTAGAACAATCTACTACTGGAACACTCTAACAGAATCAGCTATACTTTCACCATCGCTGTAGCAGTTCAAAACATTTATTCAGAATCTCCAGCCCTGGACCACTTACCCTATAAACAAAGACACCAAAGTGACATGTGCAGGGTATACGTTAAGACTTATCCTTTATGAAGATTTGGAAACTGCCATTTTACTACATGCATATATATAGTTTCCTCGCAAATAGATATATGAAATGCATTACAGCGAATATCCACACTGAAGTTGAAGTGAAGTTGAAATAACTTAATAGGCTGTATGAAAATAATTCAATACGATGCATGTGACATTACTTTTGTTGTGTCGATAAAAAGGTTTGATCATAAGATTTTCCTAATGCAAATAAGCCATGCTATGAACGATAAAGACTGTAAATATATCATTTTCAATCATTTCAGATAACATTTTTTTTGCATATAACTTGAATACAATCCTTTCAATCAATTAGTCATATATGTATACCATCTACTATTATATTTCAAAGAACTAGTTGATGTTGCAGATTCATTAAACTAATGCGTGAACAGGTACACATAATTTTATTTCAAGGACGAATGAAGCAGCTGACAGCACCCGATTATATTTTTGTAGGCAGTTGTCACAATTAAAGAAAGAAAGAGAGCAACTGTTTCCTGGCTTCAGATTCTTTTAACAGTGATCTGAATTTTGAGAACACTTGTTGAAAGTTAATGTTTGCATTTGTTGTTTACTTGGAAAAATAAACCAATTTGTTTCACAAGTTTTAGTTTGAAAATATATTGAATTAAATTAAATGTCACGAAATTGTAGGTTTGAAAAAATGTCGTTCGTAAAAAATCCCCAATGAAGATTTTCTAAAGTGGGCATGTATGCACTATTTCTTGTGCGAGTGATTGCATAGAAGAGTTATATAATTTAGCTTTAACTTGCTTATTAAAAGTACGTAAATTATGGCAAATTTAGTAGAGGAAACAGTCAATTTTAATTTTAAACTTCCTTATATCTGATTGTTTTACTACAAATTTTTTGTATTAAGAAGTGTGTCGTCATTTTGAAGTCTAAAACTATATATAACTTAAAGTTTCGACAAATCTCAAAATAATTCAAAGAAGTATTAAAAAAATAATTATTTAAATACATTTTTCATTCTATGTTTGCAAAGTTAAAAATCCTGGAATCTCATTAGTCAAATAAGACCTTGATATCGAACATCTGAAAGATAATCCTCCAACGTGTTCATGTTCTTCTTCACCCTACAACTATAGTCCTGCCGGACACGTCATTACTGGTGATGTTAATTTAGTTAATAACGATGACCTAAAATCACTTATTATGAAAGGACCAAAATTTATGGAACCTAGCTCCTTCACATGGCGTCGTAATTTTATACATATCATGAATGCTTTTGAAGATTACTCCAAGCGATGGGCAAAATCTGAAAAAGAAGACCTTAATACCTTGTCAGAGTGGGTTAAAAGCATCAGATGTACATTAAAATTTCGTATTAAACGACTGAGAGGTCAAATGAAAACCATATATCATTCTGTTTTCAATAATGCAGAAGTGAGAAAAGAACTAGGTAGATTGCATGATCAGTATGTACTGGTCCCTGCTGATAAGGCAAGTAACAACATTATATTTGTTTGTAAGGCACATTATATTAATTGCATTTTCAAAGAACTATGTTTCAATTCTACACATGGTAATCCTACTTACACCCATAGCAGCCTTTCCAAACAGGAAATACTTCAAAATTATAAATCGGTTATGAATACCTTTAATATCCCCAATAAACAAAATGAATTTGATTTACCTTATTTGTACTGGATTCCATAGCTTCACAAAAGTCCTTACAAACAAAGATATATAGCAGGTTCCAGTAAATGTTCTACTAAACCTCTCTCTTTACTCCTTACTAAAATTCTTACAGAAGTTAAGGAGAAGCTTTAAGAGTACTGTACAACAATATACTCCAGAAGTGGTGTAAATCAGATGTGGATACTAAAAAACTCTAAAGAATTATTAGAAACGTCGAGGTCACAAAACCTTACCAAAATCAAGAGCATCAAAACGTACGATTTTTCAACGCTTTATACAACCATTCCCCACGACAAATTAAAATCTAGACTTTTTGATATCATCGACAGTTGTTTCTTCAATAAAAATGAAAGTCGTAAAAATGCTAACCTTGTCATTGGAAATCTAAAAAAATATTTTGTTAAAAACCATTCTGATTGCACACACAAGTACTCTGAAGTTGACATTAAAAAGATGCTTGAGTTTCTGATAGACAACACCTATGTAGTTTTTGGAAATCAAGTCTTATAACAATCTGTTGGAATTCCCATGGGTACCAATTGTGTCCCATTGTTAGCAGACCTATTTTTGTATTCATATAAAGCAGAATTTATTCAAAAACTTGTACGTGAAAAAAATAAATCGCTCGCTGTGGCCTTCAACTCAACATTTAGGTATATTGACGACTTATTATCAATTAACAATTGTTATTTCCATACTTACGTCGACTCGATATATCCCAGTGTCTTGAAATAAAAGATACCACAGAGTCAGCGTCATCTGTTTCATATTTGGATATTTTACTGGAAATGGACATTGATGGTAACCTAACAACAAAACTTTATGATAAACGCGATGACTTCAATTTTTCTATAGTCAACTTTCCTTACTTATGTAGCAATATACCTTCATCACCTGCATATGCTGTTTTTGTCTCTCAGTTAATTCGATACGCAAGGGCATGCTCTTCGTATGAACAGTTTCTAAGACGAGGCAAGCTACTGACAAACAAGTTGATAAAACAGGACTATCAACAGTCTCGTTTAAAGTCATCTTTTCGTAAGTTCTATGGTCAATACAACGACCTTGTCAGCAAATACAATCTTCCACTGAGTCGCATGCTGACTGACGTTTTTCATACTAATTGTTAGACCATAATTAATTACCTAATTGTCTACGGACTTCTGCGATTTTTATTTTCCCGATTTCGACAAAGAGCACACGGCGGGTGTGACCGGTCAGCAGAGGATGCTCACTTCTCCATGGCACCTGATCCTACCTCTATCTTGGAGGTCCGTGTTGCTCCGCCTTGAATTTGTATTTCGTTTTATGGATTTTTGAGATGGTTGACGGTTTGTTATTATCATTTTTTCATAGATTTATTGATATATGTAGAAAAATGATCACAGAAGAATTAAAGATGATTGTCATGTTTTGCTTTTATTTCTCAATTTATTGACTCAATTAACATACATAAAAATCATTAATAATATTCTTAGTTATGGAAGCTAGTGCTAAATCAAAACAAAGTTTCACAAAGCTGCAAATAAAGTGAAAGACATAGCACCGTGCCGGATAATTATACCAGTGCCAAGGTGGCATTTGTGCACCTACTTCAGTGTAGTTTTATAAAAATTCATCAAGACCAAAAGACAGACCATTGCGTATATAATAATAACCACTTTTAGTTTTACTGTGTCTCACCTTACTGGTGATTAATTTACCTTTAAGAACTTACATCCCTTAGGAAAATTATAATTACAATAGGAAAAGTAGTTTTCCTACAGGAAATACTGAAAACCCTATATAGGATTTTGTTAGAATCCTATAGGATTATATTTCCTATGGTAGAAAAGGTTTTTCATAAAGGAATTTAATTCAGACAGGCATTTTTCTAAAAGGATATTAAGATTTCCTATCGGATTTTAAAACCCTATGGGAGTTTTATTCAAATCCTATATGAATTAAATTAGCTATGTGAAGTTCTTTTATTCCGGTAGGAAATTCTACATATCCTATAGGAGAATTGTTAATTTTTCCTATGGGAAAAACACTTTGCTGTAGGAATTTAAAGGTAAAAATCTCACCTGTCTATCAGATGACATATTTGAACTTTTCGATACCTGCACCTTAGACAGATGCAAATATGCCACCTTCACTGTGTAGAAACGGACTAGGGTAACGCACTTTACCCTAGTCCATGATGGCGATAGGGAAGCACGCTTCGATTATTTTACACTAATTTTACGCATTTGTCGGGTAGTTTAAAGAAATAAATGAACTCATTTACACGATTTGAAGTGTATAAACGTAACAATTGTAAACCTTTTGCAGAATCGCTCCTTATTATAGAGAAAAAGCAAAGATAATTTGCGACTATGATTAGGGTAAAGCAAATTCATGACTAGGGTAAAGATTTTTAAAACTTTAAACGTGATTAGTTACGCTTTAAGAAATTTCTCATAGAGAGCATAAATGTCTTCTTATAAACTTTCAGTGTCTATCTTAAGGGGCAATTTTTGTAGATTAGAAACGCATTCTTCTAGCAAATCGAAAACCCATTGCGTAAAACACCACAACACTGAAAACTATACGATTTAATTACACTTATTGTTTTTTGACGTCTGACGAGGACATATGTATACATGATTGATATTTAATAAATAAAAATTGCCAACATATTTCAATAATAATAATGTTATGACCAAAATTTTGTTCTACAATGACCATGTCGACGTCGTGCGATTTTAACCCCCTTCCTCGGAATTACATGTACTTTAACGCATATTCCCGTTTCCCTGTAATTTGATTTTTGTCTTTACGACTGAGAACTTGTTATATGAGAGTAAAAATTTAAATTTAAAGCCTTTTTTCCAGCAAAATGTCTGCACGAAGTAGTATGTATTACCATTACAGCGAAGTAGCTAATTGCGGGTCACATCAGGCGCGTAATGCCTTACGAGGAAAGCTTGCGAGAACCGTGTAAAATGTTTCATCAGGCAAATGAGAATTAATTAGGAACATTTAACTCATAGAAAACAATAAACACTGTCTTAATCTTTTAAACAAACTTGTATTATTTTTCAACAAACAAAAGAATAAGAGATTTTTGAAACGGAGGCTGCCGATTAAGAAAGTCTTTATAACGTTTTCCATATCGGTGTAATATTCAAATACGCAATCCGTCAACATGTTTTGTAGGGCTAACAAATTATGACTTTCAATCCAACTTAACTACAAGTGACACTGTGATGTTGTAAAACGCATGCATGTTTTAACATCATGATTGTGTACAGTTATCAAACATAACCTCGGACATCGGCTAACTGGCGGAATCTGTTCATCTTTTGGGTATTTGATTTCATTGGGTGTTCACGCGTCTCTGTTATGTTAAAGGCGAACATACAGTAAACTATTTTAAAGCTGTATAGTACAATTTTGAATGATAGGAAATTCAGCAACAAAAAAATCCAAATCAATAGATTTGAAAATATCCTGTTCATATTCTATTAAGAAAATAACAAGATGTTTAATCACAATGATTACAATTAATTTGTCAAAGCAATTAAGCTAGGAAATTTACGCCGTTATAGACATGTTGGGTCTGAAATCTAAATCATTTATTTTGTTCTTTCCAATACAATGTTTTGAATTTTAAAAAAGGAAATCATAAAACAATAATACACTGCGGAAACTTTTTATTAATTTTTTATTTCGTTAGGCGTATCTTCTAGTAGTTTTGATTTTTTTTTTGGTTTTATGTACTGAAAAAAAATTAATCATTTGATTGCATAAATCATTCTCCGTCATGTTCTACATTTTAAATTTTATTCTCGGTGAGTGTAAATACAAAATTAACAACGTATTTACACCACCCAGTAAATTCAAAATTTGCAACAAGACACCCCTATAAATTCTGTGAATAATTAAATTTTAAAAGCGGTTTGCAAACCTTTAGAGTCGGGCAAAACGTGCAGCGTTTCATGAAAACTGTTAAGCGCTTCGGTTGAACCGCCGTTTAGCGAGCGTGTGGTGAAGTAGTACATTTTAGGGTCTGTAGTTTTAAAAAATATATATGAAATCATGTTTAATATTCCCAATACTAAAACACAATGTGATGTGTTTCTTGCATGCAAAGAAATTTAACAAACTTACGAATAACACTTCATATGTTTAATATAATAAATGTAAATGAAAAAAAAGTTGTAATATCATTATGTATGTTTAATTTTTTGAATGCACGTTGATGAAACTAGATATAAAAAAATAATGGAATCATTAAACAGGGTCATGCAATCGCTCGAATATCCAAAATTCAAATTATGCACAGCAACAAAATCTACGAAATCAATGATTAAGATAACCTATATTACGTTTGAATACGTTACACACGCATTGCAAACTTTACTCTAAATAAAAGTAGGAGTTTTTTTTTCTTCACGATATCGCAATTTAAATCCGCCATGGGAAAAAGAATAACGCCATACAACGACAAATGATGTTCTTGCTTTCCTTTTTACATTGATTGCTTATTTCTTATTGTTTATTATGTTAAATAAAAATATTTCGACATTTTGAAAATTTATTCCAATCTCCGTATTCTACAGAGATCATAACGGAAAATAATTCTGAAGCCTCAGTCTCAAATGTACATACGATACCTTAAAAAATATCTTTAATCGATGTGACGTCTTACGACAGTAGCAGCGAAAACAAGTCTGTTTCAATTTTATAAATTGTTTAAAGCAGTTATAAAGTCAAACTATGTAAATATTTAAATGTTAAACAAGTAACTTTACCCTACTCACAAAAATAATTTGCCCTAATTACAAAATGTCGCTTCATCAGCTGTACCCTAGTTTGGAGCAAATCTTCGGCACCACGTTATCTCTACAAATACGAGCAATTTAAGAAAGATTTACGATTGGACATTGAAAACGAACACCGCCCAACATATACTGCGCAATAATTTTTAGAATCAACCTTTAAAAAGGCCAATACTTGTGCGAAAAAATCTGAAGCGTGCTTCCCTTTCGCCATCTTGGACTAGGGTAAAGTGCGTTACCCTAGTCCGTTTCTACACAGTGACCTTAGTACTTGCATAATTATCCGTGTATTATCATTGTTTTATATGTTTTAAAAATATTAACCAGACAAAGCGTTGAGATATATCTAAACACAAGTCTTAACATGCCGGTATTAATAACGTCATGTGAATGCAGTTTTTGACATATTTTATATTATGTACATACATGTACAATTGAATCTCCTTTTAGTATAACATGTTCCTCATTTGCGAATTGAGAGAACACTTGTTTGTAGTGAAGTTATCACCACACTATGTGGTAGTATAACGGAGGTGTATACAATCATTCATTGCTCTTATGTGAGCAGGTAGAGCACATGTATGATCATAGTAATTGACGATATCCTATTTAAGTTGCTCGTATAAATGGTTGTGAACGTCATCTTGCGTCTGTCCATTTCTGAGTTTTTCATACACATTGTTATATATTGGTGTTTTTCCGGGCCAGAGTATGGAGAAACCTCTCGCTAAAATTAGTGGAAAGTTATTTATAGATATGTGGGTTTTCTTACTTTCTTCAATTGACGCCAAATTGAGGCGCCAGCTTATTTATATTTAATTATTAAATCGTACGATGGCTTAAAATTATATAAATATAAGTAATAAGGAATCATTCTTTGAATATTATGAGGTGATAATTTCGGTCGGGGCGTGATCAAATCTATCATAAAGCCCTTGGGGCTTAATTGGATTTGATCACGTCCCGACCGAAATTATCACCTCATAATACTCAAAGAATGATTCCTTATTCCTTAATTATTATATTCTTAAGAGATTTTATTGTATAGATTAAATCTTATAACCGAGGTCATGAAGTATATGGATATGCAATATAATATAATTTAACCATTTTCAAAGAAACAAGAGTTTGTGCATTGACGTGAAATTCAAACAGAATGTAATTTAATAGTGACAAAATGTTAATTTTGACAAGTGGAGTGCATTATAAAATTTTGTATAGAATTATTATTTACCTTACAAATTGAACTTAATCCGTTATATAAAAATTCATCATTACCTTTTTATCTTTTGTCTGAATGTTTTGGAAAGCATTGGGGTCAACAACTTTTGCAGAGCTGCATGCATCATTATCAGAAAATTTAACGTTTAGTTCTTCTCTGAAAAAAACCTCAATGAATCTCAAGTACATCTGTAGGAAAAAAAAGAAGTTTTTAAATGAATCAAACTAAGATAACTGACCGTTTGTTTACATCACAGCAGCGACTGTTGCAAGGATCACGCCCAGAAGTAGTCCACCAAATAATGCTCCAAGTGTAGCTCCAAGTGAAGTCCCTTTATTTGCTTCTTCTATGTACATGTATTATGTACAAGAAAATATGCAATTAACATGCCAGAATAAATATAGATGCATAAGTAAACAGTCATGGTAAAACGTGTCTAACTAACATAGTTTGAAACTACTAATTGAGTTGTATATGAATGCAGATCGCGATCTTGGTTTTATTATAAAATTTTTAAAAACCGCCTTTTTTAAAAGTAAAAAGATATCAATGAGACATTATGTCACTTATTAAGTGGAGAAGGTAAGTCGTTCAAAAATAAGATGAACAAAATTTTTTTATGACCAAATTTATCAAAATATGAAATGAACAAATTGTGCTTAAGAAATAGTTACGTTTCATGTAGTCTGGGTTTTACCAGACGCTCGGCTGTCTCCGTAAATCTCCGACGAGCAGAGAGTCTAGTAAAGTGTCACGTTAATGTTTGGGACCTCAAAACGAAGCTTACCAACAGGTATTGAATTTGATTGGTTGAAAGAAACACACCTCCTATTACATGTAAACAGAAGCAAATATTTATGATGGAATGAATTTGCCGTTTAAAACTGAAAGATCTACGACTGGAAAGTTTGAAAACGGCTATAAATGGAAATGATTTATCTGCATTGTTACCTAACAGGATAGGGTAAAACCAATAATTCAAATTTTATTTTTAGCTGTCGTGTTTGTAAACAATCATTCACCGCTTCGTCTAACTTAAGTTCAGCCATGTTTTATAAATCTGTTGAAAGCGAGACTATATTATAAGACTAAATCGACGTTGGTTTGTAATAATAACATAAGACCAATTTGTTTTATGGAAAAATTGTAATTTACAGGTGACCGAGCACGGCTGAAAGACACAGCAGTTCCATCTATTTTTTCGTTCCGAACTTTTCCAAAGGTTTCCACTTCAAGAAGTGAAAGAGTACAAAGGGGGTACGAAGGAAAGCAGCATGTCCATTAGACAATCTTCAATATGAAATTGAAGTTAACGCTGATCAAGTTGTGGAAAATATTGAAATAGATAAATGTTGTTAATTGTTGTGTAGATAGCAAAGAGGTTCAGTGATACCTATTATGCTCAAAACAATACAGTATTGAGAATTTTCAAAATAATGCAGAAGCTGTTCAATACTACACAGGTTTTGATACATATGAACACTTTATATTTTTCACTGTTTAGGGCCAGCAGCATATGAGCTGGACTGTTATTTTGCATCATTGCACCCAAATGATACATTATTTTTTACCATGATGAAACTCAGGCAGTGGAAAAAGGATTTTGAATTATCCCTTTTTTTAAATATCTAAATCAACAGTGCCAAGAATAGTTTCAACATAGATAATTTTTTTAAATTTCTAATTAAAGGAATTGAATATTTGCCCATCTAAAGAGATAATTATGGATCGAGTACATGCCTGCAGATTTTTCTGTGCCATTTCCAACAACAAGAGTTATACTTGATGCAACAGAAATTCCTATCCAAGAACAATCTAATGTTGAGAGTCAGTCTGCTACGTGGTCAAATTATAAACATAAAAACACTCTTTAGGTTATGATAGGGTGTTCTCCAAAAGGTTCAGTTTCTATCATATCAGATGCATATGAGGGGTCTACAAGTGATCGCCAAATTATTGAAAGGTCTGATCTCGTAAAACCTGTGTTAAAAATGTTTCAGTCTGGTGACAGTATTATGGTAGACAGGGGAAAAATGGTTCAAGACCTATTTGCAAACCAAGATGTTTTGGTAAATACTCCAACTATGCTCAATGGAAGATCTCAACTTGAACCCAATGATTTGGTAAAAGATAGAAGAGTGGCCTCTAAACGAATCCACATTGAAAGAATTATAGGGCTGGCCAAAAGTTACAAAATTTTGAAAAAAGAAATGTGCCAAAGAAGGGTTCAACCTGGTTCTAGAATTATATATATTTGCTTTGCCTTGGCAAATTTCAGAAACAGCATTGTAGACAAGTATGCATGAGCGAAGGCTAACAATTTTGTTTTCCTGCAACTTTTATAATACCCCTTGTTCATACAGTGTTGTGCTGCACCTAATTAAAACACTATTTGTATACTTGAAACTTTATTCTTAATTTACCTAAAAATGGTGGGTAAAATTATCAATAATTTTCAAGGGTAGATGAAATACAAATGAATTTATTCATATTATTTTGCATGTATATGTGACGAGTGCTTCACATGTTTACTTGCTTTACTTTACTTACTAAACAATGTTTACTTAGTAAACATTGCATCATGTTAGATCATGACGATAAGAATATTTACCGTTGTCCATACAGTTTTGAATGATTTGTACAATCACATTACATGCGAGAGGCAATGAATGACCTGAAGTGTTTCTCATAAAAACTTTCTAATTTTTGTAAAATTGCACTCTTACAGTAATCTTCGTCCTAAGCTATTTATTGAATAAAAAGATCAACAAAAGTGTATCACAAGAAAGAAACATTTTGCGTAGCCAAATATGTACATTTGACCCAGAACTTGATCATAGTATTGGTGTCCAACATCTAGAACAATTTTATTAAATTTTCTTCTTTAAGAAATTAAAAATGTTGTCTCTGTTTAATTTTATCTTTTCTCCCTGTTAACGGACATTTCACTTCAACAACTGTTGTACTTGATCTGTAATTATAATGGCATCTGGGATGGCTCCTAAATATGAATGAGACTTGCTTTCAAACAGTCCACACTGTGAAGTTTTCAAATTCCTTTGTCTTCAATGGCATGCAAAGCTTTCATGTTTTTTTCCATGGAGAGTTGCAGGGGTCTCTAATGGGTTGCAGCTGGTTCATGGCTCAAAAGTTTTCAATATTTCTTCTAGTGATGATTCTAAGTATTTCTCCAAATCTTGATGCAGTTACGTAATGCAGTTAATCTCCAGCTCCTTTCATCGAACCATCGCTTGTTGGAAGTCTGTCCACAAGTGCATTTTTCAAGTATTTCTGCGTCTTCAAACTGTGGTCAATATTGTTTATTTACTAGTATATAATGCCTTTTATATTGTATTGTCAATGAAGAAATAGTGCTAAATAAACTATTTCATCACTAATCACTCATACATTTCTATTATGGTAGATCAAAATAAGAATTTTATAATATATCATAATCATCAATTTAATTACTTATTATATTTACCTTCTATGCGGAATCCACCCAATACTCTGTAAAATGTTTCTGTAAATAATCATGATCCATTACAGCTGCCTGTAAAATAAAAATATTGGTAAAAAGATTATCCATTTTTATACAGAAAGTCACTTTATTTAATAAACTCTGACAAATAAAAATTTTGGTACGCTTACAAGACAAATTTATTTACCTGAATATTTGCCATAGAATACAAATAGCGAAGAGCAAGATCTTGTGATGTTGTTGCTGAGTAATTTATCATGACATTCCTGACATGGTCATTAAACTGATTATATCCAGTTGTATCTCTATATTTCTCTGGTCGAGGTTCATGTAAGGATTCTGGTGCTCTTATAGTCTAAAGATTCTCTGCTTTTATTGGGAACCTATGATTCATTCAAGCTTACAGTTTCCATTTTTTAAATATTAAATTAATACATTATACATACACTTTATTAAAAAATGGTGCTTAAAAATGGATGGAAACAAAATAAATACCTTTAAATGGATTGTGAGGTTCATTAATTGTCTGCAGCTGTTCTGTGCATGATTTTTTAATTTGTAGATTGTCAAAAAGGCTAAACTCTTGTAAAACAAGAAGGACAGCAGCTACATGTTTACAGGTGCTGTTTCGTCCCTTTACAGCTTCACATTCCGAATAAATGGGGTCACCGGTTTCATTTTCTAGCTTTCCTTTGTAGTTGTATATAACCTAATATATTGAAAAAAGGAAACAGAATATGTCAAAGAGAACACAATGTGCAAGCAATGCTATACATTAATTATTCCTTATAAAAAATTAAAAAGCAAATAAATTTTTATTGCTGAGGAGAGAGGTTAAGGTAAGGGCCACACCCCTTGAGGAAATCTTGAATTTGTGCCTGCAAATGTACCTGTTATATACATTTGTAAACAAAGTTTATCACAAACTGTACTTACATTTTTTTCATAGCGGCTGCAAAAATCCCACTAAAAAAGAAAAAGCCTCCTTGTTGTAAGAATAAACATACCAAAACTCTGTCAGATTCCTTTAAATTCTTCCCTTTCACAAGTGCCTTGATGTCTGAGGAAGCCTTTTTGTCTCCTATACAATTTATATTAAAGAGATATATCATTTTATAACATTCTATTGGATATCATCAAACTTGAATTATCACTGTTCACTTAAAGTAAATCAATATAACAGGAAACCATAGTGGTCAAGCAAACAATCTTTCCAGTTTAAACAATATAAATTATTCATTAGGCCATATATTATTTGAAATGCATCTAATATAATATTATCAATGTAATAATACTAAGTATAAATATACATGTATTTGCAATAGTACTTGAATATTGTACATATGGATTTCTTTTTATAAAGAATGATAATAAATTACTTTATTTTACTATATTTTATATAGGCGGAGATAATAAATTATGGTAATACCTGCCAATCTGTAAATAAAATATGCCTCAATCTGCTCTACTGACATCTTGGGAAGGATTGCCTTGTGCGTAGTCTCCAAGAGTTGCTGATATCCAGCACGCGGCCATTCAGTGGGTATAGATTGAGGTAAAATGATAGGTTCGTTTGCAATCAAAATTCCTATCGTAGGCTTCAAGTCTGCGAAGACAGAAGTCTCGTATCAAAAATGTGTGCTGAGTACACGTAACCATTGACATTAACATAACTTTAGACTGTCAAGGATTGAATTCTTATCAATGACTTTTAAGTGGATGATCTGAATGAAAATGATAAAACATTTGATTATTTACCTTTCCACTAAGTTTTGCTTCTGGCCCAATGTCGAAGCGCCTCTGCTAGAGAGCTCGCGTTTTAACTTCTGAACCGTCCAAATTGAATACGCCGCAATTTTTGTGTTTATATCCACTTGTACATGAGCGCCACCTTACGGTTAGCGCAATGAAAGGAAACCATTAATGTTGTATTATGTTGGTGATATATGTCCTTACCATAAATAAGATATATTGAAAGAAGCTCAAGCAGGAAATCATGTCACCATTACCAATGAAATTTAATATAAAACTAACGATACTGTCTAGTAGTAAAAGGATGGTTATTTTTTGAGATTGTGGACGATTACCTTTATGTTGAAACTTTGGAAGGATGCTTTTCTGACCTGCAATGAAACACGATGTTGGTACTTTAATAAACATAACATCTGGTATATAAAAATAATGTATACAAATGTAAAAAAAATTATGTTTCTCCCAGAATACGTGTCTTCAGATCGCCTGGATCAGATCGATATAAAAAAAAAGCACGAACTCTTTTATTTCAATGAATATTCCTAAACATGGAATTATATTAATAATATAATATATATTCATCGTCATACAACAGTCACAAAATAAACTAGATGCTGTCGTTAGACAGTAATACCCGCACCAAGTGTTTGCCCCTAAATAACACTGTTTTGTACCAGTTTTAGTAAAAACGAAGGCCATGTGCACATAATAAACCATCGTCGGAACCCACGGGTTTTCTATCCGTTACACTGCAGATTAACGGATAGAAAACCCGTGGGTTCCGACGAAGATAATACACATGAGCGGCCCTTTATGTACAATTTGTGGTTGAACTGTTTGCATGTGAATTTTCAGTTAATCAATAATCTTTTCATTTCATTTCATAGAAAGTATGGTCTATATAATTATTACAAACAAAATTAAATTATGCCCCCTTCCCTCGCCGGTTGCCAGCTTAATTTAGATTTGTTTTTAGGTGCCAACATCATCGTGTGCACGGATTTAGAGAAGGGATTGGAGAGGGGGTCTAGATCCTCCCACCCTTGAAAAAAATCATTTATATTAATACATGTAGTAAAATTACCAAACAATACACCTCGGACCCCAATCCCCACACCCCCTGCAAACACAGTTACATGTATTACTTTGCCCCCCCCCCCCCCACACACACTCCTCATGGATAAATAAACATCAGAATATTTTGATAACAACGAAAGCCTGTTCATGTAGTAAAGTGCATTATAAACAAAATTCTTTCACAGTGACGTTTTATAATTTTAAATTTTTACAATACATGTATTTAGCAAAAAAAAAAAGGATAAATTTTTAAAATTTTGGAATCTGAAGTAAAAAATAGAAAAGCCCCAGCAGCATTTGAACTCTCTACAGACACGTTGTTAACGCTCTAACCCATTGCAGTTCACTGTTAGGTAACATTATTTTGGGAGGAAATTTTATAGTTATACTTTATTGTTTATTTCTGCAATAGGGAGTTCATTACAATATGCAGGTGTCCTGTACCACCTTAAAGCTAAAATGTGCGCTTTACATATTTTTTTACCTAATAAAACAGTACAAGGGGTTTTAAAGAATAAAGTCATGAAAATACATGCATGTTACAAGAAAATGATCTTTGTCCGAAGTTACGTACACAACACAGGTCGCAATACCGGGTTCTAGTTTTACCCAGCTCTTCGGTTAGATGGGTTTCACGTGGTGTACATAACGGTATGTGTTTTCCATGTGCAGAATAGGATTAATTAACAGGCATAAACATTTCTTTTGTGGTGATCAGCTAAATAATGGATTCATATTGTGCTCTAATTGGATTATCATTATGATGTTGACCAATATAGGTAAGCATAATACATGTAGTACTCGCACAATATTATGAGACATCGGTATACATAAGTATTACTTTCACTTTCTAAATAAGTGATCTCCCTTTGCCAGCATACTGTATCATCATCTTTTTTAAAATATCTAAATAAGCTCATCATTGTTACCTATCCTATCGCATTTGTACAGTTTCTGTCATTTTAGTTGCAAAAGTTATTTTTTCATTTGTCAGACTTAAAATATTAAGTTGACCCCATATTGACCCTGTGACAGTTTGTATTAAATTTGTGTATTACATTTAAATAAGTGTAGAAACTTATCATGTCTATATGAGTTTTATTTAATAGGGAGGAAAGGGTCTTTTTTCTTAATGTATTATGATGCATCAAATAAACTGTAGGCCATGACCCTATGGGATTGTTCTGACCCAATGAAACAGGAAAATACCATTAATATCTTGAAAACTGTTGAGATCCCCACCACTAAACCAACTATATTCTTGTTTCTAACATCATTATGATGCATTAAATGGTGTAAGTACATGACCCCCAGGAGTTGTCTTAAACCACCCCCACCCCTCTGAAATAGGAAATGATGATATACTTTGATGATTTTTAACTTCTTAGATCCCCCATCCCTAAACCATATTTATTCTTGCACTTTGTGCGCATCAAATTGTTTATAGGTTATGCCCGCTCGGAGACACCCTGACTTTTTATTTTATTTTTATTTTATCTTATTAATATGTATAGTGTTTGATCCACGTGGGTAATTTCTAGCCTAATGATGACCATGTTTTGTTTAGGATTACAATTGCCCCGAATATATATAACATTTTGTTTATCTTATCGATAAAAATTAAAAAACAATTTTCTAGATCTTAATGTGCATCTAGAGAAAAATACCAATCAAGAAATGATTTAAAATTTGCTACTGTACACATGTTAGAATGTATTAAAGAAGACTCTGAATCTGATGGGGTGTGTGGAGGATAAACATTTAATTTTGATCATTTATTGTTATTAATTTTAACTTGAATATTAGGCAGTAAATAAGACTTCTGATGGTTTATTCCCCGAACAGCTACTCGCCAAAACAAACACCTATTTATTTTAGGCAATTATGGGGTCCTCTAAGGGGGTACAGGTAGAATATACCTGTGTCCACCTGGATTCCCCAAATCAGGTAAATTAGCATAAATTCAGAAGAAATAAATGCATGTTTCCATAAATGTAGTAATACACATTTTTTAAACCTAAATCAATGTTGCAGTTTTCAGTCATTTTAAAAAAAAATTCTGTTACTTTTCAACAACATGTATTACATGTATATATACTAGTATGCTATAATTTAGTACCTTTTTATATAGGAAAGACTCAATTTTAAGTTCCAAGATGAATGATACCAATCATTTTATCTTCCTAATTATCCATGTATATTTTATAATTTTTATTACTTTGATTAACATATCAGAATCAGCACCCATCATCAATCCCATCACCCCAGTCCGACAGTCTGAACCATAACATGCCATCTGTTTTAGCTCTCTCTCTCTCTCTCTCTCTCTCTCTCTCTCTCTCTCTCTCTCTCTCTCTCTCTCTCTCTCTCTCGTTTCCATGCTTTCTCGTGATGAGTCTCTCTCCATGTGTAACATTTAACTAATTCTGATCATATCTCAATAGATCATTTGTCAATTATGCAAGATGTAATGTGATTTTTTTTAAAGAAAAACATTTTTTACCAGTTTATAAAACTTTTAGACCCCAAATTATATTTTAATTTTAATACATCATTCGACAATTAAGAAAAAAGTAAATGTAAGGTTTTTTCTTTAATTTTAAGCAAAAATAAATGCAAGGTTTTTTTATTTTAAGAGAAAAAACCGTCATTTTATTTAAAGTCTAAGTAGGGATACGTACATGTGTGGATCAAAAAAAATTTTTCAGGAGAAGGGGGGGGGGGCAACAGTTATTTGAGTTTGCTGGGGGGGGGGGGGGGTCCAAAGCCAAAGCATATTTTTTGCAATTTTATAAATTAAATGTAATTTAAAGAAATTTGAATTTTGAAGGGGGGATCTGGACCCCTGACCCCCCTCTAGATCTGCGCATGGGATAAATGTTAATTTCATGCTATTATTTGTCTACCAGGATTAAATTAAATTTTTCAAAACCTTATTGCAACTCTTTTGGACAGTCCCTATCATATCTCAAGATATTATGTATCTATTCATTAAATAATATGAGGAGTTCTGGGATCTAGGTTTTTTCAGGAGTGATGAACGTCAATTTTCTGCTATTATTTGACTCCCTAGATGAAATTTAAAATTTTAAAACCTTACTGCACATCTTTAGGACAGCCTCTATCATATCTCAAGATATAATGTGTCTATTCATTAAATCATAAGAGGAGTTCTGGGATGTAGGTTTTGTTTAGGAGTGATAAACGTCAATTTTCTGCTACTATTTGACTTTCTGGATGAAATTAAAATTTTTAAAACCTTATTGCACATCTATAGGACAGCCCCAATCATATCCCAAGAGATGATATAGCTACTCCAAAAGTTGTAAAAGGAGTTATGGGAACCATACCTTTTTTTGCAAAAACATCGTTTTTTGTTGCCCACTAATCCCTGTGTTGAAAAAAAAAATTCTGAAACCTGATCACACTTCAAAATGACATGTCCAATCATATTCTAGAAGATCATTTGGCTACTGCAAAAAATGTTGACGTTTTTTAAATCAGATTTTTTGTAAAAAAAAAAAACAAACAAAAAAAAGTCATTTTTCAGCAACCAAATGACCCCCAGGGCAAATTTGAAATTTCCGAAACCTTATTGCGCATCTATAGGATATCCCAAAACATATTCCAAAAAATGATTTGTCTATTGTTGAAAATGTAAGAGGAGTTCGAGAAAGAAGGTTTTTTGTGAAAAAACGTCATTTTTTTACTAATTATTTGACCCCCAGGACTACCAGAGAATTTTTGAAACCTTTTTACAAAATAACATGATACCACAAATCAAACTCCAAGAGTTCAGTTTGCTGGTTTATAAGATGTAAGAGCAATTTGAGAAAGTAAACGTGACAGACGGACGGACGGACAGAACAGGGTAACAACAATATACCCGAACTATCTTTAGAAAGTGCGGGTATAACAAATGTAAAGCAGCATACTCTAAACACAACAAGTAACATTCTCAGCAATGTATCCTGCGATAAAAGAACATTTCCCTTCAAGACAGCTGGCGTACAGTGATCTTGCACATTGTTCACTAAAGGAACACAACTGATTTAAAGCAAGGTTTTCCTATGTTATAGTAATACACCTTTACAACTCATACAGATGTAACTCTTTCATTGTTATGCTAGATTTGTTAAAGAAATAGAAAATTCATTAAACACATTTTTTGTTAGTTTTCTAAACTAAACAACATTTAAAGCTATTTTTTTTGTATCCAGTGTTCATTGATTATGACTATCAATTAAATAATTACGGTATTTTATAAATATGGATTTATAAACTTTTTAAGTTTTTATGTTAAAATCATGTTTTGAGAACTGATTAAATATACCTTGAATATACAGAAGGAAAACAATTTTATACTAGGTAATTATCTTGTCAAGTTAATGCCGATCGATATTGTGATGATCGGAAATTTAATGTCCCACTTTTACACATGTTAATTTGTATTTCTTGAATATCGTTTACCTTCATAACATTCAAGATTGAACAAAAAATATCCGGATCTACAGACACATCTCTGATGTTCGCACACTCCCGAATCTTTGCTTCCTTGACATTGTTCGTTCTGCGTGCAGTATCCACCGACTGGAACCTTGACTATGGAATAAATCAATGCATGGTATCACAATTGCATCTGCTTTTTTAAAGAGTATACATAGGAATATTCGGCCCCGTTTTATTTTCGCCACTTTCGCTCTCTTTGTCATCGGGCAAATTTAAGACTGGGCGAATTCCTATAATCAAATTGTGTAGTTTTAAACACAATTTTGTTTCGGCGAATTCAAGACGCGGGAAAACCGTTTGTAACTAAAGAAGGGCGAAAATAACTTAGTATACAGCATATCGCTCATATTTAATTGATACTTAACTTTTTTCTTTAGGAATATGCATTGATTTATATTAACATTGAATTTATAGATAGCAAAACTAAGCCATTCGAACAGATTCACACGTTAACATACATGTCAACGTATTTTACTCGACCATTAGTCCTTAAAAATATATTATTATAATTATACCACAAGGTAAGCTTTTTAAAAAGCTAAGAAAGTCCTCCAGCGGAACATTACAAAATCTTTTTAAATACAAGATATACAGTTTCCATAACAATCATAATATATGGGTGTACATTTTGTTTGCACCTTTATTTTTTAAGTCTGTAGTTGAGGAGACAAGCGTGTAGCGTTGTACATAATGTAATGTATATTGAGTATGACTGCACTCCAACTTAATCCTTAAAGTTGTAATTTTGCAAAGATTGTTCTCTGAATTTCATGGTCCCGTCGCAAACCACTGCCAATATATATATTCTTTCTTATATTGCTAAGAGAGTCGGGAAGATGTATATTCAGATTCGGGACCACGGCTGCGGACACATTGACAGTCTTCCAATACGACGATGCGCAGTTTGACCTAGAAACTGACCTGTTTCATAACGTATACGAATATCTGTACCATAGACTGTCTAATTCCATCCCAGAATTCCAATTTACGCAAGCGCAATTAAGATTCATCGCAACTTAGTTAGTCAGCCAACGGGTTGCTAATCATAAAAATCACATTTAAAAGAAAGCAACAGATATAAAGATGCATAACACAATAAGTAGATTCATTAGCCGTGTATCCTTCGATACAAGAACATTTTCCTCCAAGACAGCTGGCGTACGGTGATCCTGCACATTGTTCACTGAAGGAGCAGGACTGGTTTAAAGCAAGATTTCCTATCCAAACAAAAATTTGACGATTCCTTATGCCATAGTATTATACATTTACATTTTATACAAGTCTAGCTTTTTAATTGTTTAGGTAATTTGTGATAAAGAAAATAGAACTTTTTTTATAAAACACTGTTTTTGTGCAGCAACTGTTTGTTTATTCTCGTTAACTTGATATATATTCAATATTACATGTTTTACACATAAATTTTTTTTATGGATTTATGAACTATTGAAGCTTTTATGATTAAAACAAGCCTTGAGAACTGATTACAATACAGAGAAGAAAGTAATCATTGTTCTACTTTAATTGCTTGTATTTCTAGGAAAAAATTCAATTCAATTTTACCTTCATTGCATTTTAGATTATATAGAATATATCCAGCTGTACACACACACATCTCCCGTGTTCGCATACTCCCGAATTTTTACTCCCCTGACATTGCTCGTTCTGCATGTAATACCCACCGACTGGAACCTTGACTATGGAATAAATGAATGCATGGTATCACAATTGCAACTGTATATTTTAAAGTCTACATGGAAATATTCGGGTCCGTTTTATTTTCGCCACTTTCGCTCTCTTTGTCATCGGGCGAATCTAAGACTGGGCGAATTTCTGTCTCAAAATTCTGTCGTTTTAGAGGCCGAGGTTTTTAACCTGTCGGTTTACCTCAGGTAAGTTCAGGTGGGGGTGGATCCTTTATTGAAAGAGGTGTGTAGCCCCGAGGGAAACACGGTCGCTTGTGTATACATGTCTGTAAACACGGGGTATTAAAGTGCTCTCAGCAGAGTTTTTCCTATTATCTAAGAAATATCGTATTTGTATGTACTTATAAAACAAATTGTCGATCGTTTAAATGAATATAAGTGCAGGAGTAACCGCGTGCGACATGGGCAAAATCTTTAGTTTGATTGAACAAGTTTCTGACGGGCTTTACTGAGAATATATCGTGATGTTTTGTGCATTATACGATCATCCCACCGTACTCAAATACTAATCAAACATTATAACATACGCTTGTAAAAGTTTTCTGATAAGCTGCTAAATTAAAGTGCCCAATAATACTACCAGCTGCGCAAGTACCATAGTTGCTTGTACTCGTTTCTCTTCCGGTTTCGGTTTGTGAAATTTCTCAAAAAAATATGATAACTAACGATATAAATCGTGGATGCAATATTTGATTTAATTTAACTATTCATTCTAAATTATTCACAAACATCTTTATTAATAAACGACGTTTTCATCATCACATGGATGCATGATCGGCGACACGTGATTTTGACAGGCTAAAGGTGATCAGCACGTTTTGTGTGGTACATAAACCAAGTACGAGTAAATTTTCAATTCATATTTTTAAAATATTTTTTTAATTACATGTATATAGTGCTAATAGATGACGATTTATCATCTCAGTATGCATCAAAAGACGAAAGTAAATTGCACAATCATCGCGAGCTCTAGACATGGAATACGCAGGACGAGTAAAATAATGTCAATCATTTTCTTTCATCCAAACTGAGGCCTCAATTTAGTTGATTGACAGGGGTACTCTGACCAGGTATATTTGAAGGCGGTGCTTATTCATTAAATACATATAAATACGATATTTCTTAGATCATTGGAAAAACTCTGTTTAGAGCACTTTTACAGACATGTATACACAAGCGACCGTGTTTTCCTCGGAGCTTCACACTTCTTTCAATATAGATCCACACCCACCTGATCTTACCTGAGGTAAACCGACCGGTTAAAAACCTCAGCCTTTAAAGTTGTAACTTTGGAAAGATGGCTCTCTGAATTTCATGATCCCATCGCAAGCCAATGACAATATATATGTTCTCTTTTATCTTCTAAGAGAGTCGGGAATATATATATGCAGAATCGGGGACGATACACATGGACAGTCTTCCAATACGACGATGCGCAGTTTGTCCAAGAAACTGACCTGTTTCATAACTTATACGAATTTCTGTTCTACGGACTGTCTTATTCCTTCCAAGAATTCCAATTTACGCAAACGCAATTGAAGATTCATCCCAATTTAATTAGTCAGCCAACGGGTTGCTAATTATAAAAATCACATTTAAAAGAAAGCAACAGATATAAATATGCGTACTTTGAACACAAAAAGATTCATCAGCCGTGTATCCTTCGATACAAGAACATTTTCCTCCAAGACAGCTGGCGTACGGTGATCCTGCACATTGTTCACTGAAGGAGCACGGCTGGTTCAAAGCAAGACTTCCTATCCAAACAATGATTTGATTTCTTATGCCATAGTATTATACTTTTACAACTTATACAAGTGTAGCTTTTTAACTGTTTAGGTAATTTGTGATAAAGAAAATATTTTTTTTTCAAAAAACACTATTTGTTTGTTTATTATAAAAAAACCATTCAAAGTAGAAAAACTGTTTTATATTCTGCTAACATTGATATCTATTCAATATTACACGTTTTATTTAAAGTTTACACTTAGATTTATAAACTATTGATATTTTATGATAAAATGAGCTTTGAGAACTGACGACAATATTAAAAAAACTTGAAATTAAAATAAATTCTCTTCTTCTTTATGCAAAATTTTACCAAAGTATTGTACATTGAAGATTATTCAAACGTCCATAGGCCTCTTTTAAACATGTTATTATGCATTTTCTGAATAACATATTAAGCTTACCTTCATAACATTTAAGATTAAATAAAACATATCCAGCTCTACACACACATTTCCCGAGTTTGCATACTGCCGAATTTTCACTTCCATGACATTGTTCGTCCTGCTTGCAATATCCACCAACTGGGACCTTAACTAATTTGATCAATGTAATACCATCTAACAATTGTTTGGCAACACTCAATGATCATTAGAACTCACATTTTTTCCTTTTAAAAATCTGCATCGATATATTCATCTTCGAATTCGAAGATAACAATACCTATAAAACAGATGCACACTAGTACTGTGAGATCGTACGTAAGATATTCATTATAATAGTTCATAGCAACTTTCTGGTCTCATATTACTTAATCTTTACAAAAGTCTGAATTGGACCATTTGCTTGCAAAGATCAGACCAGGAAATCAAGTAAGCTATTTGTCAATTGTCAATTCTACTTCCAGAGTTTTGTATTTATCATAACGGAATTTTTTACAGAAATTGGTTAAAGGTCATGCTTTATATAGATAACGTATAACTGTTTTTGCTCAAGGAGAAATGTGTAATTAAGCCCAGTGATGAGCCTGTCGACGCCGAATTAGAAATATAAATAAATTGCTACTGCTGACGACTGTGCGTTAAATTATTATTATTATGGACTTGATAGCATTTACTTATCAGGGCGAGAATGTTGAAACGCAGTGTCCGTGCGTATAAAATGGGGGTGCGGGAAAACACAGTTCTCCAGTAGTCATCTGGAAGCTGTCTTTCTGTCCGGTAAGATAAATAAATACAATTGCGCACATTCTCAAAAGTAAAGTTCAGTGGGTTCCACTAATGTTTTAATTTCAGAGAATTGTGTAATGGATACATTTATTGATAAATTTCATTGTAATTAATATTTTGTTGTTAAAATGTCAAATAAAAATGTTATATCTGAATGAAAAAGTAGTAATCTGGAACCTGTCTTTCTGCCTCGTTTTTTTTTTATAAAGACAGGGACACGGGCTACTCCTCATGTAGAGGAGGAGACTTTCCAGTAACACCTTGGCTAGGGTACCCGCCAGGTGTGGGCATGTTGGAAATAAGATCTCGAGGATTTGTATAAACTATACTAAATATCATAAAGTTAACATGACAAAGAATGAGCATTATGATCTATAAATAAAATTCGGACACAAAACCCTTAGTTTGCGATGTTACAAAGTAGTAAATATTTGAAATTTCTTATCATTTTGCTGGAAAACATTAAGTATGCTGGATATCAAAGTTAGAACAAAGGATAAGTAATTTATTTTACGAGGGTCAATAAAAAATACGAAGACAATGTCTCTGTTTATCATATATTTTTCATAGTAGTCATAACTTACAAATTAATTTATGCACCAACACTTTCTGTATTGATATACGAAATTTCATTCCATTTGATGAAAAGGTAGTTTTGTTACCCGATTTTAAAAACATAATGTTTCGTCACCACGGCGCACGGTAACGTTGAAAAAATGACGTCGGGATGACGCGCGTACAGTTAATAGAAATACCCAATCTTTATATCACCCTGATTCTGTTATGCTTTTCACCATACAATTGAAAATCAGCTCTATATCACTTGACATCTAATTTGTTCACGTTTGTTCGAGAATTAGAAGTTAGTTCCTCGAAGTTTTCAATTTTTTTTACCGCATGTATCTTCGTTTACCTTAAGAAATTAAAAGCCCTGAAGTCAGAAGACGTTGTTTATTCTTTTGCCCAAATATTTACAGATATTTTACTCTCTTTCGTACTGTTGATGTTCAAAATACAAATATCACCACCCACCAAAAATGTAATACAATTAAACACAAACGTGAAAATAATTGTTGACTTCTTTTTTCCACCATTGAGCATTTTCACAGTTTGTATAGGCTTTTCCCCGAGTTAAATCCATACTGTTCATACTTTTCGTTGCGCCGTGACGTCCGGCGACGTCAACGTTTTGAGTAAAATTTAAAGAAGACTATCTGTCTTTAGTTACTGATATCTGTTCCACAAAACAATATATCCGGTCGTTTTTTAATACATAAATATCATGACAGTTCTTAATTCGCGGTTTCAATATTATTTGGTTTTAAGCTCAATTTATAGAGATATTTCTTTCAACATTATATGGTTATTGTTGACAAATTACGACTTTTGACCTTGCGGCATGACCTCATTTTTACAGGATTAGATTCTTAATAATTCGTAGGAAAAAGTAATATATCAACTTTTTGGATTTCAAATTGTTTGAAAATATTGCTAAAATATTTCTACTAAATTTAATATTATGTTAAGTAACATAGCTATGGCAAAAGTCTTCGTATTTATTTTATTGACCCTCGTACTTCAGTGCTTAAAAGCATTTCAAAAGAAAATGAGATACAATTGCAAATATTAGCTTTAAGATATTATATTGTAATTTCTTTTATTACAGACAATTTAGTTTTCAAATATGTCCACATATTTATAAATTGATGTCATTTTTTTTTAATACGTGTATTGCTTTATTTACTGCAAGGTACGATGTCTTTTAAATTATTTATGTCTTAAGCTACGTTTTTAAAAACAATCCTCTTCGGATTAAAAATATCAACGTTATTAATATTGTCATTTTTATTAAATATCAAATGATTTTAACTAAAAACCATCAAAACACTTACAAAAGCTAATATTATACGATAAAAATAAGTTTGAATAAATTTTACAAGTTAAAGCTGACATGAATTCATAAATACGCAATATTTCCCTTTTATATCAGACTACCGCCGTATTAGTTGTCGATTTCTATTGTTCTGTTTATTGCTACACACCCTCTATATAAAGCCGATAACACTAATTATGCTTCACTGCATTCAAATATTTTTTTTCACCCGAACACGTTACACTAGACGGAAGAATAAAATAAACGCGCCTTGAATAAAATAATTTGACAATCACTGCACTGCATGGTTATAAATATCCAATAAATGATAATATTTCAAAAATCCTCGATCATTTTAGAATTACGTTCTCTTGTGTAGTACTGATATAATATCGCACACTATGTAGCAGATCGTGCAGTGACAGCATTGCCTTTAAAAAATAAAGTGTTTTTGTGGAAACTGATAAAAGCAATGTTACGTTGTTTACATATACATTCTTGGATTTACTATTAATCCTCTACTCTGTTGTGTAGTGTATACAGTGAATAGAGCGGCTGGGGTCTGCAGTACTCGTAAGATGCAGACGTTATGCACTCTGTATGAACGACACACGTATTCGATATGCATATGAAGTAAGACAGCACGGCACTGTCTGTGCAATATAAAGCGGATACATTGGAAATTCTATCTAAGAATAAACCATCCTTTTATTGATTGTAGTTTTCTGTATTCATTACTATTCTGTGTACCAGTAGTTTTATCTATTAGAAGTGCAACCTGAATTCCTCGATTGGAACTTGGAAAGCAATCGACCGTAACTTTCTTGGTCGGTATATATACTCAAGTGGCAGTTAAGGAGGATTTGAGAATAACATATTTACATCTATCGAATATGATTCCCACTTTTTCTTACGGAAACTTATAGTTAATTCACAGTTCTTTAAAAACAGCCAGACTGAAATCTACACGCCCCGTTTATCGAATGGTCGAAATCTACAGCGACTGAAACTGACAGGACTGAAAACAACACGCCCCGTCTATCAATTGGTCGAAACCTACAGCAAGCCTAGTAAATCCACGGACTGCACAAAATAATCATGATGATATCAGACTCAAAATCTCACACGAGACGATTTGGCTGTTTCTTAAAGCTAACGGACTTATGTCTATGTACATTAACAGTAATTTAATGAATTTTACTTACTTTTTATAATCAATTTATTAATTAGTTAAAATTGCTTGAGTTTCTGATAGACAACATTTAGTTTAGTTTTTGGAAATCAGGTCTTCCAACAATCAGTTGGAATTCCCATCGATACCAATTGTGCCCCATTGTTAGCAGACCTATTTTTGTATAAATATGAAGCAGAATATATTCAAAAAATTGTACGTGAAAAAAATAAATCACTCACTGTGGCCTTTAACTCAACATTCAGGTACATGTATTTCGACGACGTATTAACAATTAACAATTGTTACTTCTATACGTTTACTCGATATATCCCAGTGAACTTGAAATAAAAGATACCACAGATTATGCGTCATCTGTTTCATATTTGGATATTTTACTGGAAATGGACATCGATGGAAACCTAGCAACAAAACTTTATGATAAACGTGATGACTTTCATTTTTCTATAGTCAACTTTCCTTACTTATGTAGCAATATACCTTTATTATACTTTCATGTTAAATACTGAAATCTGATTGGTTTAGACGCAGTTGACAATCCGTTCTCGTACCCTCAGCGTTAGCAACACACTTGGCAACGGGCCGATAGAACGAATTGTTACATGCGCGTAAATTATGCGCGTACGGTTCGTCGTAGAACTCACGTATTTTCTATATAAAAGCAGTAAAATATGCTATAAAATTTAGACATTCAATATAATAAAATAAATAGTGCCTGTTTGGGAGGGTACCAGTTGAAATTGACACCGGACGCGAAGCGGAGGTTGACCATGGTTTTCGAGGGGTGTCAATTTCAACTGGTACCCTCTCAAACAGGCACTATTTATATATTATCACCTGCATATGGTGCTTTTGTCTCTCGGTTATTTGGATAAGCAAAGGCATGCTCTTCGTATGAACGGTTTCTTAGGCGTGGAAAGCTACTAACAAACAAGTTGATAAAACAGGACTATCAACAGTCTCGTTTGAAGTCATCTTCTATGGTTGATACAACGATCTTGTTAGGAAATACAATCTTCAACTAGCCGCATGCTGACTGAAGTTTTTCATACTAATTGTTAGACCATAATTAATCACCTAATTGTGTAAAGACATTTCCGTTTATCCCGATTACGACACTGCGGGTGTGCGGTCAGCAGAGGATGCTCACTCCTCCATAGCACCTGTTTTGTAATTTACCTTTGGACTTTTGATTTTGAACACTGTTCGTTATCACCACATGCCATTTTTTTTTTAAAAAAAAAGATGTAAATATAAAAAGTAAACTGCTTTCTTTGATGATTCATGCGGGTTATGAAGGTATCGATCATTGCAGAAAAAGTTAACATCACCCGCTTACGCGGTTATTTTTTCTGCAATGTCGCCACATTCATATCCTGCATGAATCACCAAAGAAAGCATTTAATTGTTTACATGGTGAGGAAATGAATTTACGGATTATTCCACGAAGGCGGAACGATATACGACTTAATACGTTTTTGTTCACATGATAAATATCCAAAGTAGATGTTTAGGGATATGTGTGATATTTACAACAACCAATGCATATGTCTGGGCATGGCGAAATGAAGAAAAGAATTTCAAAATTGAAAAATCGTCAAATTTGCACAATCATGACGATCAAAAACTGTAATGGTTGTTAAAATTCACATTTTATTGTTAAAATTCAGAAAAGTGACTTGGATGTACTTACCTTCATTCCATGCCGGGCAGGCGATATGCATGTTCAACACAGTGAGATTGTTTATCCATATACACGGTTTATACTCATACATTTCATATCCAAAACTTAATTCAACTTTTCCCAGCTTAAAGTCATAAGTAAAAATATTACTTATTGTAACGTTGCATTTAGTTTGACATGTAACATTATCTGTAATGATAGAAAATGTATATTACTAATTAAAACATTATGTACATGTATTTCATCGTCGTTAGGAGTTACATGTAAGAAAATACATCTTTATAGAAACGACATTATACTTCAGGGTTTTGAAGAAGGATCGATATGTGTTCGATATACAATTTAAATGTATTATTTTGTAGATGGACACTCAATACTGACCATTAGATCTTGCTTAATTTGTATTTAGCCATCTTCTAAATATTTTATATTCATGATCAGATATCTCCTTTCTTAATTCCAATATGAATGAACGGTACATTGTCTGGTTCATTATAAATCAATTCAATTTCTTTATTACAAAGGAAGTAATTCGTAAAAAGTACCCCTTTAAAAATCATAGTCTAAATTGTTAGTACACACTTTATACATGTAAATATGTCCTCATAAAAACCACACTTTAATATATCCATGTTAAAATATACTTGTGTATATAAAAAGTATTGCACAAAAGTTGAACAGTGTCTTTCTTTGCAATAGTATATACTTTATTAGCATAGCATGGATATCTGCCTTCATAATGGGTAAAAATGCGATAAAGTCTACTTTTAATTGGTAATAACTTACCATCTTTTAAAAGGTCATCTGCATGTGCATAATTAAAGCGACATTTTTGTTGGTTATGCATAAATTTCATAATTGTCTCCAAACAAAGACTTCTGAAAAAAAGATTAACATAATTTTTATCTATAAATTTTAATATCAGTTTGGAAATGATTTCACGTATAAATGTAAACCGATTAGCATATTGTCATACCTGTCAATGCTAAGAGCTGCTGGTGTATGGAAAATAATAAGTAGGACACCTGAAAAATATTAGGAACCATTGATCCATCTTAAAATTAAATAAAAAAACCCATTTGTTACTGTTACACATGTACATAGTGTATACTGAAAACATTAAGACAGTAAAACCATGTAAAGTACTCCTCAAAGTCGTTCCCCGTCGCTGATGTTGCTGGTTTAGTAATAGTGAGATATTAAACTTGAAAGCAGTGCTCTCGCAAGCTTATTTGGTATTCGTTTCAACAATTTCGGTATAAATGAATGGATAAAATTCTTGCTTGCTATTTTATTGTCATTTGTACCGGATATTGGTTGCTTAATCTAAAAAAGTAAAAAAAGAAAGAATTTTTATATTTGTTAATTTGTTAGATATGATTGTGTAGATATTTTAATCATATGGTGAGTTTCTTTCCGTTTATAAAATGCATAATAGTTAATAGTATATCATGGATTTATCGTGTATTTTAAAGATTTTTGAAAAGAATTCTAATGACACAGTTAGAGTATAAATGTACTGAAAGAACAATGGTTATGTTGTCGAAATGCAGCATCTGTTGAAGAATTATTACTTCCATATTTGTCAGACATCCGTATATGTTTTAAAAGTAATGATTTTAAATACCCAATAAGGGACTGGATATATTAAGTATAACAGAACAGCAGTGTAGTTTTGGATTGAACGATTAATGATAATTATGCTTTTAATTATTCAATTAGAAACCAGTTTTTAAAACTTTTACTGAAGATTTTTAACGACGATCAGTTTCGATTTATTTCAGTTAGATAAAAAACATTGAAGCAGGAAGTAATACATCTTAAGAAAATATGTTTTAGTAGGATAAATTTTGTATGCAATTCATTTCTGTTAATTTTTGCGTATGAAAATAAATTTCAAGAAACGGGGCGAATATTTATAAAAATTGAGAAAAAGTGATATTTTTATTTACTTACTCACTGTGTACAGAGATGCATTAGCCATTATTAAATAATAACAATAACTTCCTTTCTTCAGTTTACAGGCACACAGTTTAAACGCACATGTTTTATGACACACTACGTGGTCATTAAAGTATTAAAATAAAACCTGCTTTTCAGCTTTGTGCATTAAATATTAACGTCCGTCATGTGAATTGAAACTACACGTGTCTCGACATTTTCTTTCAGTTTTACATATGGGCGGCGGAAAGGGACGTTAATGCAGAACGCTCAATTAAGTTTATTAACATACTGAAATAAAAAAAATAGACCAGCTTTAAACAAAATCAACAGATTCTTTTGCAAAATCAACAGACACCGATGTAAAACAAACGATCATCGGTGCAAAACTAACATTCATTCACTGAATTAACGCTTGATTGCGTGCAAAGAGATATCAGAAGAAATCGTACCCTGGAGAATACGTAACCTTGAAAAAACATACCATTGACTTAAAGGGAACGTTTTCGTGCGAATATTTTTTTCTAGGGGATCCGAGGGATATTTAGGTTGTCCAGGGGTGGCGGGGGTGGGGGTGGGGTCAGAGACATATTTTTGGGTAATTTTACTATGTAAATTTTATTTTTTTTAGGTGAATCGGTCCGGAGATGAGCTTTTATACATAACAAAGACTTTTAAGCTCTGCATTTCCTTTGTAACTTGACTTTTGTCTTTCAAATTTTGGTCAAGCATTAAAAACATCAATTCATCATTCTAGACATAAAAATTGGTAAAAAGGTAAATTTTTATGCTCAAATCGTGTCCAATGTTAAGTCACTTTAAGATGGGTGTGTTGCAATCTTGTACATTTGATATAAAAATGGAAACAATTCTTGAATTGGTTTGTGTCTGCCCAAACTTACTGAAACTGTTGTCAAAAGTTATAGGGGCTTGGTCACGATTTTGGTCAAAAATTATTTTCCGATTTTAATGTTAACAATGCTTCAGTGAGGCATTTTTAATAGGCAACCAATGTTTGAGTGTCATTCATTGAGTTATAAGCGAGTTACAGAGCTTACAATTCTTTGATATGTACACAAAGCTTTGATTTTCATTTTGAATGTTGAAGTGAAAATTCCTGTTTTAGACCTAAAATGAATGTGTTAAACGTTAGGAACTGTTTATTTATGCTTAAAATGAATAGGAAGAGGAACAAATCAGCTTAAATTTTTTTACTTGTATATTGAACCTATGTAAACAAAAAACAGGGCACGAACCTTGTTTACATGACAAAGAATTGTAAGCCCTGTTTCTTGCGTATAACTCAACGACTGACTCTCAAATTTCAGTTGATAATTAGATATGCATTTTTACAGCAATGTAAATAATAAAAAACAGAAAAAATAGAATTTGACCAAAATCGTGACCTGTTCTTGTATGCGAAATTTGCATTCAAACATCCATACAATAGATTATAATTGTATTAGTACAGTTTTAATAACTATTTTAATGTTTGTTACGACTTCTCTAAGATACGTTTCCCTCGGAGAAAACGCACCTTAATTCGTTGATATATTTTCTCTGAGTTACGTTCTCTCCGTGGTACGATTTTTCCTGGTACCTATTTTTTGTTTTAAGCTGGTCTGTTCCGTATTTCTGCATGTTTTTAAAACTCAATGGTTTGTTTCGTATTTAATAACGTCTTTTTTTTTACCCTTTCCGTCGCCAATATTTACATTTGAATGTCTGAAATAGAATAACATAATTATACTACATTGTTTGTTTACAAATAAATGTTTTAACATCAAACATAAAATTCTTTTACTTTTCATTGTGATGTACAATGTAAAGTTATCAGAGGAAAATTTTACTTTTCAAAATCTAAGTATACAGTTAATTTCGGACATTAATAAAAACATCACTTTTAATTGCAACCATGAGTCATGACTGCAATAATGTCAATGAAAAAATGACAATAACAAACCGTCAACCATTTTTTAAAAATCCATGAACCGAAATACAAATTCAAAGGCAGAGCAACACGGACCTCCAAAAAGATAGAGGTATATTCAGGTGCCTAGGAGTAGTGAGCATCCTCTTCAGACCGGCCACACCCGCCATGCGCCCTCTGTCGCAATCGGGAAAAAACGGAAAAGTCCGTAGACAACTAGGCGATTAATTATGGTCTACCAATTAGTATGAAAAACGTCAGTCAGCATGCGACCAAGTGGAATATTGCATTTGCTGACAAGGTCGCCGTATCGACCATAGAACCTACGAAAAGATGTCTTCAAACGAGACTGTTGTATCAACTTGTTTGTCAGTAGCTTGATTTAATACATGATTTTATACATGTACGTGTGTCAATTCAAGTGACCCAATGTAAACAGTTCATGAACATTATCTCAATAAATTATATGTGCGTGAAATAAATAATTTGCGTTCTCGATAAATTGAAGTGTGACAAAAACTACATAAAACCTTCATATAATAAAAAAGCATTATATATTTATTGTTTAAATATATAAAAATGGTAACAGAAGAAAATAAACAAGAGGTTTTTCAGGGTTAATTTTAACACAACAATTATTTAAATTGTTTATTGTTGTGGAAGCTTGCGCTCATTCAAAAACAGCTTTATAAAGCTTCTGATAGAATGTAAATCATGTATGCTTTTATTATCAAACAAAGTTTTAAACAACACAGTTGTTTGCTTACCGGTATTAAAATTATCATAATTAAGCATGCAGTAGTTGACAAATTGTATAGTACGTTTAATTTAATCGAATCGACGCTCAGTATAACATGTCATATTTGTGATGTAAATGATCACTTTTAAGAAGCTAGTCACAACTTCATGACATGGCTTGACGAAGATGGCTATAGTCACCCATATCTCCATTGTGAAAAGATGATGCGCATGCGTGATCATAGTAATTGACATCATCCTGTTTAACTTGCTCGTGTAAATGGTTGTAAACGTCATCTTGTGTCTCTCCATTTATTGGTTTTTCGGACGAATGGTTGTATACTGATTGTTCTCTCAAGCAGGGGTATGGAGATACTTCTTGCTAAAATTAGTGGAAAGCATAGATTTGCATTTTTTCACTGTTTGTGGTCAATTTTAGAATTACATTTTTAAATAATTTGGCCAAGTAAATTGTAAAAATTTTAAAAAGAGGTCACAAGATCGTAGCTGTTTTTATAACTGTATTATCTCCAAACAAGAAATAGAATTGGTGCACGCGAAACTATTATTGACTAACAAACATCAACATTTACACTGCTTACATGTCAAATATGATTTATACATTTCTGTTAGTGATATGTTTGAAAGACTGGCTATTCAGAGGCCCTGATTGACACCCTCCCCAAAATAAAATTGATTTAAATCACTGAAAAAGAGAAAATGGATATCTGTACAAAAATTGGTCCATTCTATATTCAAAAGTATTTTTCCTCTAGAAAACATTAATTTATTTGGGTTATTTTCTACTTAACCACAAAGGGGTGAGTTGCATGTATAATTATTTTTTAAACAAGTTTTTGCAGCAAAATATAATGCTACTTCAACATTGACATATACATTGACATTGCCCACCATTTCATCATTACCGTTATGTTTTTAGTTTGGGATTTCTTGAGATCACTGTGGTCAACAACTTTTGCAGGACTAAAATTGTCAGCGAATGTAGGGTTAGGTTCTTCCTTTCTAATAGAAATTAATTTTAAGAGTATTTGTTAATTATGCACATGAATAAAGGGCAAACAATAATACAAGGTTTAATAGCGATAACTGACCGATTTTTGACATTTCTATTGGATCGCCTATAAATAATGACCACAGCGGCAGTTGTTAGAATCACGCCGAGAAGAAGTCCACCAAATAATGCTCCGAAGATAGACCCTATGTTGGCTTTTTATGTAACATAAGAATGCAGTATACAATAACAGTAATGGTATTTATATACATGTAAGTTGAAGCAAGTCATGCTTAAACATTAGTAAAAACGGTTTAAAATTACCTAGTTTTCAACACAGCTAAAACAATTACAGTATACTCAACTCTTTTTTTTAGAATCAATGACTTTTATGTAAACTATTCTTCCGAGTTACATAGTAAGTTGACAAGAAAAATCAATGAAAAAGAAAAATGAAAACTTTAAAAGTTACAAAATGATACATTAAAAAAAATGAATTAAAGAAAAAGGTTGGCATGGTGTCGGTCATGTCCACCCTGTCAATAGTTCAGATAAATCAAAAGAAACGCTAACATTAAATTCGTGTCATTGTTAACCAAAAAGATTTGAATTGAATAAAATCACAGATACTGAATAAAATCACAGATATTGTTTGACGTAAAGAAAATCTTATTTTAGAAGAGTGTGTTTGATTACCTTGATGATCTACAGAATTTGGAAGGGTACTAGGTCTTGTCTGAACTACAAAGAAACAAAATATTGTTGTCACTGGAATGAACAGGACATCTTCTGTATAGAATAAAGCACATTGATAAAAAACAAAACAATGTTTCTCCCAGAACCCAGGCTTTCAAATTGCTGGATCAAATCGACTTAATCATCAAATATATGGAGATATATACAGTACCGTCAACGCGGATCCCGTATTTTCCGCGCACCCCCGCGGTCCAAATTGCAACGCGGTTTAAAACAGGTGTCTCAGGTAAAACCGCGTACCCCCGCGGTAGAGTTGTCTATCAAATCAACACCGCCGCGGTCTTGACGATAAATTACAGGTGAACAAAAGTATCGAACTGAAACGCGAGTTATCTCCCTCGACTAAAAAATAATTGACAGCTACACTTCACTAAATGTATATATCATTTTATTTAATGGAACTATCTAGAATAACATACGATATATATTTTTTAAAATATTAAATTTATAGATTGTGTTTAAAATTATTCATTAATGCTTCTTCATTTAAATACTTGATGATGTATTTTTACAATCCATTCAAATTGACATAGCCTATTCAAAAATTGATAAGTATGCTTGGCAGTCGGATTATAATTTTTTTTTTAATTCAGTCTTATAAAATTGTGAAGAAGTATTGAAACTTTTCTATTTAATCTACGTAAACTGCATACCGGGTAAATTGAATTGATGAAATGCTTTTGCCGATCTATATATGTCCTAGCGATCGAGTTTCAACAAACTTTCAACCAGTTTGCAATCATGGTATTATAGAAAACAATAAGTACACATTTACATGTATTGATTATACTTGTATTTTGTGTGTATTTTATGTTCTTAATCAACTTGTTCATGGGCAAGGTTTCCTGTACAAGTGATATAATACACGATCTGGAAAATAGTTACTTTTTATATACAGTAAGAATATTCGCAAAGCAGTTTATGGCAGTTTAAGGTCGCGAGGATATTTTTCAGGTAAACATCAAAGTTAAATTGATAATACTAGTATTAAAATAATTAGTGTTGTTCTCTTATTCTAACCTGATATGCCTGTTATATCACTGCTGTCTTTAACTCGATTATTTAAGGTAAGGTTTGCGGCTTGCACTTTTTAGGAATTGTACCAAAGTTACATACCATTTTGTTCACTATACTAAAATCTTTTTACTCATGAAATTCAAATGATATTGCCCATCCCGTTTTATAACTACAAAAGGTCAAAGTTCATGATTTTCAATTTTCATGTTGATGAAATGTAAACAATTTAGTGAAAAAATGTACATTTTATATGTGACTATTTTGGGGGTTTTTATGCTTAAAATGTTCGAAAATAATGTCACTATTTATATCATGATTCATTTTTATTAATTTCTAATGAACTATCTAAAAATAGAATAAAATACAACAAAAGTCTTAATTTTGGACTACTATTATGTAAACGAAAACATCTTATTTGAAACCTTTCCAGGTCCACCGATTTCAGGAAAAATGTATCTTAGAATATGTGTAATCTGATGTTCATAAAACACTATTCAAAACCATATGATGCGGACTTCGTTTTTGTGGAAATTGATAAAATACTTGTGTCCTGTTATTCTTTCATTGAAACTACAAAACCCCGCGAAATTAAAAAAAAACCTGAAGTCAATTATGACGTCATATAAATTTTGACGCCATAGCTGAAATAAAGGGTTGTTGGTGTTACGTCACAATAAAAATGTGTGAGTTATCTCCCTGTAACCGCAAACCTTACCTTAAGGTGTTATTCTGTACAAGATTGGAATGAGGTAGTTACATCACAAACAACACGGGAAATTGTACATGTTATTAAATGCATACATCTCGAATTACTTTTAAAAAATTCAAATGCAAACTATTATTGTACACATTTCCTTTATTGTGTATTAATTATAAGTCGCGATCATTTCCTGTGTATAGTGATTAACAAACCCAGGGTAGAAAACGACATGCCCTAGGGGTTTTCACACCTATTCAAGACAAAAGAAAATCTCCAAATAGCGTACGGCTTCGTCTAACCATACAACACCGCCCATTACCTATCTTACAGAGGAGGCTTCTTGATTATTATGAGTGTCGCAGATCTTGATTTTATCTACGATCTTTATGTGAGAGAGAGATCGAGAGAAAGAGAGAGAGAGAGAGGGGAAATGTGCTTTAGCCCCCCCCCCTTTCCATTTGCTTCCGACGCCACTGCATTCATATGAAATATACTAATATTAAATATTCCTAAGTTTAGTATTCATAAAAGAATAGGGACAGTATACAATTTGATTGAATCCAACATGCAGTTTCAGTCTGAGTCCACGTGCTTCACCTGTCAATCAAATCTGCCCGCGAGTTGCAACACGTGCCACTTCCTTGATAAAGGAAAACAGTTTCGTTCTATTAGTTTCCAGGTAAAAAAAAAAAAGAAGTATGTCTAACAATAAAGCATTTAACACTGTTTATGATGTTTAATTTATTGCTTGACACTGTGTTTGTGAAGTTTAGTTCGTATACAACGTTATTTAAAGTCAAAACTTTCTCTCTCTCTTTCTCTCTCTCTCTTTTTGCGGGAGAAGAAACATGTTTAAAAAGTTTTACAGTTTAAGAAGGCAGTGAAATGTTGTAACTGTTAGTTAAATTGTTTGATATACGGGTAGAATTCCTGGTGGTCACTTGTTGCAAGGATTATCCACCTGCCTCATACCCGTGTATTCTGTGCGTTCAAGCGAAGAGTGATTTCCTGTCAATGCGATGGTTTCACACCTTTGTGTAAAACAATTGGAACTAAAGTGAAATACAGTTAATTTTGGTTGGAAAAGGGGGGGGGGGGTACGAAATACGTTATAATTCGCAACTGATACGACATATAGTAGCTTCATATTCAACACACATAAAATGATATCAAAATCTTTTTATATTTTAAGGGTAAAGTGTTCATATTTTGCCGTTGATCGTATGGTATACCTACACCGTGTAGCGTGTGCTTGTCACGGACTAGGTTAATTGTCATGTGTATCGACAGTCTCTCTCTCTCTCTCTCTCTCTCTCTCTCTCTCTCTCTCTCTCTCGTTCAGTTTACATTAAAGGTTTTCGGTTTTTTTGCGGAGGGGGTGCATCTTAAACACGTTTAACAGTTTAACAGACCGCAGTAAAATGAATAACTGTTTATTAGGGTCTTCCGTTTCCAACGGAAGACCCTCTTGTTATTCTACGGTTTCTTTTTCTTTATTATTAGGGTTTTCCGTTTCCAACGGAAGACCCTCTTGTTATTCTACGGTTTCTTTTTCTTTATTATTAGGGTCTTCCGTTTCCAACGGAAGACCCTCTTGTTATTCTACTGTTTCTTTCTATTATTAGGGTCTTCCGTTTCCAACGGAAGACCCTCTTGTTATTCTTCGGTTTCTTTTTCTTTATTAGGGTCTTCCGTTTCCAACGGAAGACCCTCTTGTTATTCTACGGTTTCTTTTTCTTTATTATTAAGGTCTTCCGTTTCCAACGGAAGACCTTATTGTTATTCTTCGGTTTCTTTTTCCCTATTATTATTATTATTAGGGTCTTCCGTCTTCAGCGGAAGACCCTTCTATTATTCTATTGTTTCTTTTTCACTTTTCTTATTGTTATTATTATTATTATTAAGGTCTTCCGTTTCCAACGGAAGACCTTATTGTTTTCGTACTGTTTCTTATTATTAAGGTCTTCCGTTTCCAACGGAAGACCTTATTGTTTTCGTACTGTTTATTATTATTTTTTTTTTCCAAATTTTGTGCACGCGATTTCTTGGAAACTACTCAACCGATCTCGACCATTTTTTCACAGATGATGAGGCATTATCTGAATTTTATATGTTTTTGAAATTTTTGTCGTCGTCACTTCCGGTCCTGATTTCCGGCCGATTTTGTATTTTTTTACGACCTATTTTGTGCAGAGCTGATCTCAGAAACTATTAGAGATATGACTTTGAAATTTTCAGGATAGGTAAACCATAGTTTGAGGTTGTGCACTATATAGTTGTTTTGCACCAGTGGCGCCATTCCGTGGTGCTCACTTAGGCACGAAAATGGGGTACAAATTTTGAATCAAAATTTTCATACGTTTTGATCTGTATCTTTTAAGCAGTTGATATTTTGTTAAGACATATAGAACAAAAGTGGTAGGGAATCAAAAGTTCTTTCCAATAAAATTAAGAAAAAGGGGCTGGCCCCTTAAATTAGGGGCCAAGACACTCGTAAAATCTCTTACACATAACTTAAAAACGATAAAGATTTTGTAATGCATTATAGAAGCAAAGTTGTTGATCTTAAAAATATCTATCAGACAAAATTATTGCCACGCCCATTTATTACGTAATTAGGGATTTTTAGGGGCCAAAGTATTAAACTTTGATGCAAAATATCTAGAAAAGGAGACATATTTTGTTAGGCATTGTAGAAGAGAAAATGTTTGCATTAATGATTCTAATTGATTCCACCAATCAAAACACCAATGTCTGTCCCCATTAAGGATCTAGAGGGCTGGCCCCTAAAATATTCAATCATTTGTATCTCAAAAATGAAAAACAATTTTAGATAGGTTTAAGAACAAAAAATGTATGTATTCATAAGACCTTTTGTATAAAATCAAGAAAAAGGGGCTGGCCCCTTAAATTAGGGGCCAGTAGACTCGTAAACTGTATTACAAATAACTTAAAAACGATAAAGAGTTTGTAATGCATTAAAGAAGCAAAGTTGTTGATCGTAACAATATCTAACAGGAAAAATCATTGCCACGCCCATTTATTACGTAATTAGGGATTTTTAGGGGGCAAAGTACTTAAACTTTGACGCAATATATCAAGAGAAGGAAACATATTTTGTTAAGCATTGTAGAAGAGAAAATGTTTACAATGATGATTCAAATCGATTCCACTAATCAAAACACTAATGTCTGTCCCCATTAAGGATCTAGAGGACTGGCCCCTAAAATATTCAATCATTTGTATCTCAAAAATGAAAAACAACTTTAGATAGGTGTAAGAACAAAAAATGTAAGTATTCATAAGACCTTTCGTATAAAAAGAAGAAAAAGGGGCTGGCCCCTTAAATTAGGGGCCAATAGACTCGTAAACTGTATTACAAATAACTTAAAAACGATAAAGATTTTGTAATGCATTATAGAAGCAAAGTTGTTGATCGTAACAAAATTAGTTTGTAAAACTCATTGCCACACCCATTGATGACATATTTAGGGATTTTAAGGCACTGAAATCTTAAATCTTTAATGTGCTGTATTTGAAAATTGCAAAACACTTTGTTAAGCATTGTACAGGATATAGACAATCGTATACATTACCTGAAAGGAAAGGGGTTGAACGGAAATTCTGAAATTTCATTAATATTTTAATCGTATTGTTTAACATATTGAACGGAAGACCTACTCGTTACTCGTAACGAGATCGTATCTAGTTATTATTATTATTTTTCTTTTCCAAATTTTGTGCACGCGATTTCTCGAAAACTATTCGACCGATCTCGCTCATTTTTTCACAGATGATTGGACGTAATCTAAACTTTATACATATTTTTCATTTTTTTTGTCGTCACTTCCGGTACCGATTTATCGGCCATTTTGTAATTTTTGGCGACTCATTTTGTGCACCTATAAACTCAGAAACTTTTAGAGATATCACTATGAAATTTTTAGGATAGGTAGACTATAGTTTGAAGTTGTGCAGCATGTATTTGTTTTACGCCAGTGGCGCCATTTCTTGGCGCTCGCCTAGGCACGAAAATTGGGTACTAATTTTCATTCAAAATTTTCATACGTTTTGATCTGTATCTTTTTATTAGTTGATATTTTGTTAAGATATATAGAACAAATGTAGTAGACAATCAAAAGTTCTTTCCAACAAAATCAAGAAAAAGGGGCTGGCCCCTTAAATTAGGGGCCAAGAGACTCGTAAAGTCTATTACAAATAACTAAAAAACGATAAAAAATTTATAATGCATTATAGAAGCAAAGTTGTTGATCGTAACTATATCTAACAGAAAAAATCATTGCCACGCCCATTTATGACGTAATTAGGGATTTTTAGGGGCCAAAGTACTTAAACTTTGACGCAATATATCTAGAGAAGGAAACATATTTTGTTAGGCATTGTAGAAGAGAAAATGCTTCCATTGATGATTCTAATCGATTCCACTAATCAAAACACCAATGTATGTCCCCATTAAGGATCTAGAGGGCTGGCCCCTAAAATATTCAATCATTTGTATCTCAAAAATGAACAACAATTTTAGATAAGTGTAAGAACAAAAAATGTAAGTATTCATAAGACCTTTCGTATAAAGTCAAGAAAAAGGGGCTGGCCCCTTTAATTAGGGGCCAGTAGACTCGTAAACTGTTTTACAAATAACTTAAAAACGATAAAGATTTTGTAATGCATTATAAAAGCAAAGTTGTTGATCGTAGCAATATCTAACAGAAAAAATCATTGCCACGCCCATTTATGACGTAATTAGGGATTTTTAGGGGCCAAAGTACTTAAACTTTGACGCAATATATCTAGAGAAGGAAACATATTTTGTTATGCATTGTAGAAGAGAAAATGCTCACAATGATGATTCTAATCGATTCCACTAATCAAAACACCAATGTATGTCCCCATTAAGGATCTAGAGGGCTGGCCCCTAAAATATTCAATCATTTGTATCTTAAAAATGAACAACAATTTTAGATAGGTGTAAGAACAAAAAATGTAAGTATTTATAAGACCTTTCGTATAAAATCAAGAAAAAGGGGCTGGCCCCTTAAATTAGGGGCCAATAGACTCGTAAACTGTTTTACAAATAACTTAAAAACGATAAAGATTTTGTAATGCATTATAAAAGCAAAGTTGTTGATCGTAACAATATCCAACATCAAAAATCATTGCCACGCCCATTTATGACGTAATTAGGGATATTTAGGGGCCAAAGTACTTAAACTTTGACGCAATATATCTAGAGAAGGAAACATATTTTGTTAGGAATTGTAGAAGAGAAAATGCTTGCATTGACGATTCAAATCGATTCCACTAATCAAAAAACTAATATTTGTCCCCATGAAGGATCTAGAGGGTTGGCCCCTAAAATATTCAATCATTTGTATCTCAAAAATGAACAACAATTTAAGATAGGTGTAAGAACAAAAATTGTTAGTATTCGTTAGACCTTTCGAATTAATTCAAGAAAAAGGGGTTGGCCCCTTAAATTAGGGGCCAAGACACTCGTAAACTCTATTACAGATAACTTAAAAACGATAAAGATTTTGTAATGCATTATAGAAGCAAAGTTGTTGATCGTAACAAAATCAGTTTGTAAAACTCATTGCCACATTGATGACATAATTAGGGATTTTAAGGCACTAAAATCTTAAATCTTTAATGTGCTGTATGTGAAAAAGAAAACACTTTGTTAAGGATATTGACAATCGTATACATTACTTGAAATGAAAGGGGTTGATTGGGAATTCTGAAATTTCATTAATATTTTTATCGTATCGTTTAACATATTGAACGGAAGACCTACTCGTTACTCGTAACGAGATCGTATCTAGTTATTCTTTTTTTTTCTTACCGATTTTGTGCAGACGATTTCTCGGAGATGGCTCGATTGATTTCCTTCAAATTTTCAAGATTAACGCGATTTTATCTGAAGTTGATTGTTTTTTATCCATTTTTCAAAATACACTTCCGGTCGGAAGTTATCGTCCGTTTACGATTTTAAAAAGTCAATTTTGTCTGTCAAGTTTCTCAAAAACAAGCTAAGATATAGGGCTGAAATTTTCAGATATGATAGATCTACCGTTTTTGTGGTGCACCTCGGTCAAGAGAATGTCAGCCGTTACTTGCGGTCGTCACCGGAAGGAAATTTGAAAAATTGAATTTTTCAACTTTTTTATTTTTTCAGATTTTTTTTGGAAATTTTTACACTCTGTAGTGACCCTTTTACTGATCCAGAATATATAATTTGTTTTAAAATCGATCAATGCAGTCTCGAGATATTAAGCATCAAAGTCCTGAAGCGAGAGTCCGAGTAGCTCAGTCGATATGGTCGTGGACAGTGCCCAGGCGACCCGGGTTCAAGCCCAGAGTGCCGCAAGTTTTTGTAACTCATTTTTCGATAAGACCTACGATTTTATCTTTAAAATGATGGATTCTGTTCTTTTCCGTTTTAATTTTGCAAAAGAAGTTACAATAATAGCGTTTTTCCCCGTATTTGTGTATTGCGATCCAAAGCTATGTATTCATACTGAAATAAAGTTAAAATGTTGAGAAAAATAAATAGTTGCATCTTTAATACAACGCTTATACATTGTTCTAACATGTGTATTTCATTTTAGTAGTTGTGTAATATGTAATATTTAGAATTTAATATTGTACGTTTAAAATAGAAGTCACCGACTTCTCCCCCCCCCCCCTCCCCCAATTCATAAAATCACTTAGTTTTTCTGGTCTGCTTTTTCTTGATCTTTGATCTTTGACCTTTACTTTCAACCTAGTACCATTCTAGATTACTGTACTAATGACCAGACCAATTCGTTCATTTTTAACAGAGTTATGAGTTTTTGGGCATTTCCGTTTCAACTGGCGTGCTTGACATGTACTGTAGAAAAAAATTCTAACTTCCGAGCCCTTCACTCAATCCTTTTGAAAATTCGTGTAAATATACCTCGGACCCAATTCTTCTTGTCTGCCAAATATGCACCGGATTAAGCAATTTAGAAGAAATGCCTGAGATCAAACGGCGAGTATTGCCTGTACGTGGAATTAAAATTTACACAGTACACGCACCGACTCCCCCCCCCCTTCCGATTCACAAAATCATTTCGTTTTTTAGGCCTGATTTTACTTGATCTTTGATATTGGACCTTTACTTTCAGCCTATTACCATTCTAGTTTACTGTACTAATGGCCAGACCAGTTCGTTTTATTTTAACAGAGTTATGAATTTTTAGGCATTTGAGTTTCGATTAGCGTGCTTCACATGTACTGTAGAAAAAATTCTAACTCCCGAGCCCTTCACTCAATCCTAATGAAATTTCGTGTAAATGTACCTCGGACCCCATTCTAATTGTCTGCCAAATATGCAGCGGATTGAACAATTTAGAAGAAATTTCTGAGATCAAACGGCAGGCATTGCCTTTACGGGGAATTAAAATTTACACAGTACACGGGATGTAAGCAGCCGTGTAATATTTCTGGTGCATGTATATTTCTTGTTTTCCGTTTAGTCTGTATCTACGATAGCGTGTGAACTACTTAAGAATGTTAGAACTGTGAAAATTACCGTTATGAATTTTTTACCGAATAAATTTACATGTTACTGACTTCGTTATTTCTACATTTATCAAGATTTTACCAATCCTGGCGTAATAAAACAGTCAAACATAATAGTAAAGGACACGAAAAAAATTCTCAACGCTGAAATACTTGTGTAAAATGCATCAGTCATTGTTTTATCATTCCCCTATTTGTCGTTAACCGAATCCGAGATCCACACCTCAAAATTCTACTTTCGATTTATTTACGACGAAAATCAAGCTCTGGCCTTTTCACCCCCCTCCAGAAACAAACACGCATCAATATTTCAAATGACCTCGCATTGTTACAAAACCTGAATACTCAGACATCTTACACGTTGTTTTTCATCTCATACAAAAAATCAGCTCCTGTCCCGGGCGGAAACGCCCCAAATTCAAAGAGAAATTCGGGAATTATTTTGCGTCAGCCATGTTTTGACGTGAACCTTTGCTGAAATTCTGTTATGACACCTGCATAAGTTGGGTGTTCTAATCTCGCCGGAGCCACAAGATTTGTTCTTTCTCTCCTTTTCTTTCTATTTTTGTTTTTTTTTTTTTTTTTTTTTTTTTTTTTTTTGATTTTCAAACAAAAATACTATTCACAAAGGGGTCGTTGGAATGAAGTACACGTTGAAAAACACTATTCCATTTAAATAAAGACAAAAACAGACCTTAGTTATTAGGGTCTTCCGTCTTCAGCGGAAGACCCTTCTATTATTCTATTGTTTCTTTTTCACTTTTCTTATTGTTATTATTAAGGTCTTCCGTTTTCCAACGGAAGACCTTATTGTTTTCGTTCGGTTTATTTTTCCCTATTATTTTTTTTCTTGCAAATTTTGTGCACGCTATTTCTCCAAAACTACACGGCCGATTTACATGAAACTTTCAGATCTGATAGACAATGATCTGAACCTTATTGCAAATTTTTTTTAATGATGACGTCACTTCCGGATTTGAGATATATACAATTTAACGATTTTCAGAGGGTCGGTTTGTCCAGGGGTAAACTTCTAAACGATTCAAGATATTGAGTTCAAAATTTCAGGAATTGTAGACGAAAGGTTGTAGATCTGACATGTGGTATTTATTTTGTTCTCTGACCAATAGCGCCGAAGCTCGCCCTAGCTCGAAAATTAAGGTTAAAAAAGCGTCATAATTTTTCCTGGTTTTCGTTGAATATCTATTTTCTCGATAGTATTTTGTTAAAACATATAGAACAAACTTTTTTTATAAAATCAAGATCTCTCATTTGACATCAAGCAAATTGAGCTGGACCTTCAAATTAGGGGCCTAGAGCTCTTGAAAGTTTTCGCTCTATAACTCGAAAGCGGTTAATATTTCGATATGGCTGTCGCTGGAAAAGTTGCTCATTATGATCTTATCAATGTCGTGTCAATAATATTTTGTTCGGATATTGCGTAATATGAGTGTAAAAAGGTAGACTTGTTACTATGTATCTGTTCTCGTTAGCATAGTAAACGAGGTCTTTATGCGTATAACTGACATAAGGCTACCATAGACAGTTACCAGCTTACAAACGGAAAGAGATACTATATGTTTAAATTCTAGTGAAATACATTACGGATAAAGAAAATACTTCTATGCAATGCATTCGTATACTGCACAACATTTAAAATCTAGCTGGATTCCGAGCTGTGTACATGTATGTGAACAATAACGCATCCGATAACTCGCCCGCTGCCGAGAAAATAGGTCGCGACTGGACTAGCTAGCGGTCTGCTGTTATCTAATACACAAGATTTGCGCCTTGCTGTGTTGCATGGGTTTATTTATTTAGATGCAAACACAAAGAATTCCGATTTTAACGATATATTAAAGTGTAAAAAAAATAAACCTTAACTTACGAAGTTATGCTGTTTAGCTTCCTTATTAAAAAATGGTAGGTAGTATAACTGTCATTGGAAAAGGTGTTCTTTGTGATCTTGTCTATATGTTATAAAATAGTTTTATTGTTGGAAAATAAAATTAATTTGTTAAATTGCAAACGTTTTAAACCAACCACGTTGTGTATACACTTACATAAAACATTCCTCGCACATGTGGCCGAGGAGATGCCGCGCTAGCGGACAAGCTATCCACGGTAGTCTAAGACACAGGCTTCTTGTGTTTCTGTGTGATGACACATGTAAATGTCCATTGATTCTTTGTGTAAAATAATTGTTTTTAATCATATTGGTTAAAGATCATGCATCTAACCTTTGATTTAACACTGATTTAAATTATAGTGTGTAAAAAAGTCACCAATGAATATAATACTACTTTTTACAAACAATCGTACGAGTTGAAAAATAAATACATTTATCCGTGTCTATTTCTGACATTTTGCTGCAGAATTTAATTCATTCACACTACACACTTCAACAAATGTAAAATATATTCACACCATGCCTGATCCAACCTATCTTTTTTGTCTGTAATCTGTGAAGATTAATTTGCATAACAAAATATTAGAGGTCTTTTCTTTTTGAGTTATGAGAGAGAGAGAGAGAGAGAGAGAGAGAGAGAGAGAGAGAGAGAGAGAGAGTTAAGCAATGTGTAGGGAGTAAAGCGATTGTTGAAAATAAAATTTAAAAGCGTTCAAAATAAGGCAGTTTAAATGTAAATGTTACAATAATACATGTGTGCGGTAGGTGCTGACACGATAAAACTAACCGATGCCCAATAACACCGAAGAATTTAAGAAACCAGTTGTGTAATATACAACTAGATTTGTTTAGATGCAGGCCGTAAAATAATAGCGGTCACATGCATTATCGGTTTAACCTTTTCTGAATGGTCGCGCGATTCATTAAAAAGCAAACTCATTTATGATTTCATTCTTTATTATTCTGTTAGAAAAATTGTTTAATATATTCGGTGTATAAGTTTTGTTAGCTCTAGATTCGGGCAGAAGGGGAGCTAGCGAGTAGAGGACAGATAATGTCATTCAATTCTTCTTTATATATCAACAACTGAATTTAACATTTTAAAACAAAGAAACCATTTCTGTCAACTTTGTTACACTTACTCACTAATTTTTATTAGATTTAACGGTCAAATAATATAAATATCACCCTTGGTCTCATAATTATCACTTGTCTCGCCATTATCTGCATGCTCAAGTCTCCCGCTAATTTAGACGGTGTTGACTTGTACATGTACAAGCTACATGTAATAGGCGTTGTTAATTCATAATGAGATAAGTGGTTTTTAATCAATTATATGAATAAATTATGGTGTTATATCAGATTAATATGTACTTTAATTATCTATTGTATTACTGTTTCATTAATGATAATATTAATTTAAAACTGGTTATGACATGTACTTCAAATAATGTTTTATATTGAACAAAAACTCTTTAGGATATTAATTTCATAAATATCGTGGTCTATTTACTTTACATTTACATGTATATGTTTCATATACATAATGTGGAACATCACGGGGCGAACCATCTGAGAGCGAATCAGATCAGGAGGACATTACATGTTTACGTGCAAAACATCCTGTATATACCACAAGTGATAGCTTTCCAAAAAGCTTGCCTGACTAAACAAATTATTCAATGAAAGCATATGCATGTATCAATTTGGCTATCTTATAAGGAATGAATTTTAATTTTCTTTGCTGATCATAAATTCATAAAGGGAACGTGCAGATTTAAGAAGAAATTTCAGTCTTTTTTTCCATCTAGTGCATGTACATGTATATCACTTGAAATTAAATTATTTCATAAATTCTAATTAATCGAGGAATCAAATAATTTCATGTAAGCTTGAAAGCGGAAGATAGAGCAGTCAAATTTTTAAATTTTATTTGTTATATAAAGATGCAAAATCAACTGAAAGGCATTTGGTTTTATTTCCCATAAGAAATAGGAAAGGATATTCAAGCACATACAACATTGATTTTGAAAGTGTGTAGAGGCAGCTTCATCCGAAACATCCAAACAAGCAATTGAAAAAGAGGTGAATTCTCAAAATCACGTAAGAAAATCCTAATTGTAATTCCAATTCAATTCAATTAGAATTTCTTTTTCTACATGCTCCGACAAAAGTGGAGGGGGCGGGCAAATTCACGATATTTCTATTTTTTATGTAAAGTTAAGAAAAGTTTCTGCTGCAAAAAAGTGGGTGTAGCAGCCCCCCCCCCCCCACCGATACTACGTACACACGGTGTGCTCTGGAGTATTCTCATGATCCCAATTTGGACTCGTCCACTAATCGGCGCGCAAAAACTATGAATAGGACATATTATGGCTCGAAGTCCTGCTTTACCATTCACGCAACGACTGAAGTTTGAATCATTCAATGAACTCATCCATTGACATAGATCTATGGGGAGGGGGTCAAGTGACGTTTATGACATATGTTTTGTAACAACTACATAATTATATTATACTTTGGATCGGGTGTTTAAAAAATAGTTATCGAATGAACACACAGACTTGACGGCAATTTAATTCCTCCAGTAAATATTCCAGCTATATGAATATATGCATGTGTGTATTTAAATCCAAACTGATGATTCTTTGGTAATGATGATAATTCAATACCAATTATTACTTACAGTTTCGTAATAGACAATATGTAACAACTTGTTGCGATGACCCCCCCCCCCCCCCCTTCCCTATATCCACCGTTCAAATATGGCCATATGGCTACTCTATTTTTAAATCGGCATTACACACATGCATGGTGAACAGCCCTTTTACTTGAAAACTCTTGTTTAGCATATTGTGATTTAATAATACTCTATATTAGTATATATTATATAAACAACTGTATAAAAACGGTGTTGGTTATACCAAACGAAATGCTACTGTACAGGTTAATTTAATATGATTACATTTTACGTACGGGTTATTTAATAAAGATGATGTCATGATCTAAGGTAGCAAGGGACAGTTTCGGATTTTTGTAAAATTAAGAATTGCTGTACTTGAAGGCTTATGAGTGTTGCTAAATTTCATGAAATGATTTTTAATGATTATCATTAGTTAGAGGGATGTCAATTGTTGAAATTGATATGCGATATGTAGGCCCCATATGTTAGGTACATGAGAATCAGAAGTAAAATGCGAAACCTGCGGCTATGACTGTTGGTTTTTGACTTTACACAGTGAAATCGCAAGTTACAGACGGGAGGTAAAATAACACGAAAAGAAGGTGGATGGGACATTGTAACCTATACACCGGTAAGTTTCTGACATGTGATGGTGCAACATGCACACGGTACGGAAGGTCAACCCTTTGCAGGGAATTAGCTGGGGGAGGTCTAAAAAGCTGAAAAATCATGAAAAAATAGCAAAATGTGAAAGGGTCAAAATCTCATAAAAACATTTACAGGTTTTGACTAGTAATTTTCTTCAGAAATTGGTGATTGGCCTTATAAAGAGTGAATTAAAGGTATTTGTGCTGAATGGGAACTGAGGAAATTCTAGTTACAGAGTTCAGAAGACACGCATCCCCTGGCTACAATGAATTGTATCAAAAAAACTGTCCCATGCCACCTTCAAGACTACATGGTATTTTCAGATTTCTCATTTAAGTGTAATTTTGAGTGAATTTTGTACTATAAGAAGTATATTTTGTGAAAATGGATGATTTTTTGGCTATAGATGTCATTGCATAATTTATTAGCAGTAATATACAAAATGATGTACTTAACAATATGCAATCTTCAAAAATTCGTTAAACGGCCCCTAAAAGAAGATAAGGGATCGGCCCCTAAAACGTTCTTTCCCATATGTCACAAGAACGGTAACACATTTCTAAACACTTTTTAAACAAAACGTGTTAAGAATTAAACGACCTTTCATTTGATATCAAGAAAAAGGAAATGACCCCTAAAATTAGGAGATCAAAGGGCCCTAAAGTCTTTTATCTGTAGTTGTTACTGAGGGATATTTTATGAGGGTTATAAAAGCAAAATTAGGTATAATACGTTTATATATCCTAACAATGTAATGATTTACTTATGCGTTATCTAATTAGGGGTTTTAGGGGCCAGAGGTAAAACGTTTAATCTTTTGTATCTCAGTTAGGAGAAATGCAAGTATTTAAAAAAGCAACGTAAGAGAACTTATAAAAAGCGATACAGAAAAGCATTAGCACTTCACTCTTTTTTCCAGATCATGTTTTCTTGTCGAAAATCAAAGTCGATGATGTCATTTCACCTTCTAAAAATCGAACGGAAGACCTCCTCGTTGCTCGCAACGAGATCGTGTCTAGTTATTATTATTTTTCTTTTTTTTCTTACAAATTTTGTGCACGCGATTTCTCAGAAACGGCTCGACTGATTTTCATGAAACTTTCAGATCTGATAAATAGTTATCTGAACCTTATAGGTTTTTGATTTTATTGATGACGTCACTTCCGTTTTTGAGAAATTAACGTTTTAGCGATTTTCAGAGGGGTGGCTTGTCCCTCTAAGTTCTCCTAAACTATAAAAGATATTGAGTTCAAACTTTCAGGGATAGTAGACGAAAGATTGTAGATTTGTAATTTTATTTTCAATTTGATCTAGCTTGAAAGGCGCCGAAGCTCGCCTGGACCCGAAAATTGAGATTAAAAAAACGTCGTAATTTTTTCGGGTTTTCTTTGTTTATCTCTTTTCTGAAAAATATATTGTTAAAAGATGTAATGTAAAAAAAGTTTTTATTTACAGGACCTTTCATTTGATATCAAGAAAAAGGGGCTGGCCCCTTAAATTAGGGGACCAAAAGGCTCTAAAGTCTTTAATCTGTAGTTCTTTACTGAAAGATATTTTGTGAAAGATTATAGAAGCAAATATGTTTATCTTACAGTTATGTATCCAAGCAATGTAATGATTTTATCATGTGTTACGTAATTAAGGGTTTTTAGGGGCCGAAAGTCCAGAATTTCGATCACCCATATCTCAGAAAGCAAAAATATTTTGAAATGCAGTACAGAAGAAAAGTTGTTTAAAATGATGTTCTTAACAATATGCAACCTTCAAAATTTCGCTAAACGGCCCCTAAAAGGAGATAAGGGATCGGCCCCTAAAACGTTCTTTCTCATATATCTCCAGAACGGTAACAAATTTCTAAACACTTGTTGAACAAAATGTGTTTAGAATTAAGTGACCTTTTATTTGATATCAAGAAAAAGGGGCTGGCCCCTTAAATTAGGGAACCAAAGGGCTCTAAAGTTTTTTTTATCTATAGCCCTTTACTGAGGGATATTTTGTGAAATGTTATAGAAGCAAATATGTTTATCTCACAGTTATGTATCCAAGCAATGTAATGATTTTATCATGTGTTATGTAATTAGGGGTTTTTAGGGGCCGAAAGTCCAGAATTTCGATCACCCATATCTCAGAAAGCAAAAATATTTTGAAATGCAGTACAGAAGAAAAGTTGTTTAAAATGATGTTCTTAACAATATGCAACCTTCAAAATTTCGCTAAACAGCCCCTAAAAGAAAATAAGGGATCGGCCCCTAAAACGTTCTTTCTCATATATCTCCAGAAAGGTAACGAATTTCTAAACACTTGTTGACAAAATGTGTTCAGAATTAAATGTCCTTTCATTTGATATCAAGAAAAAGGGGCTGGCCCCTTAAAGTAGGGGATCAAAGGGCTCTAAAGTCTTTTATCTGAAGCCCTTTACTGAGAAATATTTTGTGAAAGGTTATAGAAGCAAATATGTTTATCTTAGAGTTATGTATCCAAGCAATGTAATGATTTCATCGTGTGTTACGTAATTAGGGGTTTTTAAGGGTCAAAAGTCCAACATTTGATCACCCATATCTCAGAAAGGAAACATATTTTGAAATGCAGTACAGAAGAAAAGTTGTTCAAAATGATGTTCTTAAGAATATGCAACCTTCACAATTTCGCTAAACGACCCCTAAAAGGAGATAAGGGATCGGCCCCTAAAACGTTCTTTCCCATATATCTCCAGAACGGTAACGAATTCTAAACACTTGTTGACAAAATGTGTTCAGACTTAAATTACCTTTCATTTGATTACAAGAAAAAGGGGCTGGCCCCTTAAATTAGGGGATCAAAGGGCTCTAAAGTCTTTTATCTATAGCGTTTTACTAATAACTATTCTGTTAAAGGTTATTTAAGCTGAATTAGGTATAATACGTTTATATATCCTTACAATATAATGATTTTCTCTTGCGTTACCTAATTAGGGTTTTTAGGAGCCAGAGGTAAACAAGTTTAATCTTTTCTATCCTAATTGGAAGAAATGCAAGTATTTAAAAAAAGCAATATAAGAGAACTTAAAAAATGCGATACAAAAAAGCATTAGTTCTTCACTTTTTTTTTCATATCATGTTTTTTTTGTCGAAAATCAAAGTCAATGATGTCATATTTTCTTCTAAAAATCGGACGGAAGACCTCCTCGTTGCTCGCAACGAGATCGTGTCTAGTTATTATTCTTTTTTTTCTTTTTCTGACTTTTTTGGAGCGTTATTTCTCAAAAACTATTCAAGCGATTTGCACGAAATTTTCAGGACCGATTAAGCATCATCGGCGCTACATATTGTCAAATTTTCAAATGATGACGTCACTTCCGGTTTCAGATATTGACGATTTTGTAAATTTTTAAGGGTCATTTTGTCCACGCATCTCCTCCGAAACTAATCAAGATAGAAGCTTGAAATTTTTCCAGGATTGTAGATTAAAGTCTGAAGTTGTACCCCCCTGCTTCCAATTATTAAAATTGCGCAAGGCCTCGAAGCTCGCCTGAACCTGAAAATTAGCACCAAATTTTTTCACGAAATTTTCGAACATTTTCTGTAATATCTTTTGATGTATAAATATTTTGTTAAAATATGTAATGCAAAAGTTGTTTCAATTTCCACGGGCTTTCATTTGATATCAAGAAAAAAGGGCTGGCCCCTCAAATTAGGGGCCAAGAGGGCTCTAAAGTCTTTTTGCAATAACTCTTTACTGAACAATAATTTGTTATCAATTATAGAAGCAAAAATGTTTATTGTACAGCTGTTTATCTATACAGTACCACATCTTAATCATATGTTACGTAATTAGGGGTTTCAAGGGGCCAGAAGTCCAAAACTTTGATCATTAATATCTAGAAAAGGAGAAATATTTTGAAAAGCATTGTAGAACAAAAAATGCTTAAAATAATGTTCTCAACAATATGCTACCTAAATAAATTTGTTGGTGGCCCCAGTAAGGAGTTTTAGGGTCGGCCCCTAAAACACATTAGTTCATATATCTCTAGAACGGTCAACAATTCGTGAACACTTGTTGAACAAAATATGTTTATATTTGCAAGATCTTTCATTTGATATCAAGAAAAAAGGGCTGGCCCCTTAAATTAGGGGCCAAGAGGGCTCTTAAGTCTATTAATAATAACTTTTTACTGAAAAATAATTTGTTATATATTATAGAAGCAAAAATATTCTTTGTACAGTTATTTATCTATACAGTACCATACCTAAGTCATATGTTACGTAATTAGGGGTTTCAAGGGGCCAGAAGTCCAAAACTCTGATCAGTAATAGCTAGAAGAGGAGAAATATTTTGAAAAGCATTGTAGAGGAAAAGTTGCTCAAAATAATGTTTTTAATAATATAATACCTAAAACTTTTTTGTTGGTGGCCCCATTAAGGAGTTTAAGGGTCGGCCCCTAGAACACAGTTGTTCAGATATCTCTAGAACGGTTAACAATTCGTGAACAGTTGTTGAAAAAAATATGTTTATTTTTGCAAGACCTTTCATTTGATATCAAGAAAAAGGGGCTGGCCCCTCAAATTAGGGGCCAGGAGGGCTACAAAGTCTTTTAATAATAACTATTTACTGAAAAATAATTTGTTATATATTATTGAAGCAAAAATGTTCAACTTATTAAGCTTAATTTAAATCTCAAATCCGTTTTAAAATCGGACGATGCATTACAGAGATATAGGTGTTTAAAAAAATTGATTTTTCCGGAAATTTTGATTCCACATTCTTGGTTAAGAAAATAGTGTTATGTTCAAAGTTAAATTAACTCGAACCTAGAATGATTCGATATTTGTTAAGTCGTTCTTAAACACATTCGGATTTTTTTTGACAAGTCGTTCTTGAAATCAGTAAGGTTTTTGTTAATTCGTACTTAAAGTCATTCGGATTTTGTTAAGTCGTACCAAGAATTATTCGATTTTTTTGTTTTAAAACTCCTGGTATTGGTTTTAGAGCTCTGCTTCTTACAGGAACATCTAGCTTTTCTTTCGACATTAACGGAAGACCAACTCGTTGCTTTGCAACGAGCTTTGCTCTAGTTATTCTTTTTTTTCTTTTTCTGACTTTTTTGGAGCGTTATTTCTCAAAAACTATTCAACCGATTTGCACGAAATTTTCAGGACTGATTAAGCATCATCGGCGCTACAAAGTATTAAATTTGCAAATGATGACGTCACTTCCGGTTTCAGATATTGACGATTTTGTAAAATTTTAAGGGTCATTTTGTCCACGCATCTCCTCCGAAACTAATCAAGATAGAAGCTTGAAATTTTTCCAGGATTGTAGATTAAAGTCTGAAGTTGTACCCCCCTGCTCCCAATTATTAAAATTGCGCAAGGCCTCGAAGCTCGCCTGAACCTGAAAATTAGCACCAAATTTTTTCACGAAATTTTCGAACATTTTCCCTAATATCTTTTGATGTATAAATATTTTGTTAAAACATGTAATGCAAACGTTGTTTCAATTTCTAAGGGCTTTCCTTTGATATCAAGAAAAAGGGGCTGGCCACTCAAATTAGGGGCCAAGAGGGCTCTAAAGTCTTTTTGCAATAACTCTTTACTGAACAATAATTTGTTATTAATTATAGAAGCAAAAATGTTAAATGTACAGCTGTTTATCTATACAGTACCACACCTTAATCATATGTTACGTAATTAGGGGTTTCAAAGGGCCAGAAGTCCAAAACTTTGATCATTAATATCTAGAAAAGGAGAAATAATTTAAAAAGCATTCTAGAACAATAAATGCTTACAATTATGTTCTCAACAATATGCTACCTAAACAAAATTTGTTTGTGGCCCCAGTAAGGAGTTTAAGGATCGGCCCCTAAAACACATTAGTTCAAATATCTTTAAAACGCTCAACAATTCCTGAACACTTGTTGAACAAAATATGTTTATCATTACGAGACCTTTTATTTGATATCAAGAAAAAAGGGCTGGCCCCTTAAATTAGGGGCCAAGAGGGCTCTTAAGTCTATTAATAATAACTTTTTTCTGAAAAATAATTTGTTATATATTATAGAAGCAAAAATATTCTTTGTACAGTTATTTATCTATACAGTACCATACCTAAGTCATATGTTACGTAATTAGGGGTTTCAAGGGGCCAGAAGTCCAAAACTCTAATCATTAATAGCTAGAAAAGGAGAAATATTTTGAAAAGCATTGTAGAAGAAAAGTTGCTCAAAATAATGTTTTTAATAATATAATACCTAAAACTTTTTTGTTGGTGGCCCCAGTAAGGAGTTTAAGGGTCGGCCCCTAAAACACAGTTGTTCAGATATCTCTAGAACGGTTAACAATTCGTGAACAGTTGTTGAACAAAATATGTTTATATTTGCAAGACCTTTCATTTGATATCAAGAAAAAGGGGCTGACCCCTCAAATAAGGGGCCAGGAGGGCTACAAAGTCTTTAAATAATAACTTTTTTACTGAAAAATAATTTGTAAATAACTATGGAAGCACAAATGTTCAACTCATAAGGCTTAATTTAAATCTGAAATCCGTTTTAAAATCGGACGATGCATTACAGAGGTATATGAGTTTAAAAAATTGATTTTTCCGGAAATTTTGATTCCATATTCTTGGTTAAGAAAATAGTGTTATGTTCAAAGTTAAATTAACTCGTACCTAAAATAATTCGGTGATTGTTAAATGTACTTAAACACATTCGGATTTTTATTTGCAAAGTCGTTCTTGATATTGAAAAGGTTTTTGTTAATTCGTACATAGAATCATTCGGATTTTGTTAACTCGTACCAAGAATAATTCGATTTTTTTTTAATTGTTCATGTATATTGTTTTAAGAATTCTGCTTCTTACAGGAACTACTAGCTTTACTTTCGACATTAACGGAAGACCCACTCGTTGCTTTGCAACGAGCTTTGCTCTAGTTATTATTATTCTTAATATTCTTTTTCTGCCTTCTTTAAAGCTTTATTTCTCGAAAACTATTCATCCGATTTGGACCAAATTTTCAGGACTTATACAGTATCGGAGGGGACAAATGTTTTTAGTTAAATTTTTTGATGACGTCACTTCCGGTTTAAGATATTGACGATTTAATGAAATTTTAAGGGTCATTTTGTCCACGCAACTCCTCTGAAACTATTCACGATAGAAAGTTGAAATTTTCAGGGATTGTAGATGAAAGTCTGTAGATGTACCGCATTGTTTTATAATATGGATAATACGCAAGGCGTTAAAGCTCGCCTGAGGTCGAAAATTGACACCAATTTTTTTTACAGAAATTTTGCACATTTTCTGAAATTTTTTTAAACCTGTAAATATTTTGTTAAAACATGTAATGTAAAAGTTGTTTCTATTTTGACGGGCTTTCATTTGATATCAAGAAAAAAGGGCTGGCCCCTCAAATTAGGGGCCAAGAGGGCTCTAAAGTCTTTTTGCAATAACTCTTTACTGAACAATAATTTGTTATCAATTATAGAAGCAAAAATGTTTATTGTACAACTGTTTATCTATATAGTACCACACCTTAATCATATGTTACGTAATTAGGGGTTTCAAGGGGCCAGAAGTCCAAAACTTTGATTATTAATATCTAGAAAAAGAGAAATATTTTGAAAAGCATTGTAGAACAAAAAATGCTTAAAATAATGTTCTCAATAATATGCAACCTAAAAAAATTTGTTGGTGGCCCCAGTAAGGAGTTTAAGGGTCGGCCCCTAAAACACATTAGTTCAGATATCTCTAGAACGGTCAACAATTCCTGAACACTTATTGAACAAAATACGTTTATATTTGTGAGATCTTTCATTTGATATCAAGAAAAAAGGGCTGGCCCCTTAAATTCGGGACCAAGAGGGCTCTTAAGTCTATTAATAATAACTTTTTACTGAAAAATAATTTGTTATATATTATAGAAGCAAAAATATTCTTTGTACAGTTATTTATCTATACAGTACCATGCCTAAGTCATATGTTACGTAATTAGGGGTTTCAAGGGGCCAGATGTCCAAAACTCTGATCAGTAATAGCTAGAAAAGGAGAAATATTTTGAAAAGCATTGTAGAAGAAAAGTTGCTTAAAATAATGTTTTTAATAATATAATACCTAAACCTTTTTTGTTGGTGGCCCTAGTAAGGAGTTTAAGGGTCGGCTCCTAAAACACAGTTGTTCAGATATCTCTAGAACGGTTAACAATTCGTGAACAGTTGTTGAACAAAATATGTTTATATTTGCAAGACCTTTCATTTGATATCGAGAAAAAGGGACTGACCCCTCAAATTAGGGGCCAGAAGGGCTACAAAGTCTTTAAATAATAACTTTTTACTGAAAAATAATTTGTAAATAACTATAGAAGCAAAAATGTTCAGCTTAATTTAAATCTGAAATCCGTTTTAAAATCGGACGATGCATTACAGAGATATAGGGGTTAAAAAAATTGATTTTTCCGGAAATTTTGATTCCACATTCTTGGTTAAGAAAATAGTGTTATGTTCAAAGTTAAATTAACTCGTACCTAAAATAATTCGATGATTGTTAAATGTACTTAAACACATTCGGATTTTTATTTGCAAAGTCGTTCTTGATATTGATAAGGTTTGTGTTAATTCGTACTTAGAATCATTCGGATTTTGTTAACCCGTACCAAGAATAATTCGATTTTTTTTTTAGTTTTTCATGTATATTGGTTTAAGAATTCTGCTTCTTACAGGAACTACTAGCTTTACTTTCGACATTAATGGAAGACCCACTCGTTGCTTTGCAACGAGCTTTGCTCTAGTTATTATTCTTTTTTTTCTTTTTCTGACTTTTTTGGAGCGTTATTTCTCAAAAACTATTCAACCGATTTGCACGAAATTTTTAGGACTTATAGAGCATCATCGGCGCTACATATTATTAAATTTTCACATGATGACGTCACTTCCGGTTTCAGATATTGACGATTTTGTAAATTTTTGAGTGTCATTTTGTCCACGCTTCTCCTCCGAAACTAATGAAGATAGAAGCTTGAAATTTTTCCAGGATTGTAGATTAAAGTCTGAAGTTGTACCGCCCTGCTTCCAATTATTAAAATTGCGCAAGGCCTCAAAGCTCGCCTGAACCTGAAAATTAGCACCAAATTTTTTCACGAAATTTTCGAACATTTTCTCTAATATCTTTTGATGTATAAATATTTTGTTAAAACATGTAATGCAAAAGTTGTTTTAATTTCCACGGGCTTTTATTTGATATCAAGAAAAAAGGGCTGGCCCCTCAAATTAGGGGCCAAGAGGGCTCTAAAGTCTTTTTGCAAAAACTCTTTACTAAACATTAATTTGTTATCAATTATAGAAGCAAAAATGTTTATTGTACAGCTGTTTATCTATGCAGTACCACACCTTAATCATATGTTACGTAATGAGGGGTTTAAAGGGGCCAGAAGTCCAAAACTTTGATCATTAATATCTAGAAAAGGAGAAATATTTTGAAAAGCATTGTAGAACAAAAAATGCTTAGAATAATGTTCTTAACAATATGCTACCTAAAAATATTTTGTTGGTGGCCCCAGTAAGGAGTTTAAGGGTCGGCCCCTAAAACACATTAGTTCAGATATCTCTAGAACGGTCAACAATTCCTGAACACTTGTTGAACAAAATATGTTTATATTTTTTAGATCTTTCATTTGATATCAGGTAAAAAGGGCTGGCCTCTTAAATTAGGGACCAAGAGGGCTCTTAAGTCTATTGATAATAACTTATTACTGAAAAATAATTTGTTATATATTATAGAAGCAAAAAGATTCTTTGTACAGTTATTTATCTATACAGTACCATACCTAAGTCATATGTTACGTTATTAGGGGTTTCAAGGGGCCAGAAGTACAAAACTCTGGTCATTAATATCAAGAAAAGTAGAAATATTTTGAAAAGCATTGTAGAAGAAAAGTTGCTCAAAATAATGTTTTTAATAATATAATACCTAAAACTTTTTTGTTAGTGGCCCCAGTAAGGAGTTTAAGGGTCGGCTCCTAAAACACAGTTGTTCAGATATATCTAGAACGGTTAACAATTCGTGAACAGTTGTTGAACAAAATATGTTTATATTTGCAAGACCTTTCATTTGATATCAAGAAAAAGGGGCTGGCCCCTCAAATTAGGGGTCAGGAGGGCTACAAAGTCTTTTAATAATAACTTTTTACTGAAAAATAATTTGTTATATATTATTGAAGCAATAATGTTTAACTTATTAAGCTAAATTTAAATCTGAAATCCGTTTTAAAATCGGACGATGCATTACAGAGATATAGGGGTTTAAAAATTGATTTTTCCGGAAATTTTGATTCCACATTCTTGGTTAAGAAAATAGTGTTATGTTCAATGTTAAATTAACTCGTACCTAGAATGATTCGATATTTGTTAAGTCGTTCTTAAACACATTCGGATTTTTTTGTCAAGTCGTTCTTGAAATCGTTGAGGTTTTTGTTAATTCGTACTGAAAGTCATTCGGATTTTGTTAAGTCGTACCAAGAATTATTCGATTTTTTATATCTTTTCGTTTTAAAACTCCTGGTATTGGTTTTAGAGCTCTGCTTCTTACAGGAACATCTAGCTTTTCTTTCGACATTAACGGAAGACCCACTCGTTGCTTTGCAACGAGCTTTGCTCTAGTTGTTATTACTGTTAGTAAAATTGTTTGATGGTCACTCGTTACACGTACGGATTATCCACCTGTCTCATTATGTACCGGTGTATTCTGTGCGTTCAAGCGTAGACTGATTTCCCGTCAATACGATGGTTTCACACCCTCGTGTAAAACAACTGGGACTAAAGTTAAAGAGACAGTACGGCGCATCTTATTAAAAAACCGACTTGAAAAAATTTTCCGATCGGGTTCGGTATTTTTGTTCTACTCATAAATGTATAAACTTTCAGAAAATTACAAATTTCTCCGTGAAATAAATCTAATTATTTCATTAAAATTAATAATTAGGTATAACCTATACATATATACATCGCCACGTGTTACAGGGTTCCACTTTCTATACCATTACGCATGCGTATTTACTATAAACAAACCAGCATGGCGAGTAAGAGACCGGGTAGGCCTGATAAATTGACTGAATTGGCAAAGAAAATAAGGTAATAATTGTTCAAAGTTTTTAAAATAACCACAGTTATTATTTTGTAAGCATGTATTTTGCGTGTTTATCATAGGAGTTGCTACAACCTAAATTCATTTTTGTAAATGAGGCCCCTTGAGGGATAATTTGACATATTTATATGTCTGTTAGTTTTAAAATGAATTGATATTGGTAAACCATTAATAAATTATCGAGAAAGTGATGATGTTTTCCGTTTAGAGAGTTCCTTTTACCTCGTATACCATGATGACCGTAGTCGGGCAAAGATATTGTAGTTTTCAGCACGTGTCAATTACTGTCAATCAAAATCCCCGTGGTACAAATAAACGATATAAGCTTATTTCGATTTGTACGACCCTTAAATTTCCGGAAGCTCATAATTACATTAATTAGGTATGTAAAAGGGATTTTTATGTACTTCAACTGTCACAATCAACGTTATTTCGTATTTCCTAACGATACAATGGCTAAATCTGAAGTTATTCACACATGTGTTTTTAGCTGTACTGTCGCTTTAAATACAATTTACATGTACTTTGACAGTCATTAAAACGATGAAGAGGTGGAGGGGGCGGTTACGAAAAACGGTATTCGCAGCTGATACTACATGTACATTTGTGTTGTAGCTTTATATCGAACACACATAAAATTATATCAATATAATTTAGTATTTTTAGGGTTGAGTAAAATTTTCATATCATGCCGTTGACCGTAGGTAAGCATGTGCCTGTCACGGACTAGGTTAATTGTCTTGAGCATTTAGAGACTGCCGTAAAACGAGCTACAAACTGATATGGATTAAAAACATTTTTGTAGTCGAAAATGTTTAAAATCATTAAAAAATCGAAATATAATATTTCATAGTTCTTTCCCTCTCCTTCATGTAGATTATATTATAAAAATCATTAAATATTTTTGAAATAATAGCTATATCCACAGTTACATGAAAATTATTACGGGTGCAGATGATTCTTTAATAAAAAAAATCTCTAAAATAATTGATAAGAAGTTTTGAAAACGCGCATTAAAAATACGTAATAATTTTATGTGAAATGAAAACAATACATCAGACATGGCCAGTATAGAATGACTCTCAGTGTTATGTGGCCGTCTTCTTGTCTAATAGCGTACAGGTAAAAATCTCCGATCACCTTGTTCAACGGTATGTCACACCGCCGCGGTTTAAACATGGCTGCAGCGAGGACCGCGATGAATTAACCGCGATGGTGTAACGCGGAATGGATTAACTAACCGCGGGGGGAGCGCGGTTAAATACGGGATCCGCGTTGACGGTACTGTATATATATATATATATATATATATATATATATATATATATATATATATATATATATATATATATATATAAGTTGAAGCAAGTCATGCTTAAACATTAGTAAAAACGGTTTAAAATTATCTAGTTATCAACACAGCTAAAACAATTATACTCTTTTTTTTAGAATCAATGACTTTTATATAAACTATTCTTCCGAGTTACATAGTAAGTTGACAAGAAAAATCAATGAAAAAAATGAAAACTTTAAAAGTTACAAAATGATACATAAAAAAAATGTATTAAAGAGAAAGGTTGGCATCGTGTCGGTCATGTCCACCCTGTCAATAGTTCAAATAAATCAAAAGAAACGCTAACATTAAATTCGTGTCATTGTTAACCAAAAAGTTTTGAATTGATTAAAATCACAGATACTAAATAAAACTACACATATTGTTTGACGTAAAGAAAATCTTATTTTAGAAGAGTGTGTTTGATTACCTTGATGATCTACAGAATTTGGAAGGGTACTAGGTCTTGTCTGAACTACAAAGAAACAAAATATTGTTGTCACTGGAATGAACATGACATCTTCTGTATGGAATAAAGCACATTGATAAAAAAAACAAAACAAAGTTTCTCCCAGAATCCAGGCTTTTAAATTGCTTGGATCAAATCGTCCTACAAAATAGCGAGGTTTCATTTAGAGTAAGAACAAATTTACAGCATTTAAAAATATCTAAGCAATTATTATAACTCATGTAACAAGTAGCGAGGGGTATAATAAAGGGGTGTCTATTTTACTTGATTAAGAGGGGGCTTTAGTTGAGCGATAGCCGAGTACTCGGTGAATTATTTTTTACTTTGTTTTCTTCAAATAAAGCATGCTACTGTCACATAAACAGTTTATTTTACTCAAAAACATGTACAAATTTACAATCATATGTATTTAAAAAATATATTGAATTAAATTTAAAAGAAAATTGTTTCATTTAAATATCCATTAGAAAGTGTCTTTGCTTTTCATTTTGTCTTATTTATGGCACACATATAATCTAAAGGAAATTAAAAGTGTCCTGTTTAATGGTAAGTTTTTCCCCGTGTCTAATCAATAACTAAAGGTTAATGATAATAAAACAAACTTCATGAAGTGGTCATTGATGTTAATAACTTTTTGATGATATAGACATGTAATCCAATTATTATCTGCATCGATATTATCACATTTAAAGAAACTTAAATTGATCTCTTTAATTAAATGTATGCCTAACTTTTTTAACCGTTAGGTACGTAACAAAAATACCAGGATAAAACACCTGGGTTTTTTTGTAGCCCAAAAACTTCTCCTCTCAAAAAATAAACTAAATATTTCTAATTAGATACACTCTAAAGTGAGTTATCGATTAAAAATTTCTTCTAAACCGTTGCGCGGAATTTCGTTAAACTATGTTGGTATTTAGGTCATGATTTGTAGATATTTAAAAAAAAATTCTAATCGGAACTTTTGAATTTAGAATTTGGTTTTTGTTATAGACAAAAGTATGGATATGCATACGTGCAGGAATTTTTGACGTTTTAGATGTTTTGCTTTTTAAAAAGCAAACTATTTTGTTTGCTTAATTCATACCCTGTCATTCATTATATGTTGCATTTTCATGTAAAGGGGGAACGTGGGGTATGTGAGCTTACTAACTTTTAATTTCGTTTTATAAAAATAAAAAATGAAATGATCGATGACTTAGAATTGTCTGAAATTTTCAAAGATGGCGAAACGATTAGATCTAGATCATGAGCTGTCAAATGTAGTATCATCACACAATTGTCTTTTTCACAATGAATAGTAAAGAAATAACTCTGTGGTTATAAGTAAGGGTATTAAAATTTATGATTAACGTATTATTGATTCTTTTTTAATGTGACAGGTACTTGCCTGTATTCCTATTTGGGCAATCAATTGACATGTTCACCTTCTTCTTATTATTACTGACTGGACAGTGAGACAAATATTTGTAAATGGCACTACCAAAGGATAAATCCACTTTCCATAAGACGTTGCCCTCATTCGAATATTTGTCAATATTCACTTTGCATTTTGTTTGACATGTAGGAGTTTCTGTGATGAGAGAAAACAAAATAATAAATATAACAATGTTTTTTCCTAGATGGTATCTTTACTGAATCTGATATAGGATTTATATCAATGAATATTATGGATACAACAGATAGTTTTGTAATGATTAAATTTTCGAATCAAAATTGTTTTACTTGATTTTAATTTGAAAACAAATCAAGTAATGGAATTTTATAAGTCAACGCTGGATCAGAATGATTTAATGAACTTACAAACTTACGAACTTACTTTCATCTAAACTGTTCTGTGCATATTCTTTATCAAAATCACAGTTGTTATGGTCAACCACAAATGCAAAAGCTGTCTGTAAACAAAGACTACTGAAAAAAATGCGAAATCTTTTATTCGGGAGATTGACCTTATTGCAAGATATTTCATTTGATATTTAAAGCGATATTCTCATTTGTTTCTCACCTTTCAATTTTTTGACAAGTTGATAAACCGTATAGAACAACCAAAATTAAACCTGAAAAAAAATTATTAAAAAAAAAAAACCATATAATACACCATTCATAGATAAAACAAACATGTACATGTATTAATGGTAAGTCATTCAACCATCATCGATTTGTTATTAAGGTCTTCCGTTTCCAACGGAAGACCTTTATATTATTGTGCAGATTAAGATTATTCTTATTTTTCTTTTTTTTTTTTCTTCCTAGACGCGAACTTTGAGGTTTCATATCTTGCTAATTTCTGAACGGTTTTTGCTCAAATTTTCAGGGCTTATAGACTTTACAAAACACTATCTAAACCATTTCATAAATTTTAAAAATCCTCTTCCGTTAACGAGTTATTCCCCTTTTTAAAAAATTTAGGACCTTTCGTTTCCAGACAAAGGCTCCGAGACTATGATAGCAGGGAATGGGAATCCAACGAATTTGAATAACAGAGACATTGAAGTTGTGCACATCGGTTTTTGTTTTTGGATTACTTTCTTTATTTAGAAAAAGGTAGGGGGTCAAAAAACAGGGTTCCAAAAAGTGCGAAAATTTAGACATATTTTCCTTTGTATCTTTTAAACGAAAAATATTTTGTTAAGACATGTAGAATAAAAGTTGTGCAGAATGTCAAGGACTTTCATTTGACACCAATAAAAAAGGGCTGGCCCCTTAAATTAAGGGCCAAGGGCCCTTAAATGATTTTGCTAAATAACTAAAAAACGGCTAGGATTTTGATATAGCTGTCGCTGGAAAAGTTGTTTGTTGGGATCCTATAAATGTCGTTACAATGTTATTTTGTTGGTGAGTTGTGTAGTATGAGTGTAAAAAGCTTTACATGTTAACATGTACCTGTGTTTATTTGGCAAGTTAACGAAAGTCATTGTGCGTACAACTGACATTAAGTTACGACAGACAGTATGCCTGTTTAAAAAGGAGGCTTTAATTCACAAAAAAAAAAAAAAAAAAAAATTTAGGATACATGCTTTTATGTGAGGAGTTTAAGTCATCTTCGTAAATTCTGCACAATGCTAAAAAACGAGAAACAGAAAATATAAACATTCTTTTTCTTTTCTAGTAAATCACACAAACTACCGGAAAAAAATAAATCTATGTGATACATTTTAGTTATCATGCTGCGTGCATTTAAAATATATCTGGAATCAGAGCTTTGTGTGTGAACTATTATGTAAGCTATCCCTCGCTTGCGGCCGAGAAAGTCGGTCGCCATGGTCGCGGCTGGACTACCTAGCGGTCAGCGGTTATCTAATACACCGGAGTCACGTCTCTCAATTTATGAGTTCATTTAGCCGAAAACAAGAATTGTTTTAATTTTGATCACACATAGACGTTTATTCTTCTCAAATTGAATTAAATGATAGAGTGTCAATTAAGAAAACGTTCTGTTAATTAATAAAAGAAATGTCATTCTCAATCGGAAGTAATATCAGGCATAGATCAATTGTGGATTTTAAGTAAAAAAAAATAACAACTTCTATTTGGTAGATTTTAGTCATCATTATACTGCAAACATTTCAAATCTTCCTGGGTTCTGAGCTGCGTGTGTTGTAACTTTACGTAACCTATTCCTCGCCCGCGGCCGAGGAGATCGCGGGCTCCTCGGCCGCGGGTGCACTACCAAGCGGTCAGCGGTTATCTAATACACCAGATTCGCGTCTTTCATGTACTTGTTTTGAGTTTATATAGCCGCAAATACAGGAACTGTTTTAATTTTAAGTTATTAATGTTTTTTTAAAATGTAAATTAAGAAGTCATTCTGAAAATTATAAAATCCGATATTATTCCTAATCCAAAACATCGTCAGACATAAATCAATGGTGGGTTTGTATAAGAACTGTACTTATAATGTTTTAGATCAACAACAAAAACCCACAAAGATTACCCCTTTAAATGATGATCATCCCTCGCACGCTCGCACATGGCCGAGAAGATCGCGCGCGAGGGGACATCTACATGTACCTTATCACACGTGTATGTTTATTGATATTTTGTACGAACACAAAACTATTTGTTTATTTTATTTTCATTTATATTGGTTTTAGATGAAAGATGAATTTATCTCCCTTATCCAGTTCATTTAGCGTTGATTTAAACGTCAGGGCGAAAAATCTTATAAAAACCTATCATTAATTGAATCAAAGTAATCTATCAATTCGATTCTAAATATGCAAGGCCGATTGTATAAATAAAAGATTAAATATAATGAAACTCCGAGATATTTACCGGCATATGTAAAATTGATATGTGTTTAACTTACATGTAAGATTAATATACTGCATCGTCGGAACCCACGGGTTTTCTATCCGTTACACTGATTTCAAGCAATTTAATGGATGAAAAACCCGTGGGGTCCGACGATGAATAGACTGTAGTTACTCATGATCATTTCCGTTAATTATTGCTTTTTTTTTTACTTTTTACAGACTTTAACACTTTTGAGACAATATTCAAACTTTCCTGGCCATCGAGTCATATATGCACATATATTGGTGTAAGAATTAATATTCGACCAACACAAACATTAAAAAGTGTAGAAAGTAAAATAAGTTTCTTAAGAGTTGTACCAAATTTTAAGAGGGTTGATATAGTAAAAAAAATCATTAATTTTCGAAGCGTTCTAGGAAGTTTAAAAACAGTCATCTCTGTGCTGCTCAGCCCCCCCCCCCCCCCCCCCCCCCAGTGATTGGCGAAAATCAATTTTTGGTGACTCCTTATTTGTTAACGTACTTCCTAATGTGTTTCACTTTGCAATCTGTGTGTTTATTCGGCCAGTCTGCGTGTTAATTCAATCACCCCGTGCGACCGAAAAATAAGCACCGCCTTCAAATTTACCAGTGTAACCCTTGTTATTCAACTAAATCGAGGCCCCAGTTTGGATGTTAGAAAATGATTGGCATTTGTTTACTCGTCCTGTGTATACCATGCCCAGCGCTCGCGACTACGGTGAAATAAACTTTTTTCATTTGATTTGATGCATACCGTGACGATAAATCGCTATCTTTTAGCACTTTAAACAAAAGATATGAATTAAAAATTTACTCGTACTTGGTTATGTACCACACTAAATGCGCTGATCACCAATCATGTGGTGCCGATCATGTATCCATGAAAGACGTCGTTTATCAATAAAGATGTTTGTGAATAATTGAGAATAAATAATTAAATGAAATCAAATATTGCGTTCACGATTTATATCGTTAGTTATCACATTTCTTTGAGAAATTTCACGAGCTGAAACCGGAATAGAAAAAAGTACAGACAGCTCTAGTGCATGCGCAGCTGGTAGAATTATTGTGCACTTTAATTTAGCAGCTGATCGGAAAAGATTTACAAGCATTGGTTGCAAAGTTGCATTAGTATTTGAGTACGGTGGGGTAATTGTATAATTCACAAAACATCAGGATATATTCTCAGTTAATCCCGACAGAAACTTGTTCAATCAAACGAAAGATTTTGCACATGTCGCACGCGGTTTTTCATGCGTTTATATTCATTTCAACGAAGAACAATTTGTTTTATAAGTACATATACATGTAAATACGATATTCTTTTTAAATAAACGGAAAAACTCTTTTGAGAACACTTTAATACTCCGTGTATATAGACATGTATACACAAGCGAGCGTGTTTCCCTCGGGGTTTCACACCTCTTCCACCCCACCTGAACTTACCTAAGGTAAACAGACCGGTTAAAAACCTCGGCCTTTAAGTGCACACAACCCTGGACACAGATAGCCATAGGTAATTTATGGATGCAGATCATCAATTGTTATGTAATTAAAATACACTTGGAAGTGAGCTATCACTGTAGTGGTCAATTGTTGAATATAAGTTTAAAGTTTTAAGTCAAAGATGTTAAATAATAATTATTTGTTCTCACGTTTAGAAGTTATGAAATACGTTATTCAATGCAGTCGGTCGCCATAGAAATCATCAGAGTACTGCAAGTGTTGACAGTTTCTTATTTCTTTAAAAGACCTTAGGACATAATTCACTTGACTTACAGACTAGCGACACAGTTGCCTCCCAAAAATGTATGCACTTCTCAAAGTTACAATTAAATGGTATAGATATGTGTTGTTCAACGGATTTTATTAATTGTTGCATGCGCGGATCTAGAAGGGGGGGGGGGCCGCCCGCCCCCCCCCCAAAAAATGAGAAGTTATTAAATTTACATAGTGAAATTATCGCAAATACGACTCGGACCCCCCTTGAAAACACATATATGTTTTGGAAAGGCGTCGGAAGCGGAAATATTAAGAGTGATATTGAAAAAAATGCAGTTATAAGCATATTCGCACCCTCAACTCCCCACGGAATAGGCATATCATGAATCGGATTAGGCATATCATGAATATGGGAGAAAAAAAAATTTTGACAGGTACAATTTTTTCAAGTTATAGGCATACTACGTTACTCCCCCCCCCCCTCCACGGATTAGGAACTTCATGATTTTGGGAAATAAGTTATTTTTTTTTTTTTTTTTTTTTTTGCTTGTCAACATTTCTGATGAATAGTTTAGCCCCCCCCCCCTACGTTCAATTCGGACCCCCCTGGAAAAATTTTCTGGATCCGCGCATGTGTTGTAAATGTTAAAGTTAGAGAAATCGTATTTTCTGGAGGTTGACATTATGTAAAACTCTTTTGTTTAAAAAACAAAAACAAATTGCTTTGACGTCACACCATCTCTTTTGGTTTGTTTTAAATATACAATGTACACAGTGCTCTGAACAAAACGCTGGTTTATGCCTTTCTGTTACTCAAGTAAAAAACTGAACAAAATTGATTACTTTTAGGTTTACACGTCACATGTTAATAAATGTATGCATAAATATATGATTTTTATCAAATAAATGACATTGTATCTTTAAAAAATTCCAAAATATTATAACTAAAACATGTATATGTGACATGATAGAAATAATTGTAAACCAGAGGTCTCTCTTCCTGTCACACATAAGTGACAAAAAGGATTTTTGATTCAGTTGGAGTTCTGCCCCCACCCCTGCCAACATTTTCTGAAATTTACATTTAGAAAATTAAATTTTGGGGTATTGACACCCCCACCCCCACACACTTTCTAGATGAGCGCTCTAGGCAAAAAAAAAATATTGGGATATTTAAAACAAAATCCTATTTGAAAAAAAAATGAAGTTAGAGATGCCTTACAACCCCTATCACTGCGGATTATGATTTTGAAGATTTGTGAATTTCTTTTACTTGCTTGTGAAGATTTCAGATAAATATACTCATCCTTTAAAAAACAAAACTGAGGCCTGTATGGCCAAACATTATACGGATAGTTATCCCTACCACACTGAGCACCTCAGTCTCGTATACTAATAGCGCACCCTCAGATGGGAGAAGGCATTATTGTTTATTAACAATTGGTGTTCTTTTAACACTGCACTTTACATAAACTATTCCATGTTTTAGCGGTAGAGGTTTAGGTATGAATATAGGGAATCAAAATGTTTATGAAACATAACACTTTTTTCCATGCATCAGCGCAGTGGATTTTGTGTTTTTACACTATGATATAGGCATACCAGTAGTTTGAATCCTGTCATCAGTTGTACATACATGTAAACGTATTTATCGATTTTCTGGTTGGAATAATTAAATACATGTACATGTACATATAAGTGATGTGTTTTAAGTTATCATAAATTGATATAACCGTGAAATGAGTTAAAAGGAGACTTTGTCTGGTAGAAAAATAATACTTTGAAAGTGAGCCTCGTTTTCTGAACTTACTATTATCATATTGACAATCCAGTTTAATGACAGCCCACCCTTTTCTCCTTACACTAAACGGGGTCGGATAGGTATCAATAAGAGGTCAACTTTCTATGACCTTTAAATTTGCATACAATCTAAATATATACCCCTAGCTTATTACAGACATGCCTTTATCTGTTTTATGAGAAGTGTAACTCTTCAATACTATGCAGTCTGGAGGTTGCAGTAATATATAGAAAATAGGCATGAATTAATTTTTCTGTCTCCTTTTGAAGAGTTCAAATTGATTTTCTAAAGCCCTGATTGGTCAGAAGTTAAGGTAGTGTGAAGATGCCCTCATATCAATAACTGTCAGACCCTGACAAGTGTAAGAAGAAGAGGGGTGGTTTTATTAAGACTGAATGACAATCCTTTCTTGACTTGCAATCTGATTAAAATTTCTATAGTCGCTATACGATGATTTGAAGAAACCCCACTTGAGGTCACCTCCTGGATAACTTTGCTTTGACCAATGAAATCGTCGGTTCCATTCCTCAGTTATATGATTTGGAAGTTATGCCAATACATTCTTTAGATTCCCTAAGGGCGTCTAATATCAACTTATTCTCCATCTCTTACTTGCTGATACCGAAAGATTCACGAACATGTGGCATCATTTCGTCGTACAACTCCATTTTTGTTTGTAACCCGAAGGTATCGTTTCTAACACTTGCTCTGATTGCTAGAATAACTCATGTATATTTATAAACAAACGTTCAACAGGGGGTGATCTCAAAAGGGGTTTCTTCAGATTCTCTTGTAGCGAAAATAGAAAAACAAGGAGGGGATCAAGGATATGATTTTAATCAAATTGTCTCGACTTGAAGCTGTAACGGAAGACCTTCTCGTTGTTTGCAACGAGCTCGGCTCTAGTTTAGAAGATACATTTTGAGATGTAGGTTTGGATATATCTGTAAGAATGAATTCCACGACTGTGTTTTTTTGTTAAACAAGGCTGTAAATTGGACCATTTGATAGGGTTAGCAAAGTTGCGACTTGCACTTCTTTTGAATATGCAGGGGAAATAAGTTTAACTTTATTTTGATGATCTTTTGTATAAGTATCAAATAATCTATATATACAAAGTTAAAAAAACAATGCTAGTTGGCTTATACATGCAAGTCGGTATTTAATTAAACATGCCCCGTCCCCTTTCCTCTTTCCGTGAATATTTTACAAAATAGAGCAATACAGTGTAACTTGGGATTGGATTATATACTGTTAACCCCAAAATTGTTTTATTCATGTATTGAATTTTTAAGTGAAGAAGACTCTAGTTAGTATTGCCTTCTTCTGCTAATAACGATTCATGGACACTGGATTGTTCAATTAGTTTTACCCCATAGTTTGATAATACCCAATGTATCTAACTCCAAATTACGTGGTGAACACTTCTTTGGTGAATTGCAACTACATCTTTCACATTCCGAGGAAAAGCAGTGAGCAAGTGTTTAGTACGTTTCTCTTTTACAATGGTTTAAATAGAAAATGTTACATTGGTTGAGTGTTTTTAATACAATGTAAAGCATAATGAGCAATACATGTATAAAAAAACTAAGAATTCTATGTGTACGGCTTAATTAACAAAAAAGTTGTTTCAGAAACCGTAACCTACTATATTTTTAACTTTCGAAACACCCCAAACATGAACACACGTATTATTCCCGACAGAAGTTCGTAACAATTTGTGTTGTGAAACAAAACTTTAAGTTGGTGACCTTTGTTTTGACGCTATTTACACTGATAGGAAACAATAAAAGCAGTTGTGACATATATTATTTTGTAGATGATTTATTGTAATGAAAAATTACAATAACAAACTGTCAACCATCTCAAAAATCCCAAAAGCGAAATACGAATTCAAAGCAAAGCAACACGGACCTCTAAAAAAAATAGAGGTGGGATCAGGTGCCTAGGAGGAGTAAGCATCCCCTGCCAACCGGTTGCACCCGTCGTGTGCACATTGTCAAGATCATGAAATCGGAAGAAACCGTAGTCAGTCCGGTTATAAATAATGGTCTAACAAGTATTAAAAACGCCAATCAGCATGTGTCATAATGAAAAGTTGTGCTTGCTGACAAGGTCATTGTATCGATCATAGAACTCGCGTAAAGATGATTTTAATCGAGGTTCTTGATATTCTTGTTCCAACAACTTGTAAATATTATATTAGAATGATACTTAGCACATGTACGCTGCATTAACTCTGAACAATAAATCAAATGCAATTCATAGAAGGGGTGTAGCTTACAATTATAGCTTGGGGTTTCGAAATAATAAAACAATTCGTTATTATTCATAAAGGAGGCACTGAAAAAAAATAAACAATCCGCCTTTTGTATTTTTTCTGCAATGTAAAACAGAATTTTACTGTTTTTATTCACATCCATCTTTTAATCAATTAATCAGTTATCAATATGAAGTGGGTAAAATGCCGTAATGTTTTATCATTGTCTTAACAATAGTACACACAGAAGAAACAGCCAGTGTCCAATATTTGTGAAGGTTATCATGATTATTATTACTACAACTTCTACGACACCTGAGGTCAGTTCGTGCATGTCCGTGACAAGTTTATTTTAATTACAAACCCATGAAGAAATAATTAACGCAAAACCAACACCAAAAGTACACAGAAAACGTTAATGAACAAATGTTATAAAGGTTATTTATTAAAGGTATATGTGGCGTATTTGAAATAAAATTTTTGACACGAGTTTGAGTAATTATATTCATCATGTTTCTTATGATTAGACGTTTCACAAGCTGTAGGCTCATAAAACATGTTCTGTCTTTAGTTATTTGTCTCTAAACTTTGCTACAGGTCTGATGAATATTAATGTGATCCGTTATTTATAACGCCTCTGCGCATGAGTGCGGGAAAACCCAGCATTGAAAACACGATGGAAGAACAGGTTTTTTTTAACAAATTAGAATCACGTTTTTTCATGTCTTAAATTAGATAATTCTTATATCAGATGATACTCGAAGAATTATTATCTCTGATGGATGCATGTACTGAGAGTGTTTATTTTTTCTTAATTCAAATATTCCTCTAAACGAGAATCCTTTTGTGGTTTATAACTTATAAAGTAAAGATGCGGAACACGAACCTGACTAGCAAAACCCCTACAATTTCATGATGAAAACTAAAGTTTAATTCGGTTTTAATTTCTATTCCATCAATCTACATGGTCTCCGATGACGATCTCCCTTTTGTTCCTATCCTTGTCAGTCTGCCTCATTATCTTTCTTGCCAAATCTGTCAAACTTAACAGTTTATCCCTCTTTCTCGTCGTCGCCATTGTTGTTGATAGACCGAGATGGGTGTCACATGACCCATTTAAGGCGGGGTTATTCAAATCTTTTGTAATTTTTACAGTGCCGGTAAAAAATAAATTATATATTTTTTATTTCTTGTATCTTTGTTATGCGATTGACTTATACAGCGTAATTTGTGCGAAAGTCCTATCTTTAAATAAAGTAATAAATCAAACAATCAGATCTTACTATTGTTATTCACTAAACATACGCAACATTTACTTTAAAGCTACTTTAATTAAAGTTAACAGTAAGTTAGCTGAACAATGCATCTAAAAGCGTTTTTCCTGAGTTACAGATATGCAAGCAGTCATTATAACTGAATCACGTAAATTTCAGCATTATAAGTTTCTGTATGAAAAACAATAGAATTATTAAAAAAGAATACACCTAGTAGATGCAGATATGATTCTATTAGAACACACATCAATGCACGAACAAATTCATTAATTTGTAATGATTACAGTGAAATATTCCAATTAGAACCAGATAGGTAAAGTTAGATACTAGTAACTGGCTACTATTACCTGGCTACGAGAAGTCAGAAAAGCTAGCTACTGGTAACTGGCTACGAGATGAAATAAAAGTTGGCTACTAGTAACTTGCTACTAGTAACTGGTTACGAAAAGTAAAAAAAAAAGCTAGCTACTAGTAACTGGCTACGAGATAAAAGAAAACTTGACTACTAGTACTGTCCAATTGACAAACCATATCATGTTACAATGTATCTCATATCTAGATGGCAAATGTCTACCTGTGTTGTTAATATTGGCATTGCACTATGTCATCCACATGATTTATCGTCCTTTGTGATATCGTTCGCTATAAAAGTGTTGTAAATAATATTGATATCCTAGTACATCTAATTGGGTTGTAATTTAATGCTAATGATACATACATGTAATATATTGTTGAAATTGATAACATCTGTTGATTTCCTCAACCTGTATGCACTGCTACTTGAGATAACATTGTTTTAGAATAGAAGATATTTGAAACAAAATGCACCAATTTATAACTGATGGATTACAAGGTATATACATGTATGGGGACTTTTAGGATATAAGCATGTACATCACCTAGTCGAATGTTGAAATTAACAACACTTGTATATAAATTTTATATATGATGCAGCTATTTGAAATGTTTTGACAAACCTTGAAAAATTGAGATATTTGTAAGGCGTTTTATAGCGAACGATATCACAAAGGACGATAAATCATGTGGATGACATAGTTCAATGCCAATATTAACAACACAGGTAGACATTTGCCACCTAGATATGAGATACATTGTAACATGATATGGTTTGTCAATTGGGCAGTTACTAGTAGTCAAGTGTTCTTTTATCTCGTAGCCAGTTTCTAGTAGTTAGCTTTTTTTTTTACTTTTCGTAACCAGTTACTAGTAGCCAGTTACTAGTAGCCAACTTTTATTTCATCTCGTAGCCAGTTACTAGTAGCTAGCTTTTCTTACTTCTCGTAGCCTGTTACTAGTAGCCAGTTACTAGTAGCTAACTTTACCTATCTTCGACCTTTATAATTCAGGCAACCATTAAAGAACGTTCTCCATTTAATGAGATACAGTGTACATCTATATATACATACATTTTTACGATAAATAATAATAGAATAAAGTATAAACAAAATTTGAACAAGACGTGCGTCAATGATCAATAATTATGATAGTAATCTACTTACAAACAGTATACACATACATATTCGCCATGATTTGCTTTCTGCATTACTTCCCGGTCCTGTAACCTCATACAATTTAAGTTAAAAAATAATAACGTTATAAAGCACATTGTGTGGGTTTTAAAGTTTGTTGAAAGAGAAGCGTCCTTATAGTTAGCCATAATTTAAACTGTGGGTTTTTATTTCTTTGTTCCATTTTATATTGAAATGAATACAAATGTGTGCGTTTGTGTTTGTGAAAACTTGATACAACGGTTTTTGTTGAAAGCTGGCTTGTCAATACTTATTTGTTGTGGAAAGTTAACACTTTAAAGGAATGTATAAATGAAATATAGTTATTACTTTGTACATATACAATTTTTCTGCTTTGATCTATTAATGAGTATATTTATTGTTCAATGAATATTACGATTGAATGCAATCAGAAAGAAAGCGGGACAATGTGTATGAATTCATTTTATTCGTTCATTTGGGCATTCCAACTGCTTGTTAGAAACATGTATGTTGTTAAGCAGCATCTCCGCGGAGCAATCATTGTGGTTCTGAGGTGGGGTGGAGTGATCCATTACACAGAACTATTCGGCGCAGATTTTTATCTCATCAGGTGTGGCGGCTTTTGATTTCCAAGATTTTACATTATATATATCTGCCATATATGTCAGGCATACCTTTTAGATGATTTTCTACTTAACTATTATGTTATATGTAAGAAAACGTATATGCATTTACTCATACTACATGTGAGTATATATTATGTTCAATATTTCTTAAGCATAGTCCCAATGTATGTAAATAAACGCCTAATTGTGTATGTTTGATTTATTCTAGTTACATCTGTCATTTTTAACAGCAGTGTTTTAATGTCAAAGTAGGTTATCTAAATACTACACAAGTTCCACTTCAATACTATTTCATATATGGCCCTACAGTGTTTATTCTGCTTTATTTATCAATATCTTTTTTAAAGGATTGATTAATACGGAAAACATGGGAATCACTGACAGCACACGTAATAGTTCTTAAGTCTACGTAACTTTCCGAACGTAACTACAAGATGTTGAGGTATGTATAGTTAATGACATGTTTCGTAGAACTCATATGGGTTTAGACGATACATGAACATATCTTTGCAGAATTAGATAAATATTTCATAATCCGTATCAACTACCATAGAAATGTTTTTAATGTTACAATACACATTAAAAAATCAACTTTGTCTGCGTAAAAGGTAAAGGAAATTTTTATTAAAGGAGAAACAATATGGAAGTGGGTTTGGTTAACAATAGACACTAAAACAAGTACATGTACATGTAAATTGTTCTGCGAAATCTTACCTTGACGACTAATGGAAATATGAATAATGGAAATGGAAGTAGATTTGATTCACAAGAACAGTAATGAGGACCATTTTCAATGTCATTCTTAATATAATGTTCGGCCTATGTTAAAAGGTTTGTGAACTTATCAAAACAGATGACCCCTATATATACACAAAATGTCCTCAATTATGAGGGTTCGATAGAGTTATAGTGATATCAAACTGATGAATCTCTACAAATCACATTTTCCAAACAGAGGGTCCATGAACCATATTGTTAATCTGCCATAAACCAATGTATATCCATTATCAAATTCTATATCTGAAAACTGTGTATTGACAAAACCTGAACAAAATTTTTATGTAGAAATAAGAAGTTTAAGTAAAGATTATGTATACCTTAATATCATTTATTATCCTCGTAAAATTTACATCAAAATAATTACAATATTCTGCATAAAAACTTTTTTACAGATATTCACAAAGAGAGCAAATAAAAAAAGACATCCTGTATAATATCAATAGTAATTACCAATACAAATATATTGGTAATTATAAAGAATGTTGCATAATCAACCTAATTCTTTTGTTCTTTTTAAAATTTCAAAATCAAATGATCATCAAATAGCCATAAGATGAAAGATATGTAGACTTTCTTTTAAACTTAACTTGCGGTATACATGTGAATGGATCGGTTTTAACAATTGACCCCCCCCCCCCACCTTTTTAAAGAAAAAATGTCTGCACTGTTACACCACATCCACCTTTATCCAATTTTGCCATCTCTCGGATCGATATGGATTAGTGATGGCTTTTCTTGAAAATCCTATGAAGTATTAATTTTGATATGGTCAAATGCTAGTATCCGCCCCCAATTTTAACCTATTTTACATATTACCGCATCAAAATCAAATCTTCATAAAACATTATACAGTGGTTGTATATCCCACTTTTATTGATGAAAAAATTACAATAACAAACCGTCAACCATCTACAAAATCCATAAATCGAAATACGAATTCAAGATAGGATCAGGTGCCTAGGAGGAGTGAGCATCCTCTGCTGACCGGTCACACCCATCGTGTGTTCTTTGTCGTAATTGGGGAAAAACGGAAAAGTCCGTAGACAATTAGGTGATTAATTATGGTCTAACAATTAGTATGAAAAACGTCAGTCAGCATGCGACCCAGTGGAAAATTGTATTTGCTGACACGGTCGTTTTTCGACCATAGAACTTACGAAAAGATGACTTCAAACGAGACTGTGGATAGTCCTGTTTTATCAAATTGTTTGTCAGTAGCTTGCCTCGCCTTAGAAACTGTTTATACGAAGAGCATGCCCTTGCGTATCGAATTAACTGAGAGACAAAAACACCATATTCAAGTGAAGAAAGTATATTGCTACATAAGTAAGGAAAGTTGACTAAAGATATGTCACCATTATTCTAAAGCTGTTCATCTATGACGTCACTAAAATGGGCTCAATCCTTCGATGTTGCAAAAAAATGAATACAAAAATTGTCATTTTTCCTTCATATTTTGCCTTTAAAAGTATTGGGCACAGATTCGCTTAAGTGCAATTTTAACACATTATTTTGTTCATCGTATTTTTAAACAGTACTTCAGCAAGCGTACGCTCGATGTTTCCAAGTAAAAAAAAAATGGAGAAAAACACCCATTTTTTGCTCAAAAAATTATTTTATCAAAAACACAATTTTCATGACGTGTTTTTAGATTATAACATCACCTTCATGATAACCTTTTGCATACTTAATTTCAATATGAATTGAATTATCTCTTGGAACATTAGCGGTGGGGCGAGAAATGTATAAAGTCCTTTTTACGTTAAATGAACTGTTAAAAGTATTTTCTTGTTTGGTTGTATATTTCTCTGCCCATTGTTTACATTTTTCAAGAGAAAAAATCGTTCTCTGTAATTATCAAAACACTGTGTTTAATAATTATGCCAGTGCCAAGGTGACATTTTTTCACCAGTCTTACTTTAAAAGTTAATAATATCATATCAAATCATATTTCAACAGAACGATCATCTTAAAAAAATAATTCCAATATACTTCATACCAGGACAGCTGTTGTAGAACTAAGCGCAAAATTGACACCCAGTTTTTGGTTTATAAACGAGAGTAAGGAGTACAATAGATCATGTAATAAAAACAAATAATATCTTACGTTTTCAAATATTAAGAAACTATGAAGAACATTAATCGGATTGTTATATTTTTGCAAGGAAATTATTATCATCGCAGTTGGTTAAACAATAGATTCAATTTGTAGAAAATGAAATGGTTTTTCCAACCAAAATTAAGTTGGTTTCTTTGCTAGAAATACACATGGTCAGTCAAAACCATAAGTAAAAAAAGTCTTGTAAATTTGAAATGGGGACTCATGCAACCTTATTAAGTTTTTAAAAAAATGCAAAGTGCATCAACCCTTCCATCTTCAAAAGCTATAATGTATACGGTTCAAAGTATAATTAAGTATAAATAACATTACGTCATAGTTTACTGTATGCTAATTTAAAGAGGTTCGCTCCTTAGGTTTTGGATAGCCATTTTGGATCACCTCTAGTCTGAAAATTCTGCATCACATATTAATTCTAGTAGTATATTTATATTTTATAATGCCAAATAAACTATATTAAATAAAATTGTTTTTAAAAAAAGTACATTTTTACAGAGTTTAGTAAGGGACTATATTTTGTGGCGGAAGGTTTTCAAGAAGGAAATGAACAATTTTCATAACTCACTAGTTTTAGATTACTGTTACTTTAGCTTCCTAATTTTCAGCGCAGACCGAACTTCTAGATAGTTTGTGTATTACAATGTATTCATAATATTCTAAACAACATATTTAAACAATATTTTGATATTTCTATCGATATATTTTGGCATATTTAGCTTATATTTCAAAGAAGATAAGAAAAATGAACTCCAATGTTGGCCTAAAACTAACTTATTTCATGCTATATATCAAATTTTTGAGATGTGACCCCTACATGTTTTACTTTTAAATGAGACATTAAATGTTTGTCTATTTGTATGCAAAGTTTTGGAAAGATGACATTACTATAATTTTCTTTATTTGCGTTATAATTTGATTACTCCAAAATTTTGAGACATCTGTCGATGTGTTCATTATGTACTGGCCTTCGAAGCCACCAGTAAAGCAAGAATTTTTAAACTTTGACTTAGATTATACTTTTATAGTCACAACAGGTGTTTAACTTCATACTGTATTAAAAACATACCTAAATAATAATTCAAACTATAAATATTTGTTTGATTTCTTCAAATTATCCATTTCTATGTCAAATTTTAGCAAAAATTTCAGGAAAATTATCATTTTTGTTTAGGGCCTTATGTTTAAAAAAATTGCATGTGACATGGGTCACAAATAGAATAAATGAACATTATACGTCCCCATCTTTATATCCAAGTAGTTTTCGGATGATTGGCATTACTATTATTTCAGGTGCCAACCTCCTTAAGCTTTATTCCGCTTTAATTTGAAAATTTAACCTATTCACATACAATTGCGTTACATTATGTAACCTACAATAATTTTAAACAAAATAAGCTTGTGATTGTATAAAATGTGCAAGTATTAAGACAGTTTAAGAAAAAGATCGTCCCTAAGTTATGTAAATATTTGGTAGGTCGACCTATAACTTAAATTTTATTGTCAATTTATAAAAAAGCACAATTCTATGAGGAAATTAAAAAACTGAAGTACTGACGGGAGTTAATTTATCGATTTTGATATATTTAAAAATCAACGATATGTAATTTTGCATAGCAAGTAGTTTCTTGGCTGTATTTGAATTACGTTCGACTCTCTACTTGTCGGAAATTTACGGAGACAGCCGAGCGTCTGGTTAAACGAGACTATATTGAACTCTGGCGTAGAAATACATACTACTAAAATATCTAAATTTTTCGTACCATTTAAAATCTGACTATTTTCAAAGTATTTACCAACAAGTTTAATTGAAAAACTATGTTTTTGAATACATTACATCGAAGTTATCGATTATTTTCAAATACTACGTTTTGTCAACGGTGATGATTCAATTTTGTGCTTAGGTCCAAACACTGTTTTTACTTCCGGTTTTCCAGAGTAATTGCATGGGAAGGTTGATTAAAATCAACTCCCCAAAAAGGAAAGATAAAACATAACTTTAATTAGAAAGAAAAAAAAATTGCATTATTGCATCTCAGATGTGGTTTTGATTGATATATTTTTTTTTGTCTTAAATTTTTTACATTTCTTTATCTAATAAGAATGATTTTTTTTTCTTTTCTATAGTTGGGCATCTTATAATTATTTGGGGGTTTGTTAGAATTTTGTGCGCGAGTAATGCATACATAAAAGTTTCTCGACGCTCTTATTATTTAAATGAAAGATAAATTTATCATACATTAAAACACGAACACACTTGTAATGAATTGACGCTTACAGCGAAGTTATTTTCATTCCACGACACTTTATTACATGTTGTAAACTTGACGGATATAAAGAATTAAGCTTATAACGAAGTAAAATCTCCCGTCCCTGGCACTTCGTTATTAGCGTGTTTTACTGTATTTTTTTCAACAGAAAAAATAAGGGAATTTAATAAACATATAGAAACTATTACGGGTAGTGCGGACGTACTTTTGAGACGTAGATAACGTACACACTATTACTCTACGTGTGACAATTACATGTACACCAACCACATACTCGGGAAACATAATTTGATGGAAAATGAGAAAGTACTCCTTGCTTATCGTAAAACAGCACAGGAAAACATTCACGTTAACCATGAAGTCATACTTTTGTATGACGTGGATATGTTGAATGTTTTTCCAGAGCAGAAATATAGCCCGAATGAGAATAGACTAACAGACGAACGGACAAACGGACGACAGGTCAGTTAATTTAAAGAAATAATTCTTAACAAAATGTTTAATGCATAAATTTACAACATACTTTTTCTTGTGACTGCATAAGATATTATACCCAATAAATCCACCTAATAATTATGTTCAGTTCTTATGTATTTTATATGAACCAAATTAAAACTTTGGCTATATAAAATGATAAGGTGACTATACACACCTTAGTGTACAGGTATATGCAGACTATGTAACCATGGGATGAACAAAACATTGATTTTAATCCCGATTGACTTTCCGAATTTTGTTCTCTCTTAAATCTAAACCAAAACTCTACTATGGGGGAAAGTCTATGATAAAGCAGTCTTTTTCCCGGAAGGAAAGACTACCTGCTATATATATATATATATATTCATTTCTTTATCAATGTAAATTCTCCATTGAATTGACAAATTAAACCACACCATGAATCGAAAGGAGGAAGCGAGGTAATTTTTTTTTTAAATTTAATCATTTCTCTTAGACATTCGAACTGTATGTTAGGTTGTTAATTAAACAGTTCAAAGCTCCCTGGAGCAGTCATTTAGGTTCTGTGGTGGTGATGGTGGTGTTAGAGTTCATACATAACTTTTGAACGCAGATTTTCATTTCATCAGGTGTTTGGGCTGCTTTTTTACACACACCACAAAATCCACCTGCTAACAGGGGAGACATGTTGATAGATCGCTCTGTTGGAAGAATAAAACAAACAAAACACTTTTAAGATGAGGTTTGACATAATCATGGTGCATCTGAAAGAATTCATACATTTGTGTATATATCATAATTCATTTTTTTTAAAAATTGCACCAAATGTTAATCATATTAAACTGTATATATATACAAAGTTTTTAAAAAAATTCCACCATTAGTTTTCTCGTAATCTAGGTCACAACTATGGCTTCCGACACCCTGTTAGAAAAGGGCTAGGCTCATCAGAATACATGATTAAAAAGAAAAAAAAATTGTCAAAATATTTTTTTGGCAAATATCTATTAACAAAGAGACTAAGACACGTTAAACGTTAAAAAATAATAATCATTGACTTTGATAATTTTTTGTACCAATAAAATCAGTTCAAAGTATATGCAAGAAGGCCCTATTTTGGAGCTATTCGCCATACTAAATACCGTTTCTATTTAAATTCCTATAATTCAAATTCCATGAAAATCTATCATATAAATTGTTGGAATATGTAGATAATATTATGTAAACACCAAAACAATTCCACCACTAGATATTTTTAAAAAGAAGTTTAAACCAGTCCCTCCCCACTTTGTTACAAAGTATTATTTGAACAGTTCTTGCACGGCGTGACGTCATAATAAGACACTTAACGTGACGTACGTCATTTATTTGTTTCTCGTAAACGTTTGACTTGCGCGAGGATTTCCGAAGTGTTTGTTTTTCGGATACTGTTTTGTACTACCTTAAAGAACCTATATGGCGTGTGACAATAGAGATCTTTGCAAAAGTCAGTTATAACATCCATTTCAGCCGTATACGTATTGCTTGCAATGACCACTTATAGCCGTATTCTCCTCGATAGAATTCTTTTCTATGTTTTCAATAAACACTAAAAACTTAAGCAATTGAATTGTTCTTTAGATTAAAAATCTTACCTGGAAGACTCAGTGAATCGACGTAGATTTGGTTAACAAGAACAACCACCAGGAATATTGCCAATGTCATTCTCAGTTTCATTTTCGGACTGTGTTTAAATGTTTGTGAACTTATCAAAACGGATGACTCTTATATACACAACTTCTATCAATTATTATGGTTCGATAGATTTTAAGTGTGATATAAGTGCTAATGAATCCTCAACACCCACAAGGTTCAAACAGACGGCCTATGAGCCACATTGCTCATCTGTCCATATACCTTTTTTGTATCAACTATAAAATTTTACATTTGAAAATTATATACATACAGTACCCGCAACGTTATTTTTTACAAGATAAACGATAGGATAGGATTCACGCACGATAGGATAGGATTAACGCACGATAGAACAGTATACACGCACGATACGATAGCATTAACGCACGATAGAACAGTATACACGCACGATATGATAGGATTGATACACGATAGGAAAGGATAAACGATGTTCATGATAAACGTATAATCGCTTTAAACGATCTTTATGAATAACATGATAATGGCATAATTTTGGAAAGAACACGTACGAATAAAGATTTACGTGGAATTTCTTTTTAGTAACAATTGCCGAGTTGTTAATCATCGCTGCATCATTTACATGTATATAATGTATAAAAATGACCAGTTAATTTTGTTGACAAAAATTATGAGCTTAAATGATCAATAAATGTTCTGTATTGTTAACATTATTTATATTACCGAACACCTTAGCCGATCGCCGCGAATATTGCAGCGCGAGATCAAATCACACAAAAAAATAGCGGGTTCAATTATAAAAATCCAACTCTTGTTTAAAGTAAACATAAAATCTATCTTAAATACATTTCTTTCTGTATAAGAAAATGATGCATTAAAAACGAATTATATAACATACAAGTTAAATAAATATTTACGCACATATACATTCCGCGTACGATTTGTTCACATTGTTTTCAATACCACACACCGTAGCCGATTGCCGAGAACATTTCAGCCCAAAATCAAATATCACACGGAAAATAACGGGTTCAATTAAAATACAACTCTGGTTTTAATTAAATATAAATTATATCATAAATACTTTTATTTCTGTAAAATATGATGCATAAAAAACGAATTATATTGCATAAAAGTTAATGTTTACGCAGGTATACACTTCGCGTACGATTTAATATATTCGATATACAGGTAAATATGTTACTTTGTCCTTAAGAACTTCGATAATTTACATATTTTTTTTATTTCAAATGCTTACAAATATGATTTACATGTAATATTGGTTAATTTTGATCTAAAATATTAAAAAATTAGTATTATAATAGAATGCTGGATAGGATTTTACAATTCTTGTTCGATAAATTTTCTTATACTGCGCACTGAACGACTTGCAACTTTGAAATAAATTTACTTTCTTATGAAAAGGCACAAAACGATTAACACGATAGGATAAACGGAAAAACTGATAAAAATGAACGATAAACCTGATAGGATTCACGCACGATAGGATAGGATTAACGCACGATAGAACAGCATACACGCACGATACGATAGCATTAACGCACGATAGAACAGTATACACGCACGATATGATAGGATTGATACACGATACGATAGCATAGGATTGTAAAAAATAACGTTGCGGGTACTGTAATATGTTTTACGGTGCTATCGTTGTGGCGAGCGCAGTGTAACTTAATGATATAAATAGCGTTAAGCGTTGCAACTGCAACGCTTAATGATATAAATAGCGTTAAGCGTTGCAACTGCAACGCTTAATGCTATAAATTCTTGCATTAATAGATGACATGTCCAGCTGTTAATGATAAATCGCCGCTTAATAATTAAATTTAATCATTAAGCGTCACAAATACACATGTTGCTAAGGGCTACCGTTGCCATTGTAAAGGATACAAAAATGGCAAATCTTATCAACTTTAAAGCAATATAGAAAGTAATTTCAGCTTATCTAAGTTATGAAATGTAAAATTTTGAATTAACTATTCGGTCAATTTTCAAATTATTGAAAAACATTGGTGGGCAAATCAACATCTAAAGAATGTTTTAATGGAAAGCGAAAATTATTTTAAAAACATACTTTCGTATTTTTAAATACCATAGAAGTTATTATTGAACCAAACTCATCGATGTATAGCTGTATTTAAAATATGCACGTCATATAAAAAATTAAAACATGTTATTATGGTAACAAGGTTAAAAAATTTAAAAAAAAATGAAGAAAACCATAGTGATTCTGTAAAGCAAAAATGATTGTTTTAAATACAATGTAGAACCAATTTTTATTTCTATTTGTGGTAAACATGTTACCTTATATATTAAACAACTAGGCATTATTGAGCATCGTTAAATTGCTATTGCTATAAGGAAATATGTGAACTAAAGAAAATAATTCAGAAATTCTTAATTGTTCAAAACTGCATAGCAACGGCCACTTATTTTGCTAAAATGCAGCTTCAATTGATATTACATGAAAGTTGAGAACACTGTTGGTTATTCAATCATTAATGCTATATGTGTCTAAAATAGCTTAAAACGTCCAATTTTCAATCTTTTGCCTCTGTTACAATGATAACGGGTCCACATGGCAAAATTCCACGGTTGTCTTGCATCTTTATATAACAGTATTAAGGTATCAAATTACGAAGCATGAAGAAAATCGGTTACTATGCGGGACCACCGGATTTAGATATTTACAGAGAATAGATCGAACTAAACATGTACCTGTAATGTTTCTGTACAAGTTCTGTAATAATGATATTACTTTAATATATTAAAAACATCTAAAATTATGATAGAATTTAAGAATTGAGCATGACATCAAAATATGTCAGATATTATATAATTATTATACTTTCATGTTAAATACTGCAATCTGATTGGTTTAGACGCAGTTGACAATCCGTTCTCTCTCCCTCGCACGCTTAGCAACGGGCCGATAGAACGAATTGTTACATGCGCGTTAATTATGCGCGTACGGTTCGCCGTAGAATTCACGTCTTTTCTATATAAAAGCAGTAAAATTTGCTATAAAAATTAAGACATTCAGTATAATAAAATAAATAGTGCCTGTTTGGGAGGGTACCAGTTGAAATTGACACCCCTCGAAAACCATTGTCAACCTCCGCTTCGCGTCGGTTGACAATGGTTTTCTCGGGGTGTCAATTTCAACTGGTACCCTCCCAAACAGGCACTATTTATATAATGTTAGTTTATATAACACTCACGAGTAGCAATTTATCATTTAAAGGAGAGGAGTGGCTTGATCAGAGACCCCCCCCCCCCACCCTTTTTTCATCTACGTACATCATTGCCAGAATATAGACTAAATTACTTATCATATAGACAAAGAACTTCTTTGTCCGAACAAATCCTAATTCGTCCGCACAATTAGTTAATTCGTCCCACCTCCGATGTAATGGAGGTCCGTATTTGCTTAAGGATGTTATTTTGACCATCACAAACAAACCAAATCATCACCGTTTCGTTTTTTTTTTTCCCTATTATGACATTTTCCCGATTTTGACATTTACCTCGATCATGACACATACCCCAGTTGTGAAAAGGAGCGCACGGCGGGTGCGACCGGTCAATAGGGGATGCTTACTTTTCTTAGGCACCTGAACCAATTTCTATCTTTTTAGGGGTCTGTGTTGCTCTATCTTAAATTCTTATTTTGCTTTATGGATTTTTGAGATGGTTGACAGTTTGTTATTGTAATTTGTCATTCGTCTGAACGAATATAATTTATTCATCCGAACAAATTTTATTTCGTTCGAACAAATAATTTACTAGTATTCGTCCAAACATATAAAATTTATTTATGTTTTTATATGGGCCTCCACGCCGCCGTAATATAATCATGTCATGGACACAAAAAAATGAAGAACTAAGATTATGAAGGATGTAACTTTTTTTTTAATACCGAACACTTTTTTAATGACCAAAATCAAATTAATTATTTCAATTTTAGTAACAGCTATATGTATTTAAGGTCTAATAAAAGGACTTCTTGTTCTGATGGATTTTTATTAAAAAATAAAGTAATTAATTACTTTGTGATTGACATATCAAATAAGATAACGTAGATGCAAGTAAGTTTTAGTTATATTATTACAATGGTAACTTGACCAAAAGGGTCGGATTACGTGGGATCAATTTGTTGGATCAATAACGCTTGTTTTGGATACCTTCTTAGGTCCTCTACTTAACCCCAGTGTTTCAAAGTTCTTGTAATTTACCTCAAGTGAGATATAAACCATCAAAATGAAACCAAACCCCTGGGAGTCACTTGGTGGTACCCCATCAGCCAAAATTTGAGACCGGGAAAGAATAGCCCTATAGGTTCCCTACACTGCACTGGTATCCGTTTGATGCAGACTTCAAAGATAAGGGCGATAATGGTCCACTTTTCACCCCTATATCATTGTGAAATGCTACAAAATGCCAAAGTTCGGGTGAGCTAACTGGACCCTTTTAGGGGTCATAGGCGCCCTTTAACGCTTGTTTTGGATACCTCCTTAGATCCTCTACTTAACCCCAGTGTTTACAAGTTCTTGTAATTTAACTCAAGTGAGATTTAAACCCCTAAAATAAGACCAAACCACAGTATCCACTTGGTGGTACCCCTACAGCCGAAATTTGAGACCGGAAAACAATAGCCCTATAGGTCCCCTACACTGCCCTGGTATCCGTTTGATGCAGACTTCAAAGACAGGGGAAATAATGGTCCACTTTTCACCCCTATATTATTGTGAAATGCTACAAAATGCCGAAGTTCAGGTGAGCTTAATGGAACCTTGTATATATCTTAGCAATAATTTTCTCGAATGTTCACGTCAAAACATGGCTGAGACAAAATAATCTTAAATTAACCTCTGGATTTTTCTCGTTTGGTATTCCTTTTTGACCGAGGCTAATTTTTGTATGAAAATAAAATCACAATGTAAGATGTCTGATAGTCCTTTTTTGTAATAATTAGACTTCTTTTTTAATGTTCAATGCATGTTATTTCCGGAGAGAAGTAAACAGACCCGGAGATCAATTTTTAAGCACACGTATAGACAGATACCAATATTCATTGATTTCATTAAACACAAACACATTTATAATTCTTATTCATGCGAGCTTTACTGCCTCCGAAGTTGTCAATGCTCATACAAATTTTTCATGCATATATTTTCTTGTAATTAATTAAAGTATGCCGAGGATAAAGTAAAATATAATTTTCTGTTCGAGTACTCTCAGTACTTTGATGATTTTCCTTAATGGCTGCAAGCTTCTACGGGCTAAGTGGCTGCTGTAAGTGGCTGCTACCTTCAGCCTGGTCAAGTTTAAAAGCATAATTATCGAAAATAAAACGAGAATCAAAACAAGCTAAAACCACTGTCACAAGTTAAAATTTCAACGGATTGAAATATTTAACACCAATTTACTTCACAAAATCGGCACAAATATATTATGCATGTTTCAAATATTCCCTTCGCGCGTAAAATGTTGCACAACAAGCAAATTCATCTTTGTCAGTTTAACCCGTTTGTCATGCTTCCTACATGACTGACCTCGTTTTCGAGATATGAAATACCGAACCCGAAGTTATAAACTGCAGATTGACCGCAATTATCTCTTTATTATGAGTTACGTAAATTACTCAAATTTGAAACAGAATTAGCCCATAATTTTTGCAATTTATATTTTCCTTTCCATAAGGATTATTTTTGCTAAATTACGTTGAATTTGACTTAGTAGTTCTTAAAAAATAGACCCCTCTTTTTCTACAGTTTCGAGGTTTTCTCCGTTTTAAATAAAGATCGGTCTTTCATTTTTGCAATTTATAATCAACTTTCCATAGGGATGCTATGTGCCAATTGATAATTTTGGTTGGGTGTAATCAGCCCCACAAACGCATAAAAGGCTTAAAAATAGATTTGATCACATCCCTACAGATATTATCACCTCATAATTTTCAAAGATGGATTTTCATTACTTATATTTGTTAAACTTTAATCAAATTTACGATTAAATATTAGGATATTGATATATTTATTTGTGACTTTTATTTCTATTAATAATGCAAACCCCGCTTGCGCCTCAACAATACGTAATTTGAATTCATTAGACTGACATTACAAAATCAATTCGTTCTGTTATCAGAGAGAAAGGCACTGAACATGTAAATATAAGAGTGTCTAGCTCATAATGTTTCTTTTGTGGGAGGTATCATTTTAAACTCTTAGAGGCATTGTGCAATCGAACTTGAAACATATCTCGACATTAGTTAAAAACTAAGTAACATGAATTTATCATATATGATTAAAATATTGAAAGTGAAAGTGTTGAAATAACTAGGTTTTTTGTACTAATAAAAAAGGAAGAAAACTGGCAAAGTGGTTTTAAAAAGTGTGAAGAATTACCGGGTGTTGTCAGAAATTACATATGGGGTCATCGACTACAAAAACGTATTAACCATCAGATCTGCCTAAAACATTTGCCTGCAATATGGTAATTTTGGTATTTCGTAAAAAAAACATATTTTAATCTTAAGAAATTGAAAATATAGCTTCATCTTTAAACAGAACTCTTTGTGTTTAGAAGGTAAATGGAGCCTTCAAATGGCAATGACCGTACAGTCCTCTTAATGCAAGATTAACGACACCTCTTATGAAAATAAATATATACCACGATATTTTGAAAAAAAATTATGCAATAAGTCGCCTTGTTATTATTCTGAGACATAGAGAGACATTTGAATCTTCACGTTATGTCCGCAGAAACGAAATTTCCGCCTTTTCATTGAAAATACCATTACGTTTTGTCCGCCCTTAAAAAATGTCCGCCAAAATAGAAATCAGAAAAACGACATCGATGTCCGACTTGTATCTAAACATCTTGAAGATGAAGTTTGGACAGAGTTCAGAGGCTGTCATCTTTGCAGATCCAACCCACCTTACTTCAATAGGCATTACAAAACATGCAAAATTTGATGATCCGAATCGGATGACTTTCATTTCGGCTATAGAATTCTTAAAAGATCACGTTTTATATAAATAAACTGGACGCAAAATATGCTACTTAATAATTATCACCTCAGTTTATGACCAAAAAATGAAAAATAGTTTCCTTCAAATTGAGAATATTTATCTATTTGGTATGATATATTATAGTTCATAACAATTTATTAATTAAATCTATGACGTTAGACCAATTTGACCTTTGAAATCAGTTATCATAGTTTTTTGTGTTTAATGATGAATTAGTTATGCTTAACGCATTGTGAATTGTAGCTTTTTTTCTTTATAACTATAACGATTTTAAAACTCAACGACCAATCGCGACAGAAAGAAAAAGCGGGTATTTCATGGCGGCGGACATAAAATGACTATATTTTGATCAGATATATTGACGGACATTTTGTAACGACTGACATAATTTGAAGAATTTTCCAAAAACTAGAATATTACGAAGCGGCTAACGTAATATTACAAATTTCTTGAAAAAAGAATTATAGTAGAAACTTTAAATCATTTTGCACTCGATATTTTTACGTTTTTAAGATAGAGAAATCTTAAAGCTTCAAAAATCATTAGCTTAGTTTGTGTTTATAACACGAAACAGCTTTGGTCATTTATTTCAATTGTAATTTAGCGTTTTCTTTTAGACATTTATTTAGATCTTAAAGTACATAAGTTGATATATGTTTAAGCTAAAAAAAAATTTGGGGGGTTGGGGGGAGGTGACTGTTGTACATTGTATATATCATAATGATCATTGTTAATTGATAGTCAATATTTAATTAATTGATATATCTTAATGTGACAGAATGCAAAATGATATATGTTTTAACGGACAGGCTATAATTACTCTCAGTATATCTGCGTCTGAATTGACTATTAAGATTTATATCTCAAAAACTTACACCTTTACACCATATCAATTGTGCGAACAAAACAAATAATGCGACAAAGGGTAAATTTATCTTTCATAACATATTAAGAAACGTGTACTTTTGAATTAGTTACAAAATTGAAGAGGCGTGCTGGTCGTGGTTATTTATTTACTTTATTTTTTTACTTGAAATGAAGACGTGGGTAAGATAAAGAAGCATATGGTAAATTTAGTGGCTTACTTTGACTGTAATATACAAAATCGTAAAATTGAATTACTGTTCTGAATCATACCAAAATCGTCGTATTTATTTTAGGTATTAACAAAACAATACACATTGGCTATCAGGTAACGGCAATACATCTAAGTTCTTTCTCCTCCATTAAATAATTCGTCAGGTTCTCAAAAATTATCCCTAACTTTTATACCGTTTGCACAAAAAGGAATATTGCATCAAAGCATAACACAAGATGTTTAAAACACTAATTCGAACAATTCTTTCCAAATATGATAATTATTGATACTGTTTTCAACTTAAAATAAACTGTATTGATGTTAAGATATGCGTCAAGCTTGATTGAGCATTGCTTCTGAAGAGTTTAGAAGGATAGCCACAAGGGGATAAACATTCAGAGTTATTATTCTTAGAGAACAATTTTGTTTTCTCGAAACCAAATTTAAGTTATATCTAAGTAAATACATGTATATCAGCAAACATAAATACGGTTTAACTTTTGAATTTTTATATACATGTATTAGCCTGAAATATTTTGGGAGTAGCAAATCAGCAATCAGTTTGAGTTAAAAGAAAGTAATTAGTAATATAAATATATTTGACAATGAAAATACTTCATATCAGACTCAGACTACTTCTATTTTTGTTTATTCTAGAGAGTTATATCTGTTTAAGTTCTATGAAAAAATGACAATAACAATCCGTCAACCATCTAAAAAATCCATAACACGAGATACAAATTCAAAGCAGAGCAACACGGGCCTCCAAAAAGATAGAGGTAAGATCAGGTGCCTAGGAGGAGTGAGCATCCTCTGCTTACATGTCACACCCGCCGTGTGCTCTTTGTCGTAATCGGGAAAAAGACGGAAAAGTCCGTAGACAATTGGGTGATTAATTATGGTCTAACAATCAGTATGAAAAACGTCAGTCAGCATGCGACCCATAACATAATATCATATAACATAACATTATATTATGTTATATTAATATAATCATAATTTAACATAATTTTCAAATGCAAAATGTTATAATTTATATAAAAATGGGATATGGACAGATAAACGATCTGGCTTATGAACTGACTGTTCAAACCATATGGGTGTTGATGATTCATTAGCGCTCTAATCTCACCTCAAATTTATCAAACCGTAATTATTGGTAAAATTTTAACAAATTAACAAATCTTTTACATAGTTCGGAAATGAAATTGAGAATGGCATTGGTAATAGTCCTGGTGGCTGTTCTTGTTAACCAAATATATTCACTTTCGCTGAGTCATCATGATAAGATTTCTAATTTATAGAATTTTACAATTCAATTTAGTGTTTTGTGTTTATTGAAATCATAAAATCATTTTTTAAACGTGGACAATACGGGATATTACATTAGCGTAATGTGTATATAAAGAAATATAATTATTTCATAACTAATACCTGCAAGGATCTGTATAGTCACAGACCATATGAGTTTGAAATATATATTATGTGCGGAGAGTTGCGATGTTGAGCTTTCGGTATCGGGCGCGTATACCTATTTAGTTGATTGTAAAATTGTCTACACTAGCTTAAAATTATTCTGCTATAATGGTTTAGTTATATCCTTTATAGTTAGTTCATATGTGTATTATTTATTATTGAAGTATTTTAATAAACAATAAAAATTTTGTTTAAAAATTGTCTTTTTTCGGAGCTTAAATTTGTCAGTTTATGATTTTGATTTTTCTCTCAATTTAAATATGTAAATCTATCTTTTAAAAAATATGGTATATAATTTACTCACTTGGGTCACATATAAAATAGTATTGCAATGGTATAAGCACAGTGTGTTGAAATCCTACTTTGACATTAGAAAACAATGTTTACATGTTGTCTTTGTATGCTTTTGTTTTTTAATGACGTGTATCTAGATCAAATAAATCATAATTATGTACATGTTTGAATTATATACACACGTATCAGTGTGTTATTTAAAATAAAAATGTTGAACATATGATCAAATATAGTGTGAGTACACGCATATACGTTTTCAACAAATATTTCTCTTAAATTTACATGAAAAAGTAAATTATGATGTAAACTGAAATACTAGTACCCTTATTAATTAATCCATAATTTAAAAATATTTTTAACAAATTGTTGGATAATATTGATTAACACGCAGTACACTGAAAAAACTTTCGAATGAAAAAGCAGATGATACTGTGATCAAATAACAAAAGCGAATGCATACACACTTTCACATGATTGTCTTTATAAACAAGTTAATTAGCGCATAAAAATCTTGGATATGTAGATGTTTTTAAACAACTGCGTGATTTTTGTGGGATTGTCCGGAGACCGGCAGAATAAAAAGTGCTACAGACAAGGCTTTCCTCGTCATATAACTCACGGACTTATCAGTATTCTATTATCTATAAACTAAAGAACTAATTTTATGGATCGTGTGTTATCAAGAAGGAGTACTAATGTTCCTTTAATTTTTTGATCATTCATTTATCTTTTTATTTATTATTTATTTTTTATGTATTTTTGGGAGGGGGGCTTCTTGAATAAAATTTATGGATGAAGATTATTGTATTAGACGATGATGAGTTGTATTGTACATGTGTTCATGTGTGTGATGTGGCAATGTCTGGATATTTGGTAAGAATAGTTCTGTGCACATGCTTTCAACAGTTTAAATAAAGACAAAATTGACCATCTCTAAGATTTTCTTTGGATATCTGTCATGCATATCAGACATTGTACGTATGAACACCATGATAGAAAAATTAAACGGTAATTCAGTTTAGCGCAATAATTATATTATACAAAAAAATTTATTAAGATTGTGCAATCAAATCATTGAGCTTTTGTCCCCCCCCCCCTCCACACACACACACACACACACCACACACGCCGCAATGATGAATCGGTCTTCGAAATCGCAAAACAAAAGTTAACTACATTTTAATTACTGTTTGCATGTAATGATGGATATACACTGTACATGCAATGGGCATATATTATTGGGAATATGTATTAGAGAGTAGAAATACTTCAACACATTTATTTTGAATAAATGTTCGATTATAACAGATGAATATTATTCTTTGGCGTTTAAAATTAATGATCATTGCAACAAGCATTCCATAAAATACTAAACTAATGCGGGTCATTACCATTTTTATATTTGAAGTTTCTAAAGTAGATATTTTATTTGATGCCTCAGTAACCACAAATGATGGTCATCTTGAAGAAAAACACGTCTATAGCGAATTGACTAGACTTATCATTACCAATTCGTTATACGAATATAACGAAGTAAAGCAACAAATTTATGTTATCTAGCTTCTTATCACATCAATATGTACATGTATCATTGTATGCAATATATAAAGATAATTAGTGACTATGCGTGCCGGAATTCCTATATACAATTTTGATTTTTACATAGAATTGATCTTCAAAAGTAAAATTATGATTGTTGAGCAAATTGAAGAAAATGAAAAGATTTTATTTCATTTATTTATACAATTTTTTATCATTAAAGGGTGCGACTGCACCGCTTAATGATATAAAATTTGTATCATTAGCGGTTGAGGATGTCGATATTTGCTTGTTTCATAAAGCGTTAAGGCTGCTGTGCATTTGTAATGCTTAATGATACAGTTATATCATTAAGCGGCGATTTAGCATTAACAGTTGGACTTGTGTATCATTTACGGTTCTTACATTGCTGACAACCTAACGGGAAATATTTAAGGAATGTATAATAAAAATTTCATAATTTTTAAATCCTAAGTATAGATCAACGTGCAGAATATTTAAAAATGAAGTTAGGAAAAGATCATAAAAGATTGATCAAGACAATAAGATCATTTGTCAAGGTTACAGAATGTTATTAACTGTGGAGCTCAACGTGACATGGAAGGTACCTAAAACTGGTTAAAAAAATAACAAGATAACATAAATTTCAGCTGCTACACATTTAATTTAAACAAAATCTTTGACTGTGGATTAAGGTGAAACAAATGGTTTTCATTATTCGTGCACTTAGCATTGAACAATTGATTATTTTTTTCCCCTTAAAGTGGATAAGAGGTTAAAAGGAATGGTCAAAATGAAAGTGATAGTGATGGAGATTACAGGAATGGACACGAAGAGGGTTTATAGGGTCAATATTATTTAAAGGTTTTAAGATGTCATTATGTGTCCTGTCATGATATTTTATGGTAGAAACGTCAGTTTATCATATTCCTCATCAATTGAATGCAGGACATCAGATGCAAAAAACCTGCATCTGCTCTCTTGTTGTATACAGACATTCATATCAGAATAAAGGTACTTATAAAAGGAAATAGTCACAGGGTATGATTTAGGTATCAATTTAGATAAATTAAAAATTCATTCAAAGTTATATGTGTTATTCATATAAGATAACATTAATTCCTTTAACCATTTGCATGCATGGTACATGTAATGAAATTTGTGAAACTTTTAATATTGAGAATAAATTCAAATAAAAAAGTGTATACAAATTCAATACATGTCTCAAACATTGCATGTTGTTTTATCGTTTTATCGCATTAACTCTGTGTAGAATTTAAATTTAAAAATTTAAAAACATTCTGTACTATTAAGTTCATATTTATCCTTATACATGTCTTCTCTGTAATCGTTTTATATATACATTCTTTATCTATTACAGATGAGAGAGAAGCAAAAAGAACATGAAAAGTATCATAAAACAACAAAAAGACAGACAATAGGAAAATTATGAGTACAGTCAAGGGATCACAAAGGCAACTTAAGGGGACAAAATAAAATAACATTCCTATTCTCTTCTGTACCATTGAACTTGTTTTTAAAGTCCTTTTCATGTTTTTATTTGTAAAAATGACATAGGATTTTTGTTTGCACAGTAAAAAAAATAATTTTTTGATAATGATAGCTGGCAGAGTATTTTGTTTTGTTCTCATTATTTTTGTGTATGCAATTGTACTTAATTTTGGTAACTGTATGTAATTGTACTTAATGTTGGTTACTGTACATGTACTTGGTATGTCAGTAAATGAATGGTTGCAAATGATATCTCCTGATTTTTTTTCTTTAGCTCATCGAGACGAAGTCGAAGGAAGCTAATGCTTTATCATCGGTTCAGTGTCAGCGTGCGGTTTTTGAGCAGGTCTTGTATTACTGGTCCTGGCAAAACCAAATTTTCATATGGATGGTGCATCTTATGATAAATATAGAACGCTAAATCTGAGCAATAGGTTTCGGATGCTGGAAAAGGTAATGGTTTTAGAGCAGATGACCCTTAATGACGATAATAAAGTTAAAACTGATTGTTTTCTCACTAAACTTGATGGATGACACATCTTGGGATAGATGCTTATCATAGCCATAAGTATCGTATTTTGATGGTTGTCAGGTTTTTGGAGCAGGTTAAAATGTTTAAAGCATGTGCCTTTTAATGTTCATATCTAAGTTATAACTGGGTTTTTTTTTCTCTAAGCCTGGACGGATGATGTATCGTGTGATATTTAAGCACTCATCAGGCTGATTCTTAGGCTTTTGTTGCTGAAGGAGGTTAAAGGATTTGGAGCAGGTGACCCTTTGATGGTCATATCTAAGTCATTACTGGTTCTATCGTTACCTAAGTTCGATAGATAACACATCACTTGTGATACTGATGCACTGAACCGACGAGGATGCTGAATAATCTGAATTGTATGTTTTAATGGAGTATAAGATTAAGGTTTTTGAAGCAGGTCACATACATGTATCTAGGTAACATTTTCAAATTTGCATGATTTAACGATGTAAATGAACCTCAGAGCTAGCTTCAGATAGGTAGAGTGATATTGATTATCCAGATGCTTAGGCAGGTTTAAGATTGGGAACGACTCAAATTGTGTTAGGGTCTGGGATCTGGCTACGTAATGAAGTTAATTCTGGTGATGCCACATTCAGAAGTGCACTTTTGATATGTAATAAAGAGGTAGCTATACAGAATTTGATCTCAAGGACGCTGCTAATTGCTGAGACAGGCGTAAGTTCCTTGAGGCGTTTAAAGCCCGTTTAAATATTAGAAGAATCTGCTGTCCTGATCATGACCACATATGACATTAATGGTTCACGTAGCTTTGATATGGAACATAACGCTAGCTTAGGATAGAGAGCCTGATCTCCATTATGAAGGATACCAAAAATACCAAAACAAAACCTCAGTTTTACCTCACTCAAACTTGCTTGATGGATGTCATTCTTGATATATGATATATCAAATGATTCCTATTCCTATGATATAGCATCATAGATATGTTTTAATAAAATGATGTGTTTTTGAATTTTATAATAGATATTGTATCTTAAAATACAATAAACAGTATGAAACAAATTTGTGACATATGATTATATAAAATACTGCTGAATGATATTGTACGATCCAACATCATATCATACAGTTTATATCATTATATTTACATTCTACTGTGTTTTTCCATTAAATTCTGTGATCTTCAAATGCCTCTAAATGCAACAAGTAGTCAAAGGTTAAAATGACGAGTTTTATTATGACGGCACAAACGTTGAACGCTGTAAACTGCAACGTCACAAGCGAAAATCAAAGTTCACGCTTGTGGCTGTTACTGTGGCTCTTCCATTAATATTAACTTACCCTTAGGATAAGATAGGAATTTTAAGGTATGAATCACATTTGCAGACACGGCAAGAAGTTAAAAAATGTAAATATAAGCATTAAATCATGATTTTTTGAAGTATACACTCTCATAACTGCAGCGGTGTGTGCATACAAATTTTCATAACGCGCTAACGCGCGTTTCTCAATTTGTATGCACACACCGCTGCAGTTATGAGAGTGTATACTTCAAAAAATCATGATTCAATGCTATAATACAATAAGACAGCATAGAATATGATATAGTAAAATCGTACAATACCATATTGGATTCTATGATACAATATCCTATCTTATCACATGAAACAATATTGCTTTATTTTATATTATATCATATTTTATTATATCAATATCATATTACATTCCATGATAAATATATATTGTATCATTTTAATTTTATAATATGACATTTAAATGGTTTGAATAAAAAAAGTCATATCAAATATATTCTATTAGATATCATATAACTATAATTTTCGTTTATCATATCACGATTTTTCATATGATTGAATTATGATGGTCGCAGTAAGGTATTGCTTCGTCTCGGTGTCGTTAATTATCTATGTATTATTTTTAGAAATGAGATCAATTTGAATTTAAACGGTCCACCTTCCAAGAGAGTTTGCTTGTTAGTCTAATTCTGATTTTTAAAAAGGGTTTAAGAAACATGTTTTAACGGCAAATAATAATTATTCAGCATGCTTTTGTCATAAAGTGTGGTGAATCCGAGAGAATATGCTAGCCTTCACAAAAAAATTATTAATAGAGTCAAAATGGCTTCGCGGATTATAAAGCGTAAACTGCCCCAACCCAGGTTATAGTCGTATAACTTGGGTAGACATTGAGTTCATTTTTTAAATAAATACAGCAATTGTATTATATGTAACTGTTATATCGTAAATTAATATCATAGAATGTATTAGTTTATGATATCTTTTATTTTGTTGTATTTTTATTCTGTTGACATATTTCTACATGTTGAAACCTTATGCCTTATGCGCTCGATGTTTCCCAGAAAAACCATCGGAAAACACCCATATTTTGTTACAAAACATCAATTTATCAAAATAAGGCAATCTTCATGACGTCAATTCTACATTATGACGTCCCTGTGATGATCACCTTTTACACCCTTATTGTTAATATGAAAAATGCAGAATACCGCATATTTAAGCATTGAATCATTATTTTTAGACGGTGGCTATAAATAGCCACTGTCTATTGCTATCGTCCTGGCCGGAAGGGTATTTCTCACGGGGACCCTAGCGGATTAGGAACGATAACTCTGTTAGGTATGCAGAGTTACTGGCGATGTTTTACAGATTGTCGATTTCAGTTTGAGAACTAATTTACATCTTATTAGATATTTTAAGCACTATAGCTGCTAATTATTTTGTACATACATTTAAATAATTTATGAAATTGTGTCTTATTTTTAATGAGCCGTTTCCCTGTCTGCTTACGCGGTATTGATAACTTATGCACCAACTGCCTGATGTGAAGTTTAACTCAGTATCAGGACTCCAAAAATTATATCACTGCGATAATTGACCAAGAGTTCTCACAATAATCATGTCTTTTTTATGGTGTAAACAATTGTCAAAAACACGCTATTTAAACGGGTTTGCCATTTCATTTTTCAGCAATTATGCTTTATCGATAAATTCATGATCAATCATTTTCAACGCATCAATTTAAGTTGAGGCAGTATTTATTTTGTTGTAGCTTATTCCAAAGAATTCACAACATATACTGACAATGAATATTACATAAATTACATTTTATTGAACTTCAACCGATCGATGGCACACTTTCTTCTACAAGTGTGCATGTGTTTCAAACATGCAAAAAACTTGAGATTTACTATACAAACATGCTCAATTTTGGACTGATCTGTGATCAACCTTATTTTATAACCCTCTCAGTCTGTAGAATCATTAATTTTGTTACATGCACCTCAATATTCATCAGATAATAATTACTACTGATGTTGACGCTCTACAATGACTTTCTCTCAAACACGCTCATCGACCTCGGATTGTAAAACTCCCGTGCAAATCGAGTCGCCATTTCACACACAGTTTTATATGTATATAAACACACCACACTTCGTCATTTTACGGACCTGGTGACGATGTTTTAAAAATTTTCAGTACAGATTTGTTGTAAGGAATCGAAGATATATGCTGTAAAACGTCTTATGGATTTCACGGCGTGTAAACCCGTGTATCTCCATTTTGCAGCAAGCGCTAGCTTTTTGTGAGGAAAAACAATCGGTTCAACTCATGCGATATTCCATATACATGTATGGTACATTGTGAAAGGTAATGTAAAATATATTTGTTCACTAAACAGTTTCTGACGAATTTTTTCACAGTAAACTGAATAACGTAATACGATGAGCGAGGTACGATCTGTGACTTTTCTCCATATGCGCCCGTCCTTGCTTTTTTTTTAACTGTTACATGTACGTAAACATCGCCCCGTTTGTTCTCAAATAAACTCTGTAATTTTTAACTCGCGAGTACAACTTTATTATAAGCTTTCTTCAGCATTTGTTTCCGTGTGTTAGCATCATGTTCTCAACATGCTTTTTTAAATGGGTGGGTCTATATAAATGCGTCAATCGGAATCTTGTTGCGAATCGCAATTGAAATACACACCGGTTAGATAGTGTCATCACTCAACGCAATGCTAGAATGTGCTTCATAGATGACTGTAGTATTCTACTGAGCTACTAAACTGTAGCTTTTCGGAAATATTGCCGAGATTTGCTAACCCTAGATCTATTGTCTAGTACATGCAACGAATAAGATGAAAATATACACAGATGTACGGCTCAGAAAAACGTGCGTTCAACTTGAATTTTGTTTGTTTTGTGTTTTAAAAACTGATTTATCCTGTTAAAACATTAGATTTCATTTTACCACTACTGTTTTATTCGTGACCTGGAGAAATTGAAAAGATCCCTGAAAACATTATTTATTTCTTTGCTCATTTTGCTTAAATCTGGTGCGGAATAGTTTACCAATATTGCCATTAATTTTATGGGATGGAGAAATGGTCAAGCATCACACGGCTTTGGAAATAAACATGTATAATTATAAACAGTTTTATTCAGGGTCCATATCTTTTGAGTCCTTTTTGATAAAGAAGACATACCTTTGTACACAAATGATCTAGAGGTCATAGGCCAAACTTTATAATGAAAAGTCCTTTGCTTGTACGCTCTTATTATATTATGGACATGTCCCATTAACAGTATTATTTTACTGCAAAAAATCAAATCGGATGCAAATTTGAAGACCTTGTAAAAATTATACATATAAGTGCAAAACTCCTGATATAACACAGAGTTTTTTAAAATGAAAATATAAAAAAGATTCTTCAAAATCTCGCATATTAAATGCAGGATTAAACAAATATGTGATTTCCAAACAAAGGAACTGATTATGACCTTATGTAAAGCAAATGTTTTGGTGAATAATTAATAAATATTTGTTGTATTTATACTAGAAAAGTTAAATGTAGCAAGTAAATTATGCGTTTTAAAGTGTACTGAGAAGCAATAAAATAATTATACATGTGACTATCCCGAATTCATTCAATTGATTTGAATTAATCTACAGCTAAATACAATAGAACAAATGTACTTTAAAACGTTGGTTAATGAAACTGCCGCGATTGAATATTGTATGATTTTTCTTTTCAAATTTTCATTCACTTTTGTTGTGAGCTAATGGAAATAAACCACTCGAAGTCGAAGATAAAATATTGATTGACTCTGCGGATTCATGATGACGTGCATTCCAAAAGCATTTTCCAGTTTTATCAAACATGTTCTTGTAAACTCATTCCGTTTTCTATACACCTACATGTATTAACTGGCTATGAAGACAAATTAAAGTAAGTGTGTTGGCCCACGAGACTGCAACTTTTTCCCTGTGAAGAAATTGAGGGAAAATGCTGTCGAGAGGGAACATAAACATACTACATGTATGCCCAAATAGTTAATAAAAACCTGACAAGTATTTTATCATACCAAAGCCTTATTTGTTCTCGTTACTTTGAAAAATCTACAATACCTTTATAGCATAATAGTCCAATCCTCACTTTTCAAAAGTTGTTCCCCTTTGCGGGGTCAACCCAAAGGTCTAAAGAAAAAACCCCACAAATGTCCCTTCTTTATACAATCAAATAATTGGGCGTATTGTGATAAAATCGCTTTGAATTTTATTTATTCATTCACTATGTGGTGGCAACCCACATATTGAATGAGGCATTCTGGGGCAAACAAAATACATACCAAAAACGGATTTTAATGTCAAACGATATAAATACAAATATATATATGCAAACTTCTATACTACAAAGGCTACTGAAATAAATCTACGGGTTTTCCCCCAAAGACGACGGCCAAGAGACGTAGCTTTTGTAAAGTGTAAATTGAGATTACACAACTACGATTTCCACATAGTTATCCATGTAGGAAACTCACGACCAGTTGTGCATGTAAGCGTTAAGCATTAGTACATGTATGCGATACTGGCTGCGGGTTTTCGACGACAATAATTATCATACATGTAATATGCCACATTCAAACGACGCCACCGTCTTACAGTACTTTCAGTACTTTGATTTTTAAAGATATTGTCTCATAACTGCAGCGGTGTGTGCATACAAATTGAGTAACGCGCGTTTGCGCGTTATGAAAATTTGTATGCAAACACCGCTGCAGTTATGAGACTATATCTTTCAAAAAATAATGATTTAATGCTTATATTTACATTTTTTAACTTCTTGCCTTGTTTGCAAATGTGATTTATACGTTAAGCTTTCTGGTTTATCCTAAGTGTAAATTCAAATTAATGGAAGAGCCACTGTAACAGCTTGTGACGTTGCATTTTGCAGCGTTCAATGTTCGTGGCGTCATATTAAAACTCGTCATTTTAACCTTTGAGTACCCTACATTGGTGTATGTGTGTTAGGGTCTTATAACTGCAGTAGCTTTCCACACACTTTACATGCAAAAAATATTTGAAATGTAAATATAGTCCTTTGAAAAGATTTACCAAAATCCGTAATGCTACTAGTTTTCATGCAAATTGCAATTATGTTATAAATTTTATGACTGTATACAAATTGCATTATTGATATATCTTTTGGTTATATTTTTGATAAGTGTACATTACTGCTAAATGATGTAAACACTGTATTCCGTTGTTAATATAGATCCTCTGAAATGACAACTGACAATTCAGATCATTTAAGATTAGAATTACTAATTCTTTTGAAAAACAAATATCAATCAAAAAAAATTGGACACCACGTTGGTGTTTTCTTTCACGGCGAAAGATGATATTTTATTGAAACTTTGAATTTTACATTTGAATTAAGATATACATATTTATATGAAAACAAGCTGCTTTGAATTTGCATTCTTAAAAAAGTATCCGGTTTTGTTTTGTTTTGGGGGGTTTTTTTTGGTTTTTGGTTTTTTTTAAAATTTTAGTAAAGAAAAGAAAAATTAAATAATGAACTTTAAAACTTTAATATTCAGAATTCTTCTTCTCGGGGAAATTAAAATGGTCTAAAAATTGCCACAGCCATCCAGTACTCTTAATGTACATGTAGCGGTATATATCGGTTAAAATATCAATGGCGGCAGGGTTGCATTCGGGTGTAGTTTACGTGGATAGCCCGGAGGGACAGAGACAAGGGCTGTCACTTTACGAACTGTTGAAAAATAAAATCAATATTTTTAATAAAAGTTCAAGTTTAACTATACATCTTAATATTTTTTTTATATCGTAGTACGAAAAATTTACAGAGGTGGTTAAGTCTTGATAATTGAATAGTTTCAACTCACCTGTTGTAGATGTAAGCATTCTGTTATACATTTCACACAGTTCTTTAGCGCAGGAGTACTGTTCTTCGTGTTTAGATGAGCCGTTTCTGCAAGATTCACAACGACTTTCTATCAAAAGCGCAAACGATTCGCTGGGGTAAATCTTCCTCTGTCCTTAATAAAACGAGAAAACAAACAATGTTTAACAAAATCGACTTAATATATAAGGTAAATAAGAGATTAAGTTTAATGGTTGTTTACAAGGAAAAGCACTGTTAATGTTGAAGGCACAGCCAAACAATATTAATACGTATAATAGGTAAATAAAAGTAAAGATAAATGGGAATTCAATTCAATTTACTTGATTCGGTAATTTACTTGAATATAAATGGCACGAGAATGTTTTGATGCTAATCTTATTCAAACTTTTACATGCATTAACATTACATGTGCGAATCAAATTAATTAGTTCAGAGGGATGATTATGTTTCGGGATGGGGTGGGGATCCGAGGCCTATGTTACATAGTTTAAGAATATAAATTTAAAGACTCCGTCGGACCCTTCACCCTAATTTGCTCATGCATATAAAAGTTTTAAAACTTACCTGAAGCCCGTAGTGATCGTGGGAGGGTAGGATTAACAAGAATGGTTATTAGAACCGTCCAAAAACACATGTTGAGAGCCATCGTCGTGAATGTACCGGTAACAAGCTTTCCTCTCATGTCATATGTACGTATGATCAAAGACTCCCTATATTTTATAAATTCCCGCAAAATTATCCAGTAAATCTAAATGATTCGTTAATGTGTTAAAATGTAGACATCTAATCTTAACGCCCAAAGCTGCCGCTCACAACACAGTTATTTAATGTGAAATTGTGTCCAATGTGTTCGATTCTTTAAAGGGCACTTGAACTTTAAAATAACAAAAAACTATATATATATTGCCGGGGGCAGTCGATTTAATACACTAGTCTTAATGCTTAATAGTGCATATTATTTATACATGTACATTGTAAGTACTCTTTGTATATGTATATAATCGCCTCTGGACCCCCAAAATATATAAAAATATAATAATCTCTCTTAACTTGTGTTTACAAATGTTGTAAAGCATAAAAATAAATTCATAAAATTACCATTTCTTTGATAAAGTTACTCGTGGTAAACAGTAAACAAAATAATCTAATTCAATGTGTTCCTAAATGAATCTATTTATAAAAGAAAGCAACAGTTGATTGAAACTTATACAAATACAACACATATGTAAACAATAACAAGACTCGAGCTTTGTTTGCAAAACAAAAAAAATTAAACTTGATATTTGAAATTCAAATTTGACGAAGCCTTTAAATACACAAATTAATCATTATAGACATTAGAAATGGAGAAATAAAATTTGAAATTTTGAGTTCAAACCGTCTATGTCCCTTTAAAGTACAAGTGCCCTTTAAAGAATCGAACACATAAAACACAATTTCACATTAAGGCACTGTGTTTTGAGCGGCAGCGTTGGAGGTTAGGATTAGATATCTATATTTTAATACATTAAAGAATCATTTAGATTTACTGGATAATTTAGCGTGCATAAAATATAGGGAGTTTTTGATCATAAGTACATATATACAAGAAGTGTCCCGAGTTCACGACGATGGCTTTCAACATTATTTGTTAACGGTTCTATCGACCATTCTTGTTAATCAATTCGAAATCATAATTTAACAAAATTAAATTTACACTACCTTAGGATGCTTTTATCTTGGTTTTTAAGAAGATTTTTAAAACATGCTAATAATTTTTCGATAAAATATTTCCTTTTAAATTGGGTACGACCCTTCAATTTTTTATATAAAAAAAAAATCTTTTTTTTTACCTAAGGATGCTTTGTGGCGAGTTTGGTTAATATTGGTTCTGGAAAAGAAGTTAAAAATGTAAAATGTGAATAGTTTGCAGATGGACATACAGACAAATAGATGGAAATCAGAAAAGCTCACTTGAGCTTTCAGCTAATGATACCAGTTACTTGTGATGGGTAAAATTAAGAGATTTTATTTGCATGTATTTATTTACTGACACGCAGTACAGTTATCAACATCAAGAACAGTAACTGTTACAGAAAGAAAATATAAAACAAGTTCTTAATAGGCTTATTAAACTTTGCCTGTTTGGTAGTTGTACCTGGTAGAGCTTTTCTTAGGCGCATTATAGACTTGACTTGTGGTGTGTCCAATCCTTCTCATTTTACCAGACTGACATGTGAAACAAGGTCTGACCTTCAAATGTGGTCTCATTTCATAGAAAATTACAATGGAAAGTCAGTTATTTTACCAGATGTTTTCACATCATCAGATAAAGCTTTGCTTTTCACAGATGCTTCGGGTTCAATTGGTTTTGCAGGAGTTCTAGGCACAGAATGGTTTGCTCTAGGTTGGGATGTAGTATCAGATTTAGAACATCATCAGATTGCTATTAAGGAGTTATTCCCTATTGTTTTAGCTCTGGAAATCTGGGGTCCAAGTCTCGCCAATAAGAAAATATTGTTTATGTCTGATAATGAGGCTATTGTGCATGTATTGAACAAACAATCATGCAAGGAGAAAACTCTAATGAAGCTTATTAGACGTCTTGTGCTTACATCTATCTCATATAATATATATTTTAAAGAAAAGCACATTGCAGGCAAGAAACATTTATTAGCTGATAAACTCTCTCGGTTTCAATTTCAGGAGGCCTTCAAAAAAGCTCCCCACTTGAATGCAGACCAGACTGCAATTCCAGTAGAACTTTTGAAAATTTGAGTACTATTTGTCAACAGTTGCTTGCTTCTGCCTTGTCTCCATCATCGGCTCAAGCTTACAGACGTGCATGGGAAATGTTTATTACATGGAAGCCCACTATCTCTCTCCCTGTCTCAGTGGTAGTTGTGTGTAACTTTATTGGTCACTTGTTTTTAGTCAATTATTCACCAAGTAGCATAGCATCTCATATATCTGCAATTAGTTATGTGCATAAAATTTTAAGTATGCAGGACCCAACGCAGGCTTTTATTACTAAGAAAATTTTAGAGGGTTGTAAGTCATCAGTTCCAACGAAAGATACTCGTCTGCCAATTACTCCAGACATTTTACAGAAATTGTTGCATGCCCTTGCCCACACTGTCCCACAATATTCACTTTGCATTCTCCTACGTGCCTTATTTTTGTTAGCTTTTCATGCTATTTTGAGATTAGGAGAAGTAGCTGCAAAAACACTGAACAACAGCAAACATGTTTTACAACGTTCTGATGTCACCTTTCAATATACAGGGTCTAAGTTATCAGCAGTTCAAATCATAACGCGTGAATACAAAACAAATAAGCATCATAACCCCTTAGTACTCTCCGTTCAAGCTATTCAGGGCTCGCCATTTTATCCAGTACAGGCCCTATTGGAATATTTACAATATTCAAACCACTCAGCTGGCCCATTATTTCAAATAAATGATGCTCTTCCAATTTCATATTCGAAGGTTTCCTCTCACTTAAGATCAGCGGTAGAGTTTATTGGTCTTAATCGATCCAAACAATTTTAAGGGCCATAGTGTCAGAATAGGTGCAGCTACATATGCTGCTTCATTGGGATACTCTGAAAATCTCATTCAAAAATTAGGGCGTTGGAACTCTGATGCTTTTCGTAGGTATATACGTATAAATTCCTTCCGTTTTTAAGAAATATGTGTGGTCATGTAAGTTTTTATCAGTATTGTACATGACAAGCCAACATTTGGCTGTTGCTAGAGTATCTAAAATATTGTGTGACAGTTCAAAAGTCGTCTGCTGTCTTTTGATTCACAGTTCAGTAGTGGGCTACTGTCAATTCTAATTATTATTTACATTTACTTTTCATTAGGTACTCCTGTATATTACTAGTTGTCTTTCCCAATCGACCATTGTCAAAAGCCAAAAATGTTGGTCTAATGTTTAGCGCTGGCTGGTTATTGACAACCAAATTATGTGCCCCTTTTACAATTTTCTTGCAATATTTATTTGTATATATATGTTTGACCTTGCTGGTTTACCGGATATGTGACTGTCGTTCATGTAGTGTATGATGCTTTTAGTCGTTGTTCTGCTCTGTACAGAACACAGCTTTGATTTTGTCCTTTCAGGTACTGTGTAATTTTAATTTGGTGTTATTTAATGTTATTTGTAATTACCAATGAATATTAAAGTAGACATCCTTAGTATGTATGGTCTGTCTTTGTTGTTTGGTTTGTAGGGCTGAATCAGTTCTATTGTGAATGACTAAATGTATATTATTTTGCCCTCATCTATTCTGAGTATTTGTATTATTTATTGAGAGGTATCCAACCATCAATGTCAGAATGAAATTAGTCTGCCTTCATCGTTTGACCTTCTATACAAATGTTATTCTGCAAATATATTGTTATACCGGTTGACTGTTTAGATCTCCACTCCATCTTCACCTCTTATGTTCAGATTTTAATCTGGATTTATGTATATACATTTTCATTTTCATTTGCTGCTTTTGTTTTATTACAGTCCTTGCCAAGCAGCCTTCGGATGGGTGGTTTGGTGCCCTAGTTTTTTGGTGTCTACCCACTTTTTTTGTGGGCAGGCAGTTTTTTGGATGCTTGTTTTTACTTATGTGTCTACAGTAGGGGGTCTGTCATGTATTTTTTGTACATGTGTTACATAATATTTCTAGTCCTTCGGCCCCCTATCTTTTGTTTTGTGTAGATATTTATTTTCCATATGTGTGTATAATAGGGGGTCATGGTTGCATTTAGCACCACATGTTTTATTACTATGTAACATGTTTTTGAATGCCCCCTATTTTGTATATATTTTTCCGTCATTTACTAAATAAATGACAATTTTCATTCTTACACATGTGTTCTGTTTTATGCCTGCTTAAGCAAAAAACAAGCTCAGTCTCCTTGGCTAGGACATAAAAGCTAGAAACATAAAACAAATACGCTTATCACGGCTGCCTTTTTGGGTATCAATCCTTCTTTCACTGTATGAATAAATATCTGTGTCATTTTAACAAATTAACAAAATATAAAACAACTTCAAAAACAAGTTCAATGGTACAAACTAGAATCCGACTTTTATTATGTTTTGTCCCCTTGAGGGGCCTCTGTTATCCAATGACTGGCCTCATATGTTTGCTGTTGTCTGTCTTTTTGTTGTTTAATGAATCTTTTAAAGGATTCATATTCTCTCTGCTCCTTCTCATCTGTAATATATAAAGTATGTAAATCTAAATATATGATTGTCCAAGAATATCATGGTTAATAAGAACTAATTAGTACAGTACGTTGATAAAATTTCAAACCTAAATTCTACACATATAGCTTTTGGGCTAAGTTTATTAAACTGCATGAGAGGATTGATTGATACAATTTTGAATGTTGTAAACACATTTTTTGAAAATGTGTTTTACTCTCACTTAAGGTTCACAAATTTCATCCCAATGCATGCAAATGGTTTAAATAATTACTTAAATCTATTAAGAATAACACATTTTGTGAAGTATGTATGTTTCAGATACATGCATAACTCTATGTGAATACTGTGGAATCATTTAAATTCATGGGGGCCAATTTTCGTGGATTGTTTAAATTTTAGAGGTTTATGGGGATGTAATTTCGTGTTTTATCTTATACCTTAAAAGGAAATATGACTTTATAATCCTGATTTAGTAATTCGTGGAGGATGTTAATTCGTGGATGAGAGGTAACCACAAATTCCACGAAAATTGAGCCACCACGAAATTAAATGATTCCACAGTATGTTAAAACTTGTTTAAAATATACCATTATTCTGATATAGGTAAAAAAGTTAGTTGCAGACTGATGTAGAAGTTTGCACCTGATGTCCTGCATTAAATTGACGAGAAATTGGATTAACTGAGTAAATACTGACATTTCTACCATAATTTGCATGTATAATGGCAGGACATGTTATGTGACACTGGAACCTTTGAATAACCATGACCTTACTTACCCTCTTTTGTTTCATTCCTGAAATCTTCATCACTATCACTTTCATTTTGACCTGGAGTGATGACCATACCTTTCCACCTCTTATCCACTTAAATGAGTAAAAAATCAATTGTTCAATGCTAGGTGTATACAACTGATAAAAACTATTTGTTTCACCTGAATCCAGAGTCAAAGATTTTGTTTGAATTAAAAATAGCAGCTGAAATTTGTGTTATTTTGAGACATTTTTGCCACCTTATTGCTGCACTAGCTTTTTGAGGATACCTTCCATGTCACTTTGACTTCCAGAGTTTACATCATTCTGTAACCTTGACATCTGATCTTTTTGTCTAAATCTCTCCTTTTGTTCTTTCTCTGCCTTCAGTTTTTCAAACTCACCATGGTAATCTCTTTTTAGAATAAATGTGCAATACTTATCAAAACTTTCATGTTCTAAAATATTTATTACGTTTGCAATAATACACTGTGGAAATCACTCGTGTAATAGATGTTTAATATTACACTGTAGTGAAAGCAAACATTTTTTGCACACCAACGTTGAAAATATGGCTATCAAAAAGGGTTTATTGGTTTAGGTTAAAATGGGATTAAACTGTGTAAAAAGAATTGTTCATGATTTTTATCCATATGTGTATTTTCTATGCCAAAGCCTTGGGGGATAGAAAACAAGAAAATATTAAAATGTGATAAAAATGATTCGAAATATCCAACAATTTGTGATGGCTTATATGATTTTTAGACGGTGGCAATAAATAGCCACGGTCTATTACTACCATCCTGACTGGAAGAGTATTTCTCACGGGGACCTTAGCGGGTAAGGAACGATAACTCTGTTAGGTATTCCTTTGTTACATTGCAGTGTCACAGGCAATGTTTTACCTATGTGTCGATTTCAGTTTGAGAACTAATTTATATTTTATAAGATATTTTAAGCATTATAGCTAATTGTTTTTACATACATTTAAATAATGTATGAACTTGTGTTTTATTTTAAATGAGCCGTTACCCTGTGGCTACCGTGTATTGTAGAAGCGCCAGCGAAGCTGCTGTGTATATGTATATCCAATTCTCTGTTGGCATGGCCTTGCACCGCGTGAGGTATAGTGAGAGAAAGAAGGAATGTGTATTCATTCAAAATGTTAAACAGATTTTTTTCAAAATTAGAATTGAAAATCTTTTTACCTTACTAATGCATATATATTTTTTTTTATTTTCTAAAGAACAAAAAACCACTTATTAAATGGTGGAATTTTATACAGTCATGTTCATCTACATGTACATGAAAGTTTAAAAGGGCAACATGCTAATCTGTAAGGACATTCATCAGATAAATAATTCAACATGAATTAAGGCAAAGAATTTAAAAATGTGCTTCATACATAACTGTAGTATTTTGATGAGCTGCAGAACTGTATAGCTTTCTAGAAATATTGCCGGGATTTGCGAACTCTAGATCAATTGTCTAGTACATGCAAAGAATAAAATGAAAATATACACTGCTGTACGGCTTAGAAAAACGTGCGTTCAACTTGGAGTTTGTTTGTTTGGTGTTTTTAAAAACTAATTTTCTTAACTTATCCTGTTGAAACATTAGATTTCATTTTACCACTACTGTTTTATTCGTGACTTGGAAAATCGAAAATATTCCTGAAAACATTATTTATTTCTTTATTCATTTTGCTTAAATCTGGCGCGGAATAGTTTACTCAATATGCCATTAGTTATATGGAATGGGGAAAAGGTCAAGGATCAAACGGCTTTGGAAATCAACATAAATATAAACAGTTTTATTCTGACTCCATATCTTTTGAGTCCATTATTGATAAAGTAGACATACCTTTGTACACAAGTGTTTTTGAGGTCATTGGTCAAATTTTATTCCGAAGACTCCTTTGCTTGTATTACATTACATTATTACATTGTATTACGTATTACATTATAGCATATCCTATAAACTGTACTATTATACTGCAAAAAATCAAATCGGATGCAAATTTGAAGACATCGTTAAAATTATACTTATTAGTGAAAACCTCCTGACATTACGGAGAGTTTTTTAAATGAAAAAGTAAATAAAAATTCTTCAAATCTCGCAAATTAAATGCAAGATTTAAAACAAATATGTGCTTTCCAAACAAAGGAACTGATTATGACCTTATTTAAAGCAAATGTTTTGGTGAATAATCAATAAATATTTGTTGTATGTTACTAGAAAAGTTTAAAGTAGCAAGTAAATTATGCGTGTTAAAGTGTACTGAGAAGCGATAAAATATACATTTGACTCTCTCGAATTCATTAAAATTATTTGAATAAATCTACAGCTAAATACAATAGAACAAACGTTCTTTTAAGTGATCAAATCATTAATCTTTTTAAAACGTTGATTAATGAAACTGCCGCGATTGAATATTTAATATATTTTTTTCAAATTTTCATTTACTTTCGTTGTGAGCAAATGGAAATAAACCACTAAAGTCGAAGATAAAATATTGACTCTGCTGTTTCATGATGACGTGTATCCCAAAAGCAATACCAGTTTTATCAAACAGGTTTTTGTAAACTCATTCCGTTTTCTTTACACCTACATGTATTAATTGGCTATGAGGACAAATGCAAGTGTGTTGGCCCAAGATGCGCCATCTTGTAAAATACAGTGTATTTATACCTTTTATGAAATCGTTTCGATACCATTTATTAAATTGATCACAATAAACAAAATACGGAAAAAAATATTTCGATTTTTAAAGAATTTTTTTATATTTCTAAACGATATTTCCGTTGTTTGGCGGGTAAGCGTTGCCATTGTGCTTTTGTGACGTTAAATGAATCGTTGTAGGAGTACGCCATATATAATATAAAAAAAAATAAGAAAACGTAAAACGTGTATGCCTTTGAAATTTTACACACAAAATAATGATATCTTCATCATTATTCTTATTAATGTTTGAATAAATCCATTGTAGCAATCTGTAATTGTTATCCTCCAAATATATAGAAAATTTTAGCGCTTCGATATTTAAGCATTGAATCATTATTTTCTTAAAAAACAGTCTCATAACTGCAGCTGTGTGTGCATACAAATTGAGTAACGCGGGTAAGCGCGTTATAAAAAAAATTGTATTCACATTTCCCTACAGTTATGAGACTTTATCTTTCATTTTGTACATTTTTTAAACTTCTTGCTTTGTCTGCAAATGTGATTTATATTAATTGAAGAGCCACTGTAACATCCAAAAGCGTTCGCTTGTGACGTTGCAGTTTACAGCGTTCAACGCTTATGATGTCATAATAAATCTCGTCATTTTAACCTTTGTGTACCCTGTGTGTGTTACTTTAGAAATAAACAGCAATTCAAAAAGTTCACCGGGATATGAACTTGGTTGATCTGTGATCAAATCATGTGAAGCCCGAAGCATTGCTGTTTTATTACTTATATTAACGTTTGAAAAAGACAAATCGTTCAGAATTGTTAAAATTACCGAGATTTTATGTTTACAATAATCTAAGCGACAAGCGATAAGCACGTGCTATGATCATTGTGACGTCATGAAAAAGTTTACTTAAGAAATGAATTTAATAATTTTTCTATTGATCGACGGATCAAAGGAAAACTGCATCAATGCGCGTAGCGCATTTATGAAAATGTTTCCCGGTCAAGTTTTCCTTCGATCCGTCGATCAATAGAAAAATTATTGAATTCATTTCTTATCATTTAATAAAACATTTTCAAATCATAAAATGTGAGTGTCTTTGATCAAAAATGATAATAATGTAAATGAAGCGGCGTGTATGAATACAAAGCAGTAGCAGCAACAATTTTCAAAATGGATGCACCTTCAGCTAATGCTGGGCTAGTGAGCTGAATTAAATGGATTATTCACAAAAAGAAATTTGAAATCAGAACCGACTGAATTGGAAACGAACGGAATATACATGCTATGACTTGTGATACTATTCACTGTGCAGCAAGATTCATTAAAACTGGTTTTAATGCGAGTTAGATTGCTGGAATATGCAACTGGGCATAACCAGACAAAGAGACGCTATAGTGGACGAAAAAAAATTGATTTGTCGAAAAAAAGTATGTATGTGCGACTTTTGTAAATGTTGTGGGAACTGCCGCTTTGTAACAACCGTTAATGATACAACGCCGCTTAATGATATAAATAGCATTAAGCGTTGCAATTGCAACGCTTAATGCTATAAATTCTTGCATTAACAGTTGACATCTTTAACCGTTAATGATAAATCGCCGCTTAATGATAGAATTGTATCATTAGGCGTTACAAATGCACAGCAGCCTTAACGCTTAATGAAACAAGCAAATATCGACACCCTCAACCGCTAATGATACAAACTTTATATCATTAAGCGTTGCAGTTGCACCCTCTAATGATACAAAATTGAATGAATGATTGAAAATGAATCTTTTCATTTTTTTTTCAATTTGCTCAACAATCATAATTGTAGTTTTTAAGATGAATTCTATGTAAAAATCAAAATTGTATATAGGATTTCCGGTGTAACGACGAAAAGTGTTCCCCGTAGAATATTGACCTGGGGGTCGAATTTCTACGGAGAAAACTGACCCAGGGTCAATATTCTATGACAAGTAGAGTCCTTTTTCTACAGTAAAAAAAACATTCCAGACCTGCATATCTACAACCCCCCACACGCTGAAAACTGACCCCCATAGAATTTTGACTCACTTATAAACTACACAGAAATTATAGAAATTAAAGGCGATACGTGTAGTATTCATGTTTTGCGAATGTCCGGGAAAGGGGGGAGGGGGGAGGGGATAGCGAAAGCATATGGAAAATTAGACAGAACTAAGAATGAGCCTCCCGATTTACCCTTTTACATATATAACATCACTTTGAACAAAGCGATGTCTGTGTTTATCTTGAAGTACTTGTCAGCTTGCCTTTGGAGCCCCTTCGCTAAACCTTTTTAGGGTTGTGCCCCCACCCCCAACCCCCCCCCCCCCCCGATGTATATGCTTTATGATGTGCTCGCATGCGCTTCCTTTTTGCATTATGCCCCGCTTTGCTAAATAGGCCCCATTATTATAGCAGATAATGACAAACCTAACCTAAAATACTAGATAAGAAAATCATATATGTAGACACAATTTAATCTAATCATTTTACGTAAAGCGTTTAAACAAGAATGATCTAATATTTCAACAAACATTTTTCCTAAATTTACATGAAAAAGTAAATTATGATGTTAACTGAAACATTAGTACCCCTATTAATATTTTATATTAACAGTTTTCAACAAACTGACTGAACAAACTTTTGAATAAAAAAGCAGATGGTGCTGTTATCAAACAACAGAATAGGGATTGTACTGTTTATTAAGGTCTTCCGTTTCCAACAGAATAACTTAAAGGGATTGTACTGTTTATTAAGGTCTTCCGTAACTTAAAGGGATTGCACTGTTTATTAAGGTCTTCCGTTTCCAACGGAATAAATTATAGGGATTGTATTGTTTATTAAGGTCTTCCGTTTCCAACGGAATAACTTATAGGGATTGCACTGTTTATTAAGGTCTTATGTTCCAACGGAATAACTTATAAGGATTGTACTGTTTATTAAAGTTTTCCGTTTCCAACGGAATAAATTATAAGGATTGTACTGTTTATTAAGGTCTTCCGTTTCCAACGGAATAACTAATAGGAATTGTACTGTTTATTAATGTCTCCCGTTTCCAATGGAAGACATAATAGTGATTGTAATGTTTTTCTTTCTTTCTCTTTAAGGTTGTCTGTTTCTAACACTTTGTGAGATGATAGACCTATGTCTGTAGATGTGTTTAAACTATTTTGTTTTCTTCGTTGTAACTTCCGTTCGTCACCGGCAACACTTCAAAAATATTTTACGTATTTTATTTAATAGGTAATGTATTTTGCTTAAAATGAAAACATTAGTATAAATCTTTACGTATGTCATCATGTGATGTTAAATAAACAAAAAATTCTATTTCCGGTGAGATATCTCAATTAGCTCAGGTAGCTTTTTAAAAACAAATTTTGTACCCGCAAGATCCCAGAAACTGTAAGTGATCGAGATGCGCGAAACTTACATGGACAATAGACATTTGATTGAAGATGTGATAAACGGTTTTCATTTTGTCGAAGGCTTCATACAAAATGAAATTGTAAATGAGTTTAACTGTTTTTCTTTGATAGTTTTATTTAGTCTGATAAACAATAATGTGCGTTAGCAAATGTTAAGGAATCACTTTTATTTTCAACGAACACCCGTTTGTTCGTTTCCTGTCCCGAGACAAAAAAAAAACTTGTCTCCACATAATCTCAAAAACGGTAAATACTTATACAACTAATCTCAGTGGGATACTTGACCTATGCATGTACATATGTTTACACTATTTTGTTTCATTCGGCGTAACTTCCGGTTGTCACAAGAAGAACTCCGAAATTTGATTTTTTTTTAATTGTGATGAAGAGAATACTGTAGTAACAGAAGTATGTACTGATGTTGCAGAATGGATTTTGAGACAGTTTTATTTGTAAATAACACTTGATAAACAATCAGTTCTCCTTTGAAAATATAAAAATAGACACATTTATATATATATATATTTTTTAACTTGGTAGTTCTTATTGTGAAGCAATATATTTTTTCTTGTAAATATAAAAGTAACGCAAATCCAAATATACATGAATTAAATTATGTTATAATAATAAGGTCTTTGACCGAAAAATATCATAAAAAACTGTAGATATAACAAGTATGAAAGCTATTGCCAACATTATGTGATAAGCTGTAGTACTGTAGTATATATGGTAAAATTGTTTCTTTTTTGAGCTTTTTTTCTATTTTATTTTGAACTGTAATGGGTTTTTTTTTTATTTTGTTTTATCCTCTTTAAAGTATGTAAAACAGGGACACGTCACGTGCCTCACATATCTCTCTCAATTTACTTTCACTACATAAGGACTGTACTGTATAAATATCAATATAGTCAAAAGTTTTCCAATATGATTGTGTCATTTAATCTAGGAGATACTGTAAACGTATTATATTTAGCGTGTACGATATTTGGCGGAAATTAGTTTTTGAACACGTTGGCGTGGATTTGAATTAGCCTACTCCTGAATGTGACTATTCTAATACATAATTATATGAATGGCATTTAGCGGTGTACTTGATTTAGCGGAAGCCACATTCCACCAAAAGCGCTAAATAGAATACACAGCCAAATGTAGTACGTTTACAGTATGTCACATATATACATGTATGTGTTGTGGAGGTTGAAAAGTAAAAAAGCGAAGTCATCATCAGCATAATGCATCTTGCATACAGAAAGTCGGGAAGGGGGGTTCTTTACAGTATTGCAGTGTACTTGTTGGTTCGTTATAAATCTTATTAGTTATTAAGTTTATTTTAGACAAAATGCATCTGTCAGGTAAACAGCATTCGGTTTAATATGACGTCATTTGTGAATGACTGCAACATTGCATCCTCCAATAACTTGATTCAGCGATGCCATTTATCATTACCTTTTAATTAGAGTAGAGTTTCATGCATGGATGTTTTTTGTATATTTAGGAAACAATTTAGGAACTTCAATATCTAAATTTGAACAACGCAAAACGTATTGTGTCCTTTAATGTTGGTTGGAATAAAACAAACTGGTCTCTGCAATTATTTTTTTCTCAAACAAGTATTCAATATAGGTGTTGGCCGATAATGAGAGCAGTCTGAGTTTAAGTACAATGTACATTGGAAAAAAACATGATAATACAATGGCAGTATTATATTCTTAAATTACTTTGGAGTTTAAAAGGAGACTTGATCAAAGTTTATTAGAATCAATGACTCATACATGTACCTGTTGTCATAAATGTCATAAATATGTTTCAATAAAATTATCACTATAAGAGACTAAAAGCCATCTAGTGTGATGTTTCATGTGTATTGCACTTCAATCAGTAAAATTCAATAAAATTATCAAATATGTAAATAAATATTAAAACAAAATAGAGGCCAACAACTTTTGTAGGGGCCAAATTTAAGGCTGGGCCATTTGGGGTCAAGCCTTGAGACCAAAAGTCCTTATTCAAAAAAGCGTTTGTTTTTTGGTTTATTTTTGCCAGCTTTTATTTCAAAGAGCTGGCCACTTTGTTTATGGTTAAATCAACGAAGTCCAATTCCAAACCTATGCTCCCATGGTAACATTTTTAAGTTTACAAGAAAAAATTAAATTTAAAAGAAGCACCCCCCCCGTGTTTGGAAGCAGATAAAAAATATAGGAAAAAATTCAACAACCCCCCACCCCCCTAATTAGGATTTTGAAAACTGGCGAAAATGTTTTCCTTTTTTTCTTTTCGATTGTCCTGATTTCGGATTAAGCTGTCCTATCCTCTTTTAACAAACGATGCTACGTGCCTGTACTTGCACAACTTAATTGACATATAATGGCGGCGATACAGAGTTATCATACATAAATTTAGTTAATCGTGATAAATCCAAAATTCCGAATTTACACGCGAGTCGCTGTCTTATGTGTACCTGTAAGATTAATCAGATAGTGTGACGGTGTAATGTTTGGTTGTCAGACATTCATTGTAGCTATTAAAAAATCCGCTTTATTTGTCGAAGTCTTGGTTTTTTCTTTTAAAATTTTGCAATACGTAGTCATTAAGTTAGGTTTGTCATTATCTGCTATAATAATGGGGCCTATTTAGCAAAGCGGGGCATAATGCAAAAAGGAAGCGCATGCGAGCACATCATAAAGCATATACATCGGGGGGGGGGGGGGGGGGGGGTGGGGGCACAACCCTAAAAAGGTTTAGCGAAGGGGCTCCAAAGGCAAGCTGACAAGTACTTCAAGATAAACACAGACATCGCTTTGTTCAAAGTGATGTTATATATGTAAAAGGGTAAATCGGGAGGCTCATTCTTAGTTCTGTCTAATTTTCCATATGCTTTCGCTATCCCCTCCCCCCTCCCCCCTTTCCCGGACATTCGCAAAACATGAATACTACACGTATCGCCTTTAATTTCTATAATTTCTGTGTAGTTTATAAGTGAGTCAAAATTCTATGGGGGTCAGTTTTCAGCGTGTGGGGGGTTGTAGATATGCAGGTCTGGAATGTTTTTTTTACTGTAGAAAAAGGACTCTACTTGTCATAGAATATTGACCCTGGGTCAGTTTTCTCCGTAGAAATTCGACCCCCGCGTCAATATTCTACGGGGAACACTTTTCGTCGTTACACCGGAAATCCTATATACAATTTTGATTTTTACATAGAATTCATCTTAAAAACTACAATTATGATTGTTCAGCAAATTGAAAAAAAAATGAAAAGATTCATTTTCAATCATTCATACAATTTTGTATCATTAGAGGGTGCAACTGCAACGCTTAATGATATAAAGTTTGTATCATTAGCGGTTGAGGGTGTCGATATTTGCTTGTTTCATTAAGCGTTAAGGCTGCTGTGCATTTGTAACGCCTAATGATACAATTCTATCATTAAGCGGCGATTTATCATTAACGGTTAAAGATGTCAACTGTTAATGCAAGAATTTATAGCATTAAGCGTTGCAATTGCAACGCTTAATGCTATTTATATCATTAAGCGGCGTTGTATCATTAACGGTTGTTACCCCGCTTTGAATACGCCGAAGGAATTGATGCACTACTCATCTGCTTTACGATCCTTATTCTGATGACCGATCATGTACGTGTGTTAATTTAAAACTCATCGTTACCAAATTTGAACAGCATTGTTACAGTAAAAGTGTTTAGGCCTATATGATATGTCCGTTATAATTATTCCTTGAGTTGGAACAGCCAGCCTCGCCGTAAATGTTGATCGTTGATCGCAAGCAGACTAAATCGTGAGAATTAAGATCAATTCTATGTAAGAATCAAAATTTGGTGGCCACGCATAGTCACGGATTTTCCTCATACTTTACAATTTGATAGACTTTGATGAGTAAAAATGCCTAACACAATTTATTTGTTGCTATGTGGTCTCGTTGCCATTGTAACAGAGGGTAAAGATGTAAAAATGGCATTTTAATGCTTATTTGAGAACATACTGTGAGTAATGTACACAACTTGGGGTTTCCAGAGTAGAATATATTATTAAAAATAGTTGTCTTTTTTTTTAAAAAAAGAAAAACATTCACGGAGAAACGCATATTTATAGAGCGTTTCCATGGTTACTAAACAGAAATTAAGAAATATGTTTTCTTCATTTAATTTGAATAAAAAGATCAAATCTTGGATTTTTTAGTTAACGCTATTATGATTGTGCAATAAAGAATTTATATATGAAAAATTTGAACCGTTGCTATGGTAACAAGCTTAAATTTAAGCTAAATTATAATATTTTAAGGCATATTTGAATGGATATTATTCACCTAAAATGAATAAATATATAAAATCAATTGGTGAGAAAAAAATCTAATATGTTCTATACTTTAATGACATTCGAAAAAAATCTGACATTTTCTAAAAATAAATGCCGTTGCTATGGACTTTTCAAAAAGTAAGAATTTCTGTGTGATTTTTTACGGAACTTAATTTTCCTTAGCAACAACACTTCTCTGTTGCATAACAAAGCTTTTTGTGGTATGTTACAAAATTTTAGATATATTTTTACAAGTTCAAATAAAACAATTGCAAAACATTTCTAAAATCAGGAATTAAAGCATATCAAAATCATCTTTAATTTCTCAGTTTTTCCTATATTTTGGCCTTGTTGCCATAGCAACGGATGTCAATTTTCATAACACTAAAATATTGCATGGACATTGATTAGGATGTAAACATTTTATGGTTTCCCATTTCGGCTTTTAAAAAACCGCAAAAAACTTATTTCAAAAATTTGTAACGGTTTCCATGGTAACATTTAAAATTATTGGTTTCTCCATCAATTTTCTGATATAATTAAAGAATTGAAAATATGACAAAGGCTGTTTTATGTCTTTGATAATTTACATTAGTGGGCAAAACCTTCTATTATGGCTTCAATGTAGGTAAGTTTTGCTATTTTTCCATCTTTAGCCTCGGTTACCATGACAAGGGTTACCCCCAGCAACCAACTTTTAGTGGGTTTTTTGCGTTTTACACCTAGGTGTGTCTATGTATGAAATGTAAGGAAAATTGTTGACTATGCGTGGCCAGAACTTTTTATAAATCTTTGATTCTTACATAGAATTGATCTTAAGACGCTTAATTTTCTATTTAGTGAATTATATTAATGTATTGTTTATTTTTCGAGGTTAAACTTTTAATTGTTTATATTTGTATTAGTTGTATTTTTGTTTGCTGACAATTAAACAGTCACAACTTTACATTTTCTTTACATTGTTTATTTTGGAAATTACCGTTCTATAAATAGTGTTAAATCAGAACAGTTCAGAAAAGTAGATCCGGCAAAACTTTTATTGATGTAGGTATCAAAAATTTTTTTTGACCAATCAGAAGCGCCAAAATACTATCAAACTAACAAAAATTAAATGATACAGAATTGAACGTTTTCGCTTTTCTATAGATCCACATAAGGAAACACATTTGTAAATGTAAATATAGTGATATAACTGCCGTAGCTTTCAACACACTTAACAAACAACAAATATGTGGAATGTAAATGTTTTGAGATGATCCACACTGAAACGAGGCAGTAGAATGTCATAGTTTTTTTCATATAAGGTAGAGAGTGATATAACTCATCAATATTACAATTTCAGGAAAATCGCTATTGTAGAATTTATAAATTTGCTTCAAAGTGCGGAAAATCACAATTTCCTATATATTCCATTAGTAACTGTACCTGTATTTTAAGATGACCTCTATAAAAAGAACCAGAAAGTAGATTTTCTTGAACCTTTGAAAATACACTGTGTGTTACATATGGTAAAAAATAAAGAGTTTTGCTATTGTAGTTTTTACGCAAAAAACGCATATCACCTTCCTTTTAAAGAAGTTGTAGTCGCCTTAGAAAGCTTAATATATATAGAATATTTTGCTCTTCCTTTGTGAACTGTTAGTTAGTTTGCATATTTTAACTATACTTTGTCCCAAGTTTCTGCATCCACTATTTTTTGCGTAATATCTCAATAATCATAAATACATTTTATGCCAAAACTACATCCATCCACTAGAATGAAAAAAGGCCATATTATCTGTTTTGAATCGCCCCCTCTACCACTTTAGGTTTCAATACACAACCAAAAATAGAAAGTCTACGGGGATTTTGCATTGCAAAGACATGAAAGTACCCCGGATGATAACATTAAACAGTTGTGCGAGGTGTCCCGAGTACTTTCGAATGAAGAAAAGATGTAAACATCTTTTATTTTGAATCCCCGTACGTCTGTTTTCGTTCCTGTGAAATTCTCCGTGTAACAACAAATGATGTATCGATGAAGATATTTTGGATTTTTTTCCTTTTATCGATTTGAATTGTACCTTATTGACAGGTATGTTTATTTATATCTAAAATCATCAAAAAGAGATGGAAGCAATAACTTGGGACAGAGTATGATTTTTATGCACATTTGAAAAAAATCAGAGATATATTCTAATAAAAGCAAAAATTGCTGTTTTAGTTTTACTTGAGATCCATAAAGAAAACGATTATTGCAGGAAGAAACTATATAACAATCTTCATACGAGTATAAAAACATTTGATATTTATTATTTAAAGGTTAAATGGTCACAAAAGAAAACAAAAAGGAAGATTTCCATGTTTATTTTACACAAAATACATATTAAAATTGTTAATTGTTATGGAAGTTGGTGCTCAAACACAGTTTTATAAAGCTAACTATAAAGTGCGAAACATTAATGTTTTCTCAATCATAAACTTTTAAACTTTTAAAAAGACAAGCATACATGTATCAAAATCGCCATATGCATGCAGTATTTGACCAATTTGGTAGTACATACAAGTACAATTGAATATTCCTTTTGTATAACATGTCACATTTGTAATATGGATCGCCACTTTTCAAGAAGTCACAACTTCATGACATGACATGACGAAGATGGCTATAATCACTCATATCTTCGATGTCAGCAGAATTAGTGCATGCATGATCATAGTAATCTGCATCATCCCGTTTAACTTGCTCGTGTAGATGATTGTAAACGTCATCTTGTGTCTGCCCATTCCTTGGTTTGTGAATTGATTTTTCTTCAGAGCACGAGTATGGAGATATTTCTCGCTAAAGTTGGCGAAAAGTTATGAATAGATTTTCATGTTTTTACCGTTTACAATTTTGTTATAACATATTTTTGAATTGTTTAATCCAACTTCATAGCAAAATTTATAAAAAGAAAATAAAAAGAAAAAATATGAGCGGCGGAAAAGGTAAAAAAAGACGTTAATGCAAAACGAACAACTGATTTTTAAAAACATGCTAAAATACAATTTTGGAAAAGTTGTTGCTTTGGTGTTTAGCTCGTCTGTTTTGTATTTTAGCATGTTTTTAAAAATAAGTTTTGAATTAACGTTTTTTTTTTTACCCTTTCCGCCATCCGTAAAAAATGAGAAAAAAATAACCAAAACGAGTAAAAATTAAACGTAATTGTCATTCTGTACAAAATATATTCTTAAGTACAGAAATCATTCTTCTAAACAATTTTATATGGGCGTTTCATTTCTTTATCATAAGGGTTTGAATTACAAGTACATGTGTATACTACAAAATAGGATTTTTTAAAAATATTGCCCAGTTTGCTTTAAAAATGATATAATACAAAATTTCATTATTACCGTTTTATATTTAGTTTGGACGTTTTGGTTATGACTGTGGTCAACAATTTTTGCTGAACTTTCACCTTCAACAAATGTAACGTTAAGCTCCTCTCTTGAAATAAAAGTATATATGTTAATCATTACTGTCAACAATAAACAAACAACCCTTTAAAATAAATTTAATTGTGATAACTGACCGTTTATTGACATGTTTTTTTGATCGCCTGGAAATAATCATAACAGCGACTGTTGTAAGGATCACGCCGAGAATTAATCCACCAAATAAAGCTCCCAGTATAGGTCCTATGTTTGATTTTTCTATGTATCAAGTATATGTAGTATATGAAATTAATACGATAGACTAAATACACATATGCAAGTAGAGGCTAGTCAAGGTAATACGTTTCTCACCAAAAGGAGTTTAGAATTACTTCTTTATATATAATTTAGATATAAAACTTCTAATTTTTGGGGATGGGGTGAACTTTCTTTGTGTAGAGTTAAGAGAGCATGATAAATTTGCCAGATCATTGAAAGAAGGAAGAAAGAAACTAATTTGTATATGGCAACATTTGCTATCGTGTTGGCCATATCTATCCTTTCCAGATTTCGAATATATCAAAAGAGATGCCAAAATGTAATTTGTGTCACTGTTTACAAAGAATTTTGCTTTAAAATCACAGATTTTACGTACAATAATACTGCACTACACTGTAAGGGTAAATGATTTTTTAAAGGATAAATCGTATTGGTTACCTTGCGGATGTTGAAGAGAACTAGGAAGGGTACTTTTCTGGCCTACAAAGAAACTAAATCGTGTTGGTACTGGAATTTGAAAAAAAGCTCACCAATATATTAAAACAATGTTCCACTCAAAAAGAGCATAAAAATCCTTTTGAGAAATAATAAGCATGAACTCTTATATAAAATTTGTCTGTCTGATCTAAACCAATACCCAATTTGTAATGTCATCATATGCATTTTATTCATTATAGGTGTTAGTTATATAAAAATGTTCGGTTACTTTGCCCAAACATTCACTAAACGAATGGAGGGGGGAATCGATACGTTTCAATTAGGAATGAAATTTTGCATCTTTTTGTTTGATTTTTATAAATAAAGTTAACTAGATTAATGAACAAAAATCCGGTTTGAATTACATGTATACACATGAAAATAATCGACATTTGATGCTTAGAATGCATTTTTCTTGACTATTTAGAATAAATAAAAGATTTTATTGCGAATTTGATTTTTTTTAATGGTGCCATACTTCTCTAAATCAATTTAGGAAAGAAAGTACACAGTATCCAAGTTGCGAACAAGATTTGTAAAATATCTAATCTAAGATGGCATACTTTGAACACAATCAGTGGAGTTCTTAGCAGTGTATCCTTTGAAACAAGAACATTTTCCACCAAGACAACTGGCGTACGGTGACCCTGCACATTGTTCACTCAAGGAGCAGGACTGGTTCAAAGCAAGGTTTCCTATCCAAAACAATAAATGGGAAATTTAGTTCAATATATTGTTACAAATTAAACAATTCTGAAATTCATTATATTTAAGGCTAGACGTGATCAAAAAATTAAAAAGAATTTTATTCTGTGCGTCTACTTTGTTGCAATGAACTTTCGAAATAAGTCAATGGTTTAGCATTTTGTTTTTATTGAATGTCTATTCAAAAGTAACGATGTTTTATAAATGTTTATATATTTAAATTGTTATGTACAAAACAAGCTTGACTGCTTATTACATGCAGAAGAAAATATACCATATAGGCCTACTAGTAATTCTTAATTGATCCTTTTAACCTATCGGAATTAACCTTTGTGCATTTCAGGAGGCTGTGTGGTCAACAAATAACCAATGACATGTATCTAAAATATGTAATAATTAAACATGATTTGTTAAGCTTTACACTTTTGTTTATCAAAGAAAAGTTCCATAATTTTTAGCTTTTGAATTTGTATTTTCCTATATCTTTCTACTGAACTCTTCTTTTAAAGGAGATCAATACCGTCCAAAAAGACCACGATTATCCAGCCATTTTAAATCCAAAGTCAGTACAGGGTTTTTTCCCGCTAAATCTTTAAAGTTCAGTGTTGCAGCATGACAAATACCTTTCAATGATCTTATTGCAGGCAGTGAAAAAGAATGATTCATAATTGTCACTCATTTTCATTAAAATGTTGTTGTGATGAAACACTTAAATATATCAATTTGGATAAAAATGCATCCTACTTAAAATTGTTAAAACTACTGTCAAAGATTTTCAAATTAAAATTTTGTCTATAAATGAAAAAAAGACAATAACAAATCGTCAACTATCTCAAAAATCCATAAAACGAAATACAAATTCAAACCAGAGCAACACGGACCTCCATAAAGATAGAGGTAGGATCAGGTGCCTAGGAGGAGTGAGCATTCTCTGCTGACCGGTCACACCCGTCGTTGCTCTTTGTCGTAATCGGGTAAAAACGGGAAAATCCGTAGACAATTAGGTGATTAATTATGGCCTAAGAATTAGTATGAAAAACGTCAGTCAGCATGCGACCCAGTTGAATATTGTATTTGCTGACAAGGTCGTTGTGTCGACCATAGAACTTACAAAAAGATGACTTCAAACGAGACTGTTGATATCCTGTTTTATCAACTTGTTTTTCAGTAGCTTGCCTCGCTTTAGAAACTGTTCATACAAAGAGCATGCCCTTGCGTATCGAATTAACTGAGAGACAAAAACACCATATGCAGATGATTAAGGTATATTGCTACATAAGTATGGAAAATTGACAATAGAAAAATTGAAGTCATCGATATCGCGTTTAGCATAAAGTTTTGTTGTTAGGTTACCATCAATGTCCATTTCCAGTAAAATATCCAAATATGAAACAGATGACGCAGAATATGTGGTATCTTTTATTTCATATCGAGTCGACGTAAGTATGGAAATAACAATTGTTAATTGATAATACGTCGTCGATATACCTGAATGTTGAGTTGAAGGCGACAGCGATTATTTTTTTCACGTACAAGTTTTTGAATAAATTCTGCTTCATAAGAATACAAAAATAGGTCTGCTAACAATGGGGCACAATTGGTACTCATGGGAATTCCAACAGAAATACATTATAATTAACATTATAGAGCTAAAAAGTATGTACATCCGTAACTTCTGTACTCTTAGGTCATAATCAGAAGAAAGTTAATTTAGAAAAGAAACACATTGTTTTAAATAACAAACATCTATATTGAACGTATTGCTTGGATTTCTTTGAAAGCATTTCAAGCGTACCTTCATGGCACTCAAGATTAAATAAAACAAATCCAGCTCTACAAGCACATTTTCCGCTAAAGCATACTCCCGAATTTGCGCTTCCTTTGCATTGTTCGTCATGCATGCAGTATCCACCGACTGGAACCTTGACTAAAATAAAACAATGCATGTTAACACAGTCGTTACTACTTAATCTTAATATGACTCATAGGCACTGAAACTTTTTTTAATTTAAGGAATCTGAATTCTTTTATATTAATCTTAGAATATTTAAATAGCAAATCAAAACTTCTGGAACCGATGCAACACATAGACATACATGTAATTATTTATTTTTAAAAATACTAGTAAACAAACGAAGTCTTTAATGTCGATGTTTTTTTTTTGTAGACTATAAGCCCATTATGATATATAGCATAGTGAATATTGAATAACCAAATAGCCATTTTTAACATAATATCTATGTTAGATATAGATTTGTATTTGTCAGTAGTTTGAGCAGACAGTTTTTTTTTATGAATATTCAGCAGTAACCATGCGGGCATTGCTTCAATTTATCGACGAAAAAGTCTGCAGCATTGCGTTTATCTCTCGATAGACGTTAGATATTTAAAGTAATCCGCATACGGTCGGTCGTCCATTAGCCAATTTGTAAAAATATCCACCAAGGACAGTGAAGCCTCGGTCGAAATTCGGTCGTCAATCAGTGTCTGCCCGCTGACATTTAAGAAAAATTCCTAATGCCTTTATGTCGACCTACCAACGACAGACATAAGATTTGTTTGCCAATGGTCGGACGTTGATCGATGGTTTCCCGACGGACTATTTAACGACTGGTTCAACTGAAGAATCGGCCACCGACGCAGAAAAAATATAACTTGGACCGAAAATCGGTCGGCTGACAAAAAAGAGGTCGATATCGACCAAGACGACGGCTGTTAAACTGCCAACTGTCGCCCGGTAAAATCCCAATATTTTTTGCCTCAAAAACCTCGGCCGTTGGTCGCTTTTGGAAATGTGACTGGAACACTATGCCGGATAATTATGCCAGTACCATTTTAGCACCCGCTAAAGATGCAGTTTCGTAAAAATCTATATATACCAAATGATAGACTTATTGTCTAGAGAGTATATAACCACTTTTGTTTTTAGTGTGTTATTACCTGACATAAATATCTTTAAAAATTAATATCCCATATGTTAATAATTCCCCCAGGAAAAAAAATTCCAAAAGGAAATATTGAAAATCCTATAGGAGTTGTATTTCCTATAGGAGAAAGGATTTCCTGTATTTGATTTGATTTGGACATATAGTTTCCCTATAGGAAATTAAGATTTCCTATCGGATTTTCAAATCCTATGGGAGTGTTGTTCAAATCCTATCGGAATTTAAATTCCTATTGGAAGTTCTTTTATTCCGGTAGGAAATTTTAAATAACCTATAGGAAAACTCTTTTTCCTATGGGATTATATTCCTGTAGGAATTTTTTTAAGGTAAATATCTCACCTGACAGGTGAGATACCTAAACAACATAGGTGGTTTTAAACTATTTAAGCAATGGTCTATCATATGGCATTTTTGAATTTTTCGATACATGCAGCTTAGACGGGTGCAAAAATGTCACCTTGGCACTGGCATAATTATCCGGCACAGTATTCTGGGGTTTAAAGGAAGAGAGAGGAAAGTTAATAAACGTTTCAGTCAATGAAAATACATCAAGTTAAAGTTAATGATTCATTGATTTTTTTATAATATTTCATGTACTTACCTGTATTCCATTTTGGACAATAAATTACCATGTCCAGAATATTATGATTGTCTTTTTGGTCTGCACATGGGGAATACTCGTAGCTGTAACTATCAACTGTTATATCTACATACCATAAGGTATTCCTCACATCATTTACACCTTTTATCTCAACATCGCATTTTGTTTGACATGTAGTTTTTTCTATGAAAAAAAAAATGTTTTTGAAATTCATATAATTAATTCATTATACACTAACAACATTGAATCAGTTTCAGACTTTATATAAATTTGATATGAACTAGGTTTTTAAAATCAGACTGGCGAGTTTGTAAACTGACTAAGCAGAAACAGTGTTTTGATCAAATTGTTTCCAGACCCCTCCTCAATATTTTGTCAATATTATGTTCCTAATAAGATATCTTCCCTAACTTTAATGCCGGATAACTCTGTAGTGGTAAAATTTCTAAATCAGGAATTTTTGAGATAAATTTAAAATGGAAAAAAGATCATGTGCTGAAGTGTGTTTATGGTTAATTCTAGATCTGGTGTGTATTAATGTTAACATAAGTTTTTATACACATGGCCATGCCCCCTATATACAGCCTTACTCTGAGCAAACTTATATAATGATAGCATTGTGTTATTCATGCAAATTGATACAACTATCGCATGTTGTATTAGAGGGAAACTCTGAACAAACGAAGAACTGCATTTCACTCTTACGCGTTTCGATCCTATGCTGATCGATAAAGGCACCCGCCTCTTAAACTATAATAACTTATAATCCGTATTAGGTACACAAAGCGTTCTTTTGTCAGGCTAGTTTTACTACCTTTTGGCAGTTATTTTTTCTGAATCTATTTTTTTCTTCCCATGACCAATGATGAAGGTCAAATTATGCGATTATATTTTAATTTTAAATTGAAATTTGTATTAATTAATTATAATTAATACACTGGACCTAGCTTTGCAAGGATGGATGTACAATTGTATTACTTACTTTATTTCGCTGAAATTCCGTTTGACGGTCAAAAAGTCCGTCCCAGAATATTGATTACTAATGGTTAGTTCATATTTTATAAACTGTATGCGTAAGAAGAAACCAAAATGAATTCTCAAAAACACTTACTGTCTTCTAATATTTGCTTTGCGTTTTCTATATCGAAATTACATCTGTGTTCTCCATAGACAAATGCAATAGCATCCTCTAAACACAGACGCCTGAGGAAAAAAATATTTATCAGTATAGTATTTATTTTAGAGTGTGCTCTGTTTGCAAGGAATTTCATTATTTAGAAGTCGTATACTACATGTCATTTGTTCCTCACCCATGAATGTCATTAGCTGTTGATTCGTATAACACAATCAAAATTGAATCTGAAAAAAATGTAAATGACTTACATTGGATATGACATTTCAATTGTATATGATAAAATGATCTTGTTTTATAATAAATAGTATGGCAATCACAAATCAGAGAATCGCTGCTCATAAAGTAATATTCGACAGAGAAAATAAGAGCTAGAAACAGGTATGCATAAGGTCTCTCAGCAATCAGGAACGATCTTTTTTAAATGAATTTTCAAGTTCGAGACTCGTTCTATTATTATTTTTTGTTTTGCCTACAGTTATTTTATGCTTTTCAAGGCGACCTGAACATTTGACCATAAATACCTTTGATCAAGGTGCTGAGATAAGTTCAATAATTCAATAAAGCAAACATTTCGGATAACATTGTTCGTTTATTGGATGATCTCTAGCATAAGTGGCACATGACTTTAGTTACACGTAAGACAAACTATGAAGATAGGTTACACATGAATTCTTAATGCACCGCCACTTGCCCCATTTTGTGTTTTAATATGATTATAAATGTTGGTGTTGTTGAAAGCTCTACTAAGACCCTAGATTTAAGATGTACGCACGTGGCTTTAACTCAGGTCATTGATATTTTAACAATGATGATAGTGGTGGATTCAGGATTTGTAGAAAGGGAGTCAAAAAACAAAGGGTTTGGGTACCGCCTTGAGGCTCTAAGTGGGTAGAGGGCAAAGCCCTGCTGGGGGGTTATTTTTTTTTAAATTTTAATCACTGTAGGGTACGAGCCTTCCGGCCTTCTTTAAATATATAAGTGGATATTGAGTCTTTGTTTTGGCATTTGATTTCCCAAAAAGTTTCATGTATGTCTCTTAGTCGTTAAATAAGAAAGACATACAAAATTACCTTTCTTTATATTGCTTTCTTTTGCTTATTTTGATGGTGGAGAAGTTCTTAAAAACATGAACAACCTTTGGGTAACACGTGGCGTTCCTGAAGAGCCCAAACATAGCTTGAAAAATAATAGCTTATTAGTCCTTCAATATACTTGCCGTGGTCATCAGTTAATGAGAATTTCAAAGAAAACGGAATAACTACCATTAACCCTTTACTAGACACTCGCACCGGGGGGTGGGGGGGAGAGTTGGGGGTTAAGATAATAACGGGAAAAATGGTCCCTGATACACCTAGCATAAGTCATAAAGGATTCTCCCTTAACTCAACTACGCATACGTAAATATTTGTTGTATAAATGGTCATTAAAAATAAATAAACAAAAGATTAACAAGACAGACATGAAAGACTAATAAATATTGCCCTTATACTTACAAACAGTATAACCCAACACGATCGCCATGATAACATATATTCCTCTGTTTTTAAATTACTTCATGTTACGTCGTAGGCGACATACAAAAGCTAAAGTGTTATATAACAAATAATGAGGGTTGCAAATCTTGTTAGAGGATATGCGTCGTATATTGCACAAAACTTCTTGTTCAAAACTGAGGTTTTTTGTGTCTTTTATATCGAAATGGATAAAATGTGTGTGTGCGCGTGTAAACTTCATACGACGAATTTTGTCAATAGCTGACTTGTCCGTTGTTTCTTCTGTTGTGCAATTTAATTTGTTTTTCCTATTTACAACTAAGTAATTCAAAGAGAATATATACAAAAGAATAATCTGAGAAAAAATACCGTGAAGACAATATACCATGTTACAAGTTACAAAAGTTAAAAATTATTAAAATTATTGTCTCATTTTAAGATATAACAATCAAGTATTGATTATCATTTACAATCATTGTGAATTACACAAACGAATTTTTTTTCAAAGCTCATAAATTGATCAATGTTGGTACTTTAGATCAAACTGAAACGCCTGTCGGAAAAGATAAATTACAAAAGAAATAAACGACCAAAACAGATTCGTTTTACAACTTTTTATCACAAGCATCCAGCCTTTTAACTATATTAAAAATGGTATAATATAAGTCCACAAAATGATCCTAGTGATTTTGACCTCTGTCATATGCATGCTTACACAACTTTCTCGGAGTACGTTTGCAGTACCCACCCCCCCCCCTTAAAAAAATTTAAAGTATTACCATTCCTAAATATTTTCCGAAAAGAAAAAGTTTCTAGAAAAAAAACCACCCTTAACACCGAAATTAATACATTTTCTTTAACAGAAAGGTGGGAACAAAAATAGACGATTAGAAAGGAATTAATAAATATTGAAATACCTATAGATCGTAGAGAAGCGGTAGAGAATGCCCAACACACTTACAAGCGCGCTAAGATATAAGTATATATATTTTCTATCTACGGAATCGGAGGAGATAGCCAAAGACAAATCATAATTTAACAGAAGGATTATTTTTAAAAATACAATGCTTCACACAAAAACACTGTTGTAAGGCTAAGCGAAAAATTGTGCACATGTTTTTTATAATGAATTATTGATTAAGTATGATAGTTTTCATTCGTAAACATGACTGGTTTTTTTTTTAAATCTGATTACCATTTTTTATAGAATTGGACATAATAGTTTAAAATTTAAAAAGTATAAATAGTGTCTTTGTTTTCAATCATACAACTAACTGGTAACATCAAAGCATCTTGATGTGATTTTTAACTTTTAAATTTTGTCAAGATATTTTGTAACCCTTAATTCAATAATTTACAAAAATGTAACATTATTCAAATATATAACACTGGTCCGCAAAATTCACCTTTGATAATTTGTTAAAATCAGATATCTAGACAGGCTTTCCCCGTACATATCAGAACAGTTTGAAATCTTTATTAAAAATATAATGTGGTATCAGATTAGAAAAATTCATTATTCTTCATTTGTGTCGCCTCTTCACAATTATATATAAGTATAACTGTTTTATTTCTCATCGATGTATTTTTTAATTTGAATGGAATTTTACAAAAAGTTTTTTAAGATACTTACATCTCCATCTTCACTTAATAAAATCAATGTTTGGATTTTTTTGTTTATGTAGATAAAAGGTAAATCAAACATGCAATGATTTTAGGGATAAAATATCGTGAAAGATAAATGTGGTAAGCACTTTCGCATTGCATTTCTTCTGAAAGAAAATGATTGCAATTAACAGAAGGGAGTACTTCACGGAATTTGGAGTTAGATACCATGTGTTAATAATATTTATTAGGGTTAACTTTTATTACAGAATTAAACACATGCTGCTAAAATGCATCTATAAATTGATATCTGTCAATTCGAAAATATCCGGATTCTATTATCTAAATATTCATTATTTTCAGACCCATTTATAAACTTCAAATTGTTTCTAATTTTTAAATGTGTTTAAAATAACGTTTTGAATAATTATGTTTATCTGATTTTTTTTAACAAAGCGCTGAGAAGGAGGAGCATTAACAATAATTGCACATTTCAGTCCGGTAAGAACAAAACCTACCATCAAGATTTATTTTTTGGTACTGTTTATTTTACAGAGTGTGATTATCTAGATCACCAGTTTATATTACATAGTACGATTATCTAGATCACCAGACTGTGGTTTTCAGAATCCATACCAACACTCTCTGAAACTGATTTCGAAGTACACAATAAATAACGTTTGCTTTTAAGCGCGTTTTAAAAGAGTTTGTTTAAAAATGGTTTTGTTCAATAAGTCATCGTTGCCCAATTGATAAAAAGATAGTTATGTAAATTTTACTTTACGTATCATCATAACAGTCACTTGATCCAAGGAGCCGGTGGTTGCATAGTGCCCTTTCCCCCTAGACATCTCTCCCCCCCCCCCCCCGAAAAAATGACTGTTACCTGTTTCCTATCTGCTTCGTGCCTTGTGGAGCATAAGGCATCAACAGAACGCCCCAATCAATCTCTGTCCGGAGCCGCAACCCTCGCTTCTGCCCAGAATCTCGATCCACTATCCTCTCTCTCCTTCTCGACTGTTCTTCTCCATGTTCTTTTGGGTCTTCCTCTCTTTCCTCTGCCTTCAGGTGTCCAGGAAAGGGCTATGTTGCAATCGTTGTTGTGGTCTTTTCTGAGGATATGGCCTATGGATTTCCATCTTCTGTATTTAATTTCTTGGCTCAGTGGTCTCATGTTCGTGTAGTACTTCTTGTGTCGTTATCTTTGCCATTTGATCTTGAGAATTCGTCGTATGCTGTTATTCTGAAAGACATCTATTCTTTTTTCGTCCCCTTTGTTCATCTTCCATGTTTCACACCCGTACATTAGCTCTGAAGTGACTAGTGTTTTATATAATCTTATTTTTGTTTTCTTGCTGATGTTGTTGGAGTTCCATATCTTCTTAAGTTTTGTAAAGGTTGATCTTGCTTTTGAAACTCTACCTCTCATATCCCCATGCCTCATCCTTGTTTTGAAACAGTTGCACCAAGGTATACAACTTTGTTTACATCTTCTAATTCTATGTTGCTTCTCTTTATCGATTGGTTTTGTTTTTGGTTTATTCTCATGATCTTACTTTTGTTGGCAATTATCTTTAACCATATTCTTTTCGCAGTTTGCTATAATTTTCAGTTTTTTCCTTGGATGTGCCTTTGGGTTGAGATTAATAACGCAATGTCATTGACAAAATCCAAGTCATCAAGCTTTGATGTGAAGTTCAATCTGATGCTTCTTTCTCCATCTACTACTGTCTTTCTCATCACCAAGTCCAGCGCAACAAGGAACAAAAATCCAGGCATGTTACAGCCCTGTTTGCACTGCTGGCTCTAAAAAGTACTGAAAGTGCCATTTTTACTGATAATTTCCTATATTTACTGATATTGTACTGTTATTGCTGAGAATTGCCGATATTTACTGATAATTTTACTGTTGTTACTGATAATTGATGTGTGTTCTGATATTTACTGATATTTACTGACGTTTTTGCTGTGTGTTCTGATAATAACTGATATTTACTGAGATTTACTGTTGGTACTGAGAATTGCTGATAATTACTGATAATATTTTTAAAAGCCCACAACATTGTGATTTAATTATCAAAAAACACATAATTCAGATTTAAACGACTCCACAAGAATATTTAATTTCTAAATTTGGTGGACAATTTTTTTTCAACAATTGAAAAAAAATACATATTTCTTAATTGATGATTTTTTTTTTCCACAATAGAGAATCGAAAATACCTAATCCGGACTTCAAAATATCTTTGAAGTGTTACTTCACAGAAAGATTAGCGAGGTAGTATCTGTGTATAGTATACATACTTTCAGCGGATAAAGAGGTGTGAATGTCGCAATCATCAACCTTGTAAATTGTCAGCCTGACACCTTGTGTGAAACATTACGTCATATCCGTAAAGAGGCGTCCATTATTTTAAAAATTTTGTTAAAATGAGTATTTTTTTGACAACAATATGAAAAAAAACCTAATAATTTTTATATTCATCTTTTTAGTTGCGCTTAATTCAAATAAAGTTGAATATAATATTTAATATTCTCTCTCTCTCTCTCTCTCTCTCTCTCTCTCTCTCTCTCTCTCTCTCTCTCATATATTATATAGTCCTAGAATTTGAGTTTACGAGTCAGAATGGAATAATGACATTAGCACGATAAAGTCCTAATACAGCACCACAACCGCCATTTCAAACACAGATTTAAATGTAAACGTTTGTTAGACTACACGGTTTATAATCTCTCTCTATTTCTCTCTCTCTCTCTCTCTCTCTCTCTCTCTCTCTCTCTTTCTCTTTCTCTCTTTCTTCCTCTCTCGCTCGCATATATTATTTAGTCCTAGAATTTGAGTTTTCAAGTCAGAATGGAATAATGGCATTAGCACGATAAAGTCCCATTACAGCATCACAACCGCCATTTCAAACACAGGTTTGAATATAAGCTTTTTTAGACTTTACAGTTTACTCTCTCTCTCTCTCTCTCTCTCTCTCTCTCATAGATTATCTACTAAACGGTATTTTTAGGCGTCAAGAAAGAATGACATAAGCACGATATAGTCCCATCACGGCATCACTACCGCCAGTTCCAACAGAGATTAAGTTGTAAACCTTTCTTTCTTTCTTTCTTTCTTTCTCTTTCTCTTTCCCCTAGCGTTTATGGCATTGTAATTATAATTGTCTTATTTCTAAACACATTTAAAAGTAATAAAGATTCAAAAAGTAAGGATTGGGAAATTGGCTTAATCTAATACAACCTATCTTTGATTTTAAACCTTAGATTTCTTATTTAAAAATTAATTGTACCGTTTAAATTAAATGTCATCGATAAATTTTTATATCCATAATACATACCACAATAGGCGTTAACATGAATACTTTATATATTTAGCTCGTCATATGGTTTATACGGAGTTTCATTTACACAAAATTTCAACAAAGATGCCTGTCTATAAAAAATGGTGTTTATTTACATGTTCTATCATAATGGTGTTTTAACCTGCTCTCTCTCTCTCTCTCTCTCTCTCTCTCTCTCTCTCTCTTACAAATACTTGATTTAATGTACATTATATAACATAGCGGTTACATGTACATTCACAGGACAGGGTGTTTAGTCTGAGCGTTGTCTGTTAGTTCTGAGGATTTTCCTGATCCCAGACACACACAAGAATTTGTTGTCCATGCCTTTTAGCGTGTGTTTTAACTATATAAACGTTGATATATCAAAGAAAATCAGTTGAATTGTGTCCTTGTTTCAAAATTAGGACCGAATGTACATATAATCGCTTGTCATATTACCGCATACTACATACATTGTACTAGTGCATAAATCAAGTATTTGTGTGTGTGTGTGAGAGAGAGAGAGAGAGAGAGAGAGAGAGAGGAGTTAGCAGGTTAAAACACCATTATGATAGAACATGTGAATAAACACCATTTTTTATAGACTGGTGTGAAAACTGGCCACCTGTTTATATGTCTTGTAGCCTCATAATAAACAGATGTAAATGGCAGGGAAATACACCGTGAAACAAAAGTGTTTGCTTTTATTTTAAAAACAAAATTAGTGATTATGGCCGGGATAAAAAAACATCTTAAGTTTATAATTATTTAACATGGTCCAATACATGAAGTGATCGCTCAAAATTGGGAATCCTTAGATGTATTTATCAATTACATATAGAGGTTAAAATCTTCATAAAAAGATTCTTAAGCATGGATTGTTCTTGACATAACATTGTAGTATCAAGTGGATTTGCGCGCGGGAAAGGGTAAAAAAAGCCATTCTATAATTTCTAGACTACATGAAAAAATGACAATAACAATCCGTCAACCATCTCAAAAATCCATAAAACGAAATACAAATTTAAAGCAGAGCAACACGGACCTCCAAAAAGATGGAGGTAGGATCAGGTGCCTAGGAGGAGTGAGCATCCTCTGCTGACCGGTCACACCCGCCGTGTGCTCTTTGTTGTAATCGGGAAAAGACGGAAAAGTCCGTAGACAATTGGGTGATTAATTATGGTCTAACAATCAGTATGAAAAACGTCAGTCAGCATGCGACGTGCTGAATTGTGTTAGTCAGCTAAAAAAAATCTTGGAACAGGAACTTAAAAAAACATACATGAAAATAAATAAGCAGATTATAAGAAAAATAATCAAACCTAATTTTTCTTGGTTGTAAAAGAGAAGTTGCTGTTGATAAAATCAACGAAAACTTAGATCTTTCATTTTTTTTCTTTTAAGAAAATGCCACTTATTTGTTTTTTGTTAAATTGGAATAATGTTCTAACAATTTGCATGTAATTTAATCCTTGAAAATGCCAAGGCTCTTGAAAAATATTCTTAGTAATTATCAGCAATTCTCAGTACAATCAGTAAATCTCAGTAAATATCAGTAATTATCCGAAGACACAGCAAAAACAACAGTAAATATCAGTAAATATCAGAACCAACAGCAATTATCAGTAACAACAGTAAAATTATCAGTAAATATCAGCAATTCTCAGCAATAACAGTACAATATCAGTAAATATCAGAAATTATCGGTAAAAAATGGCACTTTCAGTACTTTTTAGAGCCAGTAGTGTTGACTCCAGTCTTTATTTCAAACCAGTCCGATCTTTCACGTCCATCTCTCACAGCACAGTTGAATCCGTCATAAAATTGCTTCAATATTTTAGGGATGTTTGGTGGTATTCCATAGCTTTTCAGGATGTTCCATAAACTTTCTCTATTTATTGAGTCGAATGCTTTTCCGAAGTCAATAAAGTTGATATATAAAGTAGCTTGCCATTCATTCACTTGTTCAATGATTTTACGAAGGAAGAATATTTGTTCTGTTGTCCCTCTGCCCGACCTAAAACCTGCCTGTTCTTTTCTTAGTTTATCATCTTTACCATCTGTTATTCTATCTATCAGTATCGTTCCAAGAATCTTGCTCATCACTGGTAATAAAGTGATCCCTCTTCAATTTTTGCATTCATTTAGATTTCCATTCTTTGGCAATTTGATTATCAGGTCTTTTTTTACAGTTTGATGGTATTTGATCGTTATTCAAAATGTTGCTGAACAGTTTTTTGATTTTATTAGAGCTCAATTTGACATCTGCTTTTAAAAATTCTGCAGAAATGTTGTCAATTTCAGGTGATTTTCCATTCTTTAATTTTCTAATTGCATTTCTGATCTCTAGTATGGATGGTTCTTCGCAGTTGATCTCACATATCTCATTTATCTCTTCAACATCAACAGGATTGTCTGGTACCTCTATGTTCAATTGTTCAATACATTAAAAACTGCTGTTTCCATCTTTCTTGTTGTTCTGTATTACTTGTAAAAAGTCGTCCCATTTCATCGAAAAAGCCTGCCTTTTGTTTTGGTTTTTCATTCCTTATCATTTTGGTGATGTTATATAGTGTTTTCATATTTTGCATGTTTGCAGCATTTTCGCCTCATCTAGGATTTTATTAATCCATTGTCTTTTGTCTTGTCGTGTCTGCTTCTTAACTTTTCTATCTTTTGCTCTGTACTGTTCTTTTATATGAACTTTCCTTCTCTCTGATCTTGTCTCTCTCATTTTTCTGTGTAAACAAGCTCTCTCGTCCATGACGTTTCACTCATCCAGGGTCTTTTCTTCTTTTTCCAAGTACTTCTTCTGCAGCTTCATTGTATGTCCACTCTATATTGTTACAAATTTGGAATTTGTACTCGAGCTGGTATTTTCATCGCTGTCCAATAGATTTTCTAGTACATATACTTGTTGGTGGCTGAGACATTAATTTTTTTTCTATATGATGTTATTTTAAGTTTTTCAGTGTCAAATCTCTTGTTTTGGCATTTGTGTGCTTGTTTCGGCGCTTTCTTTAGTTTAAGTTTTAAGTTGGAACGAACGAGATAGTGATTGCTTCCAATATCAGCCGGCGTAGTACTCTTGTGTCCAGTATAGAGTTTTTGAATCTTCTGTTCACAAGCGTGTGATCCATCTGATTTCAACTCCTTCCGTCTGGAGATATCCATGTTACCTTATTAATCTTTTTATGTGGGAACATTGATCCAGTTATCACTAGGGAAAATGCCTATATAGTAGTATTTCCCAGAGACAAAATGGCTATATAGTAGATTTCCCCCAACAAAAAGATGGCTAAAAAGTAATATTCTCCCTCCTATAGCCAGGTTACCATCCCCCATCCCCGGAAGCTTGCTATATATCTATATACTATAGATTTTTCCTCTTTCTTCCATTTCGGTTATTCGTGGCAATAAAATGTATTTCAAAAAGCATTAAGAACATAATGAAAGGTAATAAATGCATAGCTCCTTTCAAAAATTACTCGGCAAATTTTGACTAAATTTGATGTGTATCTTTTGAAGAAAAAAGGGGTTGAATATTGCAAAATTAATTACCTCCTCCATCCTCCAAAGGTCATTCATTTAAGGTAGAAAATGTAAAACTTCATGATTTTCAAAACTTAACTCTCTACTTCTGGATATCCTGGGACCGGATGCAATAAAAGGATAAGAAACTACAGACAACTTCGCTCCGATGTGAGGGATTTATAAGCGAGGGTAAGGAGTACTATTGATAATGTAATAAAAGGAATAAAAATTTAGGTTTTCAAATATTTACATATTATGAAAAACATCTAGCGGATTGTTATATTTTGGCAAACAAATTATAATCATCGCAATTTGTTTTACAATGTAAACAATTTGTAAGAAAATGAAATGGCTTTTTCCAACCAAAATTAAGTTAGTTTCTTGGTGGAAATGCACATGGTCTGTCAAAACCACAAGTAAATAAAGTCTTTTAAATTTAAAATTGGGCTTCATGCAACCTTATTAGGTTACAAAAAATTGCATAATGTGTCACCCCTTCCATCTTCAAAAGGCATAAGGTATAAGGTATAAGTAAGTATAAATAACCTTACATGTATGTCATAATTCACTGTACGCTAGTTTAGGCTTTATTTTAATTTGAAAGTTTAACCTATTCACATCCAACTGCACTACATTATGTAACTTACTACATTTTTAAAAATATAAGCTTGTCACTGTATAAAATTTCAAGTATTAAGACAGTTCAAGAAAAAGATTGTCCATAAGTTATGTTAATCTTTAGTAAAGTCGGTCTAAAATTAGGATTTTATTGTCAATTCATAAAAAAGCACAATTTTATTAGAAAAAAGAGAGGAAAGATAAAACATAACTTATATTAGAAAAAAAAAATATTTTTTGCATTTTTTTACTTCAAGTGTGGTTTTGTCTTGTAGTTTTTTTTTTGTCTGAAGGTTTTACATTTCTTAATTAAATAAGGATGTTTTCTCTTTCTTTATAGTTGGGCATCTTATAAATTTTTGGGGGTTTGTTAGAATCTTGTGCGCGAGTAATGCATACATAAAGGTTTCTCTTCTTATTTAAATGAAAGATAAATTTATTATAATTTTTTTCAACAGAAAAAATAAGGAAAATGTTGTTTTAAAAACATGACTTAAAAACATAAAAGAATTATTACGTTTATCGCGGACGTCCTTTTGTGACGTAGATAACGTACACTCTATATGACTGTACGTGTTACAATTACATGTACACCAATCACAAACTCGAAAAACATAATTTGATTGAAAATGAGAAAGTACTTCTTGTTTATCGTAAAACAGCACAGTCAAAACATTCACGTAAACCATCAAGTCATGAGCGATCTTTGTATGATGTGGATAGTTTAAATCATTTTCCAGATCAAAATAATGGCCCGATTAAGATTGGACGAACAGACGGACGGACAAAAGGACGACAGGTCATTTATTAAAAAAGAATTTTTTAATTTAAAAATTTAGAACTTAATAATTACGCTGATTTCTCTATATTTACATTCAGTTTATATTTTCCCTTATGTTTGCATTGGAAATCTGCGACGTTCAATTTTCTATTTATACACTTTGCTAATTCATGCGCCATGAGCACAAATACAAACGTCTTCACGTGTTTTGAGTATATTTATTTTTGTATTTTGTATTTTTCAATCTTACAAAACCAATTTGATATGTACTTTTGAAAAATAATCATTAAATCATATCTACTCCTTAATAAAAAAGATTTTTCTATACAAAGTTTCTGGCACTATATTTTTAGTCGCGGAAGCGAACTAACTAACATATTAATATGGCTGTTCCATGTATGTTTCATATCCCTGACCGAGAGCGTATATAATGGCTTTACAGCGACAATACACATATATTTTATACAAAGAGACATCAGTATGAATATAAATATAAGCATTGAATGCTTACTTTCTGATGTCGTCGGTCCTGTAACACACCAAGCATGCTTATTTTTGGATGACGTCGGTCTTGTAACACACCAAGCGGTGCAAACAAATTAGCGCGGTATGGTAATTTGTCTGCACCGCTTGGTGTGTTACAGGACCGACGACATCCAAAAATAAGCATTCAATGCTAAAGAATTTAATATGAACCAAATTAAAACTTCGGTTATATAAAATGATAAGGTGACAAAACAAACTTAAGTGCACAGATGTATGCAAACTTATGTAACCTTGGGATGAACAAAACATTGATTCTAATCCCGGTTGACTTTCCGAATTTTTTCTCTAAAATCTGAACCAAAACACATGGGGGGGGAACTTTACTATAGGGGAAAGTCTACTATATATATAATCTCCATCTATCTCCACCCTTAATCAATGAAAATTCTCCATTTAATTGACAAATAAAACAACAACATGAATCGAAAGGAGTAAGCTAGGCAACGTAATATTTTTAAATTCAATTTATTTATTTCTCTTAGACGTTCGAACTGTATGTTAGGTTGTTAAACAGTTCAAGATTCCCTCGAGCAGTCATTTAGGTTCTGTGGTGGTGATGGTGGTGTTAGGGTTCATACATATCTTTTGAATGCAGGTTTTCATTTCCTCAGGTGTTTGGGCTGAATCTTTACACACCCTACAAAATGCACCTCCTAACAGGGGAGACATGTTGAATGATCTTTCTGATGGAAGAATAAAACAAACAAAACAATTTTAAGATGAGATTCGACATAATCGTGGTGTATCTGAAAGAATTCGTATATGCATGTACTCACACTACATTTGTGTATTTATCATGTTCAACATACAATGTATATGGTTAAAGACTTCAAATCATGTATATATAGCTTTTTTTCATCTATGCACGATATTCTTTTAAACAACGGCTTACAAACTATGTACACATTGTTTTCTAATATCAGAGTAGAGAATATATACTCTATGCTAGTTCCATTGCAATGCTATAATTTCATATTTGGCCCCAATGAGTATATAATACTTATTTCTGAAGAAACCCGATTTTTAGTAAAAGTATTCAATACAAAAAAGACCAAAAGCAAAGCAGTTAAGATAACGGCAATTTTGATTGAAAATGGAATCTACCTATATTTAGATGTACAAATTTCAAAAGAGAGCAAAAATTGACCATCTTTCCTTTCCTTTTTTTAGAAATATGCTTATTGGTTATTGAAATATTTAAATAATACTGACTGTAAAGGATATATCTAAACTATTATAATAAAACTATTTTAACCTTACATAGACTATATTGCAATCCATTAGATAGGTACACGCGAACAATACTGAAAGCACGTATTCGGTTTGGTTTTTCTTTCTTCGCAATTTCCTAACCTAATTACAAAAATTTGATTTCAGTTGAGATATTTATAAACAGTGGTATGTTTTAAGAACTCATATGACCTGTGACAATACAGATCTTTGCAGAAATAAGTTATAAAATTCGAGTCAATCGTATACTAGTGCTTGCAATGACCACTAATATCCGTATTCTTCTCAAACGATTGTTTTATCTTTTCAATAAACACTAAATTGAATTTTTTTGGAGATAAGAAATCTTACCTGGATGACTCAGTGAATGGGAGTAGATTTGGTTAACTAGAACAGCCACCAAGACCATTGCCAATGCCATTCTCAATTTCATTTTCGGACTGCGTTGAAATGTTTGTGAACTTATCAAAACGGATGACTCTTATATACACAACTTTTATCAATTATTATGGTTCGATAGATTTAAGTGAGATATAAGTGCTAATGAATACTCAACACCCACAAGGTTTGAACAGACGGCCCATAAGCCACATTGCTCATCTGTCCATATACCTTTTTTGTATCAACTATGAAATTTTACATTTGAAAATTAAGTATATATAAAACATAGATAAGTATTAATCTCTGGAAATAATAGAAACAGCCTGAAATAAGATTTTACATCAAAATACTTAATGAAAAAGACATACTAACAGATATCAGTATTAAAAGTTATTTGTCAATATAAAGAACGTTGCATAATAGTTTTTTCAACTCTCACCATATACGAGGGTCAATCAAAAAATACGAAAACAATGCTGCCGTCTGTCATATAGTTTTCATCAAAGTTACAACTAACACATCAATTTATTCACAGTTATTTCATTGATATGTGAAGTTTCATTACACTTCTTGGGAATGTATTTTTGTTACTTTATTTAAAAGCATCATGGTTTTTCACTACGGAGCAAGGTTATGGGTAAACATGGCGTCATGTAGAGAATGTACAGTTTATTAAATTACCCCATCTTTATTTCAAACTTAATATCTAGTGTCTTTCCTATTGTATTTTAAAACAACTCTATACGGCTTAGTATTTTATTTGTTCATTATTGATCGAGAATCAGAAGTCATTTCTCTGATGTTTCAATTTTTTAACTGTTATTCTTCATTCACAATAGAGGAAAACCTTGGACGTATGATGACGTTATCAACTATTCGACAACATATTTACTGATAATCTAATTTATTACGGTTCCTGTGATGTCAAAATCACAGTTTTCACCAACTAAAAAGTGTGTAACATTAAAACACAAATGCGCAAAAAACTTTTGAGATATTGCTTTTATCAACATGCATTATTACAGCTTGTATTGGTGGGTTTTTTTTCAGAGTTAAACTCATACTTTTATCACATTTCGCTGCTCCGTGACGTCATCTTTTTAAATCATTTTTAATGAGGACTACCTGTCATCAATGAACGATGTCTGTTCAATTAAACATTATATCCGATTATTATTTGGTACGAAGAATATCATGACAATACTCAATTTGATGTTTAAATATTCTTTGGTTTTAGGTTCAATCTTTAAAAATATGACTTTCGATATTATATACTTTATTGTCTGCATAACATGATATTTAACCATGCGCCGTGACCTCATTTTTGCAGTTTTAATTTTGAATTAAACTTAGATATAGCGAAATAAATTCAATTTTTTGAGCTCAAATTAATCGAAATTATTGCTAAATGATGTCTACCAAGTTTTGTGATAATATGACGTTAAGTAAAAAAGCTATGACAAAGTCTTCGTAATTTTTTATTGACCCTCGCAGGTTTGTTTTTCTTATGTTACCTAAAACATTGAAATTAAAGATAGGCAAACCTTGGTTATTATGCGGTATGCGTGAGACGAGATCGGGTTTACAACTACAACCGCCCTCAATTTCTTAAGAAGAAATTTCTGTATCGTTGAAGATGTATCATTTATTTAAACTCAAACTAATTGCTGATTGGTTTATCAAAAATTCCTAAGAGATATCATGTTAATATAAATATTAGAATATTATAAAATATTATTGTTAAATAATGTTTTATGGCATCATTGTATCTTAACCATCTATTTTTGTCACAGAATCTATTTTTAGAATCTGGTTTTAATAGTTATATTTAACCTGAGGGGCCATTATATCTATTTTTAGAATATTTGCGCTTGTATCTTGTCAACAACCAATGAAATTGCAGGACTGTAATCACGTGAAAGCAGATTCTTAATATGCCAGATCCAGCTCAATGTTTCTTAGTGCAGAAGATGCTGAAAGGGTGTCACAAAGTAGGCCCAACTGTGGATTCACGTTTGCCAATAACTGGAGAAATTCTCACCAAGATTGTAAATGCTTTGAGACACACAATCCCTGATCATGCCCAAATGCTTTTGCTTAAGACCTTGTTTTTGATTGCATTCCATGGATTTTTCAGGTTAGGTGAATTGGTTATAACATCAAAAACTCGGGCAGATTTTGTAATTCAAAGGTCAGATGTGCCTTTTGAGGTAGTTAATAACAAATTAAAACATGTCCAATTAATCCTTCGTCATTTCAAAACCATTAGTTTAGGACAACCAAGGTTTATTACTTTAGAAACATCAAACAACATTCATTCATGTCCAGTCCACGCACTGTTTCAATATCTAAAACATTACCGTCATTTAAAAGGACCTCTTTTCCAGTTTTTAGATGGTTGTCCTGTGTCATATTCCTTTGTTTCCAAAAAATTGAGTGAAGTTATCAAATTTATTGGTTTGGATCCCAAACAATACAAGGGTCACAGCTTTAGAATTGGAGCTGCTACACATGCAGCACAAGTGGGTTTTTCAGAAAATGCTATTCAAAATATGGGTAGATGAAAGTCGGATGCTGTCAAGCGTTACATTCGGATAGGTTCATTTTCTGTTAAAAATGATTGAGAATTCTTGATTTGACGGTTTAAGTATGTTATTAACTCCTAGTCATGCTAGAGTACCAGGTAGTTCAGATTATGTCTGCTACCACACCGTTTTTCACATTGAGTTTACTATTCAGGATATGTCGAGCTGCTATTACTCTAAGCCCAAAGTAGGTCAGATTATGTCTGCTGCCACCATAAACCCACAATAGGTCAGATTATGTCTGCTACCACCCTAAACCTACACTATGTTCAGATCATGTCTGCTACCGAACCCCCCCCCCCCTTTTTCGTCTTATTTGGTTAGTTCAGATTATGTCTGCTACCCCTCCCCCATGTTTTTATGTCTTTATCCACCCCACTATTTGGTAATCAATAACTACTATACATACTAATGATATGTGTTTTACCATTTATTTTTCGTTGTGTTGCTGGCCACCTGACATTTTGTTTAATTAAAACTAAAAGTTGTAGTTAAAACATAACATGTGCTGGCATATATATGATTTTTCTTTAAAAATATTTCGAAATGGTTTAATAAGTAACCAGTTCCCCTTTTTTGTCCTTTGGGTGGCGGAATCCAATTGACATTGGATTTTGTGGCAAAATGTTTTGTATATGCCACCTTAATTTTTACGTTGTTTTGGTTTTTCATATGACAGGGAGATCCCCCTGCCATTGTTGTAGACTAGTTTGGATATATGTTATCTTGGGATCTCCCATCTTCTAAATGTATATTCATCAATGACAATTATGTCTTACTTAGTCTTTAGGGAGATCCCGCTGCCTGTCTGAAATTATGTGCTTAATAAGTCTCTGTATGTTTATATGGGATCTCCCTAGTAGTTAAGGTAGTTTATTTGTAGTTAGTTGTTTACCTTCGTCATTAATAAATGACAATATTCATCAAATCATGACTTGTAGTGTTTTAAGGAGTAAAAATTAACAAAGCTGCAGGACCAAGATGGAACTGGTTTCCACACATTTTAGCATAAGATAAATGGAGGACATAATGAAATATTATTGTTAAATAATATGTTTTATGGCACCATTGTATCTTAACCATCTATTTTTGTCACAGAATCTATTTTTAGAATCTGGTTTTTATAGTTATATTTAACCTGAGGGGCCATTATATCTATTTTTAGAATATTTGCGCTTGTATTTTGTCAACAACAAATGAAATTGCAGGACTGTAATCACGTGAAAGCCACTTTTGTTATTACCCTGGTATTTGATGGACGTTTTTATGTGAACAGAGAGTTTATTGTGTGAAAATTAACCCTCCACCATCCCCATTACACCCTCCTACATATTTTGTTTATGCCACTGTAAATTTTACATTGTTTTGGTTTGCAAAATGTTTTGTATATGCCACCTTAATTTTTACGTTGTTTTGGTTTTTCATATGACAGGGAGATCCCCCTGCCATTGTTGTAGACTAGTTTGGATATATGTTATCTTGGGATCTCCCATCTTCTAAATGTATATTCATCAATGATAATTATGTCTTACTTAGTCTTTAGGGAGATCCCGCTGCCTGTCTGAAATTAGGTGCTTAATAAGTCTCTTTATGTTTATCTGGGATCTCCCTAGTAGTTAAGGTAGTTTATTTGTAGTTAGTTGTTTATCTTCGTCATTAATAAATGACAATATTCATCAAATCATGACTTGTAGTGTTTTAAGGAGTAAAAATTAACAAAGCTGCAGGACCAAGATGGAACTGGTTTCCACACATTTTAGCATAAGATAAATGGAGGACATAAAGATATTTATGTGACTTTATTTTTTTTAATAATGCAAACCCGTTTGCGTAACAACAATAGGTAATTTGAATTCATTAGATTGACATTACAAAATCGATTCCTTAAGTTATCAGAGAGAATGCACTGAAACATGTAAATATAACAATATCTAGCTCATAATGTTTCTTTCTTTGGGGTATCATCCTAATCTATAAGAAGCAGTGTGCAATCGAACCTGAAAAATATCTTGACATCAATATAGTGTATATTTAGTTAAAAGTAATATGAATTTATCATTTATGATTAAAATATTCAAAGTGTTGAAATAACTAGGTTTTTGTACCCTACTAATAAAAAGGGAAGATAACTGGCAAAGTTGTTTTAGAGAGTGTGAAGAATTACCGGGTGTTCTCAGAAATTACATATGCGGCCATCGACTACAAACATATTAACCATCAGATTTGCCTTAAACATTTGCCTGAAAATTTTTGGTCAAAGCCATTTAGTAACAAAAAAACCTTTTAAGCTTAAAAAATTGAAAATATATTCTCATCTTTAAACAGAGCTCTTTGTGTGAAGGAGGTAAATGGAGCCATAAAATGACCATGACCATCGAGCCCTCTTAATACAAGATTAAAGATACCTAATATGAAAATAAATATATACCACAGTATTTTGACAAATTTATTTAATATGTCGCCTTTTCATTATTCAGAGCCATAGAGAGGCATTTGAATCTTCACGTTATATCCGCCGTTACGAAATTTCCGTCGTTTCATTTAAAATACCATTACGTTTTGTCCGCAATGTTTTGCATAACAAAACATGCAAAATTTGACGATTCGAATCAGGTGACTTTTATTTCCGTTATAAAATTTTTAATAAAAATCACGTTTTATATAAATAAATATACTACTTAATAATTATCACCTCAGTTTATGACCTTATAAAGAAAAATAGTTTACTTGAAATTGAGAATATTTTTTCTATTTGGTATGATATATTATAGTTCATAACAATTCATTTATTAAATCTATGAAGTTAGACCAATTTGACCTTTGAAATCAGTTATTGTAGTTTTTCGTGTTTAATGATGAATTAGTTATGCTTACAGCATTGTGAATTGTAGCTTTTTTTTTATAACTATAACAATTTTAAAATTCAACGACAATTCGCGACAGAAGAAAAAGCGGAATTCCATGGCGGCGGACATAAAATGACGATATTTTAATAAGATATATTTTCGGACAGTTTGTGACGGCTGACATAATTTGAAGAATTTTCCAAAAAGTAGAATATTACGAAGCGGCGACACGTTATATTACGAATTCCTTGAAAAAGGCGGAAATTAAAGTAGAAACTTTCAAAACATTTACTCTTTTGATTTTTTTCCCTTAAGCTTTAAAGATAAAGAAGTCCTTAAACTTAAAAAATCATTAGCTAAGTTTATGTTTATAAAAAGAAACAGCTTTGGTCATTTATATCAATTGTAGTTCAGTTTTTTTCTTTTAGACAGGCGACATTTATTTAGATCTTAAAGTACATATGTTGATATATCTTAAAGCTGAAAAATTATTTTTTTTTTGGGGGGGGGGGGGGGGGAGGTGACTGTTGTACATTGTATATATGATGATCATTGTTAATTGATAGTCAATATTTAATTAATTGATATATCTTAATGTGACAGAATGCAAAATGATATCTGTTTAAACGGACAGGCTATAATTACTCTCAGTATATCTGCGTCTGAATTGCCTATTAAGATTTATATCTCAAGAACTTACACCTTTACACCATATCAATTGTGCGAACAAAACAAATAATGCGACAAAGGGTAAATATATCTTTCATAACATATTAACAAATGTGTACTTTTGAATTAGTTACAAAATTGAAAAGGTGTGCTGGTCTTGGTTATTTATTTACTTTATTTTTTTTACTTGAGATGAAGACGTGGGTAAGATAAAGAAGCATATGGACAATTTAGTATCTTATTTTGACTGTAATATACAAAATCGTAAAATTGAATTCCTGTTCTGAATCATACCAAAATCGTCGTATTTTTTTAGGTCTTAACAAAACAATAAACATAGGCTATCAGGTAACGGCAATACATCTCAGTTCTATAAAAACTACTGTAAGAATCCTTAATTCGGCATTCAGAAGTTGGAGTTCTATTCGCTTTTCGCTATTCACTATTCGAATAGCGAATAGAATTCTCTGGTCGGTTCGCTATTCAAATTACCGTAAACATGCTAATAAACGTAAATTCAAAATTCCACATAAACTTTCCCTTTTCAATGTTAAGAAACAGTTATATATTAAAAATCATATCTTGCTGACCAGACCTGAACATTGACATAATTAGCTAGCCTGGCGAAAAGGTAAGAAATTCATCAAATTCTATTGCAATGGGGATATCTTTCAAGGGGCTGGCTAACCCCCTGTATCCCATATTTGGGCCTTCATATTTGGTGAGAATGAGGCCCCGGGAATGTCCAGTCGAACTTCAAAAGGAATTGGGTTTACACGGCCATTAACATGCTTAGCAAGCCTGGCGAAAATACGAAATTTCGTATAATACAGTTATAGGGGCATATCTTTCGAGGGGGTGGCTTAACCCCTGTATCCCATATTTGGGCCTTCATATTTGGTGAGGATGGGGCCCCGGGAATGTCCAGTCGACCCTCAAAAGGAATTGGGTTTACACGGCCATTAACAGGCTTAGCTAGCCTGGCGAAAATAGGAAATCTCGTATAATACAGTTATAGTGGGATATCTTTCGAGGGGCTGGTTCACCCCCTGTATCCCATATTTGGGCCTTAATATTTGGTGAGGATGAGACCCCGGGAATGCCCAGTCGACCCTCAAAAGGAATTGGGTTTACACGGCCATTAACAGGCTGAGCTAGCCTGGCGAAAATAGGAAATTTCGTATAATACAGTTATAATGGGATATCTTTCAAGGGGCTGGCTAACCCCTTGTATCCCATATTTGGGCCATCATTTTTGGTGATGATGGGGCCCCGGGTATGTCAAGTCGACCCTCAAAAGGAATTGGGTTTACACGGCCATGAACTGGCTTACTTAGCCTGGCGAAAATACGAAATTTCGTATAATACAGTTATAATGGGATATCTTTCAAGGGGCTGGCTTACCCCCTGTATCCCATATTTGGGCCTTCATATTTGGTGAGAATGGGGCCCTGGGAATGTCCAGTCGACCCTCAAAAGGAATTGGGTTTACACGGCCATTAACAGGCTTAGCTAATCTGGCGAAAATAGGAAATCTCGTATAATACAGTTATAATGGGATATCTTTCAAGGGGCTGGCTAACACCGTGTATCCCATATTTGGGCCTTCATTTTTGGTGAGGATGGGGCCCCGGGAATGTCCAGTCGACCCTCAAAAGGAATTGGGTTTACACGGCCATTAACAGGCTTAGCTAGCCTGGCGAAAATAGGAAATTTCGTATAATACAGTTATAATGGGATATCTTTCAAGAGGCTGGCTAACACCCTGTATCCCTTATTTGGGCCTTCATTTTTGGTGAGGATGGGGCCTCGGGAATGTCCAGTCGACCCTCAAAAGGAATTGGGTTTACACGGCCATTAACAGGCTTAGCTAGCCTGGCGAAAATACGAAATTTCGTATAATACAGTTATAGTGGGATATCTTTCAAGGGGCTGGCTAACACCCTGTATCCCATATTTGGGCCTTCATATTTGGTGAGGATGGGGCCCCGGGAATGTCCAGTCGACCCTCAAAAGAAATTGGGTTTACACGGCCATTAACAGGCTTAGCTAGCCTGGCGAAAATACGAAATTTCGTATAATACAGTTATAATGGGATATCTTTCAAGAGGCTGGCTAACACCCTGTATCCCATATTTGGGCCTTCATTTTTGGTGAGGATGGGGCCCCGGGAATGTCCAGTCGACCCTCAAAAGGAATTGGGTTTACACGGCCATTAACAGGCTTAGCTAGCCTGGCGAAAATAGGAAATTTCGTATAATACAGTTATAATGGGATATCTTTCAAGAGGCTGGCTAACACCCTGTATCCCATATTTGGGCCTTCATTTTTGGTGAGGATGGGGCCTCGGGAATGTCCAGTCGACTTTCAAAAGGAATTGGGTTTACACGGCCATTAACAGGCTTAGCTAGCCTGGCGAAAATACGAAATTTCGTATAATACAGTTATAGTGGGATATCTTTCAAGGGACTGGCTAACACCCTGTATCCCATATTTGGGCCTTCATATTTGGTGAGGATGAGACCCCGGGAATCTCCAGTGGACCCTTAAAAGGAATTGGGTTTACAAGGCCATTAACAGGCTAAGCTAGCCTGGCGAAAATACGAAATTTCGTATAATACAGTTATAAAGGGATATCTTTCAAGGGGCTGGCTAACACCGTGTATCCCATATTTGGGCCTTCATATTTGGTGAGCATGGGGCTCCAAGAAAGCCCAGTCGACCCTCAAAAGAAATTGGGTTTACACGGCCATTAACAGGCTTAGCAAGCCTGGCGAAAATAGGAAATCTCTTATAATACAGTTATAGTGGGATATCTTTCGAGGGGCTGGCTAACCCCCTGTATCCCATATTTGGGCCTTCATATTTGGTGAGGATGGGGCTCCAAAACAGCCCAGTCGACCCTCAAAATGAATTGGGTTTACACGGCCATTAACAGGCTTACCTAGCCTGGCGAAATTAGGAAATTTCGTACAATACAGTTATAATGGTATATCTTTCGAGGGGCTGGCTAACCCCCTGTATCCCATATTTGGGCCTTCATACTTGGTGAGGATGGGGCCCTGGAAATGTCCAGTCGACCCTTAAAAGGAATTGGGTTTACACGGACATTAACAGGCTTAGTTAGCCTGGCGAAAATACGAAATTTCGTATAATACAGTTATAGTGGCATATCTTTCAAGGGGCTGGCTAACCCCCTGTATCCCATATTTGGGCCTTCATATTTAGTGAGGATGGGGCCCCGAGAATGTCCAGTCGACCCTCAAAAGGAATTGGGATTACACGACCATTAACAGGCCAAGCTAGCCTGGCGAAAATAGTAAATTTCGTATAATACAGTTAAAATGGGGTTTCTTTCAAGGGGCTGGCTAACACCCTGCATCCCATATTTGGGCCTTCATATTTGGTGAGGATGGGGCTCCGGGAATTCCTAATCGACCCTCAAAAGGAATTGGGTTTACATTGCCATTAACAGGCAAAGGTAGCCTGGCGAAAATAGGAAATTTCGTATAATACAGTTATAGTGGCATATCTTTCGAGGGGCTGGCTTACCCCCTGTATCCCATATTTGGGCCTTCATATTTGGTGAGGATGGGGCCCTGGGTATGCCCAGTCGACTTTTAAAAAGGCATTGGGTTTACACGGCCATTAACATGCTTACCTAGCCTGGCGAAAATAGGAAATTTCGTATTATACAGTTATAGTGGGATTTCTGTCAAAGGGCTGGCTAACACCCTGTATCCCTATATAGGGGTCTTTATTTTTGGAGGGAGGTTAGGGCCCTTGAAATGTCCAGTCGAACCTCAAAAGGAATTGGGTTTACACGACCTCGAAGAGGCATAGCTAGCCTGGTGAACATAGTAATTTAGTATAATAAAGTTAAAATGGGAATATCATTGAAGGGGCTGGCTGTCCAGTCGACCCTGAAAAGGAATTTAGATTACACCTTATAGTCATAAATTTCATGTAAATGATTATAATCGGAATACTATATTAGGGAGTGACTTACATATTTATATTTTCTTATATCAAAGTGTGATACTTGGTGAAATCAATTGACATTTAAGACGGAGTTATTATTGTGAATGTATAAGGACATTTATATAATACAGTTACCACACTATTTATCTTAACCCTTTTTAAATTAAATATTAAAAGTAAGCAGAGATGAATAATTTGAGGTATTACATGTAATAATATTTGTATGTGCATGTATGTAGTACGTTTTGATTTTTAGCTCACCTGAGCTGAAAGCTCAAGTGAGCTATTCTGATCACATTTTGTCTGTCGTAAGTTTGTCCGTCTCTCCGTCTGTCTGTAAACTTTTCACATTTTCAACATCTTCTCAAAAACCACAGGGCCAATTTCACCCAAACTTAGCATATACCATCCTTAGCCTAAGGGGATTCAAAGTTGTGAAAATTAAGGACCAAGCCCTCTTACAAGGGGAGATAATTAGGAATTAATGAAAATTTTCAAGAAATTTTCAAAAATCTTCTTCTCAAGAACCATTTGGCCAGGAAAGCTGAAACTTATGTGAAAGCATACTCAGGTAGTGTAAATTCAAAGTTGTGAAAATCATGACCCCCGGGGGTAGTGTGGGGCCAAAATGGGGGGGGTCGACTTTTTACATAGAAATATATAGAGAAAATCTTTAAAAATCTTCTACTCAAGAATCATTTGGTCAGGAAAGCTGAAACTTATGTGGAAGCATTCACAGGTAGTGTATATTTAAAGTTGTGAAAATCATTACCCCCAGGCGTAGAGTGGGGCCCCAATTTGGGATTGAATTTCTACATAGGAATATATAGAGTAAATCCTTAAAATTCGTCTTCTCAGAAACTAATAAACCAGGAAAGCTGAAACTTGTTTGGAAGCATCCTCAGGTAGTGTAGATTCAAAGTTGTAAAAATCATGATTCCTGGGCGTAGAGTTGGGCCACAATGGTTGTGGAATTTTTACATAGGAATATAAAGAGTAAATCTTTAAAAATCTTCTTCGAAGAAACTAATCAGCCAGGTGATTATTTAATATTGTTCGGATTTTGGCTTCTGGATGATTCCTGGACGATTGGGTCTCACAAGGGGCTCAGAGTTTGATGTAGGTTTATAACCCATTTATAAACAATTGTTTAGAATCTTTTTGAGAGCTGCAATGCTCAACATGTGATATTACTATAAAATCATCCTGTTGGAAAAGGGACTAATGATAATAAACATAAGAATGTCCAGTAAAAAAAATTGATTTTTATTTATACAGGATCTACATGTATTATACTACATTGTCCAGATAGTTTGTATTATGTCTCCATTAAGCTGATTTTATCATACCTATTGTTCCTCAGGTGAGCGATGTGGCCCATGGGCCTCTTGTTATAGTGTATAAAATCGTTAACGAAACAAGAGGTTATGTAATATGATCTTTAATCGCTTGTACACGGTTGAACGAATATTTAAATCAATATGGGTCTTTGGTAGACTTGTGTTATCTATCAATACATATAACAGAGTTCACATGGTGTGCTATTTCATAACGATTCATATGCCATATGATGTATCATATATTATGTGAGTGTAATATAAAAATATGAAAAACCCCGGTGTGGCCACTTAATGTGTGTTGTGTTCTTGGACAAGGAACTTTATCTACATTTGTCTTAGTCCACAAAGATAAAAGTGGGTCCCGCCTCAGGCTGAAGTTAATCCGCGATAAACTGGTATCCCATATAGAGGGAGTCTATGATTTTCATCCGATTAGAATCACGAAAACCAGGAATAAAATAAAGACCCTCATTGGTCGGAGAAAGAATGAAAATATTATTAATAATACAAATACGTCCATGAAGTTTGTTAACATCTTTACAAATAATTAAATGCTTTGGTTGTGCTTTAATACCGCTGAATCGGGAGAAACTGTTTTTATTTAAGATATAATAAATCTGCAACTAATATATTTCTTTCCAAGTTGAAACTAACTATTTACTAATCAAATATATTCGATAATTAATTTCTCATCATGTAATATTATTCAAAATGTGTATGTATTTTGACATGTCTATATATTGGTGTTTATATTTAATTATACATACATGTTTTAAATACATGTATATAAATAAACATGTATGCTAATGCTTTATGTCTGTAACCTTTCAATTATACAATCGCTTCCTCTTGTGGATATGTGTATTGTACATTATGAATGTGTATTGTAAAATCTTCCTGTTACCCCTATGAGGGTTGTGTATAATTAATAAATAACTTGAATTGAAATTCACAGCTTTAAAGAATAATTGTATCGAATTATTAAATTTTTATGATAGATTTTGAAGACTTGTTATAATTCATAAAAAAAGGAATTTGCTTATTAAGATATAGGATATTTCTGGCACCCACATTCAAAACTGTTTAACAGATGCTACTTCCCTGATATTCAATTTAGAACATGTGCAAACTAGGAATATATATAGCTAGGACAGCGCACCAGTGGTGACTCAAACGCTTCGGATTCGCAAGCTAGGTGATGGTAGTGGTTGTAGAAAAAATAACATCGAACGAAATTGATTTAAACCATGCCAATAGTGCAATATCAGTTAAAATCATGAAATAGATATTGGCACACCACATTTCGTTCTTTAAACGAAATGCTTTTGTATGTACAGCGGTGTGAAAAAGCCAAGAACCAAATGAAAAAAAAATATTTTAAGTTCTCACGAATTTGCTATATATGTTCGAACAAATAAATTAATTGATTTTAAAGACTAATTTAGAGTCAGTTAGACTATCGGATCTGGCAATGATGTAGATTACGAGGAGGAGGGGGGGTGCAGTAATCAATCCACTCATTTCCTGGATTGTCTGTTTTCCTTTAAACGATAAATTATTATATGCAAATAAATGCATACATGTACTATTTTTTGATATTTATACGATATCTGACATATTTTACTGACAGAATATGTTTTCCAATATATGAGAATATAAGTTTTCCAAATCTATCACAATTTTTCAAGTCGATAAAGAGTGGGAGTATTTCTTCTGGCGTAGCGTGAATTTTTCTATCATAGTTACCAAAGAACAAACCTACGTTACCCTAGAATTGGCATCTCCAGAGAGAGAGAGAGAGAGAGAGACTAAGAGAGAGAGACAGAGAGAGAGAGAGACAGAGAGACAGAGAGAGAGAGAGGGGGTGCCTTCAAGATCAAGAAAAATTCACCCAAAAGTTGCCGGGGGAGGGGTCCGACCCTCTCCATCTAGATCTACGCATATAGTTGCCCACTCTAGGTACACTGATTTTTTCTTTGGTATCTATACAGATATAAATATAATGTCAATTGACAAAGTCATCTACACATCGCCTCCTTTACATGGAAAAGTTGAAAAACATTGAGCAATTGGTCGAATAAAAGACATATTTCAGGTGTGTGTGTGTGGGGGGGGGGGGTGTTATTGCTGATAAATAACTATTTGGAAGCATAGTGTTGATTAACCTGTTAAGAAATAAACAAGACTAGTCAATTTTTTGTCGTGCGCGGTTATTTTTACATATTGAAGGCTACCTTGACTTTTATGTCAACAAACTGATATGGTATTTTGGTAGGTGGCATGGGACAGTTTCGCACGAAAGACCCTGTCAAATTTTACAAAAAGGAGTAAATATGGGGCTTTGGTGGTTACTTTAAGGCCATAAATTGGTATAATATTTATTCATTTACGTTTTGGTGAGAATCAGCCCTTTTTATCAGATAAGAATAGAAAATGCGAAACTGTGGCCTAAATTTTCACTTTCGATTTTAAAATGGAACAGGGGGGGGGGGGGGAGACAGAACATGAAATCTCACTCGAAGGGAAAGTGATCGATCTTTCCCATACTTGGAAACAGGTTTTAAAAAATTTAAAAAAAAACTGCATCTCGTATTTCAGCAAAGACAGAAGAAATAATAAGACATAAATATAAAAGAAATTTAGATAACAAAGCTACGTGAAAATTAAGGTGTATATAATTTATTTACAATTCATAATTAATCGCTACACCAACAAAAGACAGGGCATTCCCGGGGCCCCACCTCCTCCAAATATGAAGGCCCAAATATGGGATACAGGGTGTTAGCCAGCACCTTGAATGATATCCCATTATAACTGTATTGTACGAAATTTCCAATTTTCGCCAGGCTGGCTAAGCCTGTTAACGGTCGTGTAAACCCAATTCCTTTTGAGGGTAGACTGGGCATTCCCGGGGCCCCACCTCCTCCAAATATGAAGGCCCAAATATGGGATACAGGGTGTTGGCCAGCCTCTTGAAAGATATCCCATTATAACTGTATTATACGAAATTTCCAATTTTCGCCAGGCTAGCTAAGCCTGTTAACGGTCGTGTAAACCCAATTCCTTTTGAGGGTCAACTGAGCATTCCCGGGGCCCCACCTCCTCCAAATATGAAGGCCCAAATATGGGATACAGGGTGTTAGCCAGCCCCTTGAATGATATCCCATTATAACTGTATTATACGAAATTTCCAATTTTCGCCAGGCTGGCTAAGCCTGTTAACGGTCGTGTAAACCCAATTCCTTTTGAGGGTCGACTGGGCATTCCCGGGGCCCCACCTCCTCCAAATATGAAGGCCCAAATATGGGATACAGGGTGTTGGCCAGCCCCTTGAAAGATATCCCATTATAACTGTATTATACGAAATTTCCAATTTTCGCCAGGCTAGCTAAGCCTGTTAACGGTCGTGTAAACCCAATTCCTTTTGAGGGTCGACTGGGCATTCCCGGGGCCCCACCTCCTCCAAATATGAAGGCCCAAATATGGTATACTGGGTGTAAGCCAGTCCCTTGAAAGATATCCCATTATAACTGTATTATACGAAATTTCCAATTTTCGCCAGGCTAGCTAAGCCTGTTAACGGTCGTGTAAACCCAATTCCTTTTGAGGGTCGACTGGGCATTCCCGGGGCCCCACCTCCTCCAAATATGAAGGCCCAAATATGGGATACAGGGTGTTGGCCAGCCCCTTGAAAGATATCCCATTATAACTGTATTATACGAAATTTCCAATTTTCGCCAGGCTAGCTAAGCCTGTTAACGGTCGTGTAAACCCAATTCCTTTTGAGGGTCGACTGGGCATTCCCGGGGCCCCACCTCCTCCAAATATGAAGGCCCAAATATGGGATACAGGGTGTTAGCCAGCCCCTTGAAAGATATCCCATTGCAACAGTATGATGAATTTCTTACCTTTTCGCCAGGCTAGCTAATTATGTCAATGTTCAGGTCTGGTCAGCAAGATATGATTTTTAATATATAACTGTTTCTTAACATTGAAAAAGGAAAGTTTATGTGGAATTTTGAATTTACGTTTATTAGCATGTTTACGGTAATTTGAATAGCGAACCGACCAGAGAATTCTATTCGCTATTCGAATAGTGAATAGCGAAAAGCGAATAGAACTCCAACTTCTGAATGCCCCTTAATTCTCCTCCATTAAATAATTCGTCAGGTTCTCAAAAATTATCCCTAACTTTTATACCGTTTGCACGAAAAACGGAATATTGCATCAAAGCAACACATAACACAGGATGTTTAAAACACTAATTCGAACAATTTAAATTATTTCCAAATATGATAATTAATGATACTGTTTTCAACATAAAATAAACTGTATTGATGTTTAGATATGCGTCAAGCTTGATTGAACATTGCTTCTGAAGAGTTAAGACGGATAGCCACAAGGGGATAAACATTCAGAGCTTTTATTCTTAGGCAATCTAATTAAAATTAGATGTTAGATCCGCTCGCTTACTCGCTACACAGCGAGTAAGCGAGCGGATCTAACATCTAATTTTAATTAGATTGATTCTTAGGGAACAATTTCGTTTTCTCGAAAACAAATTTAAGTTATATCTAAATTAATATATCAGCAAACATAAATAAGGTCTAACTTGTTTCATATACATGTATTAGCCTGAAATATTTTGGGAGTAGCCAATCAGCAATCAGTTTGAGTTAAAAAAGAGTAATTAGTATTAGAAATATAATTGACCATGAAAAAACTTCATATCAGCCTCATACTACTTCTATTTTTATTTATTCTAGAGAGTTATATCTGTTTAAGTTCTAGAACATAACATAATATTATGTTATATTAATATCATTATAGCATAATTTTCAAATGAAAAATGTTATAATTTATATAAAAATGGGATATGGACAGATAAGCGATGCTTATGAACCGACTGTTCAAACCATATGGGTGCTGATGATTCATTAGCGCTCTCATCTCAACCCATTCTATCAAACCGTAATAATGGATATGTTTGTGCTTATAGAAGGGTCATCCGTTTTGATACATTAACAAATCTTTCAACGTAGTTCGGAAATGACATTGAGAATGGCATTTTCAATAGTCCTGGTGGATGTTCTTGTTAACCAAATATATTCACTTTCGCTGAGTCATCCAGATAAAATTTCTAATCTTCAGAATTTTACAATTCAATTTAGTGTTTAGTGTTTATTGAAAGCATAAAAAAAATTAACGTGGGCAATACGGGATATTACATTGTATGTATAATGTACATGTGTAATGTATATATAAAGAAGTATAATTATTTTATAACTGATATCTTCAAGGATCTGTATAGTCACAGACCATATGAGTTCGGAAAAAAAACCAAGCCACTGTTTATATATATATATATATATATATATATATATATATATATATATATATTAAAATGAAAATTATGTTATTATGTTCGGATAGTTGTGAAGTTGAGCTTTCGGCATCGGGCTCGTACATACTTATTTAGTTGATTTCAAAATTGTCTACGTTAGCTAAATATACGTTTTCTGCCAGATACACCATAGTTTAGTCGAACCTCATCTTAAAAGTGTTTTGTTTTCTCTTCCATCGGAACGGTCCAATGACATGTCTCCCAAGATGGCAGATGTAAAGCGTGTGAATTAACAGCAAACGCACCTGAAGAGATGAAAAACTGTAAAAAGTTTTATTATACTTTCATGTTAAATACTGAAATCTGATTAGTTTAGACGCAGTTGACAATCCGTTCTCTTACCCTCATGTCAGCGTTTGCGACACACTTGGCAACGGGCCGATAGAATGAATTTTTATATGAGCGTAAATTATGCGCGTACGGTTCTTTCTATATAAAAGCAATAAACTTTTCTCTAGAATTAAGACATTCAGTATAATAAAATAAATAGTGCCTGTTTGGGAGGGTACCAGTTGAAATTGACGTTTATGCAAAACGAACAATTAATTTTTAAAACATACTAAAATACTAAACAGACCAGCTTAAAAAAAACCAAATTGTTATACCCATTCACACTTTAAAAACTGAGTGATTTTTAGCGCATTGTCATACTATTTGCCCTTTTCCTTTGAGGTAAGTATTGGAGTTTGTTAAAATAATTATTATACATGTATTTCAATACTTTTTTCTTTCTCCTCTAATCTTCTTTTTTTTCTTTTTTTTTGGGGGGGGGGGGGGCTTCCGCATTTCTGTTTAAGATACTGTATTCATTTCGGTTTTTGAACGGGCGGGGAAGGGGTATTTTCTAGAATATTTTTTTTTGCGAAAAATTTGAAGAATGGCAAAATTTCAAATTTTCAGCCTCTCTGATGCATAGGCGTCGGAACCGGGGGGGGGGGGGGGGAGTAATTAACCGAAGACCTTTTTTTTTTTTTTTTTTGCTTGTCAAGATTTTTGATAGGTCTAACCCCCTTTCCCACTTTCAATTTGCTTCCGACACAATTGAGATGAAAAGATTTCTGAGAATCTGAGAATAAGACTTTTAAAGACTTTTCTGTTTATTCTTAAATAAGAATTCAACCCCAAGTGTGTGGCCCAACCCTACCCCGGGGATAATGATTTAAACTAACCTAAATCCACAATACCTGATGGTGTTTTCAAACAAATACTATTTCTAGCCAAATGCTGTATGAGAAACAGATTTTTAAAGATTTTTTCTTTATTCATTCCGATGTAAAAATTCAATCCCCATTGTAGCACCACCCTTTTTTGAAAAAAACGACATCAATCAACCAAACTTGTTGTAAATTTATTAAGACCCTTAGTTTGAAAAAAACGACATCAATCAACCAAACTTGTTGTAAATTTATTAAGACCCGACACTCTAGACCACATTATGAGTACACGTTATACAATGATATTGTTATTATGGATGCATAGAGTGTTTCGGCGGTTTTTAATAGAGTTATGATTTTAACTCTTAAGGCCCGCCTCATCAGGGGTCTACCTATTATGATTTTTACATTATTGTAATCGTGATTGAATTATCATTTCGCCGATATTCTTGTGTTTACTGTAGGCGATTATAGGTTCCTTGGTAAATAATTCTTTGCATATTTCATCATTTTTAAGGACATTCCAGTATTTCAGGATGCGCTTTTTGAGACCCTTAAAATGTGGGTTGTACTTGGTTATCATGACATTTGGTTGTCGTTGTTTGCATTTCAGATCTGTTTTCACCAAGAACTTTTTTCTATTTGTGTTTTCCATTGTACGAATAATGGGATCTATTTCTTTATCAGAGTAACCTCTCTTTGATAGGTGTGTCTTGAAATCCGTTAGAATTGTAGATAGAATACAAGGATCACTGGTATTTCTTGTATGTCTGATGCATTCGCCTTTTATAAACCCTTTAAAGACAGAAGGGCTGTGGGTGACTCCGATGCAAGTATCATTTTGACAAAGGTGAAAATCTTCCAATTCACCCATTCAAAAAACCATCCGGTTACAACCCCCCATTCACATGTTATGCATTAGAGGATTACATTGACAAAACTAAATTAGAATTGTCATCTATTCCAATCAAGAAAATTCACAATAATACGTCTAAGCTTGAAAGAGAAGCACTGACGTCTTTGAGAAACAATAACAATATTGTTATCAAAAAAGCGGACAAAAGCAATACAATTGTTATTATGGACAAAGACCAATATATTGCAGAGGCCATGCGTCAACTTAAATCAAAACATTACATGCAAGTTGATAAACCAGATCTACATAACTTGCATCATATCATACAAAATAGAGTAACGCAAATGTACTCTAAGGGCTCAATAGATAAGGAAACGTATCGTTATCTCTGCGATAACAAACCATCGCTAAAATGCGGTCATCTCTACTTGCTCCCTAAAATACACAAAATCAAAGATGAAGTCCGATATGCCCTTCAAAACGGCCAGTGCAGCATCAGACAACTACCACCTGGCCGCCCGATTATTTCACAGTGTGATACGCCAACACGGAAAATCGGCGCATACTGCGATTACTTTCTCATTCCCATAGTACAAAATCAATCAACTTATATTAAGGACACCGCCGATTTTATCAATAAAATCGAGACTCTCGAACTTCCAGCAGAAGTGTTACTAATTACATATGATGTAACTAGTATGTATACCAACATGGAATTCGGCGAATTACTCAGTGCCGTCAATGAAACTTACAAAAACGCTAACAAACCACAAATCGACATTCCTTATCCAGAGACCGAAGATCTTATCTTCTTATTGAAATGCGTCTTAGAAAACAATTACTTTGAGTTCAATGGAAAATATTTTAAACAAATCATAGGATGCGGTATGGGTGCAATACCATCTCCAGAAATTTCAGATACAAGAATGTATCAAATCACCAACTATATAATGTCAAAATTCAAATTCGCCAATCGAGTTCTTTACCACGGGCGATTTAGAGACGATGGTTTTATAGCCTTCAACGGTACACAAAATGAAATTCTACAATTTTTTGACATCGGCAATACATGTCACGAACACCTGAAATTCACGTATGAAATCTCAGAAAAAAGCGTCAATTTTCTGGACACTACTATATACAAAGGCATAAGGTTTCAGGAAAATAACATACTTGATATCAAGTCATATGTAAAACCAACAAACAATTTTCAATATCTACACAGAAAAAGCACCCACAGCCCTTCTGTCTTTAAAGGGTTTATAAAAGGCGAATGCATCAGACATACAAGAAATACCAGTGATCCTTGTATTCTATCTACAATTCTAACGGATTTCAAGACACACCTATCAAAGAGAGGTTACTCTGATAAAGAAATAGATCCCATTATTCGTACAATGGAAAACACAAATAGAAAAAAGTTCTTGGTGAAAACAGATCTGAAATGCAAACAACGACAACCAAATGTCATGATAACCAAGTACAACCCACATTTTAAGGGTCTCAAAAAGCGCATCCTGAAATACTGGAATGTCCTTAAAAATGATGAAATATGCAAAGAATTATTTACCAAGGAACCTATAATCGCCTACAGTAAACACAAGAATATCGGCGAAATGATAATTCAATCACGATTACAATAATGTAAAAATCATAATAGGTAGACCCCTGATGAGGCGGGCCTTAAGAGTTAAAATCATAACTCTATTAAAAACCGCCGAAACACTCTATGCATCCATAATAACAATATCATTGTATAACGTGTACTCATAATGTGGTCTAGAGTGTCGGGTCTTAATAAATTTACAACAAGTTTGGTTGATTGATGTCGTTTTTTTCAAACAATTAATTTTTAAAACATACTAAAATACTAAACAGACCAGCTTAAAAAAAACCAAATTGTTATACCCATTCACACTTTAAAAACTGAGCGATTTTTAGCGCATTGTCATACTATTTGCCCTTTTCCTTTGAGGTAAGTATTGGAGTTTGTTAAAATAATTATTATACATGTATTTCAATACTTTTTTCTTTCTCCTCTAATCTTCTTTTTTTTCTTTTTTTTTTTGGGGGGGGGGGGGGCTTCCGCATTTCTGTTTAAGATACTGTATTCATTTCGGTTTTTGAACGGGCGGGGAAGGGGTATTTTCTAGAATATTTTTTTTTGCGAAAAATTTGAAGAATGGCAAAATTTCAAATTTTCAGCCTCTCTGATGCATAGGCGTCGGAACCGGGGGGGGGGGAGTAATTAACCGAAGACCTTTTTTTTTTTTTTTTTTGCTTGTCAAGATTTTTGATAGGTCTAACCCCCTTTCCCACTTTCAATTTGCTTCCGACACAATTGAGATGAAAAGATTTCTGAGAATCTGAGAATAAGACTTTTAAAGACTTTTCTGTTTATTCTTAAATAAGAATTCAACCCCAAGTGTGTGGCCCAACCCTACCCCGGGGATAATGATTTAAACTAACCTAAATCCACAATACCTGATGGTGTTTTCAAACAAATACTATTTCTAGCCAAATGCTGTATGAGAAACAGATTTTTAAAGATTTTTTCTTTATTCATTCCGATGTAAAAATTCAATCCCCATTGTAGCACCACCCTACCCTGGGGATAATGATTTGAACAACCTTGAATCTACAGTATCTGAGAAAGCTTCCATGCACACAAGCTTAAGCTTTTCTGATCAAATGGTATTTGAGAAAAAGATTTTCAAGATTTTTTTCTATTAATCCCAATGTAGAAATTCAACCACCCCCATTGTGGTCTCATTCTTTCCCCGGGGATCATGATTAGATCATGATTAGAACAAATTTAAATTTACACTACCTCAGGATGCTTCCACACAAGTTTTACCCTTTGAAGGCACACAGTTTTTCAGAAGTATATTCTTTAAGATTTTTCTATATTTATTCCTATGTAAAAATTCGACCCCAAACCCCAAATTATAGACCCTGAAATCATGATCTAAACAAAATTTAATCTAAACTACTTAAGGACCTTAAGGACGCTTTTTTCTTGCCAAATGGGTTTTAAGAAGATTTTTAAAACATGCTTACAATTTTTCAATGAATCTTAATTATCTCTTCTTGAAAGAAAGCTTGGCCCTTCAATTAACAAACTTGAAACCCATTTACCTGAGGACGCTTTGTGGTAAGTTTGGTTAATATTGGCCAGTAGTGCTGGAAAAGAAGTTAAAAATGTGAATAGTTTGCAGACGGACATACAGACAGACAGATGGACGCCAGACAAGAACTAATCAGAAAAGCGCAATTGAGCTTTCAGCTTAGGTGAGCTAATTTTACCAGGTACTTGTGATGGGTAAAATTAAGAGTTTTTATTTGTAACTATTTATTTACTGACATACAGTACAGTTATCAAAATCAAGAACAGTAACTGTTACAGAAAGAAAATATAAAACGAATACACTTATCACGGCTGCCTTTTGGATATCAATCCTTCTTTCACTGTATGAACAAATATCTGTGTCATTTTCACAAATCAACAAAATACAAAACAACTTCAAAAACAAGTTCAATGGTAGAGAAGAGAATCCGACTTTTATTATGTTTTGTCCCCTTGAGTGGCCTCTGTGATCCCTTGACTGGCCTCATATTTTTGCTGTTGTCTGTCTTTTTGTTGTTTGATGAATCTTTTAAAGGATTCATATTCTCTCTGCTCTTCCTCATCTGTAATAGATAAAGTATGTAAATCTAAATATATGATTGTCCAAGAATATCAGGATTAACAAGAACTAATTAGTAAAGTATGTTGATAAAATTTCAAATCTAAATTCTACACATGTAGTTTTTGGGCTAATAGAATAAACTGCATGAGAGGATTGTTTGAGACACATATTGAATATTGTAAATGCATTTTTTGAAAATGAGTTTTACACTCACTTAAGTTTCACAAATTTCATCCCAATGCATGCAAATGGTTTAAATAATTACTTAAATCTATTAAGAATAACACATTTTGTGAAGTATGTATGTTTCAGATACATGCATAACACTATGTGAATATGTTAAAACTTGTTTAAAATATACCATTATTCTGATATAGGAAAAAAAACCCAGAAGTTTGCACCTGATGTCCTGAATTTAATTGATGAGAAATTAAATTAACTGAGTAAATACTGACATTTCTACCATAACTTACATGTATAATGGCAGGACATGTTATGTGACACTGAAACCTTTGAATAACCTTGACCTTACTTACCCTCTTCTGGTTCATTCCTGAAATCTTCATCACTATCACTATCATTTTGACCTGGAGTGATGACCATACCTTTCAACCTCTTATCCACTAAAGAGTAAAAAACCAATTGTTCAATGCTAGGTGTATACAACTCATAAAAACTATTTGTTTCACCTGAATCCAGAGTCAAAGATTTTGTTTGAATTAAACTTTGCAGCTGAAATTTGTGTTATCTTGAGACATTTTTGCCACTTTATTGATGCACTAGCTTTTTGAGGGTACCTTCCATGTCACCTTGACCTCCAGAGTTTACATCATTCTGTAACCTTGACATCTGATTTTTTTGTCTTGATCTCTCCTTTTGTTCTTTCTCTGCCTTCAGTTTTTCATACTCAACACGGTAATCTCTATTTGGAATAAATGTGCAATACTTATAAAAACTTTCATGTTCTAAAATATTTAACACGTTTGCACCAATTACACTATAATGAAAGCAAACATTTTTTGCACACAAACGTTGAAAATATGGCTATCAAAAAGGGTTTATTGGTTTACGTTAAAATGGGATTAAACTGTGTAAAAAGAATTGTTCATGATTTTTATCCCCATACATGCCAACTATCCCGATTTTCGCGGGATTCTCCCGATTTGACGTCGTCAAAAATACAAATCCCGATATCCCGATCGGGATTGTCAAAATACCCCGAAATCCCGATTCTCAAAAAATCTAACCCGTTTTACGACAATATTTCCCGATTTCCATCCAAAATTTTAAATCCCCGCTGCTTGTCTATGCTAACCAATCAAAAAGCGGGATTATGACCGCCATTGCTGTTTACCTGTATCATGTGTATCGCGTGTGTGGATATATCGGGATGTGAATTTGTGTAATTACCTGTACGCTACCTGTGTCGGGGTGTTTGCAAACCTAATGAGGAGCATGTTTTGATAGTAATTGATCGGGAAGTATCGGGATGAGTAGCAAAATGCCACAATATGCACCAGCTTCGACAAGTATGGGGGTTACACCACTAAAGAAGAAAGCGAAACCTCAGCAAGTGGGAGGCAGATTCCCGATTTTCGGGATGGTTATCGGGATCCGAACTGGGTGACAACCATGCATATAGGTTTGTTTAACTTATATATAGTACAATTGAATAAATTTATTGACTATATGATAGGAGGTGGTACAATTAAAATCGACAGCTCGAAGTTTTATGCGTGTGATTTTTTTTACATTTGTCATGTGTATACAATAGAACGTACAAACGAAATGATTTCGTTTGTACGTTCTATTGTATACACATGACACTATATAGGACAGATTGACGGCGAATGGAAATACAAATATACAAATATTTTATTGGTACAAACACAATTACAATAATTGGCAAAGGTCCAGTATATACGTATACATTATCTACAAGAAGATTAGATATGTTAAACTTTGTAACAATAAAAATTATTTTTTTGAGGGATTTTAGGGTGGACCATGGTGGAATGAATGATGTTACAAAGCACACGAAAACATGCAGCCATCCATCAAGCCAGCATCAATTCCCAGAAATCAACACCTGCTGCTACTAACTTCTTAGTGAAATCAAAATTGGATCAAATGAAGGTAACTATAAATTTTCTTTTCTTAAATTTTTGAGCATTAAATTGTTTACTTTTTATATTCATTTTTTAAATTAAATTATTTAATATATAATATTTATAAAATTTCTTAAGTCAGGAAACAACTATAAATACTTAAATTTTTCACTACCACTTTATTTATCAACTTTACCCTTAAATGCTTTTTCATATTTAAAATAATTTTATTTTATTTTGTAGATGTCAAGAGAGCAGAAGTCCTGTTTGCCAACTTCATTGCAGAACTTATTGCTTTTTGTGCTGCCATACCTTACTTTTTATTGTTTGTTGAGATTTCAAAGATTGATATTAATATATGAAAATAAAGTTATGTACTTTATTTTATTCTTGATTTCATTTGAAAGAGGAGATTGATTGATAAACACATTAGAATAAATGATTAATTGATAAAGAAACAGATTGATGAATTTCTAAGAGCTCAATAGTTTATGCAAACCATTTACACGACAAAACGCCGCGAAATTTCCTTCTAGGAAAATGTCGTCGCGCGTAAAATCCCCCATGGAGATTTTCAAAAGTTGGCATGTATGTATCCCCAATGTGTATCTTCTATGCCAAAGCCTTGGGGGATAGAAAACAAGAAAAGATTAAAATGTGATAAAAATGATTTGAAATCTCCAACAATTTGTGATGGCATATATGATTTTTAACCAATGATTCCTCTTCAAAAAACCTACTTTTCATATTCGACAACTCCTTCCTGTACAAGATCAAAGAATTGTGGGATACCTTCTCCTGTCATGGCAGACACACCAACATTCTGGTGATAAAAACCATAAGGTATTAAATTGGGAGAAAAATTTGTTATTTCTTTTTCATTCTGTTCTTGGAAAGGAAAATATTTTTGAGAGATTGATCTATATAATACTGATTTGATTAAGTTAAAATATTGAAATATATATATTTATAAATTGTTAATGAATATTAATGATATGTAAACATGTAAATGTCTGCACAAGAAATATTTGTAAAATTTATGATGACTAGATCGAGTTTCATAAAATGTTTCATGCCAAGAAAAAGAGGACTGGTATATATGTATCACTTAAATACTTCTTGAATATCACACTTTTTGAAATCTTTACATATTATTAAAAAGATTTCCACAAAAATACCCTCAACTTCCTTACAAGAAAATTGCAAAATTTTACCTTGTAAAAATAACATTGTTTGCAGTAGATATCAATACTGTAAATTAATTAGCCTTATTACATGCACATACACAAGCATTGATGTATAGAAATCATATTTCTAACCAGAGTGAATACTGGTCATTACCTTGAGCCCTGCATAGAATTCATCCAACACAAGACTCATCGACCGTGTCAGGTTTGTCACGTACGACGTTTCTGACTCCAGAGCTTCCTGGAAAACCTCAAAGTCTGTCATCCACTCCACGGCAAATTTGTTACTGATGATGTCCACCTATAGTATACACAGCAGTCAAACCATGCTTGCAGGTATTGTATTATACTACTGATCAAATAACACAAAAAGTTATGCAAAAGGAAAATCAATATTTTACTGAATAAACATAAGTATATTCTTTAAAGTAGTAACAGTGTGGTAAGCAAAACAAATTGCAGATAAAGATTGTATTTTTAAAAGAAGATTCATTCAAACAGCCTTCACTTTAAAACACCGGACATTATTAAGCTACATGTAACTTTAATTCCTTTGAAATTGGCAACTGAATTTGAAATTGCACCTTTACATGTAACTGTGAACATCACTTATAATACGTACATGTAACATCACTTACAAAATACAGAAGATTCCTTATTTAAGAGTACTTAATTCCGCAATTCTGCCCTCTTATGTCAAAATGTGAGGATATTAAATCACAAGCACTGAATTTTGATACGTTTTCCTATATGTTTACAACTGCAGAAAAATAAAAGCAAGATTTTTAAATCTACGACAAGTGTTTCTCATGATTTTATGCGGATCGATATTAATTCATTGCATATAATCATGTATCTACAGTAGTTAAATCATCAAAAATACATGAACTGGTACCTGTACTGTAGATTCCTAATTTTATGCGAGTACTTTATTCCGCAAGTCCATGCACCCTTTTGCATTAAATTGCAAGTATATAAAACAGCGAACGCTGAATTTTTATAATAGTTTCTTTTAGTTTACATCTGTTCGAACAATGAAAGCAAGATTTTAAAATCTGCGAGATGTGCTTCTTGCGATTTTACACGGATATTGATTCCACACGTTTATTTAGGAATCTACAGTATGCTCTTTAATCTGTTTGAAGTGAATTACCTTGTTCATGGCTACGATGAAAGGAAGCTTGGCCTTGTACATTATGCTGCAGGCATACAGCATGTTGGACATAAAGGTCACTGGATTGATGCTGCGAGATGTGTCCATTACATACACCACAATGGTTGGAAAAGTGGAGGCCTTAAACATATTACAACTTATTGGATAAGGATATATACCAGTATATACATGTACTGTGGAATCAATAATAATCTTGGTAACATGGACTTGGACTTCGTGGGTACCTATTACCCATGAATTAATATTCCAAGTGAATTATCAAAAAGAAAACCCAAGGGACTTCACAATTAGGTTTCCCTGTAAGCAGTTTTTAGAAATGAAAGGACATTGGCAGGAAAACAAAGTAGTGCATTTGAAAAAATAGTTCCAAAACTTGCAGGATGTGCTTTAATTGTTCTTGTATTAAGTGTGGCCATTTAGTTCAGCTAGAATACATTGTACATACATGCATGTATACGACATGTTGGATAAACAGAGTTGCCAAATTTCAATTAACAGATGAGGTATATAATGAAGTTAAACTTTCTCGAAAATTGAGAAATTCCATGCTTTTATTTCTGTATGAACAGGGGCAGTTTTTGACAAAACAGATCTGATTTCCCAATACATGTAAGTATACTCATTGTCAAATGAAAAATTTAGGCAGTGCTACTAGAAGCTACGTGTATTATGCTTAAAGTTAACATAATTAACAGACTATAGAATTATTATATTGTTCAACTAGAATGCAATCTATTATAAAGAAAAGAAAAATGCATTTCAAGAATATAATTTTCTCACCAGGGTTTCTGTAATAATAGTTCCTGACGCTGACCAAGTGAAGACCTCTATCTGACCAGGTGTGTCCAGAATCACATACCTTGAAACAAAGTCAAAGTTCATTAAAAAAAAAGGTCAAAATACATGTATCCCAGTGCATAGGGATATAAAAAAATTTAAAATTTAGAGTCGTACAAAAGACATTTATTCTATTTTTTGCTCAGATGCAAGATTTATACTGTGTAACTTGTGTAATTTTCCCCATTGCATAAATAACCACTTTTACAGAATGCACAATCAATATGAAAAATATATGATACACCTTTTCTGATTTGTTTAAAAAAATGATATACATGTATTGCATACTCACTCAGTTTGCCCTGTCTTCTGTTCAATGAACTGCATAACCTACATATATAATACAAATAAATGCATTTGTTATCCATATTATACCTGGTTTGTGCACTTCTTTAATGAAATCATGAATAAGGTACAGTGTCACAGCAAATAATATAGGCTTTTATCATGACAGTATTTGAGATCTGTGGATCTAGAGAGATTGATGAATCTGGACCAGGATGAGGTTGATGCAAATTTAAAAAAAAAAAAGTAATCTAAATAAACTGTTGGTGTTTCATACATCGTATTTGATATGCTCATGCCATAATCCCCCTCCCCCAAAAAAACACCAAAAAAACAAAAACAATGGACCTCCAGTGAGAAAAATAAACCCTATTGATTACCGGTACTTCAGAGGGTATAAGAGATAAATATCTTAGATGTTTAGAAGAAAGAATTCCTCTTACCCCTAGATTTATCTATCAAAAATCATAGGTCAATGAACAAGTGCAGGAAATGTACTTTTCAGTATATGTAGAATGATAGATATATACCTGGTCAAACCTTGTTGCAAACAGATTGAGAGATGTAACAATTCCACCATTTGGTCCTAGAGAATATCTGTTTGTAGGTGTTAAGGTTTATTGGATTTATTTTATATTTGCAAGAATTATAAACAAAAAAAAGATACATCATACCTTTTCAAGAAAATTGTCATCATTACACTGTACTTTAATCAATTTTGTTACCATGATAACAGATGTTGATCGATTCATCTACCGACACCCCTGTTTCTCTCTTTAGCAATATTCACACAAGAAACATAAAGAACAAAAGGATACTGTTTCATAACTTCTTTGTAATTAACTGTGTCTCTGATATCTGAAATTACAAAATCACATACATGTATGTATATATATATAGCAATGAAATATGTTATTTCAACAATAAATTACGTACATGCTAAAAATTTATTTTCCTTAACATAATTGGGCTAAGTAGAGACTTAAAATTCATTTAAGATTCAAGATTTATTGTTAAAATGTCTCGATGAAGGTTCAGACTTCTATTAAAATTTTAAAAATCCATGATATTCGATATCTGTCTTGGTTAAAAATATCAAAGCTCAACTTTATTGTATACTGTACAGTATTTGGCAATTTAATACACGAAGCAGTGCAGTAGTTATGACAAATCAAAGCACAATATTTGAGGGGTTAAGTATTTAAATGCTAAAGATTCATCCCAACACATACCTTTTGTTAATAATTTTTCTTTAATTTCTTCTTTGAATTACATTTTAAATTTATTTTCATTAATAATCCATAAACAAAGAATTATGAATTATCTGGAGGAGGATTACTTTACCAATATTTGCTGGATAGGGAACTTCATGGACAGCTGGATCCAGGTTAATGACATAAGGCGGCTTCTTCTTAGCATGAAGGTGAGCTGTGATTCTCTTTTGAATATAGAAATAAAATTAAAGATACATGTACCTATAGTTTACCTGCTGTATTGTACCTGTCAATGAGTTGCTTTTTTAGAAGCTGTATTTTTGTCTGCATGTTTTCAATAAAAAGCAAACGTGAAAAATTTAAATAAAAATTAAATAAAATAGCTAGCTCAATAATAAAGCTACTTCAGGTAGATAAAAAAGGTATATATATATAGGTAATTCAATCTAGCTTAGTTATTATACAGTGTACATGTTGCATCGGACAAGTTTAATATATTGATAAGGTTTGATGCCAAGAAAATGGCAAACAATTGCTATATGGAATATGATTTCTCCAAAAAAGCTTGTATATTGGCATTGTATTCCTTCCATTAAAATTGATATGTTGATCAATCAACTGTATATATAGACTTTACTTTGTGATAATATAACAAACTACATGTATGTAAGTGAGCCGATTCGTTCATTTCTCGACCAAACTAAAACTACGGCAATGTAAACATTTTAAAAACCCATGTGGTTTTAATGAATTAAAAATTTATCAACAACTGAACGATATCAATTACTTGTACCTGAACAAAAGTTGTTTTGCCTGAGCCTGCCATACCGAGCACTAAAATACATGTTGGTCGTTTTGACTGTCCCGCATTCTGATCAGAAGAATTTGATGGTGAATTTTCCGATTCAGCATGTGGTGCTGGTGCCTCTGCCATTGTTGACATATACAGAATTTCTTGTATTTTACACCCGATCTAATTTTTTATTTATTCATATAATTTTCCTTAGCATTCTGTACTGTTATATTTGTATAGAGAAACTGATAAGTATTTTTGTAAAAAAAAAAAACATCAATATCAAATCATAGAAATCGGTCATACTAAAACACGCCTGCCGACGCCTGCCTGCCGAGAGAAAACCACACGCCTGCCGTTTTCTTGATGGATAATTTTAATATTTTCTTTGATATTTTATTTAACTTAACTAAATTAATGATCATAATAACAAAAAGTTGACTTTATAATGATTATTTAGCACAAAATCAGCAAAAATGTTCTAGTATGACCCCATAGAAATGATGTGCTTTCAAATACAATTTCTAGTATACTTTTGGCTCGGAAACGACATTCTTAAAATATATAACTTAGAATGTGACGCATGCGTACCTGTAATTTATAGCGGCGACTATAAACTGGCAACAGACGATGCGATGTAAACAAAGCTAGGTTATGTGACACGACTTCAAGACAACTGTAAATCGACTCATTCGAGGGTGTTTTTATCTACACAAACCCCCTAGGTAATTTATATTTATATGGCGATTCAGTTGTAAATTTTTGAAGTCAACAGGTCACACTTGTTGTGACGAGTTTTCATCAAAGGCGTGCACTCATCACTGGCACAATACATTCATAAATAGAAAGCCCCAAGATGTTTCATTATAATGTAGTGTAACATTATTTTAATAGTAGTGTATACTATTGGAAATTCTTTGTCCCAAGTTTCTGTTTTCACCACTTTTTGCTTAATCGTATATACAATTACATACATAACGTGTACATTTTTGTGCCCAATGTAGTTGAAGGTACATTAAAAAGGGCATTTAAAAATGACTATATTGCTTTAAGTTTCAATGTACAAATTGTTAATTGTGTTTAAATTAGTGTAAAATATATGGAAAACAACTTGACTGTTTTTATTTAGTGTAAGTGGTACATGTATGGCTTTGTATAAATTTTAGCTTGAAAATGGAGAATTATCATGTGCTAGAAATTATTGGTGAAGGTTCCTTTGGGAAGGTGTACAAGGGACGCAAAAAGTATTCATCACAAGTAAGCTTTATTTGGTTGAGACCATGCATTACCTTGGTTTAATGATAATTATTCACAGAGTTTCATTCAAATATCTCATCTTAATTTAAACAAATTCATAAATTATTATTAAATGATTATTATTAATAATATTTTATCTAAATTACAGGTAGTTGCCTTGAAGTTTATTCCAAAAGTTGGAAAACCTGAAAAAGAGCTAAGAAATCTAAGAAGAGAAATAGATATTATGAGAAATTTGCATCATGAAAACATCATTGAAATGTTGGATAGCTTTGAAACTGGAAAAGAGGTTACACCTGTTCTATATGATCTAAGACAACCTTTGAATTTGATAAATTACAACATTACATGTAAAATAAAGAATTGATTAACTAAAACTTAAGATTTTATGTAATGATTATGACTGACTTCTTTAATTCTAAAACAATTTAACACTATTAATACTTTGCAATTGCTTTTTTACATGAACATGAACATGACTTTGTATAAGTCAAGAAATTATTATAATCTGGACTATTTGGTATCTAGGTTGTGGTGGTGACCGATTATGCAGAAGGGGAATTATTTCAAATTCTGGAGGATGATGGAAGCCTTCCAGAAGAACAAGTGCAGCAGATTGCCTGTCAGCTTGTGTCTGCCCTCTATTACTTACACTCCCACCGAATCCTTCACAGGGACATGAAACCTCAAAACATCCTCCTTGGCAAGTCAGGCATTGTCAAGCTCTGTGATTTTGGATTTGCTAGAGCCATGAGTTTCAATACTCTTGTGCTGACCTCTATAAAGGTACAAAGTTGACAAGCTCTATACATGTAAAACAAGGTTTTCACTATACATGTAATTGACATGAAATTGTTAATTCTATATATATTATGTTTTCTTCCAATTTGAAAGTGTTGTTTTTTAAAAGGGCACTCCATTATACATGTCCCCAGAACTAGTCGAAGAAAAACCATATGATCACACTGCAGATTTATGGTAATTGAATACAGATAGATATCTAATTTTTAATTTTTTCACATTTAATGGAGCCAGCATGAAAGACTTTTAACAAACATACTACTTTATCCTTCAGGGCCCTTGGTTGCATCTTGTACGAGCTCTTTACAGGCACCCCTCCCTTCTACACCAATAGCATCTTTCAGTTAGTGAGCCTGATCATTAAGGACCCTGTCAAGTGGCCCAAGAACATGACCCCTGTATTCAAGGACTTCCTCCAGGGTCTCTTGACCAAGAACCCCAGATCTCGCTTGGCTTGGCCTGATCTCCTTCATCATCCTTTTGTTGCTGAAGGTGTTCATGGTAGGGTCATAATTTTTGTAAATTATAAAGTGTTATCAAGAAAACGATAGACATTTGTATTAATGCAACTTGAAATGTTGTCAGTTTTGTAAATACACTTTTATAAATAAATGATTGTATCAGTGTGCAAGCAAATTAAAAAAAGATTAAAAATTTGCACCATGATGCTTGTTTGATCGATATTTGTAAGCAAAGTGCAATACATATCTAATTAAGAAGGGAAATTTCCTTGTTTTATTGCAATAAAGACATGGGTTGATTTTCCTTGTAGTGCGAGAAGAAGATACTCACTTACAGAGCCCCTTCACACAGCCTCTGTCTGCCTCCATGATGATTCTGAAAGAAAAGCAGTCCAAGGAAAAGGCCCATCCACCAGGCACCTCTAAAATTCTGGCCAAGGCTCGCAAAAAAGCCATGGAAGAAGAAAAAAAGGTGTGTTGCTTTTACCTATAAAGAATTTCTATCTGCTGTGTATTTGAAATACCGTATAACAGGTTTTTAATGCGGGTGCAAATTTTTTGCGAATTGATCCTGAAATAGGTATATATATTTTTTGCGGTTTTAAATTTTGCGATTTCACTTTGACACTAAAGTCTATTTTTATTGAATTTTATTACTAGACATTTAAACAATAAAGTCTATTTTTATTTTTTATTGAACACACCAAAGCAATTTAAAATATTACATGTTACCGAGTAAAACTTTTTTACCCCGCTTGCACGGATTCAATTCAGAAATTTCACAGTTCTCGCCGTCTGAAAAATCAAGTTTACGTTTTCGAGATTTGAGCTCTGTGTTGTATTTATCACGTAAATTTCTTACAGTACTTTAATTCACGTAGTCCTGGAAACTTTGTCTGAAAACGTTTAATGGTCGGCGAAGGTCCATGTACACTGGCGTAGTGTCCTATCTCAGCTCTCTCGCTCGGTGAAAAAGTCATGTACTTTCCTCTCGGAGTTTTTGGTGTATCAAGAACATCGGCCACTTTCTCATTACACTCAGTAATTTTTCTAGGCGACATTAATTCACTTAAAGGTCCGGTAGGGTCAGGAAACTTACTTATTCAAATATTTCAACAGCACCATTTTGCTGGCAAAGCGTGAAGTGACTGCTAACTACAGGGTATTCACTGACCAATTATCGATACCTGTATTACGCAACGAAGCGTGAATTCGGACTCTATGAAGAGGCCTCACAAGGGGTATTTTTATGGGGACATTTTATGACGTATTTTTTGCGATTGAATTTTTTGCGATTAAGACTTGATCGCAGAATTTCGCAAAAAATAGCACCCCATAGAAAAATCCAATTATACGGTAAACCTAATACTGATTTACACTTTCTCATTAAAAATCTTTGTTTGTAAACTAGTCTATCATATTCAAAATATGTGAGTCTTATTGTATATTTTATGTAAATAATTAATGCTGCATATTATTTCATATGTAGAGTGACAAAGAAGCTCCATCCAATGAAGAAAAAGAGGCCTCAAGCAAAGAAGCATGGGGACCAAGCAAGAAGCCTGAGATCAAATTAGACATTAAACAGCAGCAGAAAGAGGTGGAGGCAAATCAACAGGCTGGGGACCAGTGGGATGAAACAGGACTCAGCAAGGTACCTTGTATCATACCTGTGAATTGCTGCTACCAATTCCCTATTGTTGGTATTGTGAAGAATGCTTCTTATATCAAATGTGTCATGGTTTTGTTTTTAATTTTTACATGTACAATTTAATCTGTTGAATTTTAATATTTTCATTAATTTAGATTTGAATAATACATACTGGTAGTCAAATGTATATATGTAGTATTGTCTACGCTAACAATTTTTTGTGTACTACCATATCTTTATTATGCTGATTTTCTGGTTACTGAATTGCCAGAAAGAGAAAAAAGGCTTTGTATCTAGGTTGTTCTTTTGACAAAAATTTACAATTTATTCTCTCTCTCTCTTTCTCTCTCTCTCTCTCTCTCTCTCTCTCCTAAGGTTGTATGCAGTATTAAGTCACTGTCTCTTCCAGGATCAAAATATTTATTAATAAGAAATAGTTTCCAGAGAATTAGCAAGCTTTGTGTTGTAAAACTGATTTTTGTTAACACTGTGTGACCTCTAACTGTGTATTTTGTTCTATTTCTGAATTCAGATGACAGATATTAGAGAAGAGGTGAGTGTTGAATGCCATGTAACTGTATAATCCTGTTTATGCAGACCCTTTTCCTATGATAGACAAGACATGCATGTATCATTAATATGTGATGCTACATATGAATTAAAGATACTGATATTTTTAATATTTATGCATGCTCAATTATAAGAAAAAGGTGATATTATTGCATCTAAAGCTGTAATAGTAAAAACATTCTATTTGTTAGCTAGGTCATCTTAGTGTCTTGAGTGATTTTAATTTCAGTCATTATTAATCTGTAGTGTGGTTATGCATCTTTGATAATATTTCAGAATAATTTTGAACTGTCTAAAAAAAAATACATGTTTTAAGCATTATTTCCACTGAATTGAAATAAAATTATAAATTGAGAAGTACATTTGCAACAGAATTTAAAATATCAATGAATTATACAATTATTTACATATACCTGTATACCAGGTATGTTACAAATAAATTAGTAACTTTGAAATTGAAAAAGGCTCTCAATAATTAGTATATACATTATATGCTATCCTTCACCTTGTATTTTATGATGTGAAAAATGAAAGAAAAAAATTAGAACCAATCCTTCACCCATAAGTTAGAGTTAAGTTATAAAATCACCATATTAATAGTTACACACTAAAGAAATCTTTGTTGTTTTGTCTTGAACTTCACCAATAATATTTGGATGCACAGCATGAGAAATGTTTGGGGAAGAAATGAGATGCATTGAATACAAAAGTCATTTTGTTGTTTTCTTAAATTCACATGTAGTGGTTGATTGAAATGATATTTTTTATTCAAAAACCTTTCCTTTAACAGAATATCAGCCCAACTCCTAGACCTGACAGGATAAGTAAAGATTACGAAAAAGAATACCCGAGCATCGAGATTGAGGGTCGAAGAACGGTGAGGAAGAGTCCCAGTAAGGAGAAAAGAAACAAGTCTCATGTGGACAATGTCAAACTGGATACCGAGGTACCTCAACCAGAACTATATCTTAATGTAAAAAGTACTCTGACAGTTTAGAATTGATTTTCACATAAAATGATAGAAACACTGAATAGATATAAAGGTACATGTCCTTACATAAGAATTAAATGAACTACTTAGTTTGCATGACGATTTATCATAGTAGCTTTATTATATGTGTGACTTTTAATTGGGAAATTTGTTGGGAAGGTTACAGACCCACCTCTCTAGATACGCCCATGCAACAGCGTTAAATCATATTCTTACTTAAGTTTAAAAATAAATTTGGAATGTCTCTAGGAAGTGGACAGTGATGATGAGTGGCAAGGGTTGATTGAGCAGACGGATCAGGAAGGTGATCCAGACATCGCCCTTAAACTCCTGCAGGATGTCAAGTTCCAGAACAAGCTCAAATCCAGGATCCAGACCAGCTCGGGCCAGGTGCTGGATGGGATGTTGGAGGGGGCAGCTAGACTCAAGACTGTGCTCAGGGTCATCACCAACCTCGTCACACTCAAATGGTATAGAAGATAATAACTTTTATTGTTATAATCATCCTCAACCTCGTCACTTTCAAATGGTATAGAGGATAATTTTATTGTCATATTCATCACCAACCTTGTCATGCTCAAGTGTTATAAAGGGCAATCACTTTTACTTCATAATCATTAATCTGCTCAATAAAGTATAGAGAAATTCTGATGCATACATTATTTTACAAATTATTTGCATGGAAATTCTTAATTTTTTTGGTAAGGCATTGTCATCTTCCAGAATCTGAAATAATTTTAGCATTATCAGTTACATCCACAACCTAGAAATCAAATTTCCAGTGGATAATAAGTTCTTGACTTATACAAAGTATGACATGTTTCTGTGTAATTTCAATTTAAAAAAAATGTTGTTAAATTTCTGTGTAATTATAGAAATTAAACTTATTACCTTAAATCTTAGGTTTTGGTTTTACATGTTGATATAGATAACTTTGATTTCTCCCATAGATTGATTTGTATATTTTTGGACATACAAGGTGCAAGTCTTTATAAACATAAGTTGTAATATGCATTGATCTTTTTCCTCAACAGTGAGCTGAAGTGGATAATGGACTTTGTTAAAGCTTTGTCATTACCCAAGCAGCCATTGAATTTGATTGCAGAGATTTTGGACAAAAGTAAAGTTAAACAGGTATGAGATGTGAATTCAGTTTCATTAGCTATGATTGATAATGATAGACCAAGTACATGTATTTCCATTCTGAAATGATTGAAGGATTATAAAGTTTTTGAAACATTTAAGTTTTGTTCCTAATACTTGGAGATATTAAATTGGTCTTTGATATGATTTTCTTAGAGTTATGACCCTTTTATTGTAAACATTTTCATCTGTTATTGTTTTATGTACCAATGTGATACTGGTGCTTTTTAATGATTCATCCATGTATATGCAATACATAATGAACTAATAACAAGTCTTTTGACCAGGAATGGTGTCGTTTTAGCACAAAGAAAATACAAAGTTGTAAAGAAAAAAGGCGAAGCAAATAATAATTAACATAAATTTTTCCTCCTTAGCAACCTTGGTGTCAACAGATTTTGATAGACTTGGTCATCACCTTGAATGCCTACTTTGCCAGTGAAGTCAGCTGGAACGATGACATAGAGAAAGATGTGTAAGTCATGTAAAATGTTATAAAAACTTGGGGATTTGATTATGAATTTTTGCAAGAGAAACTTACAAGTATCAATTAATATTCTTGTCTCAATTATCTTCCTTTTGATTTCTTTGTTGGTAGTGTTAAGGAGTATTATGATGCCATGGTTCAGTTCATGTCCCTGGTGCCACAGCTTTTGTTCCAAGGAATGGATGAAGATTTGCGACTGAGAGAACAGGCTGTGCTGGTAAGGTTAATACATGTTCTGTAGCACTCTTCTTTTAAAATCAGTTTTTTGATGTCTTTATCACTAGATTCCATTTTGTTAGTTAAATAATTTTTTTTCATTGAATCTTTACTTTTAAGGCACTATTTAGTGAATTTATAGACATTTTGTAAAGACTTGTTTCATGAAAAAAACTTAACTTTGTTTGAATTTGTTTAGGTATAAAGATTTAAAGTTTTTGTGCTGTAAATACAATGTTCTGTAATAAATGTTGTTATTTTTGTTACAAGTGTGCAATGTACACCTGTGAAGCAATGGAGAGAAACAAACTACAAGTGGCTAACCAATATTTCACTCACCTGGCTAGCAAACAGTCCAATACACTGGACTGTATACTGAACTGTACCATGGGGGACCCCAACATTCTGAAAAAACTCACAGGTAAATAAGTTTTATTGCTAATGAGCCCAAAGATAAAAATAGGATTAGGTCTAAAGCATCTAAATTTTTAACTGGGTTTTCCAAAGGAAAAATCCGGTTATTGAAATGGTGAAAATGGCTGGCGGGCAGCTGCCAAAAGGGTACCCCTATTGTACAGACAACTCCTCCTACAGTTTTCAAGATAGGAAGTTGTTGCTTTACAGATCAGTTCTACATATATTAGAGATGTGCATATTACTTCGATTTTGTGGATTTTTATTTGGGGAGGGGGGGGGGGGTGGTGGGCTTATGCTATACCCGGCGCCGGCGTCCACACCTTGTTGATAATTGATGAAAAAAATACCACCTGTTGAACTTAATTATTTTTTGGCAAAATATTGCATATAGAGTACCCAATACCTCTGTAAAGGTTGTGTCTATCAATTCAGGGTTGACAAATGGATTATGGATACTGTTCACACAAAAGAAAATCCGGTTTGCTGTCACATTGACAGCTTTTCTTTTGTTCTATCATAATTCACCATCTACCATTGTCCTTCATTAGTGAAATTTTCAGTTGAACTATTTAACTCTCCTATTTTTTACAAAATGAAGTTAAAATAAATGGTTTCAAATCGATTGAATTAAGCTTTAAGGAGAACGCATATTATGATGACAGATTATTGTTCCTTAATTGGCCTCTTGTCAAATGATATGGATACAAGCTTTTTCAAAACAGTTGATCCATATCGTTTTTGTAAAAACAAACTTCCTATAATTGGGGTTTTATGTGTGGGTGTTTTTTTTGTCTTCCATCTCTCTTCCTTACACAGTTATATTCATTGAGGATTTAATTTCGTTATTTTTGTTGGCAGAATAAATCAATGAAATTAAATCCAGGACAAATTGTTTACCTCAGTATAAATATATACAGAGTTGATAGGTGATACATATTAGATATTGCGATATGACGAAATTAAATGACCACGAAATTTTATTTGGTTTAAAAACAACAAAATTTTAACCCTACGAAAATATGTGCTTCTTCAGTATACATATACATATACTACCTGTATTTGTTTACAGAGTTAGCAGAGGGTAACGGAGAGGTAGCCACGGACAGGATGGAATCTCTGATACAATTAGCCGTCACCACCATCGCAGCCATGGTCAATTTGCCTCTGTCTGAAGATGAGGCTGCTGATGGAAGAAGAAAGGTATCACCTTTAATATCATGAAATGTGAAACTTGTTACAAAATTGAGTTTTTCCAGTCCACTCTGTCATTGTCTGTCAACCATTGTGTGTTAGCCTAGAAGTTAAAAATTTTCAAATTCTCAAGTAAAACTTCATGTTAAAGAATCTTGACAAAATTTTAGTATTTACCATATATAGGAACAGGAAATTGTAAACTTTATGTTCATAATCCTTCAGTGATTGTTATGTCTGTCTGCCAGCCTATCAAACTTTGGGGTAAAAATTGATGCAATATCTTTCAAAATTTTTTTAACTCCTAGGCATTTAGAAGACAAATTGGGTATACCGGTATACTGTTGATGCCATCAACTTGATGGGGAGGAGGCATAGGGCTTCTACTAAAATTGCAAATTTCATGACCATGGGATCAGGGTCCTATTACATAGACTAGGCATTATTTAGGCCATATAGTGAAATGCATGTAATAATTCTTTAAATATCTCTTCTATTTTACTTGGCATTTTATCAATTCAGGGTTGACAAATGGATTAGGATACTGTTCACTAAAAAAAAACCTGGTTTGCTAGCTGTCACATTGACAGCTTTTCTCTTGTTGTTCAGATAAGATTCAGTTGTTTTGTGATCTAAGTTGGGTTTTTGTTGTTTGTAATGTAATGTCAGCTGTGTCACTAAATGCACATGTACAACCATATAAAATTCCATGGGGATTTAATTTTGGTTATAAATGTTATCAAAAATGTTTAATGAAACTTAATTCATCCACAGATATGCAAGTCAAGCATTTCCAATCCACTTCTTTCCTATTTGTTTAAAAAAACCCAGGCAATCTAAATTTTCTAGGATTTAAATAGTATTAAAAGGTTGAAATTTCTCTTTGAATCACATTTTATGTGTGTCTGTGTGTATTTTTTTTTTGTAGATTGCTTTGTACATTGGAGACAAGCTGGCACAGAAAGGTTCTGAGCAGTTGGCTGATGAGATCTTTATCCTGCTGAGACATCCAGCTCACTGTTCAAATGTTCTCAAGGTCATTGGAGTTTTAATTACCTTATAATTAGTCTTTTTGAGAATTCAGTTATCAAAGAATATGTAAAATATTACCTTGTACATGTATGAAGTCTTTTTTAGAATGCAGTTATCAAAAATATATGTTTAAAAAAGATAACTTTTATGGCATTTACAAGTATTGGTAGATTTTAATGCTCAGCCATGTAAATGGTCAGAGTATATAGTTTTTCGTATCTTTTGTCCTTCATCCTTCAGTCTGTCTGCCAGCCTATCAAACTTTTTTTATGAAATATGTTTCAAAGAAAAGAAAGGGATGTTTCATCTAACTCCATAAAAAGATACTGAATATTAGGGAGTGATATTCAACTGTGTTTTAAGTTTTGACTTTGACCTTCCATATTACCTTAAGGCCAAAAAAAATTAATGATTTGTTTTTCAGGCACCGCCGCATCAGCAAAATTATCGCCGCATCAAACTTTTTTGTCGCTATTTTTCCGGAATTTTCATATCTTATCATTACATGTATTGGTTTTCTCTATTATGGAATCAATGTAAACAAACACTCAGAATAAATGTTAACTTTGTCTCTGTAAGTGAAAACGTGATTATATATGACACATCTACCCAGTGACCAACCTAGGGTCGACTTGGGCTAAATACAAGTATATGTAAATATAAGTACTCGCTTTGTGATCAGTAACGCCACCAGAATGTCCTCAGAAAGAGAGGTTGAAGTCACCCTGTATTCTGAGTTCACGATCGCGAAAATTAACCCCAAATGCAATTAAATGATCATTATTTAATTCAAAACACATTTTCATAGCCTAAGTTAACCCCTATTGTGATTAATAACTAGCGACTGTCTTATCTTTAGAGGTTATAAATACGGTGGATGCAACCACATACTGCATGTGCACTGAAAATTACAACCGATGTTTATAACTTTCATGCTGATATTATGATTAGTTGGTAACTTGTAATTAGTTAATAACTCTGCCAAATTAATGCTAAAATAATCATAAAACCGTTTGTCTACAGTTATTTTTAAAATTAAACAGATCCACTACATGACGGTTGTAATTGGGTCAAAGGGTTGGAATAATACCCCCAAAATACACAAAAGTACATAGACTGGTTTTATTTGTCATTTAGCTAACACAATTCCAAAACATTTCATCTATAAAATGTATGAATACACCTAATAAATTAAATTAACAAATTGGTTAAGTTTTTAGAATTTTTAGGAGTTGATTTATTTTTAATTGACTTGCTTCTAATCCAATTTAAATTAAGTTTGAATCTGTGTATACATACATGTATTATCATTAATGTTATGCCAATGTCAAAGAATGGAAGTAAGTCTACCTGATTTCTCAACCTTCTTATTTTTCTGTGAGGGAGAAGTGAAGTCTCCCTAAAAGTTTGCCCAAGCTAGGTAGACCCCTGTTAAGACTACCACTGAAATGTCTCTGTTATCTTCAAAAATTGAAGCTTCTGTAATATTGCCTAGTAGCAGGAATAAAGGACAATTGTATTGTTTGAGAATTTTATGATGACTAATTTGCTATCCCTTGATTTCTGTCATGTTCCCCAGGCACTGAAGATCAATAAGAAAACACCCCAAATGAAAGCTTTATTTGATAAATTTTTATATGGCAAATTCAACTAGTGAAATGCCATAAGAAGTCCCCTATTTCAGTTCAGGCTTGTGTTATTACTGTGGACAGGGAAGATTAGCTGCAAAATGAAGCAGGGGCATAAACCATTTGTCCATGTTTTTTCATCTGCAAAATCTCATCCTTTGAATAGGAAACAGAAACAGTTTAAACTAAAAAAACATAAACAAATATTTAAACTTTGTCAATGTATCAGCTTGATGAATATCTGCTGATGAGTACACAAATAAATCATAAAAGATGGGTTACCGTCATTGTAAATTATGTCTTTAAAAAAAAAAAAAAAAAAACCTGCCTGCCTCATCAACATTTCAAAATTTTGGTCCGGGAAACTAATGATTATTTTTTTTTGGCCCAACTTAACTATTTCTTTTATGTTGATTTGCTTAGTTTCGAATATTCGGAATAACATGTTCTAAATATTTTCATTACATAGATTCATACCAAAATATGTATTGGTTTATGCAATTCATGATTAATTGTACCATAATTGTCTGACTTTACTTTTCTGTGAAGTTGACTTTAAAATTGCTTATATCAATTGCCACATTAAAAAGGGGAATAAGCAAAAAAAAATTAAAAAATGAGTTATTCCCCTTTGCAAATTTTGAAACTTTTGGCATGAGAACCAATACATTGATAATTTTTGGCCTTAGACATCAGACGGGAATTTATAAATTTATATTTATAATATTTATATTTTAATTAATACAATTGAAATTGATCAAACAAATCATTGGATGAAACTGAACTGAATGTCTTGAAAGTTCTGTTATTTAAAAAAAAGTGTCGACTGGATATGGCAGAGACTATGGGGAAGCCCTATAATCAAGTTATTTTTTAGTTTAAGTAAATGTTTCCTCACTTTAAAGTTGACTGAATGGCAAAGTTTCATCCTACATTAGTGAGTGAAAATAACTGCAATTAAGAAATATTCGTGCATATTAAAAAATGAATAAATTTACAATGCCTCATATATACCATTGATTTAAAAGTAATTATTGTACCAAAAACCTTAATTGGACATTATTGAACCATTATAGGTTGTGTATGCTTGCTGTCAGGTGTCTCAAACTTTCTGTGGATACATCTCAAACTCCACTAAACACATGGAGTCCCTACTGGGTATTCTCATGGGAAAGGTAAAAACATGTCTCTTGGACTTTGATGTGATGAAAAAACATGTTACTTTATCATGTTTATTGTGATGGAAAATTACACATATAAAGATCTAATCACGGCATCTTCACAATACTGGCCTTTGATTGGTTGATATTAATTTACCTTAACACTACTGACCTGTGGTTGATATTAATTTACCTTAACACTTTTGACCTTTGGTAGGCTGATATTTATTTATCTTACACTGCTTTCCTTTTATTGGTTGATATTAATTTACCTTAACACTACTGACCTGTGGTTGATATTAATTTACCTTATCGCAAATCTTACTTGGGTGTATTCGCTGCGAGCGATAAACTGATGCGTTGAGTGACGACACTATTGGGATCGCGAGTTGCAGTTATAAAACAAGCATTTTCATTGGCCGTTTTAGTACCCGCCCACTCTTACCTGCTAACGTGGTATTGATAATTTATGCACGAACTGCCAGATGTGTCGTTAACTCTGTATCTGAACTGCAAAAACTAAATCACTGCAAGAATTGACTAAGAGTTCTCACAATAATCGCATCTTCTTTTTTGTGTAAACAATTGTCAAAAACACGCTGTTTAAACAGGTTCAATCCCCAATTCATTTTTCAATATAATGCATACTTCATCGATAAATTCAAATCATTTTATATAATGTTTAACGCATCAATTTAAGATGAGGCAGTATTTATTTTGTTGTAGCTTATTCCAAAGAATTCACAACAGATATTGACAATAAATATTACATAGCCTATATTGCATTTTATTGAACTTTGACCGATTAATATGACACACTTAAAACTACAAGTGTGCACGTGTTTTCAATCATACCAAAAATTTGAAATTTACGGCATGTAAACGTGTTCAATTTTGGACTGATATGTGATAAACGTTATTTTGTAACTCACTTTGTCTGTAGAAACATTCATTTTATTATATGTTCTTCGATATTCATCACACAATATTTACTACTGACGTTGACACTGACTTTCTCTCAAACACGCTAATCGACCTCGGATTGTAAAATTCACGTGCAGATCGAGTCGCAATTTTCCCAAGTATATAAACAAACCACACTTCTTCATTTTGCGAAGGTGTTGACGATGTTTCAAAGATTTTCAGTACAGATTTATTGTAAACAAAACAGTGAAGACATATGCTGTAAAACGTCTAATGGATTTCACGGCGTGTCAACCCGAATTTTCCCGTGGATCTACATTTTGCAACAAGTTTTTAGTGAGGAAAAACTGTTCAACTCATGCGATTTTCCATACATACAGTAAATGGTACATTATGAACGGTAACGTAAAATTTATTTGTTCACTAAACAATTTCTGGCGATTTTTTTTTCACAATAAACTGAATAACATAATTCGATAAGCGAAGTACAATCTGTGACTGATAATCTATATGCGCCGATCCCTGCTTTTAGGGAACTTTTCTTTTTCTTTTCATTTATATTATTTACACATGTACGTGAACATCGCCCCGTTTAATATCAAATAACTCTGTATGTAATTTTTTAACTTGCTAGTACAACTTCATGAGATATTTTCTTTCTCCGACATATCTTTCCACATGTTAGCATCATGTTCTCAACATGCATTTGATAAATGGGTGGATCTATATAAATGCGCCAATCAGAATCTTTATTTCGAATCGCAATTGAAATACACACCGATTAGAAAGTGTCATCACTCAACGCAATGCTACATCGGTCGTAGCGAATACTTTCATGTAAGATTTGCGATAACACTTTTGACCTTTGATTGGTTGATATTAATTTTTTTTTTTTTTTTTTTTTTTTGCAATTTTTTGTAATTTCATTTTTCACATTTATACATACACAATCACACAATAGATCATAAGTAATTACACTATGAAGTTGATACAATCAGAAAAAAAAATTATATGACTTCTGCTCTTGTATACATTATATATTACAGAAAAGATTTTTCCATTCAGACCATATTGTAATATGTTTGTAAAAAAAAGAATTTCTAATTGCTAGACAACTTTCAATTTCATATCTTAAATGTAAATGACACATAGCCCAGCAATGCTTGGGTTTTTTTTATTACAAAGACATTAAAAGATAAACTGTTTGGTAAATAAAATTAGAAAGTTTATAATGACTAAATTTGACTTTGAGAGAGGAGCCTCTCCGAATAATATATTGATTACATTAAAACCAACTCTCTTTGAGACAGTATTGTAAATATGCAAACTCAAGCTATTCCAGGTAGCAAGAACAGTAGGACATGATGTGAAAATATGTTCAATGGTTTCAACTTCACTCTTGCAGAAAGTACAAGTGTCATTTTCTACTAATTTTAGCTTTTTCAAGTAAGCTTTAATTAACTGGAAGAAGTCTATGTAATGTTCTATATTGTAACCAATGTATAGAAGAGTTTGTAGTGACCTTTAAACATACTTTAAACACATCCTGTAAAATTAATTCAGGATATCCTCTTTGTATAATAATGGAATTATTCAACCAATCAAAGGAAATTAGAGTAAGATAAATAAGTTGATATTTATTTATCTTACTCTTCTTTCCTTTGATTGGTTGATATTTATTTAATTATCTTACTCTACTTTCCTTTGATTTATTTTTCTTACTCTACTTTCCTTTGATTGGTTGATATTTATTGACCATTTCATTGTTTTTTATGACATCATTCTTTTGCGCTTTGTCTTCGATGTTTGTAAAATGTGTGTAACATCAACATCTTTGTTTTTTAAGGTGGAGATCCAAGACATGGAAATAAACGCAGTGATAGAGACAGTTATACACGTCCTCAGTACCATCATTATACAACTACAGACAATGTCACCAGCGTAAGCTCAAAAAGTTTGGGGGGGGGGGGGGCAGGTTAACTTGCATTATATGCATATTGTGATATATAAAGTCAGTAACAGTTTTTATTGTATGTGTACTGTGGAGTTATTGAAAAAAATTATGGCTCATTTTTCATGGATTTTGTGGTACCCTTCACCAACAAATAAAGGTTCCTATTGAAATATGAAGTTTTTATTTATTTAGCAAGTAGAAATACAAAATCAAACATCTTCAAACTCCATCATTACAGAATTACCAGTTCACAAAAATTGGCCCTAGAAATGTAAATGATTCCACAGGTACATGTTGATGTTCAGAGATTTTACAGTGAATTAACAATAAATCACAGTTAATTATTTCTTTGTTTTTTGGTGGCAACAGATTGACAGATTCAGCAGGCCTAATGATCTCCATATTTCTAGAGTCCACAATTGCTAGTCATACAGTGAGTAAAGTTTAATTTGGTCTCATGGATTATTTTCTTTACTTTAATATTGGGGTGTACATCTATATTATTTTTGGTCTTTCTATTCTTCTAGTCTTGATTCTTTTTAAAATGATATCTTAATTTTGTATCGTACATGAATACCAGATAAGGATGTCATACATGATGACCTGGTAGTGCTAATTGATTTCTAGAGTTCAAAGCCAAGTTGCTGTTTAAAAATTGTTTTATAATGTGATTTTAAAATGACATCACTACAATTAAAATGTTTACTCTGTATTCTCCATACTACTGGTATTTATGCACACAGGATAATTTTAAACTACATCCTGGATGTATAAAAGATAGAGATGTCATACATTATGACTTGGAGCTTGTTTCAAAATACCGTCGATTTTCCCACTGAGTGAGAGTCTTCAAGTTGTTTTTGTTAGGCACTCACTTTAATTCAGATGTCTGCTGCTTCGCCAGCAAAACAGGCATGCCGCCGTAACAGCCATGCAGTACGACTGCACTATAGCTCACCCGGTTGCTTTGCCAGTATCAAAGAAATGCTGCCACCTTATGTACTGTATGCGCACAACATTTAGAGACTGCAGGTGGGAAATCGATGTTTTCCTAATAAAATACAGGTATTGCAATTATTGTACGTTTCTTTAAAAGGAGGAGTGTTTAGGTTTAAATCGCCTATATACTGTATTCCCAGGAGATCTACCAGTAGGTGTTCTACTGCGGCTCACAGCAAAATTGCAAAACAGAGTTTTAACTGTTTGCATATCTACTGCATCCTACATGTGCAATTGTGCCATATGAAATCAAATGCCCCGATTACTGAAGACATTGTTAATACTGTACATCATAGGTCAGTCTTTATTTGTACTCTCTCCCTCTCTCTCTCTCTCTCGTCACAAGATGTGATTGATGTCTTAACTCTGTCTAATAAGATCGGATTGGACAAGGGTTAGTCAAATCATTTCGTTGAAACCTTTTTCTGGAGTAATATACAGCATTGTGCATGTAAGTCCAGTAATTGATAGGATTTGGTTCGAGGTTATAACCTGCATGATGTTCAGGGGTCAACTCAGAAAGATGTTGATACTAAAAAAAGCATTCTTATTAGCACGGTTGGTTGCAACTATAACGACATTAGAAGTTCAGTGTAGAATTAAAGATTTAAAAAATTAAAGTTTCTTTTAAATCTGATTAAGACTTTCTTCACTAAACCTAGCTAAGTTTCCTAACATTCTATTCTCTCTCTCTCTCTCTCTCTCTCTCTCTCTCTCTCTCTCTCTCTCTCTCTCTCTCAGATTGGCATTTTTAAGTCATTCCAAATATAAGATTAAGTTTCATATTTTGATAAATAAGAACTTTATTTTTGACATGTGGTATACTTTATCTAGTGCTCTCGCACTGTTTTAACCCCACGCGTTGTTGTGGTGGCAGCATGCTTTTAATGCCAGCAAAGTGACTGAGTCTAGCCAGCATTGACATTGTAAACATTGACTCTCACCAAGTGGGAAAATCGACGGTATTTTGAAACGAGCTCTAAAGATCAATGATGGTGCTATTTATTACTTCTTAAATCTTAATTTTTGAACTACATACAGTACATGTATACAAGATAGAGATGTTATTCTTTGTGACCTTATTGCTCAAATGTTAGTGCTAATAGATTGCTAGATATTACGGTCAAGTTGAATACTTGTACTTGATACTTGTATTTTAATGTGGTTGAGGGGCATGTTGAATTGCTACAGCTGGAACTACTTTCTCCATATTATTTACTCACGCAGGCAGCAGCAGCGTTGCTGTTCAGTCAGATGATCTACTGCGGGATGAGTGTAGAGGTACAGCCGGAGGAGATGCTACAGGCGTGTCTGGCCGTCTTTACAGACTTGCAGCAGGTAGAGCATCCTTAAAACCTGGAAACAAGCACCTTACATGCATGCGCAGATGTAGAGGGAGGGAAACTTATTAAACTCACATACATGTAGTAAAAACACAGAAAATAGGCCTTAGAACCTCCCCCCCCACATATATTCATTGTTCTTTCCAATTAATTTCGTCATATTGTAATCTCAAAAATTCTGTACTTTTAAATACTTCAGTGAAATATTTGTCATGAATTTAATTTTGTTGATAAATACTGCCAACGAAAATAATAAATCCTCAACAAATATTTTTGCCTTTACAGTATTTTGGTGATTTTTTAAAGGTTTAATAGGATTATATAACAGTGTATAATATTGATGATTTATAAAATCTATACTATGTAGAGTCCACCAATACATTTTCTATAGGTGGTAGTGTAAACTGATATATGTTTGGCAATGAGGGACCCCTAGGCCCTTGAATTACATGTATCTCTCTTCTGTCAAAATCTCGTGTTTGTATTTCAGATTTGTTTTCTAGCAAAAAGTGTCTGTACTGAAAAACTCTAAAAATTAAAGAAAAATAATTGAAAAAATCTAAAAATTAAAGAAAAATAGTTTCCCAATTTTGAAAAGGTTGTACATCAAATAGTCTCAATTCTTTCCTTTCAATGTTAAGTTATCTGCCAACTGCTTTTAAAATTACATTTCCTATTTCCTTATATGTGTCAAGCATTTTGATATACAATGTCACAATAAAAGTTTATACACACTGCAAGTGTAGAAACTAATTTGCTTTAATAGAATACTTTTTTGTCTCACCGATACTTAAAAAGCAAGATCGAGGAATATACACATTTAGTCAATGTGGGTCTTTTTCTGGGTCTAAAGAGCACAGTGTCAATCGCAATTTCCAGGGCCTTTCAGACAGAGTTCAGAAAAAACATCTCAAATGTATTACCATATCACAGGATTTTAAAATTTCATACAAAATGGAGTTGCCCATCAATTTAAATTTTGTCTAGTAGGCCTTGAATGTCTATCAGGTTATATCTGAAACTTAGTTCAAATCTCAACAGAAAATGCACTGTCTTGTGTTTTTTTATCAAATTTTTTTTATAAAGAGGTGTTTTTAACTTTTCATGGTCTCCTACATAATGCATTCAAGGCTGATTTTGCACTTGTCAGAAAAGCCCAAGATCGAAGTTGAGATTGCTTTAAGTTTGTCTTAACTAGTAACTAAGTATAATAATTCTATCTTGATAAATAATAATACTTCCATATCCTTTGAAAGTAATGTAATCAAATTAAGACTTAGTTTTATTTTCACATCCTGACTTGAAATATTTTACACACATATCCAACAGAACCCAACCACCATCCCAATGCATCATAAACAAATATTAAAAAGGGAAGAATTTAATTATTAGTCTTTGGACGGCTTTATTATATTCAGTTGACCAGTATGGTCAATTTCAATTGGCCTCGATCTTGCTATTTGAGAAAATTGAGAATTAATCAAACCAGAAAGAGTCATCAATTTTTGAAAATTAAACGTCAATGCTTTATTATGATTTTATATTATCTTTAAGTATAACCTGTTTTTTGTTTTGTTCCAGATCTGTGTTAGATGCCCTTTTGATTATGGAGTGTTAGATGGACTCTTATTGCTTCTTTGTGAGATGTTAGCACAGGTAATTGATGTTAAGATTTTTTTTATTCGAAGTTTTATTGTATAAATAAATGTAGCTAAAATTTTAGCTGCATGCAGCCATGTTATTTCCCCAATGCAGGTATTACTCCATTGAGCTTGTTTTTATCATTCTATATAGTCTGAAGGCCCAGTTGCCCAGCTTTACATAGAGACAGGCATCTGGGGGACCCTATGGCACAGAGTGGCTCAAGCTCTACAGGTCACTAACCCAGAGACCAATGCTCCCATCCACGACATAGAGATGGAGTGTGAGGAAATGCCAGGATTCCATGCCCCTGATTGGTCCCTCGTCTCCCCCCAGGGCCTCATGGCTGTCCTCCAACTGGCTGTCACAGTGTTCACAAAGGAGACCAATCAGTGTATCCCGAACCTAGCAGTGCCGGACAGCATCATACTTCTGACTATTGTACACCTCATGCATAGGGAATTCCTCAGTTGTATGCACAAAGGGTAAGCTTCCAAACTTTGAAGATGCAATTATCACTTTGTAACCATTTTGGAGGGAATATGGCCTGGTGAGTCGGAAACTAAAGGGCCTGAGTGTAACATGAATATGAGGTCATATGCTGAGTGCAAGGTACAGTTTCAGTCATATTTGGCCCTGTTTTAGAGTGATTAAATTTTTAAAAATATCACAGGAAATTGAAATGTAATGTTTATTTACACAAGAATACCCATAAATTAAGAATCTATAAATAGTTACCTGATTAGACTTTCACAAGGTTAATTGTGACGTCACAAACTGTGCATTTTCCCGTAATTTTCATTAAAATGAGCAGAAGACACCAGTTTCTTCGTAGTTTTTTGAATAGAAAAATATGCCCGCAGCTGTCGCCCACGATGAAACTCACATAATAACTTTATCATATGATAACACATAAAATATATTAATTTCGTTGTGGGCGATGGCTGCGGACACATTTTCCTTTTTAAAAAACTATGAGAAAATGTGCAATTTTTCATCATTTTTGACCAAATCTTAGAAATATACCAAAATGTTGAAGTCATAATTATTTTTTAAAACAAGATAAAAGTGTATAACTTAGTACTTTATATACACAGGTGTTCAAGATGGCATATGTGTATTTTTATGAGATTTAAACAACTTTTGAATTTTAGGGCAAATATTGAAGGAAACTGTATCTTCTTCTTTTGAGCTGTGTGCAGTCTTGTTTAAATTTCTTTCTTTCCATTATTGAAGCATTTTTTGACATTTGCTCATATAGAAATGGTTGCCAAGATTCATTTCATGTGACCTATTTTTTTTGTTTTTGTTAAAAAAAAAATAGGTGGTGGACGTTTTATATTTGAAGAAATGATAATTGGAAATATTATTATTGTACTGTAATTATGCGTCATGTAGGTCAAAACAGAATTGCTTTTATATGTCAAAGCCGAATTTGTTTGAATTTTGTCCAAAGATCCAATAAGAGCTCATTTTTTTAAAAAATGCCAATATTCCTACTTGGTGAGAGTCAATGTTTACGTCAGTCGCTGGCTAGACTCAGTCGGCTGGTCGCTTCACCAGCATCAAAGGCATGCTGCCGCCACAACAACGCATGTGGTTGAAACAGTGCAAGTGCACTAGAGATAATACAGTGCAAGTTTAGTAATATTTGGTAAATAAAAGTAGGCAGTAGAAAAACATTGTTCAAAACACCTGATTGTGCATTCATTTGGTAAAAAATTGATAAACACCCCCCCCCCCCCCCCCACCAATCTTTATCTATTGAAAATAAAAATAATCCGATGCTAATTTACACTTATTTCTTATTAATGATTTTTTATGTTATGCATAATACTTTATTGATTATGTATCTTGTTCAACTTTTTAAGCTTAATTGTTTTAAAAATTGCATTTTTTGACTGACACTTTAAAAGAGAGGAGGCATGAAACTTGTACACATCAGCTGGACCCATTGATTAACCAAATGATGTTCCGAATGACATTGCGCACACGATGATGCCAAAAACTTCCAAGAATGATTTCAATGCTGATATTCACACACTGAAATCTTACGTATCAAAAATCTTCTTTTTTTTTTTTTTTGGTGTACATATATGTATGTTACACGCAAATAGTGTGAATCCTAGTTATGCATCTCTTTAGATTATCGATGTACATATATTCCTTTTTCATAAACAATAAGGAATTATCTACCAAAATTAAACATATTATTTTTATGCATATATTGATATATATTATAAACATGTATTAATATACATGTTTTTAAGACAACCCGTTAGAAACTTTTAAACGTCCTCTCAATGAAAGCATGTACATTTATATGCAGCATTAATATATAAATTAAGGAATTAATATTCAATATGTCTGTATGCTAATTATTGAAATTTTTGTATACCTTGTTTGCTCTTATAAATAAAAGATTAAAAAAAAGAAATATCAGTAGAAAAACTGATGCTACAAAAACATAGTTTTAAGCTAATTATGTGTACTTTATTTTTTTTTTTTAGGTTAAAAAAACATTTAAATTCATAAATACAAAGCAAAGAACAATAACAAAAGCTAGCATTCTTTTACACCTGAGCCAGCTGAGATGTGTGTGATGTAATCAATATACATGTATTTCCAAATCTGTGTCTAAAAAAAAGTAAAAAAAAAAATAAGAATGTCTAACAAATTTATTGATGTGAACATATTCCATATTTTTTTATGCTTTTGATATACAATCACTGGAAGTTTAAACTAGATAGACAAACAATGAGTAAAGATTTAAATTGCATGCTCTCTCTTTTTTTATATGTCAGTCGAAAAATACTGTTTTTAAAAATAGCTCATTGAGTTAAAAAGGTTTCATTTTCTATAAAATAATATGCAAATGAGTGTTGGTCTCAGATTTTTAGGTCACCTGTCACTAAGGTCAGGTCTACATATCTATTTCAGAGGTTGATGAAACAGTTTGAATGTTGAATAAAAGTATGGTCTAATTTATACATTAAAAAAATACAATATCAAATTAATGTAATTAATTGAGGATGTCAATTTTACTTGGATAGCCTAGTCGATTAATTCAGGGTCTTAGTCGAGCGATAGTTTAGTACTCACGATCGTTGATTTGAAGCTGTGTGTCCTTTTCAAATAAAATTATAAAATAATGCTACTGTCACATACACAGTACATGTATCTTTAACTCAAAAATTTAATAATTTATATGTATTAAATGTATTTGATATAAAATAAAAAAAATTTGAAAATTATTTTATCTGAATATGCAATAGTAAATTTTCCTATCTTTTCCTTTTTGGTTGTGATTTTAATCAACTCTCCTATGCAGTTACTCATGCAGGCAAACCGAAAGTGAAACAGTGTTTGGACCAAAACACAAATCAACACCGCTGACAGCATTTAGTTCTGGAAAATAATCAATAAATTCAATGTAATATATTTTAAAGCATTGTGTTTCAAGGAAATTATTTATAGATACCTTGTAAATAGTCAGATTTTAAATGGTACAAATAATTTTAAATTAGATATTTTTGTTGTCGTACATTGTATGTATTCCTACGCCAGAGTTCAATATAGTCTTGTTCAACCAGACGCTCGGCTGTCTCCGTAAATATCCGACAAGCAGAGTGTCTCTCTTGCTTGTCGGAGATTAACGGAGACAGCCGAATGTCTGGTTGAACGAGACAAGCGTTGAATATTGCTTGGATCCATACAATTTCTCAGAACTATTTCGATTACTGATACGTAGTTTGATGGAATTAATTCTTTGAATATTACACAACATGATTCATATGGGGTTTTCACAAAATTTCTGTTGGAGAATTTATATTTATATTATATATAATTTATATATATATTTATATTATATTTATATCTATCTTTTTGGAGGTCTGTGTTGCTCTGCTTTGAATTTGTATTTCGTTTTATGGATTTTTAAGATGGTTGACGGTTTTTTATTGTCATTTTTTCATTTTAAAAAATATGCGTAATTCAAATACAAATAGGAAACTACTTGTCATTCTAAATAACATCATTGATTTTAAAATAAATAATAATCGATAAAATCAAATCCCATCAGTATTTCAGTATTTTGATTTCTTTTGAAGTTTACTCATAATTGAGCCTTGAATCATAAATGGCAAATCAAACTTGTCTTGTTCTATGATAAGTTATTGTCCCGTGCTTAATGAATGGTTAAAGATAAATGATTATAAAAAAAAATTCATGGAGATAATTATCAATAATATTTAACATTTAATTTAATCTATAAAAATTTAATCCAATTACTAACTACACATGATAAGTATGTTTCAAAGTTACAACAGATACTACTGTACAGTGGCTACCGGTACAATATACAACTCTATATAGAATTCTTCCTGTAAAATCATATTTAAAAAAGATATAAATAGTTGATAATGATACATGTTCCTTTTGTAATAATGAAGTTGAAACTATTGAACATGTTTTCACATCCTGTTCCTTTGCTTAAGATTTATGGAGCAGTTTAAGCATGCATATCATGCTGTTTCAAAAAGAATTGGCTTTAATGAATATTACATATTATTTGGAGAGACTCCTCCTTCCGATACTAATTTAGTTATGGACTTTTTTATCCTTTTTTCAAAACAATATATTTTTCAATGTCTATACAACAAAAAAGTACAAATATTTGCAGATCTATTATATCATTTAAACCTTAAATATGAGATTGAAAAATGTGTTGCTATCAGAAACTCTTCTTATGATAAACATAAAAAAAAGATGGTTTGAATGAGAAAAAAAAATTTTCTTAATATTTAACTTCAAGAGCTTTATTCATTTCAATTTATACAAAATTGTATCAACTTTAATAGTTTTCTATATTTATTAGATCATGACTTGGGTGTATGTGTGTGTGAATGTGTTTTATGTATTGTAAAATGAACAACAGTAAATTAGAAAAAAAAAAAAAACAAAAACAAAAAAAGTACACATGATATTTAACATTAAAAGAAACATTGAATTGGAATCCTCAAGTACATGTATGTCTAAGTACTTTTATTCAAAACATGGATTGGATCTATATACAAATCAAGAGATTTTGGACACTAATATATTAGACACTCAAAAGTTACACCAGGGGTACTAACGGAACAGACTGTAAGTAATGCACCAAAAAATGCAGAGATAAGCTGAAATGTCATTTGTAGCGCCAAAAGCTGCTGCATTAAAAAATAATTACAATTCAAATTTTATTTACTTTTTAACAAATAATCGACTTTTTTATGAAAATTTTAGTCAATGTTCAGTATGATTGAGCTACATATAGTGAAGTACTCAAATATTTGTTGACATCCCTAGAATTTATTAAAACATCTGACCTCTAAAGGTATTTTCACTAAGGTGTTGAAAACAATAATTATATTGTTTATGACATTTAAAAGGACTACATGTGGTATTATGCATTTTCATCCCCAAAATTAAATTTCTAATGAGAGCTTTAAAGAAAAGGTTAAAAAGAGTTTTTTTTTAATTCAATTTTTGAATTGAAAAGAAAATTTATTGAAATATATACAGTTAATCAGTAAAGCTACCCATATTTCATTGTTTTCCTCTCTCCTAGTCATTTCATTATTGTAATAATTTCAAAATTAAAGAAAACCTTCAATTGCAATTGGTAATTTTGACAGAGTTTTAAAATATTCAGAGGTCACTAGCATAAAAAGAAGGTCAAAACAATATATTTTTCAATGTCTGTACAACAAAAAAGTACAAATATTTGCAAATCTATTATATCATTTCAACCTTAAATATGAGATTGAAAAATGTGTTGCTATCAGAAACTCTTCTTATGATAAACATAAAAAAAGATGGTTTGAATGAGAGAAAAAAAAATCTTAATATTTAACTTCAAGAGCTTTATTCATTTCAATTTATTCAAAATTGTATCAACTTTAATAGTTTTCTATATTTATTAGATCATGACTTGGGTGTATGTGTGTGTGAATGTGTTTTATGTATTGTAAAATGAACAACAGTAAATAAGAAAAAAAACAACCCCCACACAAAAAAAAAAAACTACACATGATATTTAACATTAAAAGAAACATTGAATTGGATTCCTCAAGTACATGTATGTCTAAGTACTTTTATTCCAAACATGAATTGGATCTATATACAAATCAAGAGATTTTGGACACTAATATATTAGACACTCAAAAGTTACACCAGGGACACTAACGGAACAGACTGTAAGTAATGCACCAAAAAATGCAGAGAAAAGCTGAAACGTCATTTGTAGCCAAAAAGCTGCTGCATTAAAAAATCTATACTACTATATTAAAATAATAGACTCGAATTTTTGGGCTTTAATACCATCAAATCAGAAGAGTACTGTCTTTTGTTTTATATATTTTAAACATCATTGGTACTTTATTACCAATGTGTTTTTATTTTTTTCAATCAAGCTTCACTAATTAATAATCAACGAAAATTCCTTTTAAAAATCCGGAAATCATCTGGATTTTTTGGATTTTACAATCTTGCGCATGTGCATAACATTCACGCTAAATCACGGGAGGCTTTTTAGTTTATGTTTCCACAATATCACATTTGCATGGATAAACGATAATACAAATACGTGTAAATTTTCATTGAAAGTTTGCTACATGTATCAAAGAAAATACGGGAGATAACTCTAACTCAGTGCATTTGAGTTGAGTTCCAAATGTCAACATGGTGTGTAAATTTGAAGCGAGTTAAAAACGTTGGGGAAAAAGTGTTGAATTCTTAAATTCATTAATATGAATTAAATTTTTAGATGAAATGTATTTACAGCCGCAAAATGGTTTGTTATGAATAATTTGACTGTTATTTTCAATAAAGCTTCATTAATTTTCTCAAAATCGTATCGGAGCGATTCTGCAGTTTTTTGCTACATTACGGGTATATGGGAGGCATTTTAACTGTGGTGAAGGCCTGTCCTGAGACACAGATTATTCTATTAGAATAAACTGAGATTATTCCGATATCATATGCAATGTCAACCCGTGCACGCACGGGTCAAAGTCTAGTAATTACAATTCAAATTTTATTTACTTTTTAACAAGTAATCAACTTTTTTATGTAAATTTTAGTCAATGATCAGTATGATTGAGCTATATGGTATAGTGAAGTACTCAAATATTTGTTGACATCCCTAGAATTTATTAAAACACCTGACCTCTAAAGGTATTTTCACTTACAGGTGTTGAAAACAAGTAATAATTAATTATATTGTTTATGACATCTAAAAGGACTACATGTGGTATTATGCATTTTCATCCCCAAAATTAAATTTCTAATGAGGTTAAAAATATTAAGAGGTCACTAGCATGAAAAGTAGATCATAGAGTATCATACATGTTAACTCTACTGATTTACACGGAAGTCTACCGCTTTTTAGCTCTTTCTCCCGCCTACCGCTTTTATTTAAAAATCTACTGCTTTTCTTCAAAATACGTTCTTTGTTTTGATTGATAGCCATTTTGGAAGTCATTGTGGTCAAAAAATCTTGTCAGGATTGAAATTAGTGTGTGACTTTGAATCGGAGGCACACAAACGCTTTTGCAAGCTGGGTGAATGACAAGTTTTCAAGCATGTGTTTTACATTGAACAATGAAAGACACACTCCCATGATTACATTAGTTACAAGACATGTTGATATTATCCTCGCCAAGGAAAAAGAAGCTTTGCAATTCCACACGTGGCTTTAACGATGACTGAATATATCTTTTAACTTGACCATAACGGTAAACTTGAATTGCAAAGCTGCATGACTTGTGATAAGCATGTAAACATCATTTTGATATTGAAAAAGAATATACGATTTCCTACTAGTCCTTACTTCTCTTATATGTTAAATTTTGGCAACTTAACTTTTTTTTTTTCTGAAAAAAGGCAATTGTTAAAGTTTCTGCACTCAAATATTTTTTCCTCCCCCCAAAATAGCATTAATACCGGTAATCAATATGATGGTAAATGCATGCAAACATTTTTATTGCATGTGTTGATATTACTAAATTTCGAAAGTCTTTTATATTTTAGTGGATATTGTTAATTACTAATTGAAAACCCTTTCTACAAAATGTAGTACATAAAAATCTGTGCTTTGAAATATACGCGAAAACGGCCACGCCCAATGCTAACGCTTTTCGGTTCAAAATCTACCTATTTTTCATCACTGGAGGTTAACATCTCTGACATAGACCTAGTTATTTGAAAATGAAATATAGCACTACAAAAGTAAGGCAACAATGTACATTTGGTAGTTTTTCGTTCCTAATTATGAAATTTTTCCGCCTCTGAGTAAACGTAATCCTTATGTGAATTTCACATATACTGTATGCAAGGTTGTTTTCACCCCATGTTTTTTTCACCCTTCTATACACTTGCAAACGGTTTTGTGCTGTCTTGAAATCGCCCAGACACTTTTTTTTTTTAGAAAAGAGATAACTGAAGACATTTGAATTCGTGCATCCAGTTTTGAATTCGCCCACAGATCATGTTCAGGGCGAAAGGGGCGAAAATAAAACGGGAGTGAAAATTTCCTTGTATACAGTACACTGTATGCAAGCGTACATTAGTAATGGGAACACTACACTAGATAATGAATATACTGAAAACCATTTGACATTGCCTATGTGTGGCACAACATAAGAATTGACCTGTTGAAAAAGTATTACTATAAATAGAGAAAACTATGCTAAGAACAGTAATATAGTGCCATAACATTTTATATTTGAAAACTTCAAGATGTCTGTGTGTGTGTGTTAATTTAATTCTATAAAAATCTTAAAATGTGCAAAATATGCAGAAAGGGTCTTTATCAAACTGTCAAATCCTATGTTATATTTATAAGTTAAAATGCAGTTTGACTGATTCCACTCTTTACATACAGGTTCAGCAGTGATGGTCCCCAGTTGACTGTTGATATGATCCTGGAGGTCACTCAGCTCTGCTGCTTCCCTTTTGCTGTAGACATTGCTGAAGATATCCTCCAAGAGGTCCAGCAGTAAGTCACTAAATGCACACTGAAAACTTTCATAGGGGGAGGGGGGGACCTCAATTAATACTGTACAGTAGTGTAGGTCTGAAGGTTTAATTTTAAAATAAAAAAAAGTACAGTTGTTAAGTAAAATTTTAAGATTAGTTTTGGTTTTAAGGTTTGATTTGAAAATAGAAAAACTATAGCAGTTTTCATACTTTTTTATATTTCATACTGTTACCTTAGGCCACATCAATTTAATTTCTTGCTTGTCGGATCCATGCGATCATATTTAAACAAAACTATACAAATAATATTTATTTTGAATTTCCTGCCTCCAGGAATTTCTGTTGTATTTTGTGTTCTATTTCCGCTCTATTTTTCGTATTTTAAATCGTTTTAATTTTAAATCAGAAAAAAGTAGAAAAAATATAACTGTCTGCTCAAATCTATTTATTTACCACCTAAAAATTTTGCCTACAAAAAATACTAATCTTGTTAATTGCTTGCCCACTTGTACTTTTTTCATCAGATTTCCGACAAACAAGAAATTAAATTGGTGTGGCCTAAGTAGAATGTTAAATTATTCATTGGCATGTTATACATGGGCATTAGTAGTTGTCTTTTATCTTTGATTTAGATGTCTGTATGAGACACAAGTCCTGCCTAGAATTTTCTTTGCCTGTACCAAGTACCTCCAGCTTGAACAGATAGAGACACCTATGGGTCTACTGACCAGACTGGTACTGGGAAATCAAATGTTTGTAGAACAGTTTGCTCAAGCAGTGCACGATTTTAAGGTATACAGACATGCATTTAAGAACATGGATCTTGCCTTTGCATACATATGCGCAGCATTTTTTAAAGTTCTGATATTAATATCTCATCATTAACCACCCAGTCTGGCTCAATCTTCACCCATTGGATAAAGGTGTACTGTGATCTTGAACTAATTTTGTACACCAGTAGGTCAATTAAAGTAAAAATATCGATCTGTATAAATCTTTGTTTGAAGCATATTTTTTCTCCCTTGGCCATGACTAGCTAATGATTCATTCATAGAGTACCCATGGGTTCAGGATTTAATGTTATTTTGAACCAAGTCTCCAGGTCAGAGGTCAAGCGTATATCAAGTTTTGTATGAAATCCAAGCCATAAATATTTTTAGTAGCTCCTTTGTTACATCTGGCTGATAGTTCTGATTCACCAAAAGAGTGTATGCATATAAAACATGTAGTTGATAGATCATGATCAAAGCATATCTCTATGAAATACCCTATGTCTATAGTCTGATTTATATTTCTGTTTGAAAAAAGTTGATGAGCAAAATTGATATTATTACATGTTGTAAACTTGACAGTTATAATGAAGTATGCTTATAAAGAATTAAAATTGCTGTCCTTGGGACTTCGTTATAAAAGTGTTTTACTGAATTAAGACCCCACTCTGTGGGAGCCGTTTAGTGATCAGTGATCCATTCTTCCTTCTGTCTATGTGTACATCCAAGCTCTCTTGTCCGGAGCATATCTTCTATCCCCTTGGTCCAATCTGGCTCATACTTCACCCACAGGGTGCCTTTGGGAAAAGGGTGTGCAGTGACCTCTAACCATGTTTTCAGGTCTAAGGTTAAGGTCATAGCAGAATTATATAAAAAAATCTTCGTCTGGAGCATATTTTCTGTCCCTTTGGTCAAATGTTGCTCATAATTCACCCACAGGGTGCCTGTGATCAAAGAGTATGCAGTTACCTTGAATTATGTTTGTAGGTCAAGTGCCAAGGTCATATCGGATCATATGCAAAAATCCTTTTTTTTAAGAGCATTGCGGTTAATGGTGTGCAATGACTCTGAACTAAGTCAATGTGAAGGTCATAGCAGATTTCTTTATTATCAGTTTTAGACCATAGATTATTTCCCATTTGCTTAATCTTGTTCAGATGAAACAAAAATGCCTGTATGTAAGGAGTAGTGATATTGAAAAAAGTTTTATGCCAGCTGGAAAATATCCAATGGCAAAAATAAGTCATAGGTCAAGGTCAAAGAAAAATTTTCTGAAATGCTTTTCATCCCATTGTCCATTATTTAAGCGGGGCCCTTTGAGGTGGTCACCATCTTGATGTTGTCTAGTTAAATGTTACATATATTTAGATGTCTGTGATGTCATTTAATTGTTTGGAAATCTCATCACTTTCAGGCAGTGCCATTCCTCTCTAACTGTGTTCAACTGAGCAGTCCCCTCTCTGTTATCTGTGATGTCATATCAATGTGTGGTCATCTGATCAGGCTACAGCCGGAAAACCTCACAATGGTCAAAAGTGTGTTCCTAGGGATGAAAGGTATGTAAGTCACTTGGCCACAAAACATGTCCTTCAAAGGGTCGTCTTTAGACTGCGTTAGGCTCTATTGTAGAGATCTCTATCTAATTGGATTTCAATAGAAGGTACTTTTTATCCCCTCGGGCAACTTGTTGCGAAGGGGATATAGCATCGCTGCTGTGCGTGTGTTTGTATGTATGTGTGTCCATTTCAGCCTTTTAAGCAAAATTCAAAGAAACCCTGGCATGCATGTTTATCAAACTTCGTACACTTTATAAGCATGGTCAAAGGACAAACCCTATTCTTTTTTAGGTAATTCTCGTTAAAAACAACACTCAATATAGAAATTTTATGTACGACTTGACTGTAGACATTTCTTGTTTGCGAAAGTTAACAATTCAATTTAACAACTTGATATTTTGTTGAATTTAGGCCTTGTAAAGGTAAAAAACAAACGTTTTTTTTAGAAATGGCGAGTTAGAAGGATCGATGTCCAAAGTGTAAAATTGAAGCTAGTAGGAGATTAAGTTTATCCCAATTTAATCAAAACAAGCAGCTGTCTGAGACGAATTTTGGGCTAAATTTCCTGAATTACAAAGAGAAGAACAGGTTTATAATTCAGAAGAGACTTTGACAAGTATCGTCAACAATATTAACCGGAATTCATTTCATGTTAATCACTGTATATAGATACGTTACTCTATTTAAAAAATCGGGATTGAAATTACGACATGTTAACTCGAATTTTTCCATAGGGCAGACTACAAATCGCTAGATCTTAATTTAGCTATGTTTCATATCCATTATGAAAATGCGTAATGTATGTCACTGAATAAAGGGAATATAACTATATTACTAAAGTTTAAAACATTTGTGGTGGTTATGGGAGAAAATGCACAATCACATACATATAAATGTAACACCCACTATTACGTAGATATTATTTATACAAATGACACGCTGCATGAGGTACTGTTAACGTATTATATTTGGCATGTACAATATTTGGCAGAAATTAGTTTTTTAACAAGTTGGCGTTGCATTCCGCCAAAAGCGCTAAATAGAATACACAGCCAAATTTAGTATGTTTACAGTATTAGGATTGTGAACATATCAGCCTTGTTGCACTAAAGAATGTGTTAATTTCAGGAGACTTTGAGCCACTATACCTTCTGCTGTCACACCAGTCATCTGCTGTCAGGTCTCGGATCTGTAGTCTCGTTGGGAACCTGCTCAAGCACAACAACCATTTCTACTCCACACTTAAACAAAAGTAGGTCATATTCAGGTATAAGTATTACATAAGTAAGAAAATGTTTATCACAATTACTCTCTTCCTTGGAAAACGGTAGAAAGAGTTTAAATAATTTACAGGCTCCGGGTTGTGTACTTCCTCTCCATCGGCAGGGGCCTCAGTGGGGGTGAATTTTTACATAGAAATGAATAGAGAAAAATCTTTAAAAATCTTCTTCTCAAAAACCATTTGGCCAGAAAGACTGAAACTTGTGTGGAATCATCCTTAGATAGTGTAGATTTATGTTTGTCTAAATCATGAAATGGATAGTTTTATTGGCAAGTTAAATAAATGCATCTACTGTGGAATCATTAGAATTTATAGTGGCTCAGTTTTCATGGTATTCGTGGGTAGCCCTCCCACACAAATTTTACACCCTTGACAAAAACAAAATTTAGAAAGAGTTATCTTACTGACTGAAACTAAAAACCGACGCATCCACGAAATTACATCGATTCCACACAAATAAGCAAAAAATACACAATCCATGAATATTGGATCCCACAAATTTAAATGGTTCCGCAGTATTTCTTTGATTAATGAAATTTGTTCATGAATACTTACTAGCCCTTCAGTGTTACTTTGGTCTATATTTGAATCATTTAAGTTGATGAACAATTTACCATACTCTAAACATGAATTTTTAATATTAAATGGTTTTATTTCCAGAGACAAAATTTTCATTGCTTTAACAAAGTGTTTGAAAGATGAAGATCCAAATGTTCGAAAGGTAAGATTATTGTATTTTTGGAACTGAATAAAATGACTTGATTAGCAATCTCCTAAAAAAAAAAAAAAACAGAGATAAAATGTGTTAATTTGTAAAGATAAAATTTACTTTGATATAGACACCTACAATATCTTGTCTTTGGTTAATGATATTCAAGTCACAACATGCCATCAGTGAAGCAGAGACATACATGTTTTTGTATAGAAGATGGGGCTGTTCATTAAGTTCAGATCAAATTCTTACGAACATATTGATAAAAACTAGTACATATTCTAAATATAGCAGCTGTACATTCTTTGCATTGCGCCAGACAAAAATGTATTTTGTGTATTTTAAAATTATTTTTGTTATAAAACTGAAAACTTTAGTTCCAGTGTAAAATTGTTAATGTTAATCATATTTTAGGGAGCCTCTTATGCAATTGGAAATGCTGCCTTCCATTCATCTGAGCTTTACATGAAATTAAAACCAGTCATCCCAACTATAATGGAACTCCTTAGAGATCCAATGGCAAAAACTAGGGCTAATGCTGCAAGTAAGTAAACAATGAGATGGGTTGTCCCCAAAGAAGGTGGTTGTAGCACAACCCAAAGTACAGTAAAACACGCTTATAGCGAACAAACTTATAATGAATTGATGCTTATAGTGAAGTGATTTTCATTCCCCATGAGTTTTAACCATACTGCAAAGCTAAATGATTTAGGCTTATAACAAAGCAAAATCGTCTGTGTGTTTGAATTGGGAATTTGTCCACGTATGATAATTACTTAATTGCTATAGTCTGTATCATAGTTATGCACATCTTCGCTAGCCAAGGGTTTTCGGTCCATTCTGCTCCCCATAAACCCTTGGCAGATCTCATTACGAAAACTAGGTGACAAGCTCCATTTTATGATGGGCTGCAGCCACGAGTAGCTGGTCCAATTGCAGCATTTAATTACAACAGGAGCTTGTAAATAAACTTTAAAAGAAGCAAATGTATGATTTTTGGTAAAACATTCGGTGCTTTTAACAAGTTGAGACACAAGTACTCGAGTACAGTGCCTCCCCAAAGATGGTCTAACCAGATCACTTTAAAAACCGATATATTTTACTGGGATTGAACAGATCGAGTTTTGCAAACTTGTCAAGGATCGTGTGATAGTATGGGAAGTAAACATGGTGAATGTAGAATTTGCCTAGCCTGTCAATATATATACATCCCTGCTTATGGCTATTGCTTTTTTTAAAAAGGTTCAATGAGCTGTATTTTATTTAATTTTTTTTTTGTCCACAATATTCACAATGATACCTGTTTTTATGGCATGAAATCTTTCATATATCAGCGACTTTTTCACTCCCGGTACAGGTCCCTACTAACACTGTAAATAAAACATTCCTTGCTTTCTCATTTCTTCATTCCTATTTAATAGCATCTTTAATTACAAATGTATGTTCTGATAGTTGCAAGTCAACATGTTTTCAAGTTGTATTTATGCCGTAGTGTGTATATATCACTCATTGTTTCAACTCAAGTTGCTTGCTAGATAGTGCCACCGCATCACCGAGTTTTTGTAATGAGATCTGCCAAGGGTTTATGGGGAGCGGAGTGGACCGAAAAACCTTGGCAAGCGAAGATGAGTTATGCATGGAGCCATAGATTCAATATATTTATAAAGCTACAGGACATATGTAGGGGAAATTTAATGTTAATGTCATTTATGCTGTCTTCATTTTTTCTGTGACTTAGAAAATTTAATATGATACAATTTTAAAAGGTAATAATTTTAATACATAATACATATTTTTAATCCCCCAACATTTGCTTGTACCTTGCTTCTATTGTGTACCACTATTATTAATAAACTTTAACTAAAAATAATTATAAATATGGTTTGTTGAGTTTTATAGTAACTGTTTTACTTCTTGTGCAATGTGTTAATCTCATCCTTTTCATTTTATTATGGTTAGGCCTATCAGATAATATGATTACGTCATTTAAGTTCATGAAGAAGGCAGTATAGCCTTGAAATAAGTAAAGAATACTGTAGAATATTCCATAAAACTAGCTTATTAAAATCATGTTTAAATTATTTGATACTTCATGAGCTGATTGCTGTACTTAAAACTGCTGAAGTATTTTAAATGATTAATAAAAGATACTGAGAAATGTATTTAGAAAGATGGTATAAAGATGTGTTTCATTTATTCTTTCAAAAATGAGTGCAACCCTGATGCTCCCCACCAAACAATTACAATATACCCTAATATACTTTGACATTGTCTAATGTAAGAATACAATACATGTATTTGTTATTACGTTGGTAGATACGTAAGTGTCTGACATTGATGGATCCTGTTGTTATCAATTCTGCTGCTGTCTATATCTGCTCATCATGTTACCTAAAGGTTCATGCAAGTGCATACACATTTTGTAATGATTAATTGGTTTATTGTGGATTCATATTTCATGGGAGCCAATTTCCGTGCAATGTCAATTTGTTACAGGTTTATTGGGACATAATTTCATGTTTTATTTGTTTGATTCATAAATTACTACATGTACTGTATTGTTGCTGATGTAAATTTGTTGGTGAGGGGTCCATGAAAATGGAAACACCAAAAATTCTAATGATTCCACAGAAGTGCCTGCATGATTTTGCAGTTCAATGGTCCTTCCATGATGGACACACAGTTTACAGACAGAAAAAACAGTGTATATCAGTCTCAATAAATTCAGGATTTTTCATGTTTATTTTGAACAGGTGCCTGCGGTAATTTTGGAATTCATTCCAATGTCCTAGTTTTGGATTTAAAGAAATCAAAAGTTGTTGCCAGGTAATTTTTTCTTAGTAGTTTTAGTTTATATAGATATCTAAACATATTTAATTGACATTGATAGGTGACAAATAAGCTACATGTAGTTAGTGATTTAACTGAAGGGAGTGTTTACAAAAGAACTTGTTTTTGTTTTAAAACAAAGCTTACTTAGAATCTCAGAAAATCTTTCTTAGAATGCATAATTACAAAGACAAGATTTGACTGTTCAATTATCTAACCATCTAAAGCTTTTTTGTTGACTTTTTCTAAAATTATGCTCATAAAAATAAATTCCTGAAATATATATAGTAACCATTTTACAGTTTGATTTAAAAAAAATTCTTTTATTTCCTTTGTAAAATTTTATATGTTTATGATATCTTGATAAACACATATATTTTTTAACATTTGCTGATGAAGTGCAGGGTTGTATGCATTTTGATCTTGTCTTTGATTATCTCTAGGTTGTTGGACTTGGCTTGTCGAGAACAACAACAGAGTGTTCAAATTAGTGCAATACTGGCCTTGCGAAGTCTCTCCAATCTGGACGACCTCAGAAAGGTAAGATAGTGTGAACTCTGTAATTATTTGTCGCAAATGCAGTGCAATTTGTTTACCCTTTTAAATGACAATAAAGGGTTCAGGAAATGAAAAATTGGAGATATATTTTTTTTTCTGTTTTGAAAACCTACTTTAAAGTAGACCTGTCTCGGTCAGAATCATAGCTCTCTATAAGGCTGTTGTCCATATTTTTTTTCTAGATTCATGTAGCTACACTTTAACAGTTCCTTTAAAAAAAAGACCAATAAAAGATGCTTGAAATTTTTTGTTTGAAAAATCATGACTATTTTGATTTAAAACTTAGGAAATGATAACACACAATGCTGTGGACAAGTTGAACAATGTAACAGTGGCCAACACCCCACGCCCTTCCTCTTCCATCATGTCCAACTCAAACAGTGTCCAGGTGAATCGTAGTATCCACAGCAGTCATGGACAGGGCAATGCCACTGTGTACACTCACTGCAGTAAGCTGGTCAGGGTATTACAGGGCAAAACGTAGGCTTCCAAGCTCCAGCTGTGATGAATTGAACACTGTCAAGGGGCCACTTCAGTTGTTGTGAGGAAATAATAATCACTGTGAATGTGTTCTATCGAGTTGGAAGATATTTTTCAACTTCTAAAAAAAGCTGGGAAAGACTATTGTGAAGGACACCAGAGAAAATATTTATTCCTCAAAGTGCTATAGAAATTCAGGATGTTTGTTGATGGAACTGAAAATAATCAGTGAATTTGATGTTTTAGCACATTATTTAGGCTAAGGTTTGAATACAAAAGATATGAATAAAGAGCGTGTATATGTGTTGGTATCAGGTGGAGAAGCAAAGATCCATTGTATTGTATTGAATTGAATTGAAAAACAAGCATTGTAGACTATAGAAAAGCACAAAAGTGTCGCTTTGTCTGAGTTATTTCCAGAACTGATTCAGCATGTGCCAACATACTTGCATGCTTTTTACTTTTCTGAAATCGTTATTTAAGGTGGAATAACACATCATCACAAAATGGCTGACCTCTGGTAACGAAATTTCGTTTTATTAAAAGGATTTTATCGACGGCAACATGTATCTTTCTCAATAGCCGAGTGGCTAAAGTGTCGGGCTTGTGATCCGTACATCCCGAGTTCGAATCCTGCACGGGTTTTTGTTCTTACTTACTGAATTGAAATTTTTAGATATTCTTTTTAAAACCCCAAACTGCAAATTTTTTCGCTTAATTGACATATGTACAGTTTATTTATCATTATATCTTGCATAATCAAATGATTTACTGTTAATTTGAGTGACTTTTTCCAGGTGAGTTATTCCACCTTACCTCGAAAAGATTTTAAGTCAGTGAGAGTTATCACGCTTACCAGAGGGGACTTTGTACCTTAATCGCCATCTCAGAGTACGTGGCCGTCCAATGTTATTTAATATTTAATGCTAATATCTTTCATATCGTTTTTGTATTGAAAAGCATCATAGTTTGAGAACTTCCGGCCTTATGTGCCAGCGGGAACGAAGAGATCAGGTGAGGTGAGGTGATAGTTTGAGAAGTATTTTTCATATAGAAGTGCATGTTTGAGTCCTGTAATGTACTTAAAACATTGCATTTAAATTTCTTTAGTTGATTTATTGATTTACCTGATATAGTCCTTGTTTGAAGGATATCGGTTCTGAAACAGTCCCGTATGAAGTGTAGTGTCAGACTGTTTTAAAACCTACTAATATCGGACTGCCAAAGGTAGACTAAAAGACGGCAAGAACAAAGGAGTGACATCAAAGCAATGTCTTCACTACATTATTTTTGACTGATTTTGGTGAAGAACAAGTTTAAGGTATTGAACTTTTGTTAGCACTAAACTCAATACTTGTATTATGCTGAATATGCATCGCTGAAATAGAAAGTTTGAAAGTAATATTAGATATGTTGTTATTATTTTTTTACTATCTTATCAATCATACGTAAGACATAATACCCACCTGATTCACCAGTCTTTCTATTAGACATGGGGAACAAAACAATTGCGTTTAATCAATGTATTAATGTATATTTACTTGACTATTCTTCATTATTCCATTTGAGTGCTTGTACTCACATTCAGTGTGGCTCATTTGTTTTGTATTTGTTTGTATTATTTAAATATTTTTTTGGTACATGTTTACACGTGTATGTATTTGACTTCTATAAACCGTCCATTATGATGAATTTTCAAATAAACAAATTTAAGATATTGATTTTTCGATTTGTTTTTTTTTTGGGGGGGGGGGGTCGGTTGGGGTGTTCTTTTTTGGTTTTTACAACGGGAACAAATATATATGGGTATATGTATAATTTTTAAACCATTTAAAAACTGGTCTCAATTTTCAAGAATGTAAATTTTATTTTGACTGGAGACATTCAATGAATAAGGCAAAATGGCAGATAAAAGTGTTTTAAAAGCATTAAGAGAAGAAGTTGGATCAACACTATGAAGTACCTTTACGTGCCAAGTAAAAAGATTGGCAAATACAATAATAAATTGGTGGATAAAAACTTAAAGAGAAAAGAACTACATGCGTAGGATTGTGCGATATGAAATTCTCCAATACATCTTCTTAAGTTCATCCTTGGATAATATTGATCCCGCTAACATTTAATTACTACAGAAAAAGTATACCGGCGAACAAAAATCCATCCGCTATTCTAACAATGCCCGAAGATTAATCGTAGATTTACTGCCAAAAGAAGTGAAATTAGAACCAATTACTGAAAAGCGATTATTTGTCCAATTTTTAAGAGCGCGGTTTCTTCCTGTAGCAAACAATTAACAGACGACAAACCAGCCCGCCAGGAAAAACCCGGGAAGATCGAGTCGCAGACGATAACTGGTGAGCGCGCCAAACGACACTGCGAAGACATCGCCGCAGAAAAAGGTCTAAAGTCTAAGTTTTCTTCGAAGGAGAACTATTAATCCAAGTCAGGATGTAATTAACGTTAAACATAAAAGAAAATTACAATAAAAACATCTTTATCAGCTTGGAATCGGGTGATAATAACAAGCTAGCGATATCTGCCGGGTCATGTTCAATTTTCCGCTGTCCAAAGTTTATTACTCGCAATTTAACGTAAATCACAAGCAGTTGTCGCATATTAGACCATTTATTGGAGACAATGGAGGAGATTTAATGACGAACGGAATCTTTAATAACGAAAAACGTAAAATTTGTAACTGGAGAGATCCCCTTTTTGACGTTATTGCAAACCTATTGAAGCAATGGCTTATTTGACGAAGTAAAGACATCCTTTTTCTTTACTCTAATCACTTTTATTACTCAGGTAAACGTAGAGGGAAATTAATTACTTTCTAAATGATTTTCATTCGCGGATAAGAAGGACATTTAGTCTTTTATGAGTAGCAGTTATTAATGTAAAACCCAAAGGAACATATTTGCTTGGAGGCTTGGTCATATGAAACATCGCCTTAAATACAACACTGTTTACCTGTAAATTGTTAGGTTTTTCTTAAATATGTTGTCTCTTTGGGATTTTCCCTGTTTGTTTTAAACATTTTCTTTTGATTATTTTCCAAGTTTTATTTATTGACAAGCTTAATTTAATAAATATTATATCATTGACATAACCAAACATTACGAAATCGGACAATTTAAGCCAGTTCTTTTAAGGAGTTATTGGACGCACCACACTGTGGCGTTCTTTCTTTCAAACTTATTAAAATTTGGTGTTCCTTCTTTCTCAATCGTGATGTCGAACTGCGTAAAACAATAAGATTGATCGTTAACAACCGACTGGCTTGTCTTGATTTTGATACTCATTGTGGCTTTTATATTTTTACTTTTAAAAAATTGAAAATGTTATTTTTTTTTAGAATTTAATTATTTTATGGTACAGTATTGTAGTATTTAGGCTTTTTAAACGACCGCGTCACGATTAAATACATTAATATCTTAAAGTGTCCAATAGCATGCACCGTAACACTAACGTAAGACCTTTACTACTGCCTTTCGAAAACTGTACTGTATTTTGGTGAAATGGATCTCTCTCTCTCTCTCTCTCTCTCTCTCTCTCTCTCTCTCTCTCTCTCTCTCTCTCGTTAATTGTTACTTTGTTGCAAGAAACTAAACCCAGATATTGTCTGTCACTTTCCTTGAAATGTCCTATTTATGTAATTAAGACACTGAAAGTACATTGTAATATTAGCAAAGCATCACATATAGACATGTAACACATAATGAATAACAAATAACAATAATGTCTAATTAACTATTTACCTCATAGTTGTGGGGATTTATAAATCAACCTTTCTTTATATGCCGATCTATATAATTAGTCATTAACAACTGTCTGTATTATTTTTTACATCAATCCTTACGTAATCGTAGGCGCCGTTACTCAATCTACTCAACTTTCCTGCATCTCACACAAGTTACTCCAGTAAAGCCTTGTTGAGTAATGTAGTTTGCTTCTATCCGTTCTCAGTGGTTTACTTAACAGTGTGTAGGTAATTTTACGCTGTAATCACCTTATTTGTTCTTTTACAGAGAAAAACCCAATAGAAATAGCACTCACATGTAACAAAGCGCTACATGGATATACATGTACATCTTTTCGTGATTGGACTATTATCACACCGCCACATTTTTGGTGCTTAGTATTCATTAAATTTCTCTCGTGCATCGTATCAGCCTTCAAGATCCCTTTTCCTAATTCGCGTACAAGGAATAGCAAAAATATATTTGTTTAAACTCATCCTCATCCCCCAGGCGGTGTCGCTGAGTATATACTCAATTGTTTATTTATAATGAATAAAATATTGTACGTATTTATGATTAATAAAAAATATATAGTAATAATATTTTAATTTCACCCGAGAAAGCAGATTAAGAGGGCTCGATGGTCGTAGCCATTTTTAGACTGTTTTGGTCTCCTTTATAAGAAGAGCTCTATATATAAATAGAAGAAAATACGGAAACATAAATGGTAAAATATATCGTTTTTTTTTTACTAAATGATACATATAGTTCATTGCTAAACTAATAATATCTAAACTTTTAAAGAAACTATGCGGGTTAATTAATTTGTTGACCATATAGCCTCCTTAATTAAGTTGGTTTTAGTTCTTATTGCAAAGTCCGTTGTCTGTCGTTAACTTTTCACATTTTCTTTTTTTTACGGCAATACCACTGTTGATTTCAACAAAACTTGACACAAAGCATCCTTGTTTAACTTCGTTAACTTAATAAAATGGACTGTTTTTCTTTAAAAAACAAAACAAAACAAAACAAAACTCTTTATGTTGCAAAAACCTTCTATCATGATATTTCTGCATGTAATTTAAACCTTTATGAGAAATAAGATTAAAATGAAAGAAATAGTGAGCAAGATCGCATACCCCACGCTCGCCTATTACTAGACAGTGATACAAAAAATTGATGGCAAGGTTTGCATTGAATACACAAAATAATTTGATAAAGGGCATAACTCACAAAAGACTTCCTCTAATATGCACATCTAATCCTTTGTCTTAAACAACTAAAACATTTCTAAGTTCAAAAGGGCCGAGATTCCCAGAACAATAGTGGAATCCGAATATCCTGGTAATATGCACAAATATATACCGTGTCCTAAATGCTTACAAAGTTTCACTAAATTCCATGCAACGATTTAAGAGGACTTGCGCTTATAAACTGTTCATTTTAAAAATATTCAACATAGGGCCAAAATTCTAAGTTCAAAAGGCCCGACATTCCCAAAAAAATAATGGAATCGGAATTTCCTGGTAATTTACACATATACACATTGTGTCCTAAATGCTTACACTATATTCCATGCAGCGATTTCGGATGAGTTGCGCTTACAAAAAAACAAGACCGACGGACTGACTGACTGACCTACCAGGCAAAAACATTATGCCCATCGCAACTTCGTTCCATGATGTATAATAAATCATTGAATTTTATCAAGAGAAAGATTTCTCTACTAAGAAATATATACAGCTAAACAATTTTGAAACAGACGACAATAATGTAATTTTGCTTCAACCAGAACCTCTAAATAGATAGCCTTTCCCACAAAAATATGACTTACAATAGGTTTATAAACCATAATCTTTTTTGGCATCTTAGTAGGAAATTACAATTGTACAATAAACATTTTCAACATGAAAATTGCACCTCATACTGTATAACTTTTGGAAAATAATGAAAATAGGATGTAGTGTTTCAAAGATCTCCTTGAACCAATAATATCTCGGTCATGGAAGTCAGGAAGGGGCCCAAATGGAGATTCGAAGTTCGTCAAAGAAATACATTGAAAAAAACAAAATGATTTTTGAAAAACAGTTATTTTTTATCAGTATGAAGGAGCTTGAAAGATAATTTGTACAGTTATAAAGGTGCTTATTTGTAATCAATTTTTTAAAGCTACTTGGGTAAGACTAATGTCTTTTGGCCAATATTGTGAATGGGGACTATGTGGCCCCTATCCCCTATCTTTTTAGGACCTACAATGTTTTATAATGTCCAATAATGGTATGCTGGAATTGGTCGAAATATTTTATAGGCATATGAGAATAAAACATTTTCATCTTTAAAAAACACTATTACAGTTTGTATTTGTTATTGTACTTCTCGAATATCATAATATAGCCTAGATTTTTCAAACCATAATTCCTTGACTAAAAGTGGCGTCTTAAGAGGGCTGCCAATTTAGCTTGTAATATAAGGGGAAACATACATGTACATTGTATCTTTAAAAATCGTTTTCTCATGATATGTACAATTTTACAAATTTTGAAAAAGGTTGTACAGGCATCATGTTATTATATTGTAGATTTATTAAAATTTCTTTTCAAGCTTTGCATAATTTCCTCTTCCATTCTTCTTGAGTTCAGGATTTTATATGAAAAATTTGGAAAGGGATTTTAAAAAAAACCCTCACTTAAGAACTGTGAAATCTCGTTTCAAGCTCGAATATTTCAATTTATAAATATATTTTGGGTGGATGGGGTGGTAAGGAATGGTTTGTTTGAGGTATTGGTTCCTCGCAGCGAAACGAAGCGTAATCGACCGTTTTGATTTGATACTAAATTAAAACTGTCACAGCGCCGAACTTGTAACTGTGTCAATCTCAGGGAAATAAACGCTAGTGTGTAATCATTTTGTATTAATAACGAAATCGACACCCCGACAATCAATTAAAATCCAAACTGATGTTGACACTAAAGCGAGGCTTGCAATAGGTCCTTAAGATCGCGTTTACTTCTCGTTTACGTGACTAATATTTTGTGATTGAGGATCGTCAAAGTGACAGTTAATTACTCGGGCGCACTTGATCCTCTCTCCTGATCGTTAATAAGAAGAAAATTACTGATCAATTTCGACCGCTTCACATTTCCACCTGGCGGAATTAACTTTTCCTGATCCCCTTCCCTCAGTCTCAATGGAAGACGAGGGCTTAAATCGAGGTCGCGTGATCTACCAGTAAAATAGACATCGATGTCGTATTGTGTTTGGAAATTGCTAGCATGAATTTCAAAGGAAACCGCAAAAGGGATCGCAAATGCATCAAGCGAATACATGTAAAATAGAAAATTGAAAATAGCCACCTGGGGTTTTAACGCGTATGCCTGGACGTAAAACATCTATCGGTAGAATTAATTGGGGATAGAATTCTTAATGTAGAAAGACTCTAAATGATGATGGATTCTTTTCAACTGTGGATTATTCAAATCCATCTTCTTGACTTGATTTCACTTAATTTGAGCTATATGTCATTCAGTATTGATTTTAATAATGCTAAGTAATCGCATTATTTAAATAGCATACTTGCTGCATCGATTGTACTACCAAATAGGGATACTTAAGGTTGATGTCTGTAGCTTTTCAAATTCCTTTTTTCCAAACGACAACCAATTTCAATTCAATTTAATTCTTTATTCACTCAAAGCCAGTTCACTGGTATTAGAGGTTCAAAATGAGTATATACACATGTACACAACATAACAGTCAAGGATCACATATGTACAGTAGAAGTAATAAAGATTTTTAAAAAGTTGAGTTTACAATAGAGTAGGTTGTTTAAGTTTGTTTTTGAAAGAGCAGATTTTGAGAATATTCTTAATAAATCTTGACAATTATTTTAGTTTTTTCTTCATTATACGTATTCGTTTGTTCGTTAAATTTTATAATATTTAGGTTTTCAAAGTATCTCTTGGACAAAAATATTTTTCTATCGTTTACAAAATGGGTACATTCTAAATTATAATGAAATTCATCACCAATGCTGTTTGAATCACACATTGTAAATTTTCTTTAATTTTTATCAATATTGTGCCAATCTACCCGTTTCTGTTGGGAATCGATGGTTACATGTTCGTAGTTTTGTAAACGTGATCCGTAGATCTGTAGGTAAAATCAACAAGTACTTTTCTAAATTGAAATTTGTTTTAAAAATTCTATGACTAATACATTTTGGTGAGTAATCTACTATACTTCTCCAATCTTGTACAAATTATATTAAGCCAGTTATAACTATTTAATATATTGTTTAATTTTCCCATATATAAGACAACCAACATGCGTTGAGTATGTCATGTACTCATTTTATCCATGGATATGTAAACGATCCATTTTTGTAACATCTATAAAAATAACAATAGATTACATAAGTGAGTTTACAATAGTGGGCTGTCAAAAATATCGTTTTAATTTTAACAGAGTGACAATGGATACCTTCCAGTTTCTCCATACACCATGCAATTTGGAGTACTGGATTTGAGAATAAATTTCAAAAATTTTAAATGTACTTTTTCGATAATATCTAAGTTTTCGTAACCCCACACTTTAAATGAGTAAAGTAAAATTGGGTTTATGACTTTGTCAAATAAGTCTAATTGACAATTAATTGGTAGGATAAAATAACGTATATTTCGTAAAACACCATATAATGCCTTTGACGCTTGTTCTACTAAATGCTTTTAAGCATTATTAAATTTTCCACTTCTTGATAAAACAATACCCAAGTAGCAAAATGATTTTACGTTTTAATAATATAATATTTTTTTTTAATAATAGTTACCCTTTATACAATTATTTACGTTTGGACATTGGACCTTTTGAAAAAAAATGAAGACATTTGTTTTGGCTATATTGACATTGAGTTTCCATAAATCGCCGTAAATTTCAAACACATCTAATGACTTTTGTAAATCAGACGCAGATTCAAATATCAGGACAGTGTCATCAGCATAGAAAAGTAAACAGAGTTTTAACATAGCAAATAAGTCATCCTGAATTTGAAGATGAGGACAAGTAAAACCCTCTGTCTGGTTTATTTATACAATGTAAATAAACATCTTCCAGATCGTTTATAAAAAGAGAAAATAAAAATGATGACAAATGTTCTTGTCTTACACCTATATGTTACACATAAGAAAAATCTGATGAATGTTGACCAATTGGTACCTTTGATTTAATACCCTGTACATATTAATAATAAATCTCAAACATTTTCCATCTATCCCGCTTTTACGAACTTTCGTTCATAGTCCATCTCGCCAAACTGTATCGAAAGCTTGCTTAATATCAATGAAAGCACAGAAAAATTTCCTCTTATTGTTCAGTGCATATTTACAAAGAAAATCAAGAACAAATATTCAATTCAATTCAATTCAATTTATTATCCTTGAGCTTTACAACTCATCGGAATATAAATTATAATACATATAAAATTATACACAAATGTGCAATGTGCATTGAGTGGACATATCAGACAATATAATCATGTACATATCTTAAAATATGAATAAACATAAATGTATGATAAGTAGCTTAAACTGTAGTATTATTACAATGCTGTGCTCTCATTTTGAAAGCGCTAGACAAATATTTACCTAAACATTGAGTTCCTTTGTTTTGTTAACACTTAGAAGTTTAGCTAGCTTAAAAACACTTGGTTTTTTGTAATAAAAACTCTTTATATATTTATTTCGCAATTCAGCGTAAAAAGGACATATGAGTATAAAGTGGAACTCATCTTCTAAACAAATATATTATCAGTTGTACAATAACCGTTTCTAAAACCTGTTTGCGCTTCATTGATTAAGTGTTTCATTAGCAAAGGTGTTTAAACGGTTACATATTATACTGGTAAAAAGTTTTCCTAAACAACTGAGTAGTGTAATAGGTCTATTATAATTTTCTTGTCGCCCTTGCCTTTATATGAATAGTGCCTGTTTGGGAGAGTACCAGTTGAAATTGACACCCCGAGAAAACCATTGTCAACCGACGCGAAGCGGAGGTTGACAATGGTTTTCGAGGGGTGTCAATTTCAACTGGTACCCTCCCAAACAGGCACTATTTATTTTATTATACTGAATGTCTTAATTTTATAGCAAATTTCACTGCTTTTATATAGAAAAGACGTGAGTTCTACGGTGAACCGTACGCGCATGTAACAATTCGTTCTATCGGCCCGTTGCCAAGTGTGTTGCTTACGCTGAGGGTATGGGAACGGATTGTCAACTGCGTCTAAACCAATCAGATTTCAGTATTTAACATGAAAGTATAATAATATTAATTGGCTTAATTATTCCTAATAGCCAATCGTCTGGGACTAGGTCACTATCAAAAACCAAATTGAAAAAGTTTACATCTAATTAAGGGCAACAAGACCTCAATACTTATCTTAATATATTCGTTGATAACATGGTCACCCCCAGGCGCTTTATTGTTTTTTAATTTGTTAACAGCATTCCTAATTTCTTCACAAGTTATAGACTGATTAAGAAGTGTATCATTATCTAAGTTTATGTTTAAATCTATCTCTTGGTCTTCAACTGTGCCTTCGTTTATTTTTATTTTTTTTTTTCATAAACTCATACATTAAATCAATATTTACACTAGTTTTGTCTTTCTTTCTTATTGGTGCTATTCAAAATATCCCAGTATTCTTTAGGTTTCCCTTTATGAAGTTCCTTAAGCTTGTCTGAAATACTATTATTGTAGTCCTTGATGCTTTTATCCAATGTTTTCTTGTATTCTTTGCCACAAATTTAAGATTATTTTAAGTTTCATTTGATTTTTAACCAAATTGAACCAAGAAACGGTGAAGACCTTTAGGTAGAGTCATCCATTAGTCAGAAAATCTAAATTGCTTTCAAACATGTTTAAATGATATACATAAGAGATTATATAGCATCAATTACACACCCCTAAACTAGAATTTGATTGAAGTGGTAAGTTAAGAACGTCAAAGAAAAGTGTTAATTGCTTTCTTTTGAAAGATTCAGTCGTCGATAATAAGCAAATTGTACATCTGTTAAGAAAACAATTACGTATGTGTAAATCGCATTGGACGATTCTTTTAACTTGACCTTCCATTTGTACATTTGTAAATATTTTAGTTATTTTGTACCTCATGTACCATTGATTTGGTTTGATAGAAATAAGCATTCATAAATTCTTATAAGAAAAAATTCCCGCCTGCAGAATATTTTCAATATTTTAAATATTCGTATTTTAATAAAATATTAATCTTGATTTAGAAAAGTTTCAGTCTCAGTTTCATAAATCCCCAAAAGGAGGAAAGTTAATCAAATCGGTTATATTCACGTTTGTAGCAACCTCTATCATTAATGGTTAGGAGTTTGAATAGATTATTCTAATCGGTTTCAACTTTGATTTCCAATTCTTTTATTAATATAAGGTTTAATCCAATATGTACATGCTTATACAGCTTTTGCCTCCGTACGCAGCTCCAATTTTGACAATCTAATTAAAATTAAATAGTGAGATCCACTCAGCGCTTCTCGGTACACAAACGTAGCGAGTAAGCGAGGTGATCTAACATCTAATTTTAATTAGATTGTAATTATAAGAAATATAGTATAGTATAGTTTATTAGCTCACATGGTTTATAGGCATTGTATAAGTATATGTACATATAAAGAATGCTGGACATTTCGCCCCCAAGATATCTCGCCCCCAAGACAACTCGCCACCAGCTTGAGACAACTCGCCCCTAAATTAAGACAACTCGCTCTCAGTCAAGACAACTCGCCCCCAATGAAAAAGATGCATTTGAATAAAACTGTTCAAGTAACACTGTGATTGAAAGTTTTGAAAGTCTGCTAAATTTCAAATTAAAATCTATCAAAAATTGAAATAAAACCTGAAGAATATAAATTGCGTTGTGGTATATGAGGGAAAAATTAAATTTTCGTTATAGATTTTGTCGTTATACGAACAAAAACACTGGGAGCAAATTGTCTTTATGTTGGGGGCGAGCTGTCTTGAGTGGTGGCGAGTTGTCCTAAATTTGGGGCGAGTTGTCTTCGGTTTTACTTGGGGCGAGTTGTTCTGTTTCCCATATAAATACATAATCAGTGTGAAATTTTGCAGTACAAATACACATCTGCCATTATAAGATATCACCATAAAAGTACAATGTTATTATTGCAATTATAGGTAATAATGACCCATTATAGATAGTTTATGTCCAATGTCAAGAGATAGAATGAATAAAACATGATTATTTTTAGTTTTAGTTTACAAAATTGTCTTTACTGTAATAATTAGTTCGTTCTGGATATCTCATTTATTGATATTTGAGATAAAATAATAGCATTTGCCTATTTGGAATAAAAGGAGGTGCGACGAACCAGATCAATTTAAAAAATTCGAATTTCTGTGTCGAAATTTGCAATAATCGACTTAATTCACTATTTTACTATGTAAATGGTTCATTTCTAGCTTCAAAATTCATATTCAAACGGCACAATAAAATTTAAATCAATTTTAATCGAACAGCATCATTTTTTTCTACCGGTGTGTAACGTAGGTGAAATTCATACCATGGCAAATAGTTCCGGCGTAAGCGTTTCCGAGTCATTTGAGTATTTTTAAATGTTCATTAATACATTACTTTGAAATAGTTGCAGCCTCAATTTTTAATAAGATGGCGGCCGTATGCAAATTAGACAAATCGGACTTATTTCTCCATATGGAGGCGGCGGCCAATGGCGGCCATATTGCCTAATATTCATCCTCACCGAACCTACATAGAGATATCGCGGGGGTGTTAAGGAGGTTGGATCCTGCAATCATAAGTCTCTAAGTTTTTTTTCAGAAGTATTTTTTAAAAATATACATACATAGCTAAACCAAAATTCAAAACAAAATTTTGGGGTCTATATGCTCCTTTCGGTGCTACAGTGTATTTAATATGACCTTTCTGCACTGAAAGTGCAAATTGCACATAAATCGCTTTTTCCTCAATGATTTTTAATCAGAATAAACAATGGCATCAAATACAAATGTATATTATTTAAAATTAATAAAATTGAAATAATCATAAAGAAAAAGTTTGCAATTTCTTCATATTTTGACCTTTTTGCACTGATAAAACGCTGTTTGTATCCATCACCGATTCAACATGCAATAAAATTATTTAAAAGTCTCAAACTTTTTCTCAAATCTTAATAGACTTGTCAAAATATCTTACAAATTCAGAAAATAAAACCAAAAGTATGGGTCTATGATGTAAATTTTGAGATATAGCATGAAATAAGCTAATTTTAGGCAAAAATTGAAGTTCATTTTTTGGTTTGAACATATTTTATTGCATAAACATATACAAATGGTTCGAACACAAGTTCTAGCAACTTACGAGGTTCTTACCAAGTATAAACATTTACAACTGTGTAGTAGTTTAGAATGGAAAGTACATAGAAATGGATAATATTAAAATGATTTAATTATTGAACAAACGTACATGTATTTATAAACAGTTCTGTTTGAAATTGGTCTAGGCAGTGAGACTAAAATTACGAGAATCTACCACAATCTCTGATAAAATTTTTCTTTTATGACTTTTTTTTTCTTGACTTTTATGAGATATTAGTTAAATGTGCCAATATATGTCGATAGAAATACTGAAATAATGTTAAAAAGTGTTTTTTGAAACAACACGAAGATAATCCAATGCATAAACTAGCTGTAAATTTGGTCTGCACTGAAAATAAGGAAGCTAAAATTACAGTACTCTAAAACAACTGAGTTATGAAAAATGTTCATTTTCTTCTTAAAAACTTTCCGCCACAAAATATAGTCCCTTACTTAACTCTGTAAATATGTAATGTTCCCTTAACTATTTTATTCAAAATAGTTTATTTGGCATTGTAAAATAGAAATTTACAAGTAGAATTAATATATGACACAAAATTTCCAGACTAGAGGTGACCCAAAATGGCTACCCAAATTCAGAGGATCGAACCTCTGGAAGCATATGGAATCTGAGTTACATGTAATTTCGTGAAATCCCAAATCTTAGTTAATATGTATATATTCAAGTATTTAAGCAACGAAACGTAGACCAAAAAACAAATAAAAAATACTGGAGATATTTTTTTCGCAAATAAGATCGTATTACGTAGATTTACACATTGGTGACGTCATGACTGAAAGTTGAATGTCGTGTAAAGATCGGAAAGCACTGTAAACAGATTCTAAGTATAAGTTATCTAACTCTATTAAAGTATTTTGGTGTGATTAATTGAGAATGGAACAAAAGAATACTAGGAGAGATGTTACCTTTATCAATTATTCGCTAAAAGGTATGTAAATTTGCTTTTGTTTCTCGGCCAGGCTTTCCTCTGTCGTTGTTTATGATATAAAAATCCGACTAGAACAACACTTTACCGTATATAATGAACTTCAAATTTTGCATGTAACGATAGTTTGATCAATGCTTAAATTAAAAAGTGCTGCTAGAATCCTGTGTTATTTGTTGTTTTGATGCATCATACCGTTTTCCGTGCAAACGGAATAAAAGTTGGGAAGGTTTTTTGAGAACCGGATGAATAACTATTTAATTAAAGAGAATATTGGATTGTAGCAGCAATTTTGATAAAACTGAGATGTTTCGCCTTCACTTTATATGTTCATTGTTTTGTGGAAACCGCGGGGTAGTGTTCTTTTTCATTTTATCTTAAGAAATATACGTAAGCTATTTATAGCTGTCACGTAATAATGCACCGATGTGGCAGTGATGTATTACCCGATTTTATTGCATTGACATCTATTTCAAAGGATAATACTAAGTTTTTGATCTGATTCAAAACAGTTATTTAATCTCACGATTATGCTTCCTTAACACCCCCGCGATATAAGGCAATCACGTGCCTTGTTTAACTGACCAATGAAAGTTTGACATTTCTGTCCGAGGGAAACCCATAATGATATACGTTGCTATTTTTACATCATTTACGTTATACATGTATATGTTATGACCAATAATAATCTTTTATTTTGTGGTTAAAGAAGATAATAATAAATTTGTATTAAATGAGTAATCAAATACAAAAGACTATTTAGACGCTGTTATAACTGAAGAGGAAATAAAATAAGTTATCGCCAATGTTAAAATGTTTTCAAAGGGCTGGAAGTTATTGTATCTTTAATGATTATACTAAAACCTCAGCCAATATTGCCCATATACAATATACAGTTACTGTATTTTAATTATTTGATGTTGTTTATGTCTTGAGCGATTTTACCTGAAGCTAGGATTGTGGATAATATCCTGCCGATTTATAATTATAAAAATAGAGGAAATGACAATGTCCCAGAAAATTAAAGACCCACTAGTATCACTTTACTTAGTTGTATGGGCAAATTATTTTATTATATCTATATTGAAATGTCTAAACGATTATATACGTACCCCGATCAGCCTAATACGAGGGGCGTTCAATAAATAATGTCATTGCTGTTACAAACAAAACAACAACAAAAACAAGATATTTTTTGTTATTTTTTAATGGTTACCTTCAAAATACTCTCCTTTAACAGACACACATAATTTCAACCGATTTATCTAAGCTTTGAATGCATTCATACAATGTTTTTTGGGAATGGTATTCATGTACTGATAAATGGCAGAGCACAAAACATTCCTTGAAACATCTCTTCTTTCTCACAAGTCCTTTTTTAATTTAGGGGGGAAATTCACAGGGAGACAAGTCGGGTGAATAGGGAGGATGAGGCAAAACATGAACCTTTTCTTTTTCCAAAAATGATCTCCCAATCTAGGATTTATGTGGGGCGTTGTCATGGTTGCGAATTCCAGACTCTGGTCTCTTCCATTCGTAATGGGTTTTTTTCTTTCTTCAGCACATAACTTTTGTATACATGCCCGGTGATTGATCGGCCTTTTGGAATAGCAACTTGAACTACAGGACCTTCACTATTAAAGAAAATTACGTATAATACTTTCTTTGTTCTTTGGCATCGTTTTGCTATAACAGGGCATTTTGCCTTTTTAGTCAACCACATCTTATCAATTTTCATCTGAGGTTCAAAATAATGTATCTAATTGTTTCATCACTTGTAACAATTTCTGATAAACGTCGTCCATTGCTATTTTCGTAGATTTTAAGTAGTTTTCTACACATTTCAACCTGCAATTGTTTTTGTTTTTCTGTTAATAGATGAGGTATCCATCTTGCACTAACCTTTCGGAGGCCAATGTGTTTCTTTAAAATCGTAAATACTGTCCCCGATGAAATGCCTACTAAATTTGCTATTTGTTTAATGGTTAATCGACCATCATTAGTAATGGTATCGGTTATTTTTGCAAGTATTGCATCCGTTGAAACTGTACGATGTGCACCAGGGCGTTGCTTATCCTTAAGGTCTGTTAGGCCATTTTTTAATTTGCTGACCCACCTGTAAACTTGTCTCAATGACAAACACTTGTTTCCATACACATCACACAGTTCTTTGAAAACTTCTTTCGAGTCTTTACCTAGTCTGACACATGCTTTTTTATTATACTTTCATGTTAAATACTGAAATCTGATTGGTTTAGACGGAGTTGACAATCCGTTCTAATACCCTCAGCGTTAGCAACACACTTGGCAACGGGCCGATAGAACAAATTGTTACATGCGCGTAAATTATGCGCGTACGGTTCGCCGTAGAACTCACGTCTTTTCTATATAAAAGCAGTGAAATTTGCTATAAAATTAAGACATTCAGTATAATAAAATAAATAGTGCCTGTTTGGGAGGGTACCAGTTGAAATTGACACCCCTCGAAAACCATTGTCAACCTCCGCTTCGCGTCGGTTGACAATGGTTTTCTCGGGGTGTCAATTTCAACTGGTACCCTCCCAAACAGGCACTATTTATATAATGTACCCTCTAATTTCAGTCTTAATGGATGATGACTTACCAGTCATATTTTCATAGTGTCTTGAGTAGGGGTTATATATCAGCTTCTCAAAGGAGTATTCGATGATAAAACATGGTCAGATAAAAGGTCATAAATTGTAAATGAACCAAATCATGCGTGAAAAGAAATTCAAATGTTCATTGTACCCTGTATTTTATGGAGTCTGATTAGTGACATTATTTATTGAACGCCCCTCGTATGTTAAACGAAATCCTTGGTACTTTTAGTTTAAATTATTCTATTGTAGGTATATTAACTTGGCATTTCCTTTTTGAATTATCTAAAATGTACTGTGCTTTTATAGATTTTTAAGCTGGTTTTGACAATACGGAGAGTATGACTTAGCAAAAGATTTTACTAAGTGATATTAATGGAAAACGTTTTGATGTAATAGTGACGAATTATGAATGTAATTCTTCTGTTTACTGCATTGCATAATAAGGGTTCGACAAGGAAAAACTTAATGGCGTAGAATCACATAATTTACTCTCTCACACACACACACACACACACACACACACACACACACACACACACACACACAGAGAGAGAGAGAGAGAGAGAGAGAGAGAGAGAGAGAGAGAGAGAGAGAGAGAGAGAGAGAGATTAAATATTAAATACGTTTTCTCTATTCACGAATTCAATGTGCAAATTGTTATATGAAACTGTAATATTTTCTTTGTTGCCAATGACAACATAACCAAAGAGATAATGATAAACTGTTTATACTGTTATTAACATGCGTAATTGATTGTACACTTGTCAATAATTTTCTTGTGCATTTAATAATGGGAAATTCAAAAACTCGGTTAAATTAATCCCAATAAATCTGAATTCTTTTTTGGATATTTTTAAAGCTGATGGAAAAGACACCTTTGTAGAAAAAGGAGCATACGTGTAATAATAAAATGTAAATATGAAAATAAAACAATGAAATTTACCTTTAATGCGAATCGAAAAAAAAGAAAGAAAATTTTCAATATTAAAGGGGCAAGATCACGATTTTCAATGATATCAGAAAAAGGAATTGAGCAAAAAAAAATGCAATTTAATTCTACTTTAGCAAAATGACGTCATCAATATGATATATTTTTTTCTGTAAAAATTGTCGAATATGTCAACTTTAAGGATGTTGAATTACTAAAAAAAAAAACGATAACCGCATGCTTGAAATTAAGGTTGAATTATTTATAAAACCAATTATATAAAATAGACTGGGTATAAAAGAGACACGTATCATAACTCTTAAAAATATTACCTGTTATATTAATATGAAATTTAGGAGGTAAAAATAATTAATTTTCATATTTTCACACATAGAAAAGTAACATGTACAGGGTGTTTCTTATATCTGCCCCAATTACAAATTGGCTTAAAAATAGATAAAAATAATTCATTCAAAAGACTTAAACATTTTTAGAAATTTTGTCACTAATTTTTTTCTTGTTTATCTGTCACAATTATTTTTAATTGACTTAAAACAATAGCCTGATTTACATCACGTGTTCTCTATGACATGTGATAAAACAGGTTAAATGCGATCTCTAGAATTCAGTATTACTCCAGTACAAATGACATGGGTACTCTTTTCATTTCTTCTTTGATTGCTATATATGTAATTTTAAATTAATGTGGGATTTGGAAGCAGATTGACACACAGGATTTTTCAAACAAACCCAAAGAATAAAATCTGTGGGCCCCAAATCTGAAAATGATTTTTCTGGTCAACAATATTTGAATGATCTTGCAAACTGAAGCCTGCTCGCAATGTCCGATATTGTTTCAGACTCAGTATAAAGATGTCGATTTCCAGTCAAAATAAAACATTCTGGAAACACTTGTTTTACTTCCACTGTACTCGAGTCATTTTCTGAACTGACCCTTGTGGCTTTTTTTTAATCACCCTCTTATCTTTCGGCAGGTGTGTTTTTTTTTCATCTACAGTAAATCCAGTGTTCTCATATATCTTAACAAGCCGACGAATCTGTCTTATATGAAGTTTTTCCTGAATTGAATACCCTCTTTTTATCATCTTTACAACAGATTTTTCATATCTGATTTTTACTGGAGAGGGCCACAATTCCATAGGATCTCCGTAATGGTGCAAAATTAATTTTTTAATGCTTCTGACATCGGTCTGAAAAGATCGTTTTTATATTTGACTTCCTTTAGATAAAATGATTTTTTAAATTCAGGTTGAACAACTAACTAACCGTATATAAATCAAAACCAGATAAAACACATCAGCATGTTTGTCAGTCGTCCTTTTCCGCAGCCATGACAGTTCTCACGTGATTTTATGAGATTTACGTTTGGAGTTTTGATGGGCTTGATAACATGAATGACAGTGTAAATAAGCGATCTCACCTCGTTCTATCACTAAATTAAGGAAATGGTATATAATGGAAAATTCATATTTACCACATTAATTATGTTTAAATTAGGGGAATTCTTATATTCAGTTCAAGATCCGCTCCTGAATTCTCATTGGCTGTCCCAAGATAAAACCGCTCAAGGTCAGAAAACATGGCGGACAAATTCAACTTGCATTGTTGACATAAACGAAAAATAACCGATATATGGACTAGACTTGATATTTTTGGATTAATTTATGCCATACACATCTACAATGTTTAAGTTTAGGTTATAAATGCAAATGTTATTGTCATTTATATTCGATTTGAGACGAAATCGTTGCAGGAGTGAATCACTCCCGCACTTGCACCATTACGGAGATCCTATGGAGTTGTAGCCCCCCCCCCCCCAAAAAAAAAAATCAGGAGAGGGCTACATTATTGCAGCTAAGTGAAAGCGACTATGATATAGTCTTCAATAATTTTTTTAAAAATTTGGACAGAGACATTTAAACAATAACATGCTTTCTTTGGTGATTCATGCGGGATATGAAGGTGACGACATTGAAGAAAAAATACATAACCCGCGTTAGCGTGTTATGTAAATTTTTTCTGCAATGATCGCTACCTTCAAAACCCGCATGAATCATCAAAGAAAGCATTTTATTGTTTATATTTACATCTTTCTTTTAATAAATTGATTGTAAAAAAATTAAGTTAAATTAAATAAATTACTGTTAATGTACATCAGTACGTTAGCTAAAAGAAACAGCCAAATCGTCTCCTATGGGAATTTGAGTCTGACATCATCATGATTATTTCGTGCAGTCCGTGATTTTTCATAGGTCGCTGTAGGTTTCGACCAATCGATAAACGGGGCGTGTAGATTTCAGTCCAGTTAGTTTCTATACAGCTATGAACTTACAATAATGTTCCGTAAGAAAGAGAGGAAATCATACTCGGTGGATGTAAATATTACAGCATTATTGTTAGATAATAGCATTTATGTAATCATTGTGTATTTTCTGCTGCAATCGCATATATAAATAAATCTTTCTGTTTGTCCGAATTATATAGCCGTTGTATTTTTACGCTTTGGTTATTAGTGCTACCTATTAGTGCTATCTTTGATTACGACATCATCAAGAACGGTATTTGTACCACGTGCCGGAGATACGTCACTTACAATATTTTTGTTTGCAAACAGCTGATGGAAGAATTTGCCCACCCTTCTTCCCCAACAACCACCTTAATATTGTTATTCTATATATAAGTTGTGATGAACTTAAGCCGAATTCCAAATTTATGTTGAAATATTTTGAAGTTGTTGGCAATTTATTAATTTTGAACGCCAAAAGTTTTGTGGTATAATGTATTAAATGTATTACAGTCTGATCTCTTGTTGATCAGTTTACAATAATTCAATTATTATCAGGGGAGATCATTATACTCCTGTATTGTAAGAGAATATAATATTATTTTTTGTAATCTCCCCTTTATGCATATATATATATATATATATATATATATATATATATATATATATATATATATATATATATATATATATATATATATATATATATATATATATATATATATATCGCATAGCCCCCTAACTCCGTCACTTTCGAGAAACTCCTCCCTGTTTGAAATAAAGTGCGATTAGGACGTCATTTTTGTATGTCAAAAATCTTCATTCAAATGTCAATAATTTACAACCGTTAAATTTAAGAATGTGTCAAAACGTAACAGAATTAAACCTTGTTCATTTTATGCACCATTAATTGTGTGAAATCAGCTAAAACTGACATGCGGGCCCATTCGATCATTTACGGTGGTCAGCCATTTTTAGAGAGGTCAAGATGAAACATTTCACATGTAATACATTTTTGATTAAGGTTTTTCCGGTCCGCAATAGCGTTTATGCACTACACTTGATGATAACGTCAAATCGCTCATGCCGTAATTTTTGCCTTACACAGGGTATATATATATATGGTATGTCGCTATTTAGAATACATGTATGCTACATTTTTAAAAAATGTAATAAATAAAAAATATAATAAGTAATATATTAATTAATGATATAAACTATTTGAAATATGTAAGGACAGAAATCAAACGGCATCCATACATTCTGAAAAGGTCATTGTGGTTGTTGTTACAAGGACCCATCCTTTATTCTGGCGAACACTTCATTTCGATGAAATTAAGGAATCAATAGTAATCACATCATGATCAGATTTAACAAATATGAAAATTGTTCATGTGCATTTACAAATTATGACAAACAAAATTGGCTCCGAAAAAATAGATAAATATTTGAGAACTAACGTCTGATGATAATGTTATTGTGTGTATTCATATTCACTCTCATTACCATTTCTCGCGTTGCCAATCTATCATGAGTAAACAGATATATGTAGATATAAATTGTTTCCTATTTAATTATTGGGCATTAACGTAAGCACTTTAGACGCGTAAGGTTACGGTGTTGATGAAAGAATTATGACGTAATGGTCGGTCATTATAACATCCCTGATCACTGGACTTTGTTATATCAACGATTAATTTGTTTGTTAAATGTAATAAAAAAAACTTTTAATTATACATGTTTACAGAATCTTATTCATTTCACGCAAAAACACACGTAAAACTCTTTTCACATCTGTTTTCACTTCTTGATTAAAGATATGCGCGTTTCTATTAATCAAAACAGTATGAAAGTGACACGTATAGATTTTTATTAAATGATCCATCTATTCTCTCTTGAATATCAAATTTCTAAAATTAAAGGAGAGTTTATAAAAGTAAAATAAAGAAAAACAGAATACATGTATTGATTTTTCATATATCTGTCATGACATACTGAAAAATAAATTAAAATTAACAGATTATTTAAAATTGCAAGAGATGGGTCTGGATTGAATTTGATATCTTTTGATTTTCTGAAATAAACAAACGAGACAAAGATGTGATTGACAAAGGAATCTGGATGTCTGGTTATCCGGATAATTTGAAAATTAATTAATTTTGCTCTTATTTGTGTGCCGCGGACATTGATACAAACACAAATGGAAGACCAACACGCAAATTCTTAACCACGAGACACCTGTTAATTCAGTGCTCTCTGTAAATTTCTGAGGTGTATGTTCAGTGCGGTTTTTGCTTTTAATTATTTCTGACAAGCGAACGAGATACGGGTCGCCGAAAATCACGTGACTGAACATGCGACTTCCGAATTTGTTCATGTATAAATGATTCAATCGGACATCACTACAATTGAATCCTATTGTTAAGATGAACTCCTTAATAGAAATCTGAGACCTCTGCATGAAGGAGTCGCGATCTATAATTGTGAATTTGAGATCACTTAGAGTCACTCTTAGTCAAATTTACGAGCCTTTTTATAAAGGTCACGTCTCGAACACATCTCTGACCCGACACTCGGACAATACGCCCTCATTTTTGAAGGTAGAGGAGAGAAGAAAAAAAACAAAGTATGTTACATCGCTGGCACGGCTCTGAAGCTGATTAAATTGCGGACGCTGAAAACTGAACTGCCGTAAAAGGAACACTGTTCTCCCGTGTGATCGGCCATTATCGAAAGAGCTAATTAGAGGATATTCTATTCATCAGATTTAATACCTTTACAATTACGATAGCTTAATACTTTTCCTTTTTTAAAGCGACGATAACATTGTCGAGAATTAGAAAGTGAATTATGTGATACGTAAACTCGTTTTCCTTTGCAGTGGTTCTTTGACTTAAACTCCAGCGGGAATAGACGTATTCCTTTATAACTGAACATCCATTAAAGACTCCCTCCATCCGCCATAATGTCAGAGTAGCATCAAAGTGCTTTTAATCACTTCGAGAGAGAAAGAAATTATGGCTAATAAGTTAAGCTTAAGCAGAACTTGCGAGTGGCTGTAGATAGAATTTTGTGAGTGATGTACTTTATATCATTTTAAGTTGATTAATCATTTCTGGGGTTTGTTGGGGATTTTGAATTATCTGTCAATGGTTTCAAAGATCGATATCATTCAAGATTAATAATATCATACCCTTGAAATTGACGAAGATAACGGATGATTTGTCCAAAAATGCCTCAAACTGTTAGAAATAATTTGGGGACCATTAGTTTCGCGAAACCTCGATAAAAATATTTTTAAACTTTATCAAAGACTTGAAGAAGAAAAATACCTGAATCATTTTTATCTTACCTCATCCTCCAACATATTGCTAGATCACATCTATAAGGATGGTTCAAGGTTCAAATTACATTTCGTTATCTTGTGTTTATGATAAAATTCAATCTGGCTATACAACGTAAAAATAATAGAAATCTACTTAATTCTCTAACATCCATTGCGCAACACTCCGTAACGCCAACCACGTGTCTTGTGTCGTGTTATATACAGTAATTCTCTGTTTATATAAAAACCTTATCCAAATCTTCTTTGCTGCATGGTCTTTGATATTTTTCTGAATGTAACAGATGGTAATTCTTGTGATTTTGAAATTGATTGGAATGATATCTGTTCCTATTTGTATATGTATCAGCGCGGTTAAACCAAAAGCGCATCATCAATTTCATTGTGGGAATAAGGTTTTTACCCTCTGCCTCTGACAGATACGTATAGAAAAAGACATATGTTATCTGCGTCTTCTTTAAATTCAACGCCATTTAAAGATAAAAAGATCGCAGCCCTGATGAAAACTGTCGAATAGATTTTGTTGATTTACAGCCTTTGGCGGGAAATTGCGTAGCGTTTAGTAAAACATGTATTAAATTTTTCCTCGCTTTTTAAGTGGGAAAGCTCGTAATATTCCCGTCTTAAAAGAGCCGAATAAAACATGATTTAGAAAGATAACCCAATAAAAAAAATAAATAACTTATCATGACCATAATAATTAAATCCCTATAAAAACATAGAAAATGTGGTTATAATCGTGTTCAAGACAGTCTTTGTTTTATATTATGCCAAATATCAATTATGATAGTCCCGCACTCACTACGTTACTATTTTTAATATGGTTACTTCTGTTTGGTTCGAAAATATATTTGAAAGTTCTGTCTCTTAAGAAACATAAATACCGAATAGCATACATATATTGTCGTTTTTATTTTCATTTTTTACAATAACTTCGCAGAATAACACGATAACTAGTACTTTAAACTTTCCTTATCATAAAACTTACCCCCTACTGGCGCCTGTAAACAAGATAATGGCCCAGGCGTCTAATTCGGTGTCCTTATTTGAAATTAATCATGTGGAGAGTATAGCATTTGTTTGTAATGTATATTAAGTTTATTGATTTTAAAAATCAATATTATTATGCATTATTAGGCACAAATGACATGGTTATACGTTCAAATTTTGATAAATTTAACTCTCTCAAACGTAAATGTAATTTTAAGCAACATGAGCCGTAATTTTGTTGTCGTAAATACTTATTGTTAACTTGTTATTTTAACTGTATAGTACTAAAATAAATAATAAGATTATGGTTTATCAACTTCTAATCTGATATTTTTGTGGGAAAGTGTATTAAGAGACCCTACTAGAAGCAAAATTACATTAATATTGCTGTCCTTTACTAAATTTGGTTTGCTATATATGTACATTGTATAAGTAATGACAAATGGAACAAATTATTTTGTCCAATGTTCTGAAGAAACACTAGATTCGTGACAAAATTAGTTGTTTCACTTTTTTTCCACTATTTGTCTTTTGATTTTAACATATTTTATTGTTTGATGGAAACAAATGGATTAGGCAAAATTTCCAATATTTGGGTTAATTAAATCTTAACTTTTTCTTTGTGGGACAGTGATGGAGCATTGACCAAATGCTAGCATGCTAGCTTCCTAACTATTTGAACATACAAGTGACTGATTGGATGGTGCTATTCTTTCGCTACAGTTTCATCCGTGACGCGGGGCTTTTGGGTATCTTAGGTTTGACGTAGATGATAAGATACAATTCCGCCTTTTTGGTCGGTAAAAAAATATGTATTGTAAAGCAAGTATTTGGAAATGTATTATATACCGGTAGATCGAGTCAATCAAAATTGTGTTATCATGTTATTTGATTACTCTGTTTATTCTTTTAAATCTCTTCTCTTATCTTTTTTTTTTTTTTTTTTTTTTTTTTTTTGACTTTAATAAAAATTGTTTCCTAATCATTAACTTTCAAGAGTGCAAGAAATCACGAAGTATTGATTTTAAGTAGAGATATATTGGTACTTGGATTGAAACTACCACTTAATGCACTCGTTCACTTTATCGCTATTATTTTTATTTTTATTACTCGCGATCCACGGTGAGCTAAAATGAATTCATTGATTAAATTGGCATGTTGCCATTTTTAACTCATTTTCATGACTTTTTGCTTAACTTGGACGGGAAGTATCTATAATGTAATCGAATGCAATTTTATATAAACGATGGTTATTTACATATCTTGATGGTATTTCTTTACTCCACCGTACGTAATCAGTGTTAATGTGGCGTTTACTATTGTTCTAAGACGAGGAAATCATGACAGAATTCTTAAGCTTAGCCCCAGTTAATGGGTTTAAGCGCTCTTTATATACACATGCACACAACTCTGGTATCTGTTCTCTACATTTGGGCGGCGACGCATGACCTATCACAACACAAACAACACCTACTTATTAATTATTCAACTGATCTTTTATTAGCTTAATTACCAAATTATTGTTTATATATATTTTTTAGCATTCTTTTGTGTTCCATCAATTAAAATTCACCAATGGCCAAGAAGAGCGAAATTTTAAAAAAGGTTAAAATTAATTCACATTTAAAAATAACAAAATAAAAAATACAGTCCATATTTCCTGTCCGGAAGACCTTTTTGAGGCTATTTTTTAACATAGAATTGCTACAACAAATATATACCGTAAACAAGGCTATCCCTTAAACGCAACTATCATTTATTGAAAATACGCTTAAGAAACCGTGTTGGGAAAGTTAAGACCAGACATCTCCATCTGAGAGAAAATCTATAAAAAAAAAATTGTTAAGAAGCTCCTTGACGTTTCTGCCTATAAAAATTAAAAAGATGACGAAACAGAATATTTGATATATTTTTTTATTTCTTAAAATAAAATCAACAGTAACAACACAAAAGACTAGAAGAGCATTGCACAAGCCATGGCGTGTCAAGATGCTATTAGCAAAACAAATAACCAAATCGATGGAATTGTGTCATGAACTGAAAATTTAGTCTTCCCGGGAATATCGGGTTTCTTTCAGGTAACATTTTTTATAGACTTCATTCGACGATGAATTCAATTGGATGACCAATGACAAATGTGATCAATTTTGCTCTGTTGTTGCAGTAAATGTGTTCTTCATTTTATATGTAATTTTAGTTCATAACATAATGTTGTAGTTGTAAAACTTTGAATAAAAAGGAAACCTTTAACAAACATTTAAATTGCAAAAACAAAGTTAAGAGAGAAAAACAAGAGGTGAAAATATATTTTTAAAAATAGATAATAAAATCCAAACCAAATACTATTGTTATTTTTCTGGTCAAATTTTATCTATATCAATAAATTAATAAAAAAAAACCTCTGCAAAAAATATTGTTTACAACTTACTGCACGATTAAGGCAAAATTATTTTCTGATCTATAATTTTAGAAATGCAAAGTATTCCATAAATGTGTACAAATAGAATCAAGGTTTTAATAATTCGCACTGAGTAATATCAAATATACACAGTTTATATTTCTCCTATAACGCAAAAATAATTCATGTACTTGAGTAACATCTGAGTATCATTAATCTAAACGATTAAAAAAAAAGTTCATAAAATAGACGAAAGAAATTGTTCATTGAGTATTGGTAAGGAATAGCAGAGCACCAATCAAACAATATCATACAACGGAAGCAATAAGAATCAACATAAAACAACATGCAAGGATCAATGTTAACAGAACAGAGAGTTTTACATTACACCATAAGAATTGTCTGCCTCTTTGTAATATCTTCACATTTTTGTGTCTCTTACATGTACGTCGGGTGTCTGACAAAGTACGTTTATTGTTTTAGCGCATCAGTCAATAAAACAGCTATTAGATTTCGTTGTAGCTGATATCAGAGATGGTAATTTCACAATACAGGTAATGATATTTTATATATTATAACAAACAACTCTACTAAAATGAGAGTTGCTGACTTCAAGCACTAAATTAAGTACAACATGGCCACTTTGATGGCACGACAGCTTCGAGCTCTCGCGCGAAAAGATCTTTAAAAAAATGAGGTCCGACATATGTCTCTCAAACGATTGCAGATCTAACCTGTGATAACGATGAATATCCAGCGGAAGCCAGGTAGAGTGGGTCTCTGTAGTTCGCATGTGCGAGAGACGTGTTGACTTCCTGTGAGTTGTTATGACCAGGGGTGTCGTGGTAAAGAATTGGGACTCTAACCAACCGATGTCCCGCTGCGATCTGCGACATATTCGCTGCTTCTAACTCTGCTGCCAACTGTCTTTTCCACTTGTTCCGCCTGTTTTGAAACCAGATTTTAACCTGGGTCTCTGTGAGCTGCAATGATGCCGCCAGACCAGCTCTCTCTGAACTCGACAGGTAACGTTTCATGTCGAATGTGCTCTCCAACTGAAATACTTGACTTCGGGAAAAAACTGTTCTGGTCTTTTTCTTTCTTCTGTTTTTCCGATCCTCGTCTTGACTGTCACTCAAGTTCGATTCGATCGAAACAGCGTTTGTGTTTTCGTCGTCTGATTTCGAGTCCGAAAGCTCGGCTTCCGGCGAAGAAGACCTCGACCGCGGAGAAATACATGTCTCGTTCGAATCTTTACTGGCGGACTCTGAATGATGACTGTTAGCGAGTGAGTTCCTGAATATTGGTGACAAGTCCTTTGGCTGCAAATGTAGCTTGTTGACAAGACTGCTAGTTTCTGAAAAAATAAAATAAAAGAATATGATATTCTTAACATATTGCTTTTAATGCACCTATACTCCAATTCGAACTTGATCAAAGGTATCAAAAAATAATTGAATGGATTTTAAGGTGTAGCAAACAATCTTGCTAATTTCAAAGAATAAAAGAATATTTAAAGATCATTTAACAGCCCTCTTTCGTTAATACTCAGGTAAAGAGAAATGGGGGGGGGGGGATAAGAATTATTGACTTTAAGTTTTCAAATTACTATAAAGGGAAGCATTTTACTATAACGGCATAATAATTACAACATCGTATCATCGTCTGAGGAAGAAAAGGAAAAGAGCCAGCAAAAACAATTAGTAAACTTGATCGGGGTCTGTTTCCTTCCCATTGTCGTTCAATTTCCTTTTTTTTATTCCAATTTGACATGCCCCCTGAAGAAATCAATGCACTGGTTGCCAACCCCTCGACCGAAACACTGAACGGAATCTCTGTGTTACAATGGCGGACATTATCAGCTCAAACAAACACAAAGCTGGCGTGAAATGAGTTGTTAAAAGGTTGTCAATTTTATGCCATTTAGGTTCCCCTTCGTATGCTCTTCAACGAAGCTCTTGACAAACGAATTGCTGATCTGGATTTAATAGACTCTTTACTGTCATTAGTATTTTTTCTTTCCCTCGATCGAGAGACTCAAGAGCCCTCATAGAGCTTTTGTTCTATAAGAGTTTCTACAAATTGTTTCATGATAAATGTTTTTATTATGATGCCAGCGCTACATGTATATTACAAGAATCGATACAATCATCTTTCCAGCGTACTGAATGTTTGCAAGCATGGCGTTAACGGTGATGGTCGATATTTGATCTTTAACACAAGTAGATAAAATGATATTATTACATAATAAAAATAAAAATAAAATCTCTTTAATTGATATTTGTCATACGGTCTGTGAACACGGAGTTTCTTTTTGTTTTTGTTCGTTTGTTTATTAGATAGGGGGGTTTTTTTTGGGGGGGGGGTCGGTTTTGTTTTTCTTGTTTTGTTGTTTTGTTTTTTAAGGGAGAGGCCAAGAACTTCTGTACGAAGTATGTCTAACTTAAATCATTTTAATTTTGGCTTTTAGGCAACATACCGGTATAAGTTAAAACAAAACAAAAATTAAATCTTTTCAATAAAGATTTTATCATATGGTTTAAATACGGATTATATGCTTAGAACAAGTAAAGTTTAATATTCCTTTATGGCATGAATTGGAATATATTAATAAAAGTCATTGAGTTTAAGATGTAAAAAAAAAATAAAGTTTATTTAAAATTGAGGATATGGATTCCTGCATTTTTAATACAAGACAAGTATCCGCATGGAATACTTAAGTAAAGTATTTCCTCGTGGTCAAAACTTGATAACGTTAATAAAAGTCATATAATTGATATTTCACAATTATATAATATATACATGTATATTTTAAAAATAATAATAAGCATTTAAAAGCTAGACTGTGTTGGATAAAATTGTCCTATTTGAAACACATATTATAAACTTTAAGGGTTTGGTTTTGCGGGGTGGTTATTAAAAAAAATCACAAAAACCATAACATCTATCTCTCTATGTTGTTGACCGTTTATTTTCTTCGATGACCTAGAAGTCTTTAATGAAAATAACTGTGAAATATGTCCTTTAAATGTTTATATCGTCATAGCTATTTCTTCATAGATTAGTTTAATTATACTGTATAAATCTTGGTCTTGATTTCTCAACAGTCGGAACGATACTCCAAGAGAAAAAACATGTCAAGCCAATTAGATCGCCGAGTAATATGATTATATTTCATAATGTAATGTTTTGGTAGAATTTTGAAAAAGTTGTTTGGTAGCATCTAATAAAATAGCCTTCAAAACTCTTTACATTTATAAGACAGCTACCTGATATGGTCGGCTCGCCAAGGTAATCTTGGGACTAGGTCTGATCCAATCTTTATCTTTTTGTATTTGTGTAAATTCTGTACCTCAATTAACATGTTAAATGTTTTGAGATAAATAAATGAACTTAGGTGGCTATACATGATAACGGTTTGAAACGATCAAGACTTTCTTTTAATTTATTCCTTTTATATATTATGTATTTTTAGGAATCGAACAAGAGGAGAAAATTACTTCAAGTTTGTGTTGACTAACTTATGTGTGTCATGCTGAATGTATTCCTTATTTTCACAAATAAACGTAAAATAAATAGAAATAAAAATTACAATGAACTTATAAGAATAACATGTTGTATTAAATCGTTTACATGTATGTTAATTGGCATTTGTATCGATGATAATCATAAAAGTTTAAACCAAAAAAAAAAAAACGCAATAAAATTATGATGTTGATACAATGGTGATCTTATGAAAAACAAATTAAATTCAAGTTCTAGATCTAGTTTCTGCTTAATTGTAGCTGGTATATTACCGCACACAATAATAATTAACAGCGCGCAAATATAATTACCGGTATGCTACATGTACATGTATAGCAAATACAAATCGATAAGTCTTACAATTCCGTGCTATTCGTTTCCTTATGACATTAAATGTTATGTGACAGAAATGGCAAATGTTATAGAGGCAATTTCCCGTGCAAAGAAATTGAATTTTTGTTTTCAAGAAATATAAAAAATAAATATTCACCAGACGTTGTTCGTTTATTATTTACATTTTTACATTTTAACCATCTCTCTCTCTCTCTTCCTCTCTCTCTCTCTCTCTCTCTCTCTCTCTCTCTCTCTCTCTCTCTCTTTTGCAATAGTTTTTTATATATGTGTGTATTCACGAAAGTGAAGAATAAGATAAATGCAAGCTGTAAAGTAATAATAAAAAGAAACGTTATACCTAGAAAACTGCTCCCAATATATATTTGTAATTTATTTTGCTGTATCAACTTAAAAAAGAATACTTTGAGAGAGAGAGAGAGAGAGAGAGAGAGAGAGAGAGAGAAGCTTTGATCAACAAGACCTATAGTTATTGCGTGTGTCTGCAGAGCGGGGCACCAGTCAAATTTCACACCGGGGAAATTGGGTGTTCCTGCAGTTACGTCATCAAAGATTACCGACCGGGAAACATTCATGTCAAAACACCGCGTGGTTTTGAACAAAATTAAAGGGCCTTATTTAAATAATCGTTAGTTCTAGACAGCTAATTTTATGATAGTTTTTTTTTATTTCTAACACTTACTTTTTACCGACGCCATCAAACTGAAAATGGTTGCCACTTTATTCTAATACGATACCAAATGTTGTTCACCGTTAACGTATTTTTTTTTTTTTTTTTTTGGTATTTGAAAAGAGTTGTTAATTAAATATTTGTATGATAAATACTACGACGATTTGCTGTGATTACCAGTTAAGCTCTTCTCTATAACACACACCTGGTGGAATTTAAAGTGCAAAAATGATGTAATTTTAACCAGTTTTCCATTTCGCTTATCTCAAGAAGATACATTTCTACGATTTACAAGAAATACAAAGAGAACAATATAACTTGCCGGATAATTCGACAACTTTGCCCTAAGAGTTAATAGATACAATTGTTAAAGAAATATATCTAGATTTAATAATGTTATTCTTATTGAATTGAAAATATTCTCTATTTCAGATATTGGGTCCGTGATACAAAAGTAAGCTCAAAACCCAGATATTCAATTTATAATCATTGTCGGCGGTAATGTCTTTTCCATTGGTGATTTATAATGAACGTAGATGAAACGCAAAACGATACATTTAAATTTCTTTTGAATGTGCAAAATTATTAATTTATTTAATAACTGTTATTTTTTTGTATTATTAAATTTTTTACTAATTTTTTTTCGTTTTTCGTTTTTTTTCCAAATTATTTTAAAAGGTGATTTTTTCGCTTCTTAATCCAGTATAGTCGAACTTATTCTACTTACGTGATAATTTCTCGTGGTGGAGCTGCTGAAGGAACTGATGTCCCGCGGTGTACCACTGGTACCACGCAGGCAGTGAGGATAAGGGGGACACAGGAAAACTGGACGCACCCTCCGGCCTCAGGGAGAACAGCTTGCTGGCGTCCAGGGACGGGAAACCAATTTTTGAGACCACTGCTGGTTGGTCACTATCTTTACTTTCTGTCATTTCTTTCTCTTCTGTTTCTTTAGCCAAAATGCTGCTGATTGAAAAGGATTTCCCGTTCTGTAACGAATTGGCTGAAGTAGAATTTATGTCCTCGCTAGCCATTTTAGAAGATTTCTTTTTCCTCGTTTGTTTTGTGTTGTAAAAGTGGTTTTTTTTTTCTTGTAGATTATGCACACAATATTCGTTTTTTAAGCTCACATTAAGCGTTTGTCAATTATCAGTGATTGTCGATTCCCTTCTTCAGTTTCTTAATAAAAACAAAATATTGTCAAATTTCTGCAATATGAGATCAATTTCTTATCTAATTGCTCTTCATACCGCGAGAAAAAAATACTTCAGTATCTCACAAAGAATTGCAAACGACAATCTGTTTTTGAAAATGATAAAACCCTTAATGTTGACTTGTTATTGTTCACTCAATACTATATGTAAAGTGATTCAACAATAGCGCCCCGCCCATCTCATTAGGTAGAAAGCAGCAATCCTTTCCTCTCACTCTTTCATTGGTTCAAAAATTGATCCGATAATTATAACTTCCAAGTCGGCGAAATATTCCATTGCCGCTAGTAGCAGTTTACCGTGAATTCTTTATTGCGGATGGAAAATGCATTTTTCCTAATGAAACAAGATGAAGGGGGATGCGAAATTAGGGGCCACTAAATAAAAGTTTTACAAAGGAGTCCTATCGACACTAGATTTGTATCGTTTAAATTCTATTCATTCGGAACTCCTCCCACTTAATCACGTATTTGATAGATATCAACGGAACGATAAATTCTAAAGATTGTGGAGCGAGACGTAGAAATGTTCCTTCTCTCTCTCCAGTCTTCTAGATTTCCACCTGCCGAAAATTAGATACAAACAGTCGCTTCAACTTCTTTTGTAAGACAAAGACAGATTTAAAGACACCCTGCAACGGGCCGTTCAGAACTGGATTCGTCGAAACGATTATTTTCGCTCATGTGTTTTAGAAAATTACAACATTTATAAATACGATATCTGTGAGGGAAATCTGCGCCAAACCCCCCTGAAGCCCGAGGGTGTGTTTTAGCGAAGTGTTTATCAGCGCCGCGTGCACTATTGTCCTCTAAGTCCAAGCGCCTTTGTCCTGGACCTTTTAACGGCCACCCGGCTCCAAGCCCCTGTGGTTGGAGGCCGACTCTGACAAATTCGTGATGAAAATATCAACTGATTCGTTAAATTGATTACAAATTAGTTTAAAGCCTTTCGATTCATAGGACCCTTATCAAGATCGTCCCCCTCTAAAGTATAATTAGGCGGTTAGTGAAAAGTAAATGACCATGGTGAATATGAAATATAATTGGCCGCAGTGAAGTGGGCAGTAAGAGCAATAAATAGCGCTTTAGGTTTTTTCTGAACGGCCTTCTTTTAAATTTATAATTAAACTGCCTCTGAAATTTCACAGAAAATAAAATATTTTCCCCAAACTTTTTATGCATTTCGGTGAATAAAATGAAATAAAAATGATTAAAAAGTCAAAGTAGGAGTTTTCATTTTTTTTCCTGATTATATCTAATTTTTTTCTTGTTTTATTTCTTATTTTTAATGAATCCATTTTTTAGTTAATTTATTCATTTTACCTCTTCTAGATTTTGATATCATTTATTGATGCTTATTTTGATATAAGTTCTTGCAATTTTTTTTAAGATCAAGAAAAAACCCCAAAACAACAAGGGATACATGAAAAATCGCACTATCCCCCGCCATTTATATCTAACATGTTTATATGTACATCTTTGACATTGTTTTTGTTTGAAAATAATGAAAATATCTTAAAATCGGAAGGAAGAAAAGAAAAATCTTTAACAAAATAATCAACTAAATTTAGAGCAAACAACTTTCTAGGAAGTTGTTTCATATCCTTTTTTTTTTTTTTTGGATAAGGATATTGCGAGCATTAACACACATATTAACACCCCGTGGACATGACAATTACAAAGGAGAAAATAAACGATTTTTTTCTTCATACAACTTTGGTTATAAAAGGGTATAAAATTGAGCCATCAAGATAAGAAACAATAATAAATGCCATTTAATTCCTGAGGTGGAGGGGGGGGGGGCTTCATGTATCATATATTCATACTTATTGCATTGTATTATTGTTAACTGACACTAACAGTTCTATTTACTGGGAATCTCTCTCTCTCTCTCTCTCTCTCTCTCTCTCTCTCTCTCCACACACACACACACACAGACACGTAGCAACGGAGAGGAAGGGGGAGGGGTAGTCCAGTGAACCATCCACTCTCTTAAATTAGAATATATTAATTTTAAACATTTTTAGAGGCATATGACTTATTAAAAAAATGAATATATGTTTACTTAAATTAGAACTATTTAGATTTAACAAAAACATGCTGGGTGCCACATCCCCGGCCTTTAAAAAAAAAAACCAAACAAAAAAAAAAAAAAAAACAACTCATACTACGTGCCTATACAAATGTTTCCGAAAAATTAACAAAAGACAACAAAACAAAAGTGAACAGACTATTGAATATTCCAAATGTGAAAAGAGTTAATTATTATTATTATCATTTATTTTTTACATAAATAAAATATTATCAATATATATTTTTGTTATCATTACCGTCCAGTTCGATAACAACATTCTTTTATGACAGTTCTATTGACCTTCAAGTTTCATTCTAAAATGTCACCCGTATGCAGTGTGTATATAATAAACATGTATATTTTAGGAGAACTTGAGCACGCTCAACGCTTATACCGATCATCAACTTCAATATTTTTAAGTCGTCTTGGTTGTAATGAAGTTGTATGAAATACCTTGTTTATATGTTAAGCATCCGTGTATTTGTATGAATAAAAAAATACAAGGAAATTTAAAAATAATGAAGGAGATACTCTTGTTTTGTGAGCTACCGTCATTTGGGGTATTTCGAATCACCCCGCGTGTCGTGTTTTTCGACGCTTGAAGTTTTGCTATTCGTTTTAAGAAACATCAACGAGTGAAATTACCAGAAAGTCATCATCAGCAATATATTAGTTATCTATAAACAAATTTAAAGAGGAAATATTATACATTGATAAGATAATGTGTGATTTAATAACGTGTACTTGATATCCTACTGTGTATGGAGGAATTTTGCATGGTAAAAACGCTGTTGAATATTTCTCATATTTGCTGTAGCCTTAATTATAATAATCGACAAAAATGAACGAACTGTACAGTTTATATCTATAGCTGTGCAATTTTATAGGCTTTCAAAATCTGTGAATTTGACCGCGCCCGAATAAATGATGGCTTACCCCACATGTGTCTTTGATATTTTTCCTTGAATTGTTTCTGTTAATGCATAGCTACGATATTACAATGCTATATAGGGCTATTCAAGTGTAACTTTGTATACGGTGAGGGATCTGCACATTTCCTCTGTGTTTCTACAGATGCAGGCGATGAATAGGGGTATTATTTAAAATAGTCAAAAGAACGGACTAAAATAATGTTTTACACTGTATGGAGATAATATGAACTAATTCGTTAATAAATTTATTTTTGCCGGACTGGTTTTTGCCAGTTTAACTACCGATTCGAAAGTGTAAGTCCCAAAAGATCCAGGACCCGAAACCTACGGGTCTCGAAACGTCTTTTACATCAGGTCACGAAACGTCCGGGACCTGAAACGTCTTGCATCCATCTGACCCACAATACACCAAAGTGGTGGTGTTGTGAGAAGCCCCTGTTGAAAACGCTATTCCAAAGACATTTTTTTTGGTGACATACCGGTAGATTTGTTTCCTGTCATAATCTCCTTTCTACTGACATAAAAAAATCAATTATAAACATGAATTTTGCATATTTTGCAGCCAGGTTTATGTACAAAAAATAAAGCCCCGTCATTTTCTTGACATTCTTGGTCCGTAATTTACTGTCTGTTGAAGGCACCGGGGCCTCTGATTTTTCTTTTTTGAAAGCCGGCTAGTCCATTGGTGTTCAAGATGTTCTCTGATTTTGTACATCAAATTATCGTTTCACAGGTAAATGAATTAGGTTGGAACATGTAAGAACTGTGTAAGTAGCCTAAGTAACATATGTAGCCAATGGCATGCATTAGCGACACGAGAAGGAAAAAATTGTAACGGATATTTAGATAAAATATATTTAGATAAAATTATTTACAATAAGAATTTAGAAATCAAATACTTTGATCAGACGATTATAAATTATTTTCAATTATTTACAGATACATTTTATGCGACATTAGTATTCTTTAGCTGGAAAAAGGACGTTTTAAATAAATAAACGAGTAAAGCCCCCGACTGATTTAAAATTGACATTACATATGTTTATATTACGGAATAAATAAATCCCACCGTATAATTTACAGTATTTATTAAATGTAACATGGAACATTCTCAAGTTCACAAAAATATGCAGCGCACACTTAAGATACGTATAAGATTGTTTTGATTTTTGCCAACACCAAAAAAAAAATAATAATATTAAGGAAAAAAAGCCATCAATTGATCAGAAAAAAGGAAGAAATCATGGAGTACATATGAAATACGTATATGAAAATATTCTGTTCAGAAAACATTCAAAGAAATCATATAAATCAAAGCAATTCACGTAAATTGTACAATAAAGTGTTATTTCAAAGCTTTCGCAGAAACCATGCTATACACATTATCCATAAAATCCACTTTATTTCTTATCCCTAATAATATTTCAAACGAATAGAAGGACCAACATATACGTGAAGATCAAGTAAAAACGATGACTTTATGTTTGCCGAATACAGAGTACATTCTATCATTGTGTTCAATGAGGACCAGAGGCTTATAGAAAGTTTTGCTTTTTGGAGCAATAACGTGCATCAAGACTCCTTCAGCGTTCAAATGATGAATATTGTTGCTGTAATATCCACAAACAAACACATTGCCGGTCGAATCCGTGGAAATACCGCGAGGGGATCTGAGGCTGACGTGTGAGTACTGGAATATTTCAGTTCCGTCCAGAGTGATGCAGTAAAGCGAGCCTTTGTCGATGGAATCAGAATAGTACACACGATTTTTCTCCCCGGAACAGACATAGTAGATTTTATCCCCACTAACTCGGAGAAAATTCCTATAAATTAACCGATGATCATCAACTAATTCGGCGACCTCAAGACCTTGGACACAAGCAACCACTACAAAGCCCTCGAGGTATGCTATCCCAAAGCAGTTGGTTCGGGTGTGGTATACATGCTTATCCGGAACTGCCACATCGCCATATTCGATAACTTGGATTTCGCAATCATTGTGAAGTGTAACCGCTATCATGTCTCTTCCGTCTCTTTCTGGTAGACAAGTTATGTCCCATGGGTTCTTTTTGAATGATATCGTGAACGAATCATCTCGTTGGCCCATCTCTGTGTATCCGCGGACCTCTCTTCCAGTGTTGTCCACGAGGACTAGTTTTGATTTGTACGAAGTTCCTCCAGTAATTCTGCTATGAGAATATTTGATGACCATAAAATCGTGAGTGTTCTCTCGCGGTTTGTTCTTGTTAACGGACTTCTTGCTCCGGAGCTTATTCCAGTCTTCTGTTACTATGTTTGGAACAACCGAAGTTGACCTAAATTCTACCGATCCCAAGGAATCAAGATTAGCTGTCAAATCATTTTGCTTCAATTCGTAGTTGACTATTTTGACCTTGGCTGCTCGATGCTGGACCTTTTCTTCTAATATGGCGCATTGTTGTCCAACTTTGCCGAGTTCGTTAATAACTTGTATTCCTGATGATGAACTCATCAAAGCCTGAAGCAGGTCCTTGTAATAGGCTACGGTCATTCGCTTTGTCTCAAACGAGTCCATTTCTGCTCTAAGTTCGGAAATCTTTTGTTGGTGCTTTTCTTTAAGCTCTGTTAGAAGATTTTGTTCCAACTTGTCTAAATGTCTATCAATTTCTTCTCGAAAACTTTTAATAGTCTGTTCTTCTTTGTTCTTTTCCTCTTCAAGCGATTTGATATTTTCTTTCCTACCATGAACGATTTCATCAGTTTGGGCATTTATGGATTTCAGCATCTGAGAGAGAATATGTGTTTCTTTGGTGCTCTTTAAAGCATTAGCAGCCTCTTCTGTAGTGACGACATCCTCGCAATTTTTGTGGACAGTTTTCTTGCAAACATCGCAACATGTTTCACGGTGGTCGTGACAAAAATAGACCAGCTTTTCGTCGGAATGATTTGGACAAAGACCAGGGGCATACAGAATCATCTTATCTTTCTGTACGTTTTCAATTGCCACCGTTTTGTGCACGTCCGGTGAGGTTAACCCACGATGGTAAGAATCATGTTCTTTGCACAACGTTTCGGCGCAGTAAGAACACCAGGTAATAGCTGGAGTATTTTTATGTGTTTTTAGACATGGTTTGCAAAGTTTCTGTTTTAACAATCGTTCTGCCATTAGAGAGGATATAAAATGGTTCGTAGGAAGAGATTTCGAGAACTCCATTGGATCTGTGACGGCACGCGCGCTAGAGACAGGCGTGGCACAGACTGGACATCGAATCTGAACCGCTTTTCCCTGTGACAGAGACGTAGCTACATGCCTACTTACGCAAGCTTCACAAAAGGTGTGTAGACAAGGGAGGCATTTTGGCGAGTTTAGCTCCTTTGCACAGATGGGACATTTAGATACTTCAACTTCGTCAGTTCGCAGAGAAATCATGGAGGCACCGATCGCTTCCATATTAAGGTCCGGAGAAATGGCGCGATTCTCGTTTCCGTTTGTGTATATAGATGGCGACGGTTTCGGGGTCTCCATTTTAGTTGGCGTAATTGGCGGGAGACTGACATTGTCAACTGTCATTCTTGAACCTGGTTTGCTTTGAACGTTTTGGACAGTCTGTGAACCATCGATCGAAGCCCGGTTTAAAGTCAACTGGGATCTGTTTAGAGTGACTTCACTCTTATTCAGAGTAGCATTGGATCCTTTATTCAGAGTAGCACTGGATCCTTTATTCAGGGTTGCACTAGATCCTTCTTTCCCATTTGAATCCATTTTAGGAAGATGAGCAGACATACTCCTGTTCTCAATAAGTTATAAAATTACTAAGTACTTTTCGTATTTCATTATTACAAATGCGTCACTTAAAAGATTGTCTGATCTCCTCGAGTTGAAATGCTCGCATAGCAACTTGCAGGACGGTTACGGAAACCTTAAAAGACACAAATTTCGTGTTGGAAGAATTGTTTTGACAATGCATGGGCATGAATGCCAATGTTATTTACAGAGAATAAATATAAGGTTTATTAATAAATCCGTCCGTTATATGTTCTACTGAAAATTGTTGAATTATATATGAATAACAGAAATATTTCTGTAAATCATTACATTACATTAATGTATGTAAATAATTTTATATGCATATTGTAAGTATGTGCCACCTTACGGTTTAAATCCTAAAACAAAGATAACTAGATAACGCCAATGAATGGATGCTTTATATAAAGTTTGTGCTTTGTTTTTAACAGAATCACACGTACAGTTTAGATGTCCTAAATATTGTTAATTGTAATCAAGGAGGCATCTGGATTAGCTTAATTAAATTAACAAAACAGTTAAACATTTAATCTGATAGTTTTTTTTTACGGCCGAGGTGTGATTGTTCAAATTCATCGATAAACTACGTAGTGTGAACCTTAAGAACACGTGATCTTATATTTAAGCAATATTTCTGAGGTAATGGCATCAAATCAAGGCACAGAAGTATGAATTTGGAATCGATTCAACCATCCGGAACAGATGATTTCGGGCCCTACCCCAACCATCAACTTTAATAGGATACACGTCTGGTTTAAAACATTTGTCACAAATTTTAAAGACCGTTTTAAAGTGCTTGATTTATACTATGAAAATCTTTACACTATTATAAAAATTTTAAAGATTTGTGATGAAGTCCAAAATTTCCTTAGACAGCTTAATATCATAATAATGAATCAGGTATGTACCTGTAGAGTTCTTCTCTTGTTATCTTCTGTGTGGATTCAGGCACGCAGTGAGAGCATCGTGATACCTATATAAAAAATAAATGACTTTTAAAATTGTCATCTGAAGTAAGTGTCGCCATATTGATTACTTGTATCTGAACTTCTTAGTACTTTGTACAATGAGGGGTTGCTATTTAAATCAAAGCGCGAGATAAAACGAATAGAGTTTTTGTTACTTTACTTTTACTTTATTTACTATACTTCGTCTTAAACACGCCTGCGATTTATTTTGGACATAAATTTCATTCGATTTAGTAATAGAAGCTTTTGAGTCATAACACGCCGTGCTATATCTTGTATATCCGTATCAATTTTCGTGATAGATAGGATTTTGCAAAATCCGAAAGCAGACATAAAATACCGCATTATTTGTAATTTGTATTATATAAGAATTACTAGTATAGATTTCGGTTAAAGCATAATGAAGTCGACAATTACATGAAAATGATTGTCCATCATGCCAACTATTACAGGTCCAATCACGCACGCTTAAAACAATTACGACTCCACATTTGCGTGACGTAATCAGAGCTAGACTTTCAAAATTTGGAAGAAAATGATTCGTAATTTTTACACTCTTATGTAATAGTTGCTTCTTAATTAAGGAAACCTGTTGTTCTGTAAATTAATTGACATTGTTTATTCCATGTAATTGGAAATGGTAAAATGAACACGTCATTTCTCCGTTTGTTATTCAAATTACAAATTGTTTTGATTTGAATTACTACGGAACGTAGAACGCAATACTGTCTGGTAGTTTCCGTTAATTGAGGGATGTCGGTTGGCAAGGACATTTTTTTAAAGTTCTTACAGAAATGATTGGAGACGCTTTTTTATTCATGATTATCATAAAAGGTTTTACTTTCATCTAATTTTTTTTGTTTAATTGATAAATGTATTCATATGAATGATGTTTCATATTTCAAATATAATTTTATTTTTTTTTCACGATTTATTTTTTTTCATATTTTTTATCAATACGTTTACATGTTCTGGTTTTTTGAAAAGACGTATTTTGGATGGATATGACATTTTCAAGTTCTTGTAAAATTCAATAGAATACATGTAGCAATAACTGCAGAAAATATTATTATGTCTAAAACAAAATGATGTTTTCCAAAACCTACGTTATTGAACATACGTAAGACCATAAAAACATACTATATGTGTTATTTTCGTTTATCAACTGACCTCATTTTATATTTATAAGATTATCCGTGTTCCTGAAAAAGTGGTCCTTCCAATACCCTATGAACGCAACCAATTACTTGCATAATCAAAGTACTGAAAGAACTGAGGGCAGTTGAGTTCATAATCTAACAAAACGCTCCGACTTGACACATCCATGAATGATCCAATCTATTAGATTTTCAGCTTTTCGCTATAATCTTTTTTTTAAGCTATACAACCGGCCAAATATCAAATCATGATACATTACACTTAGCAGATCAATTTTCAACCGTTGATCATAAAAACTGATATTTCAAATAGCATATTATAAATTTGTATTTGAATTTGAATAGAAAACCAGCTATCTAATGTGACTTTTAGTGAAAAATAGGCATATACATTACCTTATTTTTCCATTAAAAAATGGGATTGTTGTAGTTGATTTTGTGCTTAAAATTTCATTTCTGCACAAGTGGAAATAACAAAAGAAAGGGAACATATTTAATTTTTAAAATCTGCAGACCACATAAACCCTTTAAAAACGGCATGAATAGGTGTGTTTCCTAGGCAAATGCTTTGTTAATTTAAATTAAAAAATAAAAAAACCGAATTGATATTGTTATATTTTATTAAATTAAATCACAAAGTGACAACATATTTTCCAAGAGTATGGATTAATATATATCTCTCTCTCTCTCTTCTGTATCTTATTTCTAAAGGCAAATCCAATCTTTTATATTACTGAAACGAAGTCTGTCGGATGTTAAAACAATGTGCGTCATACAAATAAAAGGTGTATTTTTTTACTTGATTATCACGACGTGTTTCTTTTGATTGCTATAACGACGGTTATGATAAAGAAAAAGGCAAATATGTTAATAATTACTTTTGAAAAAATAACCCACCTGAAATGTCATCTGAATATAAGTAGAGAAGTTAACATGAATGAAGGTTTCCGATCTAATTGTCCGTGGTCCGTCAGCTTATGATTTTGTTTTACATTTTTGACTTCGTCAAAAGAACCACTGAGATGATATCATCAAACTTAGCATTCTTATATGAAGTGTGTTTAGGTCAACTCCAAATAGTAGATGACTGGGTAAAAAGATAAAAATAGAAAGGTGTGTTTTAAGTCTTTTCGAGTACAAAGTAGCCTTTTACGTAAGCGTCAATGTGTATCGTAAATTCAAGCTTGTTAAATAATGATTCCGATCACTTTGAACTTAAAGAATAAGAAAGTTGTACATATACCGGTACGTTCGAATATTAACATAGTACGCGAGATAAAAAAAAAAAAACCTTCTACTGATAAAGACCGTTGGATTATATATATATATATATATATATATATATATATATATATATATATATATATATATATATATATATATATATAAAGTTGCGTAAGTGGTCAAAATCCTGACCATTAATGATTAATTATGTGATTTAATCATTAACGAACTACATGTACCTAGCCGTCCATTAAGGATACTATTTTAAAATTATATCGTTAATGGTCAAAATTTACGTCCACTAATAAATAAAATGAAAACGCAAAATAAGTGCATTGTTGACCATTTTTGATATTATTTTAATTGCATTCGTGGATAGACCTTAACCATAATGATACAATTAATATGAAATAGTACTGCTTCAAACAATGTTTAGCCGGGCTCTGCTGAAAGCAGAGTCCTGGCTGTAGGCAGGCAAATCGCCAAAGTTATTATAAATAGCACAGCTTCAAAAGTAAATAAAAAACCGAACAACGTCAAAGTCAAAACTTCCGCTATACCAAATACTTACACAGAGAGCCATGTTTTGTGAAATGTATTGTTTTTGTGGGTTTTTTGGGTTTTTTTTTTTTTGCGAATAAATTTAGCAAAGATTGGTTGTTTTCATTAATTACGTGTTTTGAAAACAAGACTAATACTACATGTATGCATTTTTGACACATACAATGCGCATGAATTTCCATGAACTACTTTTCAAAACAGTAATCATCCGCTGCACATCGAAGAAATAGGGGATTAAGTTTATAACGCTTGTTTCAAAGTGCAATGCACTGTTGATTTTATTCTACTAGACAGACATATTTTTGGTAATAGCCGCTTTCAAAATTTAGTCACTATCTGACGCTTTGCCGACATTAAAAGCATATGAGAGAGAGAGAGAGAGAGAGAGAGAGAGAGAGAGAGAGAGAGATTGTCAGTCTTTACTGCACAATGTGCATTATACACATCAAAAGAGTCCGGCTTTCAGTGCTTCAGTACTTTGATTTAACAAGTCATACTTTTTTGCAGACCACTTTGTCTATTTCTCTATTAGCTAAGACGAGAACATAATTTATTTAAAAAAAGACATAGTAAACACATTCTGATAATATCTTTATATTGAATGGAGCCTTGTAGATGGTCTTGCCTATTGAATGGACTTCAACCATTTACGATACAATTATATATGGAACGGTACATGCAAATCTGCAAAATTTAAAAAAAACAGTACTATTTCATACATAATTGTATGGTTATTGGTTGTTCATTCGCTAATGCAACTAAAATCTTATCATAAAAGGTTAAAGGTGTACTTATTGCGTTTTTCTCTTATATCATTGAGAGTCAATTATGACCGCTAATGATATACTAGTTTTTAACTCACCTGAGCTGAAAGCTCAAGTGAGCTATTCTGATCACATTTTGTCTGTCGTCCGTTCGTCCGTCTGTCTGTCTGTCTGTCTGTCCGTCCGTCCGTCCGTCCGTCCGTCCGTCTATAAACTTTCCACATTTTCAACATCTTCTCAAGAACCACTGGGCCAATTTCAACCAAACTTGGCACATAGCATCCTTAGCCTAAGGGGATTCAAAGTTGTGAAAATTAAGGACCAATCCCTCTTACAAGGGGAGATGATTAGGAATTAATGAAAATTTTCGAGAAATGACCCCCGGGGGTAGGATGGGGCCACAATGGGGGGTCGACTTTTTACATAGGAATATATAGAGTAAATCTTTAAAAATCTTCTTCTCAAGAACCATTTGATCAGGAAAGCTGAAACTTGTGTGGAAGCATCATCAGGTAGTGTAGATTCAAAGTTGTGAAAATCATGACCCACGGGGTTAGGATGGGGCCACAATGGGGGGTCGACTTTTTACATAGGAATATATAGAGTAAATCTTTAAAAATCGTCTTCTCAGAAACTAATAAGCTAGGAAAGCTGAAACTTGTTTGGAAGCATCCTCAGGTAGTGTAGATTCAAAGTTGTAAAAATCATGATTCCTGGCGGTAGTGTGGGGCCACAATGGGGGTGGAATTTTTACATAGGAATATTAAGAGTAAATCTTTAAAAATCTTCTTCTCAGAAACTAATCAGCCAGGTGATTATTTAATATTGTTTAGATTTTGGCTTCTGGATGATTCCTGGACGATTGGGTCTCATAAGGGGTTCAGAGTTTGACGTAGGTTTATATCCCATTTATAAACAATTGTTTAGGATCTTTTTGAGAGCTGCAATGCTCAATATGTGATATAACTATAAAATCATCCTGTAAGAAAAGGGACTAATGATAATAAACATAAGAATATCCAGTGGAAAAAATTGATTTTTATTTATACAGAATCTACATGTATTATATTACATTGTCAAGATAGATTTTATTATGACTCCATTAAGCTGATTTTCTTATACCTATTGTTCCTCAGGTAAGCGATGTGGCCCATGGGCCTCTTGTTTAAATTGTATCATAAGTGGACAGCTATGTAGTTCGTCATTGATAAAATTATTTCATTAATGGTCATGATTCTGACAATTAATACAACTTTATTTCATAAGTAGATACTGTGTCATACGAGGTTACTATAGTGATGTGTTTGGTTGCACAAAACAATTGATTTGACTCGTTGAGTACAAACCATCTTTACAATAAATTTTTGTTAAACCCGTTTAACAAAAAAAAGGGTTTTTTATAGCTAACAGTAAAAATATGGTTATTTAATGCAATTAAAAACTACGCAGAATTATAGAAACTTCATTTAAAACATCAAAATTATCTGAGAGATCCAAGAATAGTTGAGTGGAAAAACACGGTTATTTATGTATCAATAAAAAGGGGTCTTACAGCCACAATGCTGCTAAACGTTTACATAAGCTAAAATATACGAGGGTTGTCCAAAAAGTTCGTGGACACATGTAATTTTACTCAGAATAGCGGCGCAATTATCAAGAAAGTATCATAATATTTTAATATTGAGTATAATAATGTATATGTATAAAAATCAGAGCAATGCACATTTTTTCATTGAAGTTGTCATTATATATTCATTGTCTATACAGGCCGCACGGCCCAGTCTGACGTTGAGTTATAACGACGTTTCTATATCATCGTAGTCCTAGGTAAAAATAAGAGAAATATGCCGCATTCATCGTTTGGTCAGAGGGTACAGTCGCATTCTCCATCAACATATCGCTTGTGCCACTTGTGGATAAGTAAACTTGAACTATTTCGATGTTTTTCCTGTTTCCTCCATCGTTTGTTTTATTTCTATCAGTGTTTTACCTCAGTCGACACAATTTTATGACGGCGCGCTGTCCGTACGATCAGCTGACGTCGCTTTTTCAGGTGTTTTTAAAAACATGTTTTTGTCGTAATATTTTTCAAAAGTCCACTGCTTCTTTGATAATAGCTTCAAATGACATATTAAAATGAAGATCACCATAGAAACTACATCACAATAGAAGATTATGAAGTTTTGAAATGTTTTATAAAAACTGTAAATATTTATATCTAAAAACTCAATTACAAAGTTTGGAAATTTTTTACGCTGGGCCGTGCGTCCTTTTCGTAAATCTTTGATGCATTAAAATTTTAGTTTATTTCTATAGAAAACACTCAAAACCACTTTAGTTTGATTTGATATTTCATGACAAAGATTTAGATATACAATATGTATATATAAACCCATTCAAAATAACAAAAACGCGATTGTCCACGAACTTTTTGGACAACCCTCGTACATTATAGAATTACGATGCAAACATAAGTAATGAATATATACCGGTGTGTGTGTGTGTGTGTGTGTGTATATATATATATATATAAAATCTTCAATAAGTTGTGTTTCTTTTCTTTGTTAGTTGTTAACACAATCAGGTTCATGTATGTGTTTAAAGTTATAATTTGTTAGTACCTTTTATAATACAGTGTATGAATGATTTATGATAAAGATTAATAATATCTCCGGAATTCTTGCCCCACTCCGGTTCTTCAGTTACACTTAAAGTCACCAGATCACTCATCGACGTTAGATAAAAGAATTAGAAGCTTTAAAAGCCCGGGAATAAGACGCTTTTTTCCGGCTAGCAGTTTGGAACGTTACCGCTAATTATACTCTATTAACGGAGCTTTTACATTGATTTGAGCAAATTAATGACAAGAACGATAAGAGTATGGGATATTGTTCGAAGTTAATAGGTTTGGTGAATATCTCGGCATCCGTCGCTCACCTCTCATTCTAATCACTGTGGAAATTGGCAAAGCAATAATGTTTTCTTTATAGGATATTCTGATTTTCGTTGTCATTTATTTTAGCTAAACAGCATGTGGTTCCTCAATTATCCTCAAGAGTTCCTGGAGAGTTCTTTATTAAGTATATCATTTTTCACTGGAAAGTTTTAAAGAAACACAAAGTATCTTCGAATAATAGAAAGTACACTGACAATATATGCTTTTGACTCTTGTATTTTATGCAGTCTAGTAAAGAATTTGTATTAATAATTAGTTTTTTTGTTTATATAGTGAGTATTTTCTACTTACAATTCTTTGCAGTCTGCTATATTTGTAACATTTCATTGATGAATCCATTCACACTAAGTAATAAAAATAAAATTAAAATAAAAGAAATGAAAAAAAAAAGTTCTTCAAGATACATGTATAGACATGACCATGATTTTATGAAGAAGAAAGTTGAATGGTGACCAAATATAGAAATTTTACGTAATACAATTCATCAGTTTATCACGTTCAGAAGAAACCGACAAGAGCAGCACCTGTATGGATCTTGAATCAATCTTGCGAGCATAAAACAATCTGTCAGAACTTTTCAGGAAATACAATATATAGGTTTATTTACGGGATCAACTCTCCTCCTATATCTAAAGAATCATACCGAACACCATTATCGATAATTACAAAGTTCTTCCAACCACCTGAGTAACACATGCACAGTGGATAAGATTTCGTAAAACTGCCACTCAGAGCCAACGAGAAGAATACAGATACTCTAGAACTATGATTTGTGAATCATTAAATCAAATGGCTCTTACTCGTCGTGATTTTAAAGAAAAAAAGAACGAATAGAAAAAATTCATGCTGATAATTGCTCAGTATGATGCAAGAGAAAGTATTGTCTTTTTTTCTACCCAATGTTGACAATTACTGATATTGAATTAAAGATCATTTTTGGATGGGATGTTGGAAGTTTACCGTAACATCTTTAAAATCGTATGCTAATTTTGATCATGGAAATAGATATAACAAAATAGGATTTGAATATTTTAATTTTTGACGATAAATAAATAATGAGGGACAAGTCTCAAATGTTAGACAGATAATGCTATACACAAATGTATGTATAACTTAAAAAATTATTTATTTATTTAACATTTATTTATTCTTTAGTGATAATATTGATATCATTTGGTACAGAAATAAAACTTAACATACCTAGCCTATTTACTAAAATGAAACTATAATAATTAATTAGCCTAATTTATAGTGACCATTTCAATCTCAATTTACGCCGAAAGAATGCATGCAATATCCTATTTTTTCATTTAATTAGCAGATGCCAATGAAAAGCAGCAAATGATAATGAAGGATAACATTAATAACAACCCTAAAATGTCAAAGTTTCTGGCACTTTTTTTCTTTTATCACGTACTTTGGCGAGAACTGTCAAATTCTAACTTGTCCACTTCATCAAATATCTACAACCTCTCATTACTCAAAAAAATCTAATGCAAACCCTAATTAATTACTGTATAATTAGGTTGCTTTCAAACCAAAAATTTTACGATATCAATATAGATTTTTTAAAAGGCTAATTGGATTTAAAGTTCCGATAACATGGTTTGATTAATTTAATTTTTTTTCATTCAAGCCGCGGACTCTAAGGTGCAAATATATGAGGTACGTATTAGTGTCCAGTCAGTGGGCGCCTAGATAAAGAGAGTTTTATTGTGGTCGCCATTTTTAGGATATATATATATATATATATATATATATATATATATATATATATATATATATATATATATATATATATATATATATATATACCTCGTTTGGACGAAGAGCTCTATATAGAGTTATAGAAAAATGTTCAAATTTTAAAGGTAACATATGTGGATTTTTCCTTACCAAATAATAGTTCATAATCATAAATATCTGCAAATATTTACAAATATTTACAAGTTTAAAGCAGGTATGGTGGTTACTTTGTTGACTCAGTCTCATTGACCAAGCAGAGTTTTCCCGCTGAAAATATATGATATATATTAAAGACGATAATTATAAAATATTGAAGTCACCGTTTGTATGTTGAGGGGATAGTTATTTGTGGGTTATTTTAATCTTACTATAAGAATATAAGAATAAAGAATAATTTAAAAAGTGACATAATACTAAAGAATAAACAGTCAATGTTACTTTTATTGTTGAAACAAAAAGTTAGATAGGCAACATATCTATATTATTTAGTTGTTCATAAAACAAAAGAAAAAAGTTTAAAAAAAAAAAATTCTTAATTTTTACTTATTATTTATAATTATCGGTTATTATATCATGTTATATTCCTGAAATCAAACAATTGCCACAAAAATTTAGCAATTTCATTTAATTTGGATTTTGTAATGTTTTACAATGCAGGTTTCATTTTATAAGGCAAATGGTTTTTCTGAACGAAAATCATTTATTTTTTTGTTTTATGGGGACTAGGGAATGAAAAAAAGAAGCAATAACGTTTAACTAAACATTTAACAAGCTGGAGATTAATAATGTAGCTTGAATTTACTAACATCTTGGTCCAGAGAGTTTTTATGGTGCAACCCCTGGCGCTTGGAGAGGCCTCTTGTATTGAGTTTATTGCTTAAAGCGGGGCTAACTAGCTACTCTGCATAAAGTGTACAGTGTTGCTGTTAAATTAATGATGTGGTCCAATTACCTCTTGTTCTTAAATTTAGGTTTATCTTACACACACACATTCATATAATCCATTTGAAATGTATGTATCTTTGGTGATTGCTGATTGCTCAACACTCCTGAAGATATCAACGAAACCGGTAGAGTTTTTAGTCGGCTTTCTGTTTCTTATATATATATATATATATATATATATATATATATATATATATATATATATATATATATATATATATGTGTGTGTGTGTGTGTGTGTTTCAAATACACTTTCGCAAAATGAAAATGTTCCATACAAGGTAAAGAAAAAGTTGTTAAAGATACTGAAATACAACACAGACCAAACCTAAAAACAAACAATAAATAGAATGAAGATGATTTTATACACCTAATCCTAGCCACTGTCCTAATGTACCATGAAATCCAATTTCTTTCTCTTCCTCCACACTGTCCTGCCGTTTACAGGTAATTTACAGAATTAATATCTGCGATTGACAAAAACAGCTGCTTGCATGTTGTTTTTCTATTAAAGTCGTATCAAATTCAAATCGTAATTAATGTGATTGTAATATAAGGACCCTTGCTGGTCATCCAATATAATACGTTCTGCTGGTAACAAAATGATAACAAATCTGGACAAACGGCATATTGATTATAAAAGTATTTATGGAGTCATGTTGTCTACTCTATAGCTCATTATCAGTCTTTTTAATAATCACATATATATCTTTTGTAATATCAAGATGATTTGTTGTTTTTTTTTAATTACGTAAATCGTATATGTATAATATTCTAATTGCATGTACTTTTATATGACCAATTCGAATTATATGTATAATTTTTTGTATTGTACCCTTATAGCATATATTCACTTGCATTGTGCCCATATGGAATACCTTTATCACATCCTTAAAGATAAGAAGTGAGAAGATTAGACACAAAATCTAAAACATAGTTCTTTCCTTCTTACATGTATTATATATATTTATTCATTTTCTAGATATACTAAGTAACAAATATTCAATGTTTACATTAATGACAGAAAGTGACAGACAGTGATCGTTTTACATATTCTTAAACGAAAAAAAAATTGCACATCTGAAAATAATAGACATTAAGTTCAAAGAGTTTTTTAGGGTGATGTATAGTTGTTGCCATTTTAAAGCTGTATTGGTCTTCTTTAGAAGAAGAGTTTTATTATAGGAAAATTAAGGTAAAATATATGAATTTTTCTTAACTAAACATAATTTATGGCTAATCAAATAATATCTAAAAGGTTTTGGTAGATCTGATGGTTAATTTGTTGACCATCCAGCCTCCTTATTTGATTTCAAATGATTCACATATATAATATCAGAAAGTGTTTTCTGCTTGCAATGTTCTGTTTTTCTGGTTGACAAGGACTTCTAAACCGAAAACATAAGATGCAAATTAATTATACGCAATAAGTTCATCATTATTACATACTGGATAAGGTGTTGTTTTGCTAAAGACTTTGCTGTGTGGTTTTCTGTGTATTGCTAAACAGTAGTATTTGCCTGTATTGACATCTTTTTGAGTTACCTAAAATATCCCTAAAGCTGTTTCTATTTTACCTTTGGACTTTTGACGACACCCTCGTCGTATTGATGTCATACGTCCATCATATCACAGTGACTTAATACCACGTTTAAAACAATAACATGAATTTAAGGAAACTGGGAGGTCATTTAAATAAAAAAAAAACCATCAGATTTACCTTAAAAGTTTAGATATATTTTTAAGCTATAAGCTTGTAATTAGTAAAGAAAAATCATATACTTTAGCGTTGAAATTTGAATGTGTTCGTATATATTTAATAGAGCTCTTCTTTTGATAGAGATCAATATAGTTTAAAAAATGGCCTGGGTCATCCAGCCCTTATAACATGTCCGCTAGTACATGTACTTCGTTGCCAAATATATTAGTCCCTTTCTGATATGCATTATCCCTGTCTGCTCTCCTTTGAAATATACACAACATTACATAACAGAGTTAAGTTATCCATTACAATCATCTGGAAAAAGTAACAATGTTTTAAAAGTACCAATGCGCCGATAACATTCTAGTACTATCAGAATGGAACATTGAGAATACCTCCTAGGTTATACATATACTTAGTATAGTAAACGATTTGTGTCCTCATCATGCGGAGAGGGTTTTGCTTGGCATTTATTTTAAACGGTCCTAAAACAGTTACTTGTATACAAATATGGAAATTGTTTTGGTTATTGCATTGCCTGGCGTTGAAAAAAACCCTTTTTTATTGTACATCAATGATACGAAAATGGAAAAAATGGTTCCATTTTTTGCAATCTGTATCACGTGAAAAAAAAACATTGTTTACGATAAAGATTTTCAAAGTTTATCTAGGATCGTTTGTCCAAAAAAAAAAAAATGATACGATCCGTGTCTGACATGTAATATGATAAGTGATATATAATACTATTACATCAAGTATTGACTAAACACAATTTTACGTCTGAAAAAAATATCTACTGTAACAGCGCTCACACGGCATCTGTTAAACATGAATCGCTCGATGCCTTCCCACTAAATTGCCTAGATTCGATCTAATTGAATGATCATATACTAAATTAAACTTAACTAAGTGTTCATTGAGCAATAAGCTATGTATGCTTATCAAAATACATGTACGTGTAATCAAATACATTGCCCATTTACATGTATAGATAATGAACTGAAAATGTTCCATATCTTAATCGAAATAATTAGACCTATATGCCGTAAGAGCTGCATTATGATATGTCATTTGGTTTTCCTCTGTAGGCAATGGTCATATGACATATATACATGTACATGTAGATATATTTAGTAAACGGCACCGCAGGAAGGTACCAATATGTCACCTTGGTACTGACAAAGTGACTAATTCGACAAATTGGAATGTCTCATAATTAAGTATGATTTTTAAACGATATACCAATTTTTGTAAAAACATGACATTTTTTTAATGCTGGACATTACCCTAAAGACGGAATGCTACATCTGCAAGCAAAAGATTATCTTGAGATAATCTTCATGATTATAACACATTAATAATCGAAATGCTAAATCACATTTTTGTTTAAATTTAAAAAAATTAGGAAGTTAATTTTAATGAACAAAGGAAGTAATAAAAAAAAACCAAGGTCATGACATTTTATTCAGATAGTTATAAATGTAATTTTATAAAAAAAAAAACCTTGCGGGGATTTATTTTGTTTAAAACACGAACAATATATTGGAAACATGTTAATGCGTGTCAGTTTACTATGACTCTTTCTACACTACATGTACTATCATTAACGTCATATGCGTGTTATAACAAATAACAGTTGATTGCAGAAGTGCAATATGCATGTTAATATTATTCAGATGCGTAGTAATTTTTTATACAACAAACATTGCAATTAGTGTTGTTAAAGTAAACTTTTTTCGCATCAATCGAATTGTTATCGTAGATAACAAAAGCTTCTTCGCATCAATCGAAGCTAACGAAGATGATAGCATGCTTTGAATATAAATTTTACACAATAAACCCAGTATCTTCGCATAAACCTTTTGTGGTACAGGTATTTAATTGACCATACATTGTTATAACAGTACTGTACATTTGTAGATAATTGATACCGAGACGGAGTGATTTGTATAATTGAATAAGTTTACACAAAGGAAGTTTCGGACAGTACTCAGGTGAGCCTGCAGGTGAGGTTCGATTGATATGATTAATTTCACACTTGTTTTTGTTATGTCAATCAAGTGTTAGCGGGCCATTGCCTAACGTGAGAACACACGTTGCTTTATACTTTGGCTTAAAGAATCTGGGTCTGCGTGTTGAAAATCGCTCTCAAGTGGAGGGAAATTTTGTCAGCATTTGAAAAGAGTAGCAAAGTCCATGTTATCGAAAAGCCCAATTCCCTCTCTTGTATTGACGAAATATAGGCGATTCTAGTCCGTGTTGACCACTACATAATGATCCACTGATTAGTTGCCCATCGACTGATGCTAACAGACGATAAAATTAATTAAAAATGTCGGTACTAAACAGCTTTTTCTTTGTTGTTGGTCGGTTCTTCACAGGTTTATGAAGTTTGTAATCATTGGTAGTGGAAACCACACAGTTTCCCGATGTCAGGTTTTATTATCGCCTACTTTTTTTGAAATTTAAAATTCAACCACCCTTAGTGTTGTTGCTTGTGGTTAAACTACATGTTATTCGTTGTTTATTGGTAATATTGGATAAATGTTATTGTAATTTTTGGGTTTTGTTTTGTCAATCTTTATAATTGAGTGGTATATATAAAGGTAGGGGTTCAACCTCAGGTCGGGGTGGACGTGAAGCTCCAATGTAGTTTAAATGATATTGTTTACTATGTTTCACAATTTTTGTAATTATGCCTTAAGATGTATTATATCTCACATAATAAAAAAAAAGTGATACGTATTTCTTCACTATGGATGGGTAAACGTTAATTTGAGTTGTTGTAATGTTTGTATTATGTATATTTCTCATGCATTGTGTATCACTAAGACACTCACTGTTAATAACCTTTTATCTCTAGATCTACATGTATTAATTTTCTTTTGATTTGTCTCCTTTTTTAGCAGGTACATGACTGAATATGGCTTCATAGTGGCCCATATCTATATTGAACATGTAATTGTAAATCATGAAATTAATGTTGTTGCCATGTTTTGATACAACACTGCATCTTATATAAGCCTTGTTAGTAATTACTAGTAATAAATATACCAATATAATCATGAAGGTAACAATTCAGTATCACTTTTGCATGAAATAATAGTCGTTGGAAGATGTGCTTAAACCTTTAACCATATGTGTGATACCAAATATCGTAAAAGACATCCATGTAATTGTTCAAAACCAATACCTGTCTCTTTGGAAAGGCATTTAGAGCCATTTCTTATTTCAAAAGAAATATATATCAGGATATAATGAAATAAGCCACGATCATTATGATAAATTGCTAATTTATTTAAATCCGATTCCCGCGTTCTTAGTATTCACTTGATCTCGGATAATGTTATGCTCTCAACAGAATATCATGAAAATTGAAAATCTAGTTTATTGTTCTTTTTCAGCTTAAGAACTGTATAATGCATTTTGCCCGTAAGCATCAGTTATTTGCACAGATTATCCGGCCCTTTTATATTTGCGTCTCGTCCATTTTATTTAGATCCTTGGGGAATTCAAATTGTGCGAAGTGCCGCGTTTTGTTTCACCCATGGCGCTGTTCCTTTGACAGCTAGGATAACATGCAGCAAGACATTGAAATCTTAGAAAGATTGCGGCGTGTTCGATTGATCGAAGTTAAGACGAAGATTTGTTCCTGTGACGAGTAAATTAAATTGCCAATACTATATTAATGGTTATTAGGGGGCTTTTCAATGTATTCCTGCCTAATCCCCGGATTACGCTTCGCTTTCATCTAACTGGGAAAACAAAGTGGCACTCATCCTTGGTAACGTGTTTATCAAAGCATTCAATTTGAAACCCAAAAAGTAGTTCCGAATCCTCGCAATGGCTAAAAAATTTGACACAACTTGAGAAATAAGTGGAAGAGATTGTCGTTTATTAATTTGTAGCATTCCTATCTGCTCGTTAATATCTTTTCCATCACCATTTGTAGCAAGCCATAGAAACGCAAAAAACTGGCGGGAATTTAATGATAAGCCGATGTGTTTTAACGCGAACAGATTTTTTTGCTTGAGGTTCATTGAAAATCATAGCGGTGATTGTATCATGGATTTATGGTCTTATTGAGATTCTGATTAAAAGATTTATTGAAAATGATATCCTACCCGGAATCTATTCTATGAATATTTCTATGTATCTGTTGAGCACTGAATTTTCTACTGTCAACGACGCAAGCACCAGTTTTTTTTAAGGTAGATTATCTGACATAATACTTATAAAGTCAGATACTCGACTTATTCAGACCACTATTTTATCATTTTTTTTTATATCTGAAACGTTTTGCCCAGTCGGCCCTGTTTAACCTATGAATGTCATGTAGAGGTCACATCTAAAATAAATCTTTTACGTAATGAAATTTAAAATCTTGTGATAATGTTTAAATTAATATGAAAAAAATATCTCTTGAAAAGTTCAATATGTTACTAACTATTGTTGATATATTAACATGTAATGAGTCGGTAAAAAGTAAAAAAAAAAATGCTCTACATTCGATGATTCAGAAATGTCCAATCCGCGGTAAATCTGTTTCAGGTTTATCTGAGAGGTTTATCAAACCAACGTGTACGTGTACTTGTAGAAAGGAAAATATGTGCATCACGTCATCAGTTTTTATAATGACGAATTTCTACACGTATGTACACGAATGAACATACGTGTAAATTGCAAAGTACCAGTAAGGTCGAACTTGAAGGTTATATTTTCTTGTTGGCTATTTATTTAAAAAAATGTCTTTTTTCTAAAACCCTAATATTTAATGCGAATACTAATTAAAAAAACCATTAATATCCACTAAGATGTATTGTGTTAAGAACTCAGATTGAAAGGAGAGAATGTAAAAATATACATTTAAAACATTTACAAGTACAAATACACGTTATGACTGCTTAACCAAAAAAGTTATGTCTACTTGTAAGCGTAGTTCTAACTTGAAACCTTCAAGTACGCGTACATGTTGGTCTGCTAAACCTCTCTAGTATATCAGGAACGTAAAGATTAAACCATTTAAACAAGAGCTTGGACTTTGGGTAGTTGTGTCAAACGGCAATGTGACGTACGCCTGTCTATTTCATTGTAGGCCACTCGGCCATGGCTCTTTGAAATCAACAAGATTTGTCTGGCTTTTTGAGCTTAAACTACGCAATCGGTGTATATTTCGCATGAAACCAGCGTCATTTTAAACTTGTTTTGACGCAAAATATAGATAGTTACGTCCTACTAATATCCAATGTCTTGTTAAAATGGTTCTACATGTACATTGACACTAAAATACATGAATATTCATTATAAGAGAGAGTTAGCATACAAACAGGTGCGCGTACTTGTACATGTAGGTTAAAGTTAGAACTATACGCGTACCAGTTCACGTAAATCTTCTTGTTTATCAGTTATTACGTATACTTGTACTTGCAAATGTTTTATTGCAATTCTATACATCATTTCCTTTTAATCTGAGTATTAAGTCACAGTCGAAAATTCTCAAATCATGTTCATCTCAACTTTTATTTTTTCGATTTGAGCACATAATATGCCAGTTTTTCACATACATGTAGCTGACATAATTCACAAGCTTAAGGTAACTCCAGTGTTTTAGAAATCCGTGTCAAACCAAACATTTTTTAATTTTAATAGTTAAAACAACTTATAAACTTACTATAGAGACCAAAAAATTTATACCTTTGCACGTTTGTTTTCCTACAGTGAGCTTCAGCTCACAAGGTCCAAAATTTAACAGCCAAAATTTAAAACCGTGATGCATGATCTCATAGTTTATTAAATTATGCACCAAAATACATCATGTTAGGTTATAATTTAAGCAAATCAATTGATTATCAGTAAATCATAAAAATTTTATTGATTTTCTACAGAAAATATAAAAAATATTACATTTTTTTTTGCCACGACCTTTCCAAAAAAATCACAAAATTGCATATTTTTGAAAAATTCTAAAAAATTATTCAGTTTACATACATTTTTTAAAGAATATTTATTAAGAGTTACATATTGTGTTAACAAAAAAAAAACATAGTTTATCAAAATTGACCATCTAGTTTTTGCTTGATAGTCTCTTGAACATGTGTAAATGTAAATTTTACAAGTTGTTTTTTGCAAACTTTGGAAAAAAATGAAATGTACCAAAAAAGACACAATCTAACAGTCACTTAAATTGATACACTCAATGAAACTGTATTATACATATAAAATTAAGGTCGAGACTGCCAAAAAACTCATATAGTTGAGTGCAGTAGTACCCCTCCCTCTTTCTGTCAAATACTTTCTATCCCAGTTTTTCAACATATTTATCTGTAGATTAAACATCAATCAGTGTTTTTTAGTTTTAATTACACAAGTACTTACTTATCCTCTTCTTGTCCCAGGGGACACATGAGGTCGTCAAGCTACATAAACGTAGTGTAATTGTTGGAGGAGAATGCATACAATACGTACAATTATATTACACACTCATTTACTGTTTTACATTTCGCTGCTTTCCTTGCTTTCTCCAATCCCTCTTAACGACGGGATGCTATATCTTTACAAATTTTCCACTTTTTGACCAAACCATAATTATTTTAAAACACTTGTTGTGTGCCAAAATTATAACCGGAAATTTAACAAGCCGTGTAAAAAAAGAACCGGATCCGAAAGACACTGGAGTTACCTTAAATAAATAAAGAATGATAAATAAAGCTGCTTTATATTAATAAATGTAAATAAATAAATTTAATTCTTTGGGATTCAACAAGGTTCAGCTTGTCGCCGTTAAGCTTAGAGTAAAATAAACTGGATGATAAATTTTTAAGCCTACATGTGTGAACAATATAGCTTCACATTCAATTTGGACATCGACTTTAATCTGACTTTAAATTTATAAAAAAAAAAACAACAGAATGCGATCAGCTTATTTTTGACTGTTAAATCTAACCAGTTTGTTAACTTTTGGGGGAAATACATTAAAAAATTTTGCAAAAGAAATTGCACCATATAAAAATACATTAATAAATTCAGCTTAGTTTCGAATACATATATTTTAAAGTTTAAAAAGCCAGTTATGGACATTTTTCGCATCATGGAAAAGGTATAGTGTTTTTTATTTTGAAATGTGATTTTTCGAAATAAATAAGCAACGTTAATGTTAACTGCAGAACTGGAGCTCCACAGGAAATTCGGGTTTAAGGACCGTGAGACCATGGTCCGTCAACCTGAATTCCCCGAGGAGCTACATTTCTGCAGCTAACGTTAACGTATCTATTTATAATCATAAGTTATATTTTTAAGGGCTAGTTCGTAGATTGTTAGAATTATATTTCATTTGTGATTTAAGGGATCAAAGTCGGGTATTTTCTTTGCTTTTCATTTAATGGCCATTTTAAGTTAAAACGTATCATGTCGATTTTTCGTTTTATCATTAATTAGCAATTAATACATTTTCGACAGAATATAAAGTAATTATGAAAGCCACACACCATGAAACAACGAAGCTCATTTTATCGACATCAAGATCAACTCTAAAAACTTCAAAGACAGATTAATCTAAAATTGTAGATGTGATAAAATATCAAGCGAGGGGCTCCTTTTTCTTTAAACGTATTCAATATTTTGCCTGAGAGAGTACGCAAATCAGAGTGTGTCATTCCGTGAAGGCGCGCTCTTCCTCGAATGAGATACCACAATTTGTTCTAAGCCAGGCGTTCAGACAAAGTATACTCGTCCATGTTTCCTATCGACCATGCGTGCTAAGGGCCTATAGTCTCCTTGGAATTAAATCTACCAATAGATTAATCCGATTGACTCTTGAGAATTATCCAATGTAGAACGAAGCGACGTGCGGCACCGGCGCGGGACATCCTATTTAATCCCTGATTTGGCACTTATAAGTTTTCGTGCGTTCATTTCTAAGTGTCATCAATCCCCTATAATAGCTTGTCAATGGCTATCACGCAAAACCAACCACCGCGTCATCCCCTTCTGGACAAATGATTTTAAAAAAGAGAAGAAATGAACAAGGCAGTTCTGTTCTCTTTTTATGGAATCTGCACGTGGGTTTTAATACACCAAGTTGTAGTCAGAAATTCTCACTCTTGTAAACAGACAATTGGGTTATTTTATAGATGAATTAAGAATGTCAAGATTTGTGTTTGCGTCTCAATTTGAAAAAAAAGTAGTAATTTGACTCAAGTCTGTACACTGTCATTATTCATCATTCGAGTAACGAAAGAAACATGTAAATTGTATAATATATAGATAGTGCCTGTTTGGGAGGGTAACAGTTGAAATTGACACCCCGAGAAAGCCATTGTCAACCGACGCGAAGCGGAGGTTGACAATGGTTTTTGAGGGGTGTCGATTTCAACTGTTACCCTCCCAAACAGGTACTATTTATTTTATTATACTGAATGTCTTAATTTTAGAGAAAAATTTACTGCTTTTATATAGAAATGATGTGAATTTTACGGCGAACCGTAAGCGCATAATTTACGCGCATGTAACAATTCGTTGTGTTACCCGTTGCGGTTACGCTGAGGGTAATAGAACGGATTATCAACTGCGTCTAAACCAATCAGATTTCAGTATTTAACATGAAAGTATAATAACGTAAAATGTTACATATAAATTCAATATTTTTTTCTTTTAAAAAATTACCTTTGATTAAAAAACTGTAAGTCCTGACTGGTTTGGCCAGAAAAATTAAATTATTTCCAATAAAGTAGCATAACTATCACATTCCTTCTCTTTAAATAGCACTAATAAATAAAGAGTCAATTACTAATAAATGATAAAATTAATGTAACTAAGTACTAGTACATATTGTTAACCATGCGTTATACTATCTATACTATCTGCAGAGAAAAAAAAACCGTGTTTACTATATATGCATTTGCCACTGCTGCTAGTACTGAACTGAAAACAAAACCTATCACTTGAATTTTCATAGCATACGTACAGTAATATGAGGTTTTTTTTCTACTGTTGATATCATTCAACAGAATAGAATAAACCATAATATCTCAAATTACTTCATTAAAAATGGTTGCCCTCTTCTTTTCAGCGTTCACACTTTGACACGGTTGGTTTGGAAATATATTTTCAAAGTTGCGCAAAACATTAACATGCAACCCAACTGTTACGTAGAAAATATATACCAACAGACAATTACAAACTGTACATTTAAATTATCAAACTGTAAATAATAAATATATGTTAGTCGGGTTTATTTTTGCCTGTCGGTTGGAAAGGGCAAACAAACAACATTTTAGGGCGACCTCATCTCTAAAAAACTGATTCTGAACAAAAAGATAAGGTTTGTTGAATTGGGATTGTACTCTTGCATGGCTCTATACGACAGCCCAACCCAACACTACTGATTACGGTAACTGAACTGATCACGACATCTGAACCGGAAATAAATGCATTTATTTGCGCTCTTTGAGAGTTATGGTTCCTATATCCTCTTGATGATCTCCCCTTCTTTATACATTTAATTATTTCAAACCAATTAACCAGCTTGGAAGTAATTAGTATGTACGTTTCGCATACTTTTATTAGTATACTTCAAATTAAAAACTGTATAAAACGCGCCATCTGATTTGTCTTGACAGCCAGGTGACAGGGTGACTAAAAAAGGTAATGCGTCAAATAGACAGCTTTCTCTCACTAGAGGGCGCGCTACGCAAGCTTTTTATTAGTCAGCCCCCGGGCTGACTAGTTAAGTAAGAATGAAACTTATAATGCGCTTGCGTATATTGGAATTCTGGGAAGAAATTAGAGAGTCCATGTTAGAGATATTTTAATAAATTTTAAAACTGGGTCAAACTGATTTCTCATAGCCTGTTTGGAGGGGACAATGAGATTCAGAAGAAAATTTATGCAAAGTTACAATTCATGACAGCATCTATAGTCATACATTGTGTGTACATTGCTCTAAATACACTTTTTACCCTCAGTGAACCCTCAGTGAACAAAAATAAGTGTGCACACAAAATAGTTAGTTAGTTAGATTTATTATTTTGTACTAGTATTTCGATAGCTTATGTATTCGGCACTTCTTACCTGAAGAATAATATACCACTGCCAGGCCGACTTTTTTTGCTATTCAAAAAGCTAGCCCTGTCTTAGGTATAGTTGGGAGTGTGTCAGGAATGATAACTCTGGTGGGTTTTTTTTTTTCTATATCCCGACATTTTAGGACTGTTATGTACAGAAAAGTGTAAGGGTTAGTTTGCTGAAAAAAAAATGATTTGTAAATGTGGTATATTATGCAAAAATGAAAAAAGGATCTGTTTGCCAAAAAAAGCCCGGGGGGGGGGGGCTCTTCTCCTCTACCTGTTGCTACTTGCCTGGCATGTCTAAAAAGTTTTTTAAAAATATTTTTATATAAATTCTCAAGATGTGAATGTAGAATCAATATTGCTTGTGTGAAAACACGGTCTCGTATAATTGGTGAATCGAATACCCCGACTCACCCGCATATTGTCACATCTGTAGAATTGCACCAATACCCGCCACAACTGGGTCTGCAGTACAGGTGTCACTCGACCAATCAAAACTTAGTTCCATATATAATTCAGAAATGGTTTTTTTTCTTAGCTAGACTAAATTTTTACTTTTCCCTCTACTCAGTCTTAGAAGTTTTTGTGCCACTGAGACGGATATTTCATATGTATTTCGTTAGATGATGAGCTATCATTTTTCATAGGGACTACTTCTGTCAAGGTACATGCAGCAGCGTCCTGGGGAGTGTGCATTCTGTTTCCATACAAACGGAAAACACGTGGTTTTGAGGGTAGACTTGTTTGGATCTAGATATTTTCATTCTCTCACCAGAGGTCGTGCTACACAAGTCTGTCAACGCCGGAAAAATAGTCTGTCACATGATCAAAACAAGCATGACAAGCACATGGCATTGTTGATTCGTTTCTTCTGTACAATCAGCTTGAAGGGAAGTCATCGACGGGCGAAGACTTTGAGGACACGTTTAAAAACATCACAAGAGATGACATTGCTGCTGATTTATGTAAAATCATCGATGAATCGGTAGCATACAGAAACTGATTTTTCAAACGTCTGTCAAACTAGATCATGTGATCATATTTTAATTTTTACCTTCGCAAAATAGTTCTCCCAGTAACATTGAAATAAAAATAAGTAAAGGCGTTAAAGATTTAAATTTAATTATTTATAATCATATTCATAATTAAAAGGAATAACTACATAGATTTTAATTACGTTTTGCCTATCGTTTAAGTTTGTACAAGAATCTTGTACATCGGGCGTTGACAGAGGTGAGAGAATGAGATATTTTGAGAAAATGGCGTATCGTGTGCCCATTTTGGTGTTAGCTGATGAGATTGGTAACAAATAACATTTCCTCTGAATATTTTGTCAAGAAAAAATCAAACTTGTTTTTTTTTTTTAATTTTCCGGTATATAGTACAATTTACCTGTGAGATACTTCTAATGCAAGAGAGATAACTCGGGCAAATGCTGATAGATTTCCTAAGTTTATTCTATTGTAAGTTTCTATGGCCGAGAGAAGTTAAACTTTCACTAGAAGAACGAAACTTTATTTATTTTATCGACTATAATTTGAAGCTTTTCGAGCCCGGTTGAAAATAAATTAAGGGAAATGTACGGCATCTTGTACATCTGAGGACAAAAATGTAACATTTCTTGAACTGACTTGTTTCTGCCAAAACAGATCAAACTGTTGTCAAAAGATAAAAAATAAAAATGAGTTTACGTGTTGTTTTGTACGCAAGATATACAAGTACAGAAAAATGCCTTTCACGGTTAATCACTAAGAACTGCGCAGCTGCAGACTTAATCGAAGATTTAAAAATCTGAAAAAATATTCAACCTCATATTTATTGCTTTTGTATCTTTTGACAGCAATTTTAGCCCACCGTTGTTTTTTTTTAACCAAATGGCCGTACATCCCCCTTAAGATAGGGCTCTGAAAACCTAAACTAAGAATTGTGCAATCTAGCTGACAACAGACATCCAGAGGGATTCCGGTGCAAAAAGTGGCAATTTTAATTTAAGCACTGGTTCCCAGTGAAAGAACGCTGATAAGACCCCAATTTTAGAAGTTCCAAACTTTAAGATACCAAGCACCCAAATTAGTTCTTGCACAATGTACATGTACGTGCCATATTGCTGACGAAATGATCAGGAATACAGATTCCAAAGCTAAAAGAGGCACTATGCACACTGAATCTTGGTGTCTTGGTGCTGAGTTGAACCCTATGTACATGTATCTTTAAGGTATACATGTATCTTTTAGGCTTTAAAGGATTAAATTATGTGTCAAGGTTCAATATTGGAATTTTGCCACCTAGCTGTCAGTAGCTGATACCGGAGTTTTGGGGAAACGGATGCCCGGACGGAATTTGGCGCCAAAAAGGGTTATATTTATAAGCACCAATGCAAAGCGCCAGGGTGCTGAAAGGACTTTTATCTTAGAGATTCCATGCTCTAAGATATGGGTCTAAAATTCTACTATTTTACAAGCAGATTCTAATCCTCTGGGATAAAGGTATATAGTTATTGTGAGATTCTGGAACAAAATGAGTCAACGACTGTAAGGAAACACCATACAGCTGAATACACTGAGCCCTATTGTTTGGTGCCTTAGGATGTTGCATTGCATTCTGTAAGGTTTCGCAATTGGTTTCAAATACATGTATATAAAGGATTTATACATGTGATCATCTCTTTAAGGCGTTTTGACCAAATTATCGCACAACTGAAAATGATGATGGTATCGGTACTTTTTGAGAATAACGCCTTAATTTTTTTCTTCATTATAGAGAAGTTTAGCAAACCAGTGTACGCGTAATGTAAGTAAAAGGGAAAATATGCTACATCATCAGTTTTGGTAATGACGATTCTTTACATAAAGTCATTATTAATATACTTTGTATATACAATGTTACCAAGTATCAATCAGGCACGTATATTATCAGGGAGGGCCGGGGGGTGGGGGTGGGAGTGCCCCCCACTTTTTGTCGCAGCAAAGATTTTTCTTATTTACATATAAATAAGCGAAATATCATGGAGTCCCCCCCCCCTTTTTTCGGGGGGGGGGGGTGGTGGTGTAATAAATTGAATTGAAAATTAGAAAATGAACAGAGAAATTGAAGTTAAATATGTATACTACGCTACCCCAACCCCCACCCCCACCCACCCCCACGGATTAGGATTTTCGATTTTCATAATTTTGGGAAGTTGCATTTTATTTTTTATTTGGTTGTCAAGATCTTTTGGTTGAGTCTGCACACACACTTTCAAAAATGATGCTACGTGCCTACCGTAAGTTCGAACTTGAATATGTACGAGGGTTGTTATTTACGGCAAAATTACTGTGTATTTTGTAAGATGGTGTATGTTTTATTAAATGACTACCAATTGAAAATAAGTATGCAAAAATTCATATGAATTTGATTTTTTTTTTTTTAAAGATACAGTGATTTTTACTTCGCATGAATTAGATTTACGGAGCACCATTTCATATATTTTCACGACGTCAGGTGACGTCAAACAACTGAAAGTCAAACCTGTTACGTACTATTTTTCAAAGTAAACACCTTTTCAGTTCAACACACTTTTCAAGTCATTTAATTTACCCATTTATAAAATGCACGTTCATACAATTTTTGTCAAGTTTTTGTAAACTGTGTTTTGTGGCATATCGTAGATCATTTAGGTCCAAAAATCTCTGTCCACGCAATTTCGACTATAGATAAGAAAGTAAAGCGAAATCCATAAGTGCAAGATCCGGGCTATATGTGGGGTTGGGGTGCTGCAAGAGCTCAAAATATCAGTTCTTCCATCTTTAAACCTTTGTGATTTTAATTGTAAACTTTTTTCCTATAAAAATAGCAGCATCTTTGAACCTTTTGGTCTCCATCGGAGATTTTCCTGCTTACACACAAAATTAAATGAAGGCCCGCTGCTCCAAGATGTCCATTGACGTCAACGTTTTTGACTCATTTTTCAAGCGTTGTTTGTCCAAATTCGGCGATAAAACGGTCAGAAAATTTTGAATTGAATTAAAACTGTCACAAAATGACCTTCGTAAGTTAATGTGATGTCATATGAAATATCATTTATTTTAATGCGCTTAAACGGTACATTGTCTTAATAAGGAAAGATGCGTACAAAATATATAAAATTAAAAAACAGACATGCTCCATGAAGCGTATCTTATCAAAATAATTAAGCTGTATATTTTTTATGGTGCATTTAAAAAATCCAAAATTAATCTTTATATTTTTCTCAGAAAATACGCCAATATTACATCTGAGAAGTTTTGTTGGTATCATGTAAATAGTCCGCTCACAATCGAACTTGTCCGCGAATACGCCAATGTTTCGTTGGTATCATGTGGATAGTTCGCTCACAATCGAACTTGTCCGCGAACTTTTCTAACACCCCTCGTAGCTTATCTTTCCTTGTTGGGTTTTTATTTCGACAAATGTATTTTTTCTAAAGCCTGAATACTCAATACGAATACAGGTGTAAAGAAACGAAAATTTGTGTTATAGAAGTTTTAGTTTGTGAACAATTTAATCGGGTTCGGAAAGGGTTTTAAATAGTCGATAAAAATACTATGAAAATGGTTATTACATGGTAGCTTGTTGGCGGCTAACGAGGATAATCCAGACTAGTAGACATAGAAACTAGGTCATCTTGGTCTGATTTAACATTACGGAATACGGACTGGGGACGGTAAGTAGGTAAATCTTATACGTGAACGTGGGTAGCTCTTCCAGGTCTTAATAGAATCAAGGGTCTCTTTTAAAATTGAAAGGGGGCGGGGTTAATTATAGTGTACATGTAGCATGTTTTAAGGTGGTATGGGACACCTCCATCTTATGACGTATTTTTTATTTTTTTCTATCAAAGTAAAAAATAAAATCAAGTATAATTTCATAAACAGTTTTTCCCAAAATTGCTATCTAACAGTGTAGCACAATGGTTTGGAGAGTTCATTACGGACCTGTAAGTCATGAGTTCGAATCCGCTGGGGATTTTAAAATTTTTACCTAATTCCAACAAATTTTAAAACGCATTGTTTGGTTAAATATTGTAAAATTTGAAAATTCTAAACCGGTGAAAGTATTTTAATTATAATGTACTTTAATCCACACTTGCATCGACAAATGTCCCATACCACCTTAAAAAAGAATTCGTCTTCGACACACGTTTGTATGTTCAGTAGACAAAGAAAATGGTAAGTAGGGTGTATATTGATATCCTGTCATGCATCTGACTTGATCTAAAATATATATTATGTAGTACTATATACATATTTACCTTGGGTGGGAGGATGCAGGCAAACTTCAAATTACTTTAAAAACCACAGTGTGAAATCCGCGCAAGCGTGGAAAATTACACTTTACTCATTAGAACTTAGTACATGTATGTTGAATCATGATTGAATTTTTTTTACATAGTCAGAATTTTTTAAATATTTTTTTCATTACCAATTTTTTTAAATTGATATAAAAAAGCAACTGGCTGGATATTTAAAAGAGCCGTCAGAACTGAAATTGGTTAAATGTGGCCTAAATTCTTGTTGTTGCAGCTGCCTGAAAAATTACATGTAAACTTTTTCGGCTTTTGGCTGTTTGTTCCATATGCAGTTTATTGGTGGGCCCCTCCTGAGCACAATCTGTTCATTGTTCACAAACCCATACTTATAAATGAAAACATTTTGCCAATAAACTACGAAACGTCTGCACCAGAGTAACTGATTACATCTTTGGTATTTCAATACGTGTGAGATGATGTCCGTAAAATGTAATTGAATTTTACCTGATAAGTAATTATTGTAAAATTATTGAAAAATCTACTTTCATTATCGATAAACCAGCCCGAAATAGCAAAAATGAGAGTAAGGTGGTGGACACGCTTTGGCGGATCATTTGAAGTCAGTGGGAGTTTGCATCAAAGTATATGCATGCAATAAAATAATATTGAATAATTATGTAATGAGTGAACACATTTAGCGGGGATTTATTAAGAGTGTGCATAGAAATGAAGATTTGACAAATGTTGAAAGAATAAAATGAACCAATTTGTTTCTTGAATGCGCGATTTTAGTTTTGATGGAAATAACTTTCCAGAAGAGGTAACCAAGAAGGCGGGCTTCAAAGTCAAACGACACTATGACTATATATTGCAAAATTTGAAATTAAAAGAACTGTTATAATCTATACAAAACTTGTTCAAAATGCAGAGAATTTTTTGCAATATGCAATTTGCATTTACTGGTTGCTAAGTAAAATTATCAAAATAGTATATTTCCTAATCGCGTTGCAAATTGAAAAGCGGAATAAAAATTAATAAATAGCATAATTTATATTGAATGATGACAACCATACTCGTACTATAATCTCGTATTTCGAATTTCAAATGAGCCATCTGGGCTTTCGTAAAAAATGTTGGATAAGCCAGCCCCATTTCACATTTTAAAGACTTTCTGCTCATGACTTTGACTAACAAAACGTATTTACAGCTGAATTCTGGTTGCAAAACGCCATTTAATTGTATTTGCATCATTGCGTTTTATGTACAATTTGCTTGTAATTATATCAATATATCAGGGCACTTGATTCTATTTATAAACACACAGCAGCGATGCTATATCCCCTTCGCAACAAGTTGCGCGAGGGGATAATAACTTTACATAAATATTTTGTAACTAGATTTTGACCCGTGCCTGCACGGGTTGAAATTGCATATGATATCGGATATTTACGAAATAGATACATCGACATACCGTATTGTTGACATTTACATAACCAAGCTTTAGGCCTACAATAATGCTATTAATAATTTCACTACACTCGGCTTAATTAGAATAATCTACAATGTAACTGTGTCTCGGGACAGGCCTTCACCACAGTTGAAATGCCTCCCATATACCCGTAATGTCGCAAAAAATTCCAGAATCGCTCCGAAACGATTTTGGAGAAAATTAATGAAGCTGCATTGAAAATAACAGTCAAATTATTCATAACAAACCATTTTGAGGCTGTAAATACCTTTCATATGAAAATTTAATTCGTATAAATGAAGAATTCACCACTTTTTCACACCATTTTGACATTCGGAACTCTCGGGATTTTTCATATTAAATGCACTGAGTTAGAGTTATCTCCCGTATTTTCTTTGATAGAATATAAAGCAAATTTCCAATGAAAATTTACACGTATTTGTATTAACGTTTCTGAGTTTATCCATGCAAATGTGATATTGTGGAAACATGAACTAAAGAGCCCCCCGTGATTAAGCGTGAATGTAATGCGCATGCGCAAGATTGTAAAATCCAAAAAATCCAGGTGATTTCCGGATTTTTTAAAGGAATTTTTGTTGATTATTAATTAGCGAAGCTTGATTGAGGAAAAATAAAAACAAATTGGTAATCTTCAAATACCAATGATGTTTAAAATATATAAAACAAAAGACAGTACTTCTCCGATTTCTCAGTATTAAAGCCCAAAAATTCGAGTCTATTATTTTAATATAGTAGTATAGAAGATAATAGATACATCGTTTTACGGAAGGTTAAATTCCTTGATATTTTCATAGTACACATTAACAGTGCTGCGTATGAAATAACACGTGTACATAAGTAAAGAGATGTATGAAATCATGAGTTAGGATAATTTTTGATTCCTAGAATAATTAAAAACAGTCATGACAGACGAAAGCAAAGCTGTGTTGAATCCTGGGGAAAAGGTCCAACCGGATGTAAGTAAGGAGGAAGCGGGTCGTCTGCTACAGTGTTTGTATGGGATGTCTGCCATTGAAGTGGAGGAGCTCAGTAGCTATGACGACAAGAATTTCCATATCCACGTGGACACTTCAAATGACGTCAATTTATCCGAGAATGGATATGTTCTAAAAATCCTTAACTCTCTCGATTCCAAATTTCCAGAAGCAATAGGTATGGGTCTATATTTCCTGCATCAGGCATGTAGCATCGTTTTTGAAAGACTTACAGTAAGTCATGTAATTTGTTCATTTTAAAAATGGATCGAAGATTTCTTAAATAAAGAAACACTGTATTTTTCTACTAGTACGATTTAAACAAATATATTTGATTGATTTTTAGAAGCCCAGAATCGTTTAATTCTACACGTGGCAGACAGGGGTATCTGTACCTCCCGCCCCTTACCCAACCGGCAGAACGAACTGTGGTCACTGGAAACGCTGGAGCGATCAGGTAACAGTAAGATTATCATAATGTGAAATATCGGCTATACGCCAGGTTGTAATGATTTGAGTTCTGTATACATTCGACTAACTCGAGAAAGTCTCGAGGTATAATTTAAACATATCCATCCGAAACAACAAGTTGCTCTAGATTTATTATATGCATGATTATTATTTTCTGATGTTTGATTTTTCTTAAACATCTCGTTGATCTAATACTAGTAAGTAAAAATGTGTTGTTTTTTGTTGTTGTTTTTTTTAAATATGATGTGTTTGTATGTTTACTTCTTTCCAAAGGAGACGCCAAATTCATAGTTCGCCTATTTACTTACGTCCCCGGAAAAGTTTTCTTGGGGGTTAGATACTCTCCATCGCTTGTTCATAGCGTTGGAAAATTGGCGGGAAAACTGAATGCAGCGTGTTCGGTGAGAAATCTAGAATTTTGCTATTCTCAAAAACTATACATGTTAACTGTTGTGTAAATGGCATCCAGGTAATATCTGTCTCGTGAATTATTATAACCATTTAGCATTTTTAGCATTTTCATTGTTTAATTTGGATACATATTCATGTAGGTATTCTTTCAATGACCTTCCGAGCATGTGATATTATCATATTTTTAGTCTCACTATAAACCAATACTATGATACACCCTCCATGCAATTACTTATTGTTATATTATTTGAAATTAAATACAAACATTGGCCGAATTGTCTCTCTGTAAACTTGTAGGATTTCTTTGACCCAGCCTTTTCGAACTACAAGCGAATATGGAGTTTAACGGAAGTCCCCAAACTTACCAAGTTTGTAGGTTGTCTAAAGAATGTGAAAAAGGAGCAAGCAGTGTTGAAAGTAGTCAAAGATTTCGACGAATACGTGGTGTCCAATTACAGCACACTCAAGACAGGTACACATTCAGTTGTTGGTGATAGGCATGACGTACCACCGTTGTTCAGATAGCACTGTAATACACATTTAATAGGACTGGATGGTCGTGGCCATTTTTAGACTATGTTAATCTCTTTGAGGAGGAGAGCTCTATAAAAAGGATGAAGGAAACAGTCCAACTTTAAAGCTATAATATTTGGATTTTTTCATTGCTAAACGACAGTTAATGACTAAAAATATTATGTCTAAAATTCTAAGGTAGATCAGCTGCGGCGATGGTTAAGTTGACCTTTTAGCCTCTTAATCTACTTTAGTTGTAAGTTTTACATTGCAGTTCTATTAATATACAGGTGTTATCCACGGCGACCTCAGTGACAACAACATCCTTATCAAGGCGTCATCGTCCTTGCCCGGGGATTATGAGGTGGTTGGATTTTTAGATTTTGGAGATGCCACGGCAGCTTACTATGTGTTCGAGATCGCCATCATCATCTGCTACGTCATGATTAACGCAGGCGCAGAGGATGATTCAATTGAACTAGCTGGTCACGCTCTGGCGGGTTACTTGTCCGAGTTTCCTCTGTCTGTCGCAGATTTGTCTGTGTTGAAAATCTGCATTGCAGGGCGCCTTATCCAAACCCTTGTAATGGGTGCTTACACGGCGTCCGTGGAACCGGACAATGCCGCCTATGTTCTACAAACACAGGCCCGTGGCTGGGAGCAGCTTTTTTCATTGTGTGCGAGGTCAGACCAAGAGGTGTTCGATTCTTGGGACAGCGTGCTTAAACTATACAACTTAAATTTTAAATTCAAGGAAACTGTGTAGTGTGGTGTACATACAGCATTTGGACCTTCCTATGTAACAATCAGTATTAATTTCTTAATGGCATAATTTTTTTTTTATTATGCATGAATATTTTCTGGGTTGTTTGTTATGTAGCATCCATTTGAACACATTTGTATTTCGACACTGAAAACGGTGTACGAAATAAATAAAAAATATCGAAGTATCTTTGCTGTAAAGACGAATACACATATATGAAAGAAAACATGACCTTTGGCAATAATCATTCATTTGAACTCTGACCTTGGTCTTCATTCTGACGAATATAAAGAGTTTTCATATTAAAAAAAACATATGGCCGAGGTCAAAGTTTCCGATAGGCACAGAGACAGATGGACGAGCAGGCAGAACGAACAAACGTCTGGGGATACAAAATCACAACTTGTTGATTGAAAGGTTGATAATTGATAAATCAGTGAAGATTTTTAAAAAAATGATCCTATTCAGCCCCCCCCCCCCCCCCACCAATAAAAGACAATTTTTCTGGTCAGAATTACGATAGGCAGGAGCAGATTTTGAATTTGTTCAAAGGTTGATAAGAGGGGAAAAAAGTAGGATGTATCAAGTACATGTGCATGTTTGTTATCTAACATGGAATTTAAGGAGTTTGTCGTGTCTTTTGATAAAGCATACAAAGGTGATTTTGTATCGGACATCGTCCAACCAAAGAGCTCTGATTTTTTTCTGAAATTCAGATAAAATAATAGATTACTTTGAGTTTAAAATCAACTGATGATGAGGGGGCTCGTCCTTCTACTGAAATTACTGACGGGCGCAGAGGACATAACTGATTATATTACTTAAAAATTCCAGAATTCCAATATTATTTTTTACCTCGGTAAATTTAGAGATGATAGTTTCAAAGTCTTCAAAGGCTCTCCGAATGAAATAAGACATATTTTGAATTGGAAATTCAAGTCACAAATATCTCAGTCTTTGACACATCGATGTCATCATGGTCGTCCGTATTCAGGTGAGTTATATGAACATGAACTGTATACTGGATTTTTGTTTTTACATTTAACCTGCCAACAGCTTCAATTTTAAAAGCATTGGATGCTTTTTTTTAATATCGTCGGTCCTATAACACCATGCAGGCCGTGCAGAAAAAAACCGCGTGATGAAGTTTACTTGCGCTCATGCGCCGTGATCAGGTTTGACGTGTTAATTAAACATAAAGGAAAATATACACCGAGTGTAAATATATCCCTAAATAGGCAATTGAAAGTGCATGAAAGCCAAAATTAATACTAAAGAAATACTAGTATGTAAAATAAGATCATGATGCTTAATGTTTGGCCACCAAATTCAATATTTGAATAGAAAAAAAAATGGTTTGAAAAAAACACGACTTCTTCAATACCGACACAATGAATGCAGAGTAATATTTCATGCAACTCCTGTTGTTACCTACAGCAAACATAAAAATATACGTTCTTTAATGACATAGTCAGGGTTGGAATTGAAAGATAATGTAGATCTGGTGGACCAATTATGAAGCGGACCTTGTGCGTTTTCAAATCATTTTTTTTTTTCATTTTCAAAAACAAATACCGCCGAGACTTATTCCGACTAGGACACATATTCATTTCATCCAGTGCAGGGTCTGGTCCGAATAATATAACAACGAAACCCACCCTCTGGACATACCACTGATGCGGCATGCAATAAAATTTTAAAATATTTCAATTACATAAGATATCTAATTTATTTTACATGTATTTAAAAAGTAACAGAGACACTTATTGCTTTTTCTGGGCTTTTCTCAGATACAAATCAGGCACTCTACCGATCGAGATAAAGGTTTAACCTACTACCCAGACTGGTTGGTTGGCGAATAGCGATTGATAACTACCGAAAACTTCAATTTTAAGGTTCGATAATTTTCCTGAATTTTTATCCCTTCACCTAAAAAGTGGGTGGGTGGGGGAACTCCCGGCTTAAATTTTTATTTTTTTTTATACTGATCAGTGATGTCGCCCAATTTCGTATTATCTGCGCTTCTCGCCGTGTGAAAAAGTAGTTCGGCATGCTACGAGTTGCGTTGCGAGTTCTGGGGATATTAATCTGAGGGTTTTTTAAAACGATTTTTCCGTTGTTCTGTAGGTGAGCGTTGTCATTGTACGTTTAAAACGTTATTATAAAATGAAGCTTTGTAATAATATAAAAGTTACTGAAATTTTACACACATAATTATATGCTATCGTCAGGGTTGTTTTGCTTAAGTTTAGAATGATTCCATATATATGGCAAATATATAGCTTTTACATATAAGGTAGAAAGTAATATTACTAATCACATATTATATTTTGAGGATTTTTTATCAGGAAATATTGGCACTTTAGCGGCACAATTTTCATCGGGATCGATACACAAAGTATTTTCCCGCGTTTTATTGACGAGAATCAGGTTTCATGATGCCACAAAACAGAAAGGTTGTCTTTCCTTCCACATTTTTAAAACCTGATGATAACCATGATATCGATTAAAGGTGTGTAGTACATTGCTCTATTTTCATATGTATATCATTTATGAAATAAAACCGTTATACGTGAGAAGATCATGTCTGGGAGTTCTGAATCTGTCATAAATCAGAGAGTGCACAATGACTTAGCAAATCACAATAATTAAACGAGGGTGGAATGGGGTTGGGCGGGGGCGGGGGGTATGTGTGTACCAGTGCTTTTGTAACAGAGACTGTTCTTTAGAAAAAAAATCCAAAAGCTAAGAATAAAGATAATATATAGATATATTTATGCTAGTTAGGCCACACCAATATAATTTCTTGCTCTTCAGACAAATTACCTAAAAAAGTAGGGGTAGGCGAGTGATTTGATAATTATAATAAATATTATTATTTTGTTTTGACATAATTTCCAGACGAACAAGAATTTTTATTGGTGTGGCCTAATATAAAATGATTTCAATAGATACATGTACAATTAAACCTTACTGCAGCTATACAATAACCACAGGGGCTTGTGTAGAAAAAAAAACGTTGTTAAAAAAGTGGGTACATCGGAGGAAAAATAACAAGAGAGGACGCCATCTTGGATACGGCCTTGCTTCATCAGCTAATTTCTCATTTAAATTGCTAAAGTGGACATACGCGCCGATTCGTATTTCTTAGTAAATGATTTTTCTTTGTTATATGACCTCCGGTTTAGTTCTTTTTTACACCAACATTAACAAACTTGTTGATTTCGGGCGTAAACATTCAAAATCGACAACTCCCTGGCTTCTTCTGAAAGAGAAAGTACAGCATGTGAGATCTCTGTCATATGATTGGTTCTGGAAAAAGCCAGGGAGTTGTCAATTTCGGATGTTTATGCCAGAAAAAGATAAAATTTGTTGCTGTGGATGTAAATAGAATTAAACTGGAGGTGCAATCTTAAAGAAGAATCATTTATGAAGGAATTCAAATTGGCGCATATTTAACAATTTAAATGAGAATTAAATTAGCTGATGAAGCGAGGCGGTATCCAAGACGACATCCTCCCTTGTTATTTTTCCTCCGAGATACCCACTTTTTTAGCGATGTTTTTTTTTTTTCTACACAAACCCCTGTGACAATAACAAGGATAGTTAAACAGACAGATTATACACAGCCCACAATATGTAAGGTTATTTGTTATCTATATAAAATCATATGTAAACATATTATAGAATTATACATTTGATATGTATTTTCCACAGGTGCTTGAGGACAGGACCGACCCCCCCCCCCCTCCATCCCCCCACCCCCAAGTATCTATACCCCCGGGACTTTACTCATTTTTTCCTTTAAATTATCTTTATATGACATATTTATAATCTAATGTATACAATAATTCCACAAAATTACGTAAAACAAACATTTTGAAAAAAAATCATATCCCCTATATATATAATACAACAAGGTTGCTAACCTCGTCTGCCAGTCGAGGGGTACTGCCGATGAATATTTGTTGGTTGATGGAGGGGGGGGGGGGGGGGTCGGTCCTGTCCTCAAGCACCTGTGGTATTTTCAAGACGGAACATCAAGTAGAAGTACAGAATTTATATAGAGTAGTGGAAATAATTTTTTGTTGGCCTTGTACCAAATAAGGCACGTGGTACTCGGGCCAGCTTATATAATACCACAAATGTTCTGTATTTTTCATCTTCCCTAGCCAAGGGTTTTCGGTCCACTCTAGCAGAGTGGACCGAAAACCCTGGGGAGCAGAGTGGACCGAAAACCCTTGGCTAGCGAAGATGTGTATTTTTGTTTCTCTAATGTAGGATTTTCATTTGCACACTGACTGACCTATAGGATTTATAGAAGTAGGGTTGAACAAAAACCATAAATTAATATTTGAATATTCGATCATGACTGCTATTCTATTCATATTTGAAATCTACAAAGTACATGTAATATGCATGTTTGATAGGATATATGACTATGTAATTGCATATGTAAAATAACGTTATGCTAAAACATGTCAGTTCACTGTTGATACTTGATGTAAGTATATCCATTGAATTAGGTGAGCGTTTAATTTTTATGCAAATAATATTTGTTAAAAATTATGTATCAATCAACTACAATTAAAAGATTTGTTACTTTTATAATATACTGCAGTCCTGACTCCTGAGACTGATATGTAAATCGTTCCAATGCTTTCCACCATGTTTAATTATAGTACCGGTGTTTCGATAAAATCTTTAACAACCTCAATATCGAACATCCCGTTTATTTCAAAGTAAAGTAAAAATTATATCGATAGCAGTATCTTTAAAAAATCTGTGTACTTTTCGATTATATTAATTTTGATCATACGTGACTCACACTTGCTTATATAAACAAATTATTTCAGCTATTATACATTCATCATATTAATTGTTCTAATATATGAATAGAAAAATCCGGAATGTTTGTAAACAAGAATGGCACTCGTGCAAAGATCAGAATTTCTGAGAAATTATAAATTTTACAAACGATGAAGCTGCAATTGCAGATGATTGCAATTTAGGTGATTGATTAGGTTAGATGTTGTGCCTTTATAATAATGCTAGTTGTACACAGGGTTGGCTGGGAAATACCAGTGGTATACAGGTTTTTCCTGTCCTGGTAAATACTACTTATTTTCACTAAACTGGAAAATACTGGGAAATACAAATTTAAAATGTTTATTTATTTAATTTGTTTATAATGTAAAAAATAAGTTATTAAGAGTTTATTCACTTGTACATGTACCAACTGGACAGAGTTTGCAAATGGCTTTGTCTTTACTTTTGTTCAGAGTAAAATGTTACCAAACCCAGCTTCTCTTTTCCTACATGACAAAATTATATGATGCTGTATAGTTTAAAGCACTGCATACGAGTGTTAAACATGTGACCAGATATTTGAATACTAAATATCCATTCTAATATTAGAAGTTTACTATTTATTGGCGAATATTCGAACATTCGTTTCAACACTACCCACAAGCTAGGAAGAGTGTTGCATTGGTATTTCAAATGCAGCCACAGAAACTTGCCACATTTGTGCTGTCGAAATGAGAAATGATTATTAAAAAAAATTCTTAGATAAAAGATTGCAGTATTATATATATGCCATACATCTATTAGTTTAACTTTATTGTAATCAAAAACGGTCTTATTGGCAATTAATATAAGTACCATGCCCCAGGATCATGATGCAAACTTAGACTTAAGTGAAAACTTGTACACCGTCTTAATGTCTCCTAACTGAAAACACTAACAAAATTGAAATGCTATTAAACGAATCTTGGTATAACGTTGTTACTTACAAATTTTAATTGTCATATCACAACGAACAATTATTTTATAACTTATTGAAATTTTGACTTAAGTCTGAAATTGCTTCATGATCTTGAGGCCAGGTATGTATAAACATGTATTAAAAAAATTATCGTAATCGAGTCTTCTAGCTTCTTTAATATGGAGTGTATCCTTTTGCTAAGATTTTTATAATTGTTTAATTATAAGCATGTTTTGTTAGAAATAAGGATCACATTTAAAAAATTGAAGTGAATTTTATTTTTAGATCTGCATGATCGAAACTTGCAAATTCTTTTAATGCCTTTTAAGGTTGATTTGTGATGTGTGAATTACGAGAGATCATCAGGAACACAGTGAAGAACAGCAATAAAGAGACATAAGATAGCGTGTTCCAAACTACAGAACAAGCAAAGATCAAGTTGGAGCAGCGGGTGAGTTTTCTTGTAACAGAAGGCGATAGTCTTATGTTTTTGTTTGACAAGAAATCTTTGAATGGCCCATTTGTTTCGCTTTATCTTACACTTTCATCCCTTTCATTTATTATACTTACATACTAGTAGTGATTCGGCGATCAAACAGTGTTTGCTTTGATGTGTCAATTGCAATGCATTGAATAAATTCACTGGGCTGTGTTTAGGTGACAACACACCAGCCGGGAAAACAGGGAGAGTTACTGTTCTTGTTGTACAGTACAACTCTGACTACGCAATCTATGCATTTTTCCATCAGTTAGCGATCTCAAGTGTATAATGCATCAAAAATATATTGACAAATTGATAACAAGATGCGAAAAGTACCTAAAAAACATGCTATTATTTGTTATGCAATAATGCCTTAATTGTAAACAAGATGTCATATGTTGAAGAGGGCATAAGTCTTTATCAGAAGAAATCTCAATGGTATATTGATCGAATATTGAATAAGCTGTGATATTTTACAAATGTAAATGAGCTATATTTTCACTTCCCGTATTAAAACAGGTACCAGGTATTTGAAATACTCTAATATGTTTTATGAAGAATTTAAGTGAGTTCTTTCTTTCTCTTTAGCTTATGATGACCACACACTTTAATCTAGAGGCTTTTAACTTGCGTTCCTCTAGCTGTGCATGGTCAAACACTTATATGCCTTTTGTCTTTTAAAAGTTTTCGTAAAGTGCATAACTTAAGGTAAGGTTTGCGGCTTGCGTTTTTAGCTCACCTGAGCTGAAAGCTCAAGTGAGCTATTCTGATCACCTTTTGTCCGTCGTCCGTCTGTCCGTCCGTCCGTCCGTCTGTCCGTCTGTCTGTCTGTCTGTCTGTCTGTCCGTCTGTCCGTCTGTAAACTTTTAACATTTTGAACTTCTTCTCTAAAACCGCTCGGTCAATTTCAACCAAATTTGGTACAAAGCATTCTTATGAGAAGGTTAATATAAATTGCAAAAATGAAAGACCGATCTTTATTCAAAGCGGAGAAAACCTCGAAACTGTAGAAAAAGGGGGTGCATTTTTAAAAATCTTCTTCTCAAGAACTACCGAGTCAAATTCAATGTAATTTAGCATAAATAATCCTTATGGAAAGGAAAATATAAATTGCAAAAATTATGGGCTAATTCTGTTTCAAATCTGAGTTATTACGAAAATAATAATAAAGGAAAGGCGTGTTTCAATCAGTTTATAGCTTCGGGTTCGGTATTCCATGAGCATGATGAGTCATGGTAAAATGGGTAGGCAAACGCGGGACGGGGCAAAACAAAAGATTGGCAGTTATTAATATGCCAATCTCATTAAAATTTTGAGGATATGTTACGGACCAGTATATTTGTGTTCGCTGTAAATATTGCTGCAAAACAATGCGTATTTTGGAATTGACGATTGCCGATCTGCCCCGGCTTTTATTTTGCCCCGGCCCGGGTTTGCCCACCCATTTTACCAAGACTCGTGTTTAAGATAAACGGGTCGATCTGACAATGTTGTGCAACAGTTCGCGTACGAAGGGGATCTTTGAAACATGTAAAATACATTGGTGCCGATTTTGTGAAGTAAATTGAGGTGAAATATTTCAATGCGTTGACAGTTTTCACATATGACGGTGGTGTTAGCTTGTTTTGATTTTCGTTTCGTTTTCATTATCTATGCTTTGTAACCTGGGAACTATCGCCTGTATTTTGTAAATTTTTACGTATCAAATCAAACAGAGACTTCGGTAAATCAGCCAGTTAACTGTTTACCTGCGCAAATTAAGCAAAATCTGATGTATTAAAAGAGTACTAAAATACTATTCATTCTATCGGTAATTCGGTATGATCTTTTGCGTAATATTAGATTAATGCAATGTGTTTTGTTGAGATGCTTAGCATTTTCTCGAGTTTATTCATAAATTTAAATAGAGTTATATATCGCTGACGGAAATATGTAGGTATATACATGTATATGATTCATTTTGAAAAATAAATTGTGCACTTTATTTGTTATAGTGCATGTTTCTTATGTTTAATTGTTTACAATTTCTATTTACTAACTATATTTGAGTGTTAAGCTTCGAATTATAAGCAAGATACAGAGATTTTCTCACAATTCTATGTACACAGATCTGAGGCCATTCTTTTTTTCCCACTTTAAATGCTGAATAGGAAATACCAAGTTAAAAATCTTAAGCTGAATGTAATAATTTTTAACTCATGTGAACAAAATATGACTCAAACCTAGCAGAATTGTGAGCTCTGTATCTTGCTTATAATTCTACGATTGACACTGAAATTTTGGTTGATCATTAGAAATGTCTTGCTAAATGTTAAATACTTGTACAAAAAAATTAACGGATGATATGCTGTATATAACTACTCTCTGGGGCCCCCTCTTTATACAATGAATAATGTGAAATCTACATCAATTTTGATAGTTTTTCAGACATGAGTAAATAAAAACGACACTGTTAAACAATTTCCATAGTTCTGACACATTTCTTTTGCGGGGATAAAGGAATTATTGCTATTCCTAAGAAAATATTACAGCGGAAAATTATCCTGGTCTGTAGCCATTTTTATTTTTGAATAAAGATGAAAATAATGGGTGTGCCTTAGTAAAATAGAGTGATGTGCCTGTCAATACTGTAACATTGATTTTTATAGTTCTTTAACGTGTCACGTGACAACAATTTTCATTCCAGTGTATTCATCACTCAAATGTGAGTAAAGTTATAAAAGTCACACGAGTTTACGCCAGGTAAACAACAGTCATTTAATTATAATGGAGAAGACAAATTAAACTTTTGAATGTTTTTAGCTCACCGAGACGAAGTCGGGGGGAGCTTATGCTATACCCTCGGCGTCGGCGTCGGCGTCGGCGTCCGGACCTGGTTAAAGTTTTTGTTGCAGGTCCTGTATCTAACTTATTACTTGTCCTATCTTCACCAAACTTGCATGAATGATGCATCTGGACCTACTAATGGACTTGAGAGACTTGGATGCTGAATCTGGGCCATGAATTTCAGATGCTGGAGGAGGTTAAGGTGTTTGGAGCAGGTTAAAGTTTTTGTTGCAGGTGCCCTTTGATAGCCATTTCTAAGTTACTACTGGTCCAAACTTCACCAAACTTGCATAGATGGTGTGTCTTATGATACTGATGCACCTGACAGGCTTGAATGCTGAATCTGAGCCATAGGTTTCGGATGCTGGATGAGGTTAAGGTTTTTAGAGCTGGTTAAAGTTTTTAGAGCAGGTGCCCTCTGATGATTATATCTTACTTACTACTGGTCCTAACTTCACCAAACTTGCATGGATGGTGTGTCTTATGATACTTTTGCACCTGACAGGCTTGAATGCTGAATCTGAGCCAAAGGTTTCGGATGCTAGATGAAGTTAGGTTTTTCGAGCAGGTTAAAGTTTTTGTTGCAGGTGCCCTTTGATAGCCATTTCTAAGTTACTACTGGTCCCAACTTCACCAAACTTGCATAGATGGTGCGTCTTATGATACTGATGCACCTGACAGGCTTGAATGCTGAATCTGAGCCATAGGTTTCAGATGCTGGATGAGGTTAAGGTTTTAAGAGCTGGTTAAAGTTTTTAGAGCAGGTGCCCTCTGATGATTATATCTTGGTTATTACTGGTCCTATCTTCACCAAACTTGCATGGATGGTGCGTCTGATGATACTGATGCAACTGTCAGGCTTGAATGCTGAATCTGAGCCATAGGTTTCGGATGCTGGAGGAGGTTAAGGTTTTTGGAGCAGGTTGAAGTTTTTGTTGCAGGTGCCCTTTGATAGCCATTTCAAAGTTACTACTAGTCCTAACTTCACCAAACTTGCATGGATGGTGCGTCTTATGATACTGATGCACATGACAGGCTTGAATGCTGAATCTGAGCCATAGGTTTCGGATGCTGGATGAGGCTTAGTTATTTTGGAACAGTTCACATATTTAATAGATAATAGTACTATTTTAGACTTGCATAGTTGATTTAACAATAATATAAATGATTCGCAGAGGTAGCTTCAGATGCAATGTCTGATCTCTATTATCAAGGATGCTAAAAAATATATCTTAGTTATTACTGGTCCTAACTTCACCAAACTTGCATGGATGGTGCGTCTTATGATACTGATGCACCTGACAGGCTTGAATGCTGAATCTGAGCCATAGGTTTCGGATGCTGGAGGAGGTTAAGGTTTTTAGAGATGGTTAAAGTTTTTGGAGCAGGTGCCCTCTGATGATTATATCTTAGTTATTACTGGTCCTATCTTCACCAAACTTGCATGGATGGTGCATCTTATGATACTGATGCACCTGACAGGCTTGAATGCTGAATCTGAGCCATAGGTTTCGGATGCTGGATGAGGCTTAGTTATTTTGGAACAGTTCACATATTTAATAGATAATAGTACTATTTTAGACTTGCATAGTTGATTTAACAATAATATAAATGATTCGCAGAGGTAGCTTCAGATGCAGAGCCTGATCTCCATTTTCAAGGATGCTAAAAAAATCTCCTACCTCACTCAAACCTGCTTGATAGATGTGTTTGTTGTTAAATGATATAACATGTTTCCTATGATATAGTATTGTGTGATATTATACGCTTCACGTCGGTTGACAATGGTTTTCAAGGGGTGTCAATTTCAACAGTTACCCTCCCAAACAGGCACTATTTATATATTATTGTATCGATAAACATTTTATCTTATAATACCGTATGAAATAAACATATGATTATCATAGAATTTTTTAACATGATATACAATATTGTGTCAAAACAGTATCCATGAATATCCAAGATCATTCACTATGATTTTCATATAATATGATAAAGGATGCCTCTTTAAAGTGATGCCTCGTTTCGGTGAGCTTTGTAATCTGTGATTACCTATGTTTAATTTGAGGAATTGAGCGGATTGGAGTACAATTTTCTTCTTCACATCTATAGGATATTTAATAAAATGCAATAACTATTATATGATATTTTTAAAAAAATACAATAACTAGTATGTAGTTAAGGAAGAAAATGTACCTATATGTTCTCATATATTTTGATCGCTTTATAAAGTGGGGGAAGGGGGTGGGGGCAGAACGAAAATATAGGGAATTGGAAGTTAACAGTGTACCCCTACCAAATGTTAGTTTTATATCTTGCGTAGGATTTTCTTATTCTGGGTAAAAATAGTATTCCATAAAGATACAATGTCAAAGATTACGTGTATGCAAAAATAAGTGTAAAATTCGAATACTTTACAATATTTATTTTTTGTTATTCTACTGAGGGGCCATATGGCACAATATCTTTTGAACGCCCATTGTTGCTCAGGTGAGCGATGTGGCCCCATGGGCCTCTTGTTTAGTAATTGTACCAAAGTTACATACCATTTTGTTCACTAGACTAAAGTCTTTTTTCTCATGAAATTCTAATGATTTTGCCCGTCCCGTTTTATAAATACAAAAGGTCAAAGTTCATGATTTCCAATCTTCATGTTGATATAATGTAAACAATTTTGTGAAAATATGTACATTTTATATGTGACTATTTTTGGGATTTTTTATGCTTAAAATGCTCGAAAATAATGTCACTATTTATATCATGATTCATTTTTATTAATTTCTAATGAACTATCTAAAAATAGAATAAAATACAACAAAAGTCTTAATTTTTAACTACTATTATGTAAACGAAAACATCGTATTTGACACCTTTTCAGGTCCACCGATTTCAGGCAAAATGTATCATAGAATATGTGTAATCTGATGTTCCTAAAACACTATTCAAAACCATATGATGCGGACTTAGTTTTTGTGGAAATTGATAAAATGCTTGTGTCCTGTTATTATATCATTGAAACTACAAAAACCCGCGAAATAAAAAAAACCTGAAATCAATTATGACGTCACATAAAATTTGACGTCATAGCTAAAATACAGGGTAGTTGGTGTTACGTCACAATGAAAATATGTGAGTTATCTCCCTGTAACCGCAAACCTTACCTTAAACCTCTTGTGGCACAAAGGGTGTTTTTGGAACCTAATATATGCAATCATCATTTTTGTTCTGCATTGGTTGGGTTGCAGATTCTGCTTTTGTGATTGGAGTGTTGGGAGATTCATGTTGGATGGGAGAAGAGAGGGGCAAGGGAGGGATTGTTTAGGGTGTAGTAAGAGGATTCCAATTAGAGATGTTGATTTTAGCATTGATTTCCACACACATTACATCTACAATTTATAAATAAGAACAAACCTTTAATCAAAGCAAATAAGTTTTTTACTTGTAGAGCTTCAAAGAGTACTAATTTGTTTTGAAAAAAGCAGATGCATTGTCCATTTCTATTTTATTGGATCGTTTACACATAGATTTGTTGTTATCAATGCCCTCTGTGAAGTGGATAAAACATCTCTTGGAGTCCATTTCTCTGTAATTGTACATCAGACAGTTGCGACCATTCATGTATTTCTGCCATATTGTCTTCTGTCACATCTTATTTCTGAAATAAAAGGCGACAGATCTCAGTTAATTCCAATACCAAAAAATTTCATTATGAGTAACTCGATCCTGTCCTAATGAAAAATGCGAGATGAAAAGCACCATAAACTTTTATCATTAATCGTTAAATCTTTCAACACATGGGACCGAGTTGTCTTGATTTAAAAAGGCTGGCCTAGTCTTCAAAGTATGTAAATTCGGCATACTCTAAAACCTGGCCTGGCCTGGCCTGGCCCCATTGGCCTGGCCTGGCCTGGCCTCAAAGTTGGCCTGGCCTCACTTTTGGCCTCAAAATTGGCCTGGCCTCAAATTTTGGCCTGGCCTCAAAAATTGGCCTGGCCCCAAATTTGGCCTCTACAAAAATTTTTGGCCTCAAATTTTAAAATTTCTCTTTTGCTCATTTTCTTAAATTTAGATTGAATTTTTATTGATTTCTTATAGAAATTGAAATTTTCATGCTTTTTTAAGGTTTAAGGAATAATCATATGATTTTTTCATATATATGACAAGTGACCGACTGTTCAAGTTTAATTAATTTAATCCATGTCTAAACACACAAAAAATACCTATGACATGCATGTACAGCACTGCTCTTACTATTGTCAAGGTATAGATTATGCAAAAACCAAAGCATTCACCATTTAAAAGTTTAACATCATTTTAAGAGACTGACCTGATTGATATCCAAAACATTTGTAAACTGGTACCGGTATAGCATTAAATTTTTATCACTGTGTAATGCACTTTAAAATTTGCAGTTTGTTTATATTACCTGTCAACACTGATCAAGCCCAAATTTCCCTCTCCAGCAGAAATTCGATATCAATCTTTTCTGCCGCTAATCTGCTACATTGGGGTCAGATTCATTGCTTATCCTGTCATTTAACATTTCACACAGTCTAATTTAATTAATGGCATTTGTGAACGACTGCAACATTGCATCCTCGATAACTTGACTCAGTGATGGTCATTAATCATCACCACCTGATTAGAGTAGAGTTTCATGCATGTGTTGTTTGTATATATTTAGGAAACAATTTTTCTCCTATGGGGAATTGTTATTGTCAGAATTTGAACAAAGCAAAACATTTTGTGACCTTTGATATTGGTAAGAATGAACAAATATTGGCCTCTTCCATTATTTCTTTCTCAAACAAGTTGTTGATAATTAAGAGTTACATAGATATTGTCCGATCCTGAGAGCAGTTTGATTTAAATACATTGCAAAAACAATATGCCATGGTTATACAATGGCAGGGCAAAATCGCATTCTTAAGTTCTTCAGAATTAAAACAGACTGAATAAAAATCTATTAGAATGGATTACTTGATATACCTTTAGTCATAAGTATACATTGTTAGTACTATATTTTCAATTGTAACTATTATTTTTAATAGACTATCACTTTAAGACACTAAAGCCACCAAGTGAGATGTTTAATGTGCATTGAAAATAAATCAATAAAAAATCAATAAAATCATCAAATATGTAAAAAAAATATAAAAATAAATTTGAGGCCAAAAATTTTTGTAGAGGCCAAATCTGAGGCCAGGCCAATTTTTGAGGCCAGGCCAAAATTTGGGGCCAGGCCAATTTTGAGGCCAAAAGTGAGGCCAGGCCAACTTTGAGGCCAGGCCAGGCCAGGCCAATGGGGCCAGGCCAGGCCAGGCCAGGTTTTAGAGTATGCCATGTAAATTCAGGATTTTACAAACAGTTAAATCGTACAGCAGGTTGATAGCTTGAGGTAGCCTTCCTCCTTAATTTCAATAAAAGTCCTCATCTTCACATCAAGAAAAGACATTTTCACTATAGGCAAGATGCTCTTTGAATTCCTAAATTTATTTTTTTTTGTTGAAGCCCGTCTGACTGCCTATTTGAAATGGCTATTAATAATGTGCCTTTTTTTGGTCTAATCTTTAGTGATATTTTTTGCTTTTATTTGATTCACAATTTCAGAATGATAATGGTTTTAGCTATAGGCCTGATATTTCAGTGTCAGCTAGATTTTTAGTCAGTGATTGTAGTTTTTTTTCTTTCAGAGATAAAAAGGTCCACAAATAGGGTATTGATGTCAGAGTCCTGTTTTTCTATGTGGGCGTTTTAATTTCTATGATTGATATTATAGACCGATTATTTAAAACACGATTTGTTAAATAAGATTTTCCGAAAAATGCCTGTACTTGATAAGTCCAATATTTGCCGTATTTTACACAAATAGTTTAAATATCATCATATCATTCAGATATTTTAATAAAACACAACAAAATTTGTCAGTAACAACAATCTAGAAATTTGTCAAAATTGTTTTTTCCTTGTGTTTTTATGTCTTCACTTAAATAGACAATTTGCTGCAATTTCTCAAAAAGACCCCATAAAAAGCCAAGTTTCTCATAATTCTTGGAAATTTACATGTATGAGCTAGGGTTTATTCCATCACCATTTTAAAAATACCTTAATGAACGAGGTGGATGTTTTCCAATTAAAAAAAACTGATGGAAAATTAAATACCTAATTTTTGCCTTAAAAAATCTATTGCACAGTGAAATAAACTTTCAGAGATGGGATAGAAATAATTATTATAAATTAAAGCAGCTAGTATGTATGTAAACAAAGTATTAGAGTTAATTTGTGTAAGTATTGAAGCGCATAACATTTGATTCAATGTGAAATTTTTTATTGATTTAAATAAGTGAGACAAATTAATTGTACCCTGCCTTCACTAAAAGTGGGGAATATAAAATTTGGGTCTGTCCGTCTGTCTGTCCATTTGTCAGTCTCTTAGTCTGTTCGTCTGTCATTCTATCTGTGTGTATCTGTGTGTAACGCAATGTCTTGAACAGTCTTTGAACTATTGCAGTGAACTTTTTCCTATGGCCTAATGAAGACCCCTATTGATTTTGAGGTCAAAATGTCAAGGTCAGAAATTCCAACATTCTGTTTGTGTGCAACACTTTCTTTTTCTTTTTAAAAAGCCTTTGAGCTTTTACAATGATTCTAAAGGCCTAAATAAGATTCCTATTGATATAGAGGTAAAAAGATTAATGAGGATGAATGAGTTAACATAAAAAAAAGCACGGAAAATCAACCTTTCTATCAAGTTGAGAGTAGAATCAGCTTGCAAAATCATTTCAGATGTACTAGTATTACATGTTTTTGATGCATGTTACCACGAAAGATTCTTTCTGGAATCATAAAATGGTTATTTTTTGCAAATTCATCTTTCCTTAAATGGATCGGGCTTCGCATTGTTCTCTAGGAAATCATTTAGTCATCAGACAAAAGGCCAAGTTCTTTCGAAATAACTTTTTACAACGCCCAGCTGATAAATCAAAATGTTTCAAAATAAAGAAAACTATGAAAACTAGGAGGCAATAATAGCATACATGTTAACTCTACCAATTTACGCCGAATTCTACCGCTTTTTAGCTCTATCTCCCGCCTACCGTTTTTATTTAGAAATCTACCGCTTTTCTTCAAAATATGTTCCTTGTTTTGATTGATAGCCATTTTGGAAGCCATTGTGGTCAAAAAATCTCGTCAGGTTTGAAATTAGCGCGTGACTTTGAATATGAGGCACACAAACGCTTTATTAAGTCGCGTGTATGACAAGTTTTCAAGCATGTGTTTTACATTGAACGATGAAAGAAGCCACTTCCCGTGATTACATTAGTTACAAGACATGTCGATATTATCATTGCCAAGGAAAAAGAAGCTTTGCAATTGCACACGTGGCTTTAACGATGACTTAATTTTATCTTTTAACTTGGCCATAACAGTAACTTGACTTGCAGTTTATTGCAATGCTGCATATGATTTGTGATAAGCATGTAAACATTGTTTTGATATTGAAAAAGAATATACGATTTCCTACTAGTTCTTACTTCTCTTTTATGTTAAATTTTGGCAACTTAACCTATTTTTTCTAAACAAGTAAAGTCTCTGCACTCAAATATTTTTCCTCCAAAAAAAAAAATAGCTTTCCAGTACTAATCAATATGATGGTAAAATTCCACAGGCACCTGACGTTATAAATTTTTCTCATAATAAAAATAAATACCCTATATCTAATAATACACAAGGTACCCATCCCAGCCATCTTGGATTTATTTCAAACTGTCACATCAGCTGGAAGTTTTGCTTGAAACTCATCGGTAAAACTACTCTCCGTCTTCCGATCGGTCATTCAACATCTAAGCTTACAACCAATTCAACCAAAACGGTGCATTACAACTGTCATTAATAAAAATCACCCCTCGATCTGCATCTACTGCCTAAAATATGTGACAAAAGGCTAAAGGGTGGACGGAAGTTGGCGGGGATGGGTACCTTGTGTATTATTAGATATAGGGTATTTATTTTTATTATGAGAAAAATTTATAACGTCAGGTGCCTGTGTAAAATTCATGCAAAATCATTATTACATGTGTTGATATTACTAAATTTCAAAAGTCTTTTATAATTTAGTTGATACCATATTACTAATCAGAAACCCTTACTACAGATGTAGTACATAATAATCTGTGCTTTGAAATACATGTGAAAAAGGCCGTGGCAATGCTACCGCTTTTCAGTTCAAAATCTACCTCTTTTTCATCACTGGAGGTTAACATGTATGTTAAGTCCATATAGCTTGCTTTGTGCAGGTATATTGTCCTTGACAAACTGTCACATCTTTGAACTGCACAGAAATTCTAAAGAAAATCTTATTTTAATTTAATACATTCGGATCTTTGAATTTCAAATTGGTGGTCAGTTATCCGAGTATGGCAGATGCTTCTTTGTGGCATAAGCTGATTTTGCCGTATACAGATATTGAACTGTCCTAACCTCGCTTTACTTAGTGTCTGCTCAGCAGTTTTAATGATCAAGAAGTCCAATGCTCAAGTTCCATTATGGGCACTTGTTAACTTGAAATCTGCATGTGCTCTCTAAGTATCTTCAGCAATGGTTGACAATTGCAAGAACTTTTGTTTTAAGTTCATGCTGATTAGAAATTAGTGTTCTTTGCATGTTTCTAACATCTGTGATACAAAATTCTCTTACCCTGGTAATTTAAATTGTAAAGGTGCATGTGTTTCACAAAAATTAAATCCAATTTCAACGAAGTGTATGTTTTTATTTTGTTTTTTTAAATAAAATAATAGTTTAAGAATTTATTCGAAGAGAGATGACATTTTGTTTCAAGTATTCATGGAGGAACACATGTTGAATGGATAAATAACTGGCTGACATTTAATTTGAGATTATTAGAGAGGGGATTAATGTGTTTGTTAAAGCCCACTTTGTGAAACCTCTCTGAGCATGTGATTTCATTTGACACTCTACGCCTTTCATCTTTTCAGTTTTCCAAATTGAGTTTATAATGTATTTTTACATGCTCACTTATGATTGTGCACAAATTCGTGTGGAAATTTACACCTGCCTGTAAGTTATACCTCTTTTTGGAAAAGGTAATTATTACGCAGGAAAACCCAAAATTGAAGCGGCATGCCCACTTGTTAAATGACAGCTTTTGTGCGTAATCGAGAAAGATCGCTTACAGGAATCCCTTTAAAAGTTTTATTCACCATAACAAGCCACAGCATATGTATGCGATGTGGTTTACAGAATATAGGTTGTCTCCATCACCTGATATCAAGGATACAGTTGCTCAATTTTTCAGTTACAGTTTTTTGGCCCTAAAATGTTATCTCCATGCAAGTCTCTGTCCTAGATATGATTTAACCGTAAGTTTTATTGGTAATATTCACATCAGCTGCCTTACTCTACAATATGACCATCAAAGAAGATTTTTTGGTCTGCATTCACTAGACTAAGAACCGTTTATTTTTAGGGTCTTTTTCCAGTCACCCAATCAGTTATCCAGCCTTTTGACTCTGTAATTCTGATGCAGTTAATTTTGGGGGTCTTGTTCAATATTATGCAAACAGTTTTACCTGGGTTGTCAACTTGACCATTTCTATAGATCAGACAGTATTAGAGGTGTACTGATGCACTGATATCATATTCTTTTGGTCCAATTGATCAGTAGTCACCTGGATACATGTATCATACTAACAGTTTCATCATTGTTTTTTGAAAAAAATCATTTAAATACCTTTGTGTACAACTGGATGACAGTAATTACAGAGCCGCTCATAATATAATTATTTATTTGGTATGCCTTGGTTAAGAGTGGGACAGAAATGGACATCTCTTGTGCACATTGATACTGCATGCATGTGAACGATTTTTGCAGTTACTTGTTATGTCAATAACCTTTGTTCCTAGCCACTATTAGAACTTTAAAAAAATGCATCTTAAGATTACTTAACTGAAAAACTTAATATTATGATATGTTTGCTAACCCTGGAAATCATATGATCCAAATCAATAGATTTGTCAATCATTATCAGGTAGTTGTCCCATCTAATAGAAAACCAAATCTGCTAGCTCCCTTATCAAGTTTACAGACCCAATAGATTCCTATAGAATGGACGTTTTAGAGTCATATCCATTAAACATCAGTCTGCAATCCTGTCCATTTTAAAAATCAGATTCCAGACTCCAGTCCACAATTTTATCGATTAAACAAATAATTCCAGAGTCGAATCCACCAATTCCACAGTCCACAATCCTATCCACTATTACATCCAATTCCAGTCCAGTCCACAATCCTATCCACAGTCCAGTCCACAATCCTATTAACTATTATGCATCCAATTCCACAGGCCAGTCTACAATCCTATCCACTTTTACATCCAATTCAACAGTCCAGTCCATAAGTCCAGACCCTATCCAAGTCAATTATCCACAGTCCAGTCCACAATCCTATCCACTATTACATCCAATTCCACAGTCCAGTCCACAATCCTTTCCACAGTCCAGTCCACAATCCTATCCACTACATCCAATTCCACAGTCCAGTCCACAATTCTATCCACTATTACATCCAATTCCACAGTCCAGTCCACAATCCTATCCACAGTCCAGTCCACAATCCTATCCACTATTACATCCAATTCCACAGTCCAGTCCACAATCCCATCCACAGTCCAGTCCACAATCCTATCCACTATTACATCCAATTCCACAGTCCAGTCCACAATCCTTTCCACAGTCCAGTCCACAATCCTATCCACTACATCCAATTCCACAGTCCAGTCCACAATCCTATCCACTATTACATCCAATTCCACAGTCCAGTCCACAATCCTATCCACAGTCCAGTCCACAATCCTATCCACTATTACATCCAATTCCACAGTCCAGTCCACAATCCTATCCACTATTACATCCAATTCCACAGTCCAGTCTACAATCCAATTCCACAATTACATCCAATTCCACAATCCTATCCACTACATCCAAGTCCACAATCCTATCCACAGTCCAGTCTACAACCCTATCCACTATTACATCCAATTCCACAGTCCAGTCCACAATACTATCCACTATTACATTCAATTTCACAGTCAAGTCAATTATTCTATCCAGTAACATCCAACTAAGTTCTATTCAAATCCACTATCTGATCCATTAATGTCTATGCATTTCCATATTCCCTTTGACTAGACATCTATTTCTGGACATCTAGTGAGTCCCAATCCACTTAGGGTATTTTAACTTCATAGGTTTGTTACTGACTGCCTACAGATTGAAATTAATTACATAGACTGAAGGTGAAGTAAAGCTTTTTATGTACATAGACAACCTGACATATTTCTGTAGACAGTCAGTACCAAACATTATATGTGTACTGTTCTGTCAAGGACTCAAACTTTTTTGATATTAATATATTGAAGATAGAAATATATTGAAATAAAAAACATTATGGTTGCCATGTTGCTGTCTATTGTTTGCTACTTGCCAACTATAGGAAATATATAGACGGCAACCACTTTATGTGTTTTATCTAATGACATTGCCTCATTCTAGTCCAAGGCTAAACAAAATGCCATAGTCTAATCCATTCGACATCTTAGCCATAGTCTTGTCCACTAGATACTTGTATTCATTTCTATAGTACAATTCATGTGAATTCCGGGGGGAAGGGAGGAGAGGGAGAAAGATTAGATTGACAAGATAGATTGTGTGATTTGTCTAGAAATGTAAGTTGACTATTATTAATTCTTATCTATATGGGTGTCCTAATCCTTAATCCCCCTCCAATAACCCAATAGTGATGGATTAAAAATAATGGGTTGTTTTTGGTATTTCGGGTTAGCATTGTGGCCTTTTGTAGGTTTTGAGGAATTAATTTACATTTATTTCCCTCATACTTTGCAAAATAAGATGATCACTTGATCTGTCGTCACTTCTTTTTACATCTATGTAATTATATAAATATTTGATCAATCTTGCAAATTTGTTGAAAGTTTATATATATCCTTTTTCAGAACATTACACTGCCTTACTGTAGTACCAGTAAATATGTGGCTTAGATAAAAGTATATATAGTAATTTTTTTTTAGCCGAATTGAAAATTTTGTTGGCTGGTACTTTATCAAAATTATCTAAACTTCTGCTCAATGTTGCAAGCTTGTTAATTTAAAAAAAAATTCTTTTCCACTTGACTTCCAAACTGCTAGAAATAATATAAAGTCCTTCACACAGTTTGAAGATTTCAGACATGCATGAGCTGACTTCTAAATGTGCAACTGTTTTGAGTGTGATTTTTTCAGCCTTCACATTGTGAAGCGCTGGTTGGGATCTGATTTAGCTATAGATATATATTCAGTGGTGCCACAGGTTTTGTTCAAATTCAAATGATATCCGATTGTAATGTGAAGTCACCCATGTAAAGAGTTGGAACCCAGCCTGATCACTCACTATTCACCTTGTAAATTCTATTTAAAGTCCCTAAAGAGGAGCATCAGTGGGTGATAATTTAATTATGATAAAGATAAATTCCCCAATTCTGCAGCCTCTAATGTCTGCAACCCTGTGAAAGTCGTACATTTTTTTTTATTATTTGAAAAAAAAAAAAGTTTCCCAAAATGAACAGACAAGATAGGAACGCTTTAAAGTAATAGATAGCTATGAATAAAATTTGTGTCACCGTTTTATTTGAGTGTTCTGACCCTTAAAAATGCCTAGGAGTGTAACAAAACAGGTTGAAGCATCATTTAGCATGAATTAATTCTCTGGCTAGGCCTCAACCCTTCACATGGATGTATGCTGGTAAATGATAAGAAAAGTACAGTGAGTGACACCGATATATATTTACATGTTGGAGGCAGCCTGGGCCGCTAGGTTATCAAGGGACCCGAGGTCTGTCTGATAAAAGATTATTTTCCAACCAGAAAATTTCCTAGCGCATGGTTTATATTAACCTGTGTGTTTGTGTGTATGTGTGTGTCTCCATTTTCTGAGGAGCTATATATTACTTCTACATCCAATTGTTTTGTGTGTGTTTGCGTATAATTATTTACACACACACAAAATCTATGAGAAGGAGATAGAGGAAGGGGAAAAAAGAAGAAGAACCGGTGAAAAAATCATCAGTGGTGCTAGTTCATTAGTTCAGGATCATCAGAATGAAACTGGAGCCTTGCAGATGAGATATCAGTGCCTGTGAATTACAATTTCTCTTTCCCAGAGCCTGTGTTTTTGATTGTCTTTCCATTGTTGTGAACAGCTCTCAAAGAAAATCATTCCCAATATTTTTTAGGGGGGATTAGTTTTCATTTTTTCCCCGTGTTTCCAAAAGATTCCAGTTTTCTTCTTTTTTTGCAAACAGCCAGGTACCGCACATTGCTGATGATCTGAAACAATCTCTCCCTTGAAGAAAAATTCCTGGTGGAATTATAAAAAAAAAAACCCTACAAAAAGGCTCTAGGAGGCTCTGTCTTATCATGGATTGCAGTACAGGTGAGAGAATCTTAATATATATTTTCAAAAAATTAAGATCTGAAAAAAACACCCCAGATGGTACAATTGATATTGTATGAAGAAGGCTACTTTTCCAGAAATGTGTTGATCAATTCTCTTATCTTGGACCCAGACTTCAAATTTCCTTCTATTCAGAGACGATAAGATAATAGAAGTTGATCACTACAGCGCATTTATATTACAAGGGATAAAAACACCCTGATCTAAATAAATAGCACAAAATTAGGTTATCACTACAAAGGTTTGCTCCTTAGATTCTTACTTGGGTAAATATTGCCATGTTGGACGTGCATAACCACGCAACATATATAATAAGTGTTGGTTTTTGTGGAGAAAACCTAGCATCACGGTAATGAGCACCTGATTTATTAAGACAAGCTTTGATGTAGGTCTGCAGTTCAGTGCCATATTAATTTCTTAACCAAGGCTACACTGGAGATGAAAGTGAAAAATACTTTCATTTCCTTTCATCAATTTGTTCCCATTGATATTTCTGTATATTTTTTGTGGGGTCCTGAGTCTCCATTAATGTGATATAATTGAATTGAAAATGAAAATTAGAAATTTTTAGAACAAAATGGTTTTATCAAATCAGATTGCTTTTAACCGTAATTCGGTTTATGGGGGGCAGAAATGAATTCTCATTTACTCATTAGCAAGCATCAAATGAACATTTGAAGTCCCATCGTCAAATCTAACAGTAGATACGAGTTTTATTTTGTTGTGTTCACCATTGAGTCTAACAACAATAATAGGCAGACTGTGTGAGACCAAAAGCACCGTGCACTTTACCTTCATCGTGTACGCAGTTTGTTTTGTGTAAAAAAGGAAACTCTTGACAAACTTGACGTGAAATTCCTAGGTCTCTAGTTTTTGCTCAGGTAGTATTGATAGCAGAAATCCATAGCTTAGACATCCCAAATCCTAGACTCTCTGTACAGAGAAGTGGGGACAAGGCAAGCATGGCCTTCATCAATCATTTATGGATGAGGGCTTAAGGACATGCAGGCACTTCAGTGAACCTGTTGGTCACCTTGCAGAGACTGTCCAGTATATTTCAAGGTCAAGGTCATTAATTTGTTAAATAATTTAGAGTTCAAGGTCATCCAAGATATGTTTTTTTTTTTTTTGCATGTCAGCCCTCCACCTTGCCTCCTCTTATCCCCCTCTCCTTTTGAGGTACAGGAGTCATGATTTTGCTTAGCTCAGATGAATACATGTAGCCTCAGCCAAATCATTGTTATAAAGATTAAATGTTTGTCATTGTCATGTATAATTGTGTTTCCAAAGAGGTTGTACAATGACCTTTTATTAGGCAGAAGGTTACATGATCTTAGTGTGCAAGGCATATTGTACCTTTTAAACTTGTCAGTTAGATCTAGAACTTTAAAAAAAAAGCCAATAATGCCCAACAGTACATGGTCTTTGATAGAGAAAAATTATAACCATGAAGAATTATTAAAACATTCTGTTCAAAAATTTCTCTGCAAATGGTTATTTTTAAAGATAAAAATTGAAATTTGATAGAATTTTTGATTTTTTTTTAATGATTTTAGCTGAATGAATTGTATTAAATATTGCAAAATTCTTCCATTTAGTTGGTATACCTCCATCGTTGGATACCCATGGGTGATCATGTCTTTTTCTTGTTCATGACCAAAGGGTATCTGACTGGTATACCTCAATCCCAATAACCTTGAGGTGTGCATCGTCTGCTATTTATTATACCCTCCTCCCACAACTTGTTACAGAGGGCATACAGCAATTGTGTTTATGTGGGTATGTAGTGTACGAAATCTTGTAGACAAGAATGAAAAAAAAATCTTGTTAACCATTACAATCATAAACTTGCATATTTTGAAAAGTTTCAAAAGTTATCATGAATTATTTTTCAAGATATTGAGCATCATTGTGGGTATACAATTCAAATTTTTTGTACAGGTTAGCAATAGAATGCAATAAACATCTTGAGTCACAATACATTAAAAAAAGTATCCAGTCCCAAGCTGATGCCCTGCTTGGCATTGCTCCTGCATCTGGAGTTTTATTACATGAAAAACAGAACTTAAGTCTACAGATAGAAGTCACCAGCACATTCAATGAAGGAAAACGCTGCTTCATTTTTAGTTCTGAATTGATTGTGACATATATATAAATTATGACCTCTGACTTAAATTTTAAACAGACATTAATTATTAGAGAAATGCCAATTTTGAAACAAATTGGCTCCATGGTATCATGTTTATCAACAATATCTGTTGTCTGAAGTTTTAATTGTCATCAAGCAGAAGGAGTTGCACGAATCTCCATGAGATTATTTTTATATTAGATTTTCAATTACAACTCGGATAAGTACAGTTGAACTTTAATATCTCGAACACTGATATCTCAAATACAGTGGATATGTCGAAGTAATTTTAAGTCCCAACTACTAATATTTTAAGTATTTTACCCTTGATATCTCGAATACTCGGATATTTTGAAGTTTTGAAACAGTCCTATCTAGTTCGAGATAACAAAGTTTGACTGTAAATATGCTATAATATTGTAAAATCTGTGAAAACTATAAAAAAATGTTCTCATATCAATGGATGAAGAACAGGTAACATAATTGCAATCAAAACAACACTGAGAGTTAGCTGGCTGCATGGGTATTGGAGAACCTTAAAGTACATGTTTGAGATGGAAATATTATTAGAATGTTTTAAAGAGAGAAAAAACAACATTAAAATCAGGTGAAAGACACTAATAAGGCATGTTTAAATTACACATCAAGCAGGTGAAATGCTGTTGGCTGCCGCTTCAAGGTAGGCAAGGTATAGATGTCTGGGGTTGTTTTGCAAGTTTGTAATCTGCTGTGAGGAATGCATGTCAGGTATCTTTGCACATGCACATTGTATATCTGGGCAACACGAGAATAGTCTGCATATATTAATCAACTTTTCCCCGACAGGGATCTTCCCGAAATACGTAGCTCAGTCAGCGTGATCTTTAAATTTAATCTGTTTTGATTTTCCAATTTAGAGGAAGAAAAAAAAAATGGTTAAAAGTGCAATTTGTAAAGAGATCCTTTGTGGAGGCAGGCTTAAAAGTCAGATGGTTTTAGAATTTTGTGATCAATGAAAAAAAATTGGGTAATGTTTTGCTGTTTTTATCAGAGAGGCTTGATGGTTTGTAAAACCAGGTTAATGCTTTTGAAACTTTTTTACTACAGGAAAAATGGCATATTCATGTATCCTGACTAATTATATTAAAGTATTGATAATGGAGGGAGTTTTTCATGTTTGGGTCTTGATCAAGCTTATAAAAAAAGGGATAAATCTTGTCAAGAACATTCCTTACAACCCAAGTATTATATTAGTCATCATGAAATCATCTCTCTCTTTGGGAGACTGTCTTGTTACTTGTTATTTAGACAGTTACGGTCAGTAAGTCGTCATATAATCACATGTTGCTTAAATTAAGCATTCTGCTCTAATGCCAGTCTACAGATTTGCACACATATTGACTACCTGTCTAAATCATGTCTACATGCCTACAGCTTGCAGTCTTCTTCGTCTACATGTCTATATAGAACTTTTTGCCATCTCTCTGTGACTGTCTAGTTTACCAGTCTTTATGGCATAAAGCTATAGTCACCTGTGTACAGTTTCTATACTTTTTGAATGCATGCTTACTTGAGTATAAATTACAAGTTGTAGCCAACCTATCGACAATCTGCATACCTCTGGTTAAATATACTTTCTTGTTTTCCCTTGGACTGAAATGTCACACTTTTATTGGATTAAACATGGCACATGACTGCAGGATATATTTCTGTGTCCGGCTGGTTGGATTTTACTTCAGCAACAGGCTGACGTTTTAGTTAACTTATCTCAACATTTCATATATTTTTAATACAGAAACCGCTTTCTGTAAGCTCAAACTATTTGGAGTACTGGTAGTTGCCGTTTTGAATTACATGTATTTTTAAACTAGAGAATTTGGCCTTTGAAATGATGTCATTTTGTTGTGTCTGAAGCAGGGTAAAATGACAGCATTGAGATTTGCTAAGACCCCTGCAGACGTTTAAAACTAAATTGCAACAAAACATTGAAAGTGAACAAGGGTGCAGTGAAGAATTTGAAAGATTATTTAAAATGAATGAGGATTTTGAAGAGTTTGGATGTGTAAAAATTGGTCAAGATGTAATGCCACTTTTACATTAATTAATTTTATGTAGACCATGTTGCTGCTTGTGAAATTAATGTCTCGCTTGATAGTCTTTGAGAAAACAAAACACTTATTAGTTTTGTCACCGACTGACTATATGGAAATATATCAGCTTCGCCTCGTCATCCATGAAACTGATCCACCTGATATATATATCTGCAGTCAGTAACAAACCTAAAAAGTAATAATGTCTAGCTGCCTGTACATTCCAACTTTTATGATCGTCTACACTTCAGTTGTATAAGTTTATAATTGTAGTCTACATGTTTTCAACTTCCACACTTTGACAATTTGTGTATAATTTGCATAATTTTTTTTTGGTCAATTACCAATATTTGAATTGAATGTCTTGCTTACAAACAACTTACTTTTGCTGTGCTCGTCAACAACATGATTTTCATATTGTGATGCTAATTATGACCAAGTGGTCATCAGTAGTTTTGTTGATTTCTCATAAATTTTTGTAGTATTTTGTCTTGGGTTTCAACGAAGCATTAGAAATACTGTGAATTGAAAGAAATAACTTTCTGGGAATGTATTTTATCTTATCTATTGTTTTAACAATGCTGGTTTTTCTTGGTAAACACTCTTCTTATGATTTAACTTCTTATTTGATAAGAAGATGTGTGATCTAATTAATATTATGAATACATGCATTTTAATGATTACTTTCATTTGTTTGACTTGGATAAAGCATCCTAATGCATTACATTGAAAGAATGTTTAGGGCATAATTTTTTTCCTTCTATAATGGGCTAAAGGAATTTTTATTGTGAAAGTAGCCCACAATATGACAACATAATTGGTATGGTAAACTAATGAATGTCTGTTAGTATGCAGAGCATGTGTATTAAAAATTTAAAAATAACCCCCCCCCCCCCAAAAAAAAAAACCAAACCAAAAATGAAGAAAATTAATTGATTTACACAAAGTTTTGCAGTTACAACTTTTTATAAACATATTTAAACAATATTTTTCTCTTTCATTCAGTAAAAAAAGGTATTTGATTAGTCTTAATAAGAATGAAGCAGAATTAAGCTTTAAGCACTATAATAGTTGATTTTTTACATGAATAAAATGCACATATTAGCTTAATAATAAGATTTTCATGAAAACTTCGTTAAAATACATGTTAATGGAATTAAGGTTTTTAGACAAATAAGAAATCTAATGAAAAGATGTATGCATGCAATTGCAACCAACAGAGTGTTCAGGAAAATATAAGTAAAAAGATAATAGTGATTAAATTGTTTACGGCAATTCTTGTAGGCAGAATAAACTGTGTCTGCACTCTTGCACCTGTTGATACAATACTCTGGAAATTCTTCTCAAAGAGAGGCTACAAAGTCAAAGAGAGGCTACAAAGAATGATACTGATGAGATTTCACACATCATCTCTCTCACCAAGTATAACAATGGAAAATTATCACGGTGCCAGCGGTCAATGAGATTGTACAAGTTTGTGCATAATGGACTGTTTCATGTTATTGAATTCAAAGCTTTTTCTAATTTCTTAGTTACAATGCAATTGTATTGTTGTCAGGCATTATTGTTTACTTATTAAAAAAGGATGTTTTTTTGTTTTGGAACAATTTGTTTAAGAATTTGATATCCTCATGCATAGTAATTGTGTACAGATTAGAGCAGCAAATTAATTCTTGTTTAAAATTTTATGATTGGTTTACTTTTTGCTTTAAAGAGAAGGAAAAAAAAAACCCCTGCAAAACTTGTTTTCCGTGAATGTGTCATTATACACTAGAAACATCGAAGTTTTTTCTTGAAATTGAATGAATTAAGTAACTAAATATATAATAAGCAAACATGGTAAAGACAAATTAATTGACTCCTTTGGGCATTTTGCATTCGTTCTTTGCCAGATCTCACAGGTACATTTGGTTGATGAGAGCATTAATATTGTGCAGGTATGTATACTGTACAAAGTTGAACAGCATCTTCTATTTGTAAATGGGAAAGACTTTGGGCTTCTTGTTCTTGACTATACGTATTGACATAGCCATACCTTTCTGCAATATTTGGCCTGTATTATAACAACTGATCTTCAATTCTTCTATATGCTCTACCTGTTGTCTCAACTGGTTCCTTAATTACCGATCCCCTTCCACACTCATTTAATAGCTTGATCTCAACCCCTTCCACAATCCTTCAATAGCTTGATCTCAACCCCTTCCACACTCCTTCAATAGCTTGATCTCAACCCTTTCCACACTCCTTCAATAGCTTGATCTCTCAACTGGTTCTCTACTGGTTCACTTTCTTTAAGCTCAGTTTTTCTTGAGTGGTAACAATTGGTCTCTATTCTCTATTGGTCCCTTTCAATACATACTCCTACAAGCTTTGGTTTCTTGAGTGGTTCCAAACTGGTCCCCTTAACATGTTCTTTAGTGGATCCATACCAGTCCCCTCCAAACTCCTTGCATGGAGCTTTCTTTTTTCAACTGTTTTCAACGTGGTTCCTTTACAGGTGTTTTACTATAAGTATTCATCTCTCTCCCATTTTGGGAAGTCATCTGAAATTGCTATCTTCACAATAGTAAACAGTACTGTTGGCTGAGCTGGAAGTTGAATGCTTGTACTTTGTATGATTTTCTGTGTTTGACCTATCTATATACTGGTAGTTGCTTGACAAAATCTTTAGTGTGCTAGCACGGATATTTGGTGAAGTGGAAGGTGATAATTAATTGAAGCGACAGGCAGCACCATAGATGGCTCTGGTCGCTTGAATCTTTGCTTGGATGTGTGAGGACGATAAATGATAGAACAGAAAGAAAGATAAGGATGTAGGTGTCATTTTCAACGTGTTGTAAAGAGTGTTTGCCCTTGTGATGTGAGTTCATTATTGACATCTACATCTATGCTTGGAAGGTAGATGTCAAATTTGATAACTTTTAACTTCTTTGGGGAAAAAAATGTTTCCCCCTAAAATGGCAATAGTAGAAGGGATAGTTAACAAGTATTTTGATGTTCAATTTTTGTCATACTTGTGTCATTGCTGATAGTTTAATAAAAACAAGCAAATGATCAACTTAATTTGTGTGTTAGGTGAGGAAGCAGATATTTTGTCTTAGGATAGTTATGGAGAATATCCATAGTGGGATGGAATATTGAAGAAAAATGATTTTCATTTTTTTAAAGAATTACTAGGAACAGTTTTATTTTGCACTGAACAGCCATGAATTGGCCCTATTTTTAAAGGTATATTTATAACAAAATCAGTTAAGATGTCAGGTGATCATCATGAGAAATCAGTGGAAGTCAACAGGTCCTAGATCTTAGTAAAAGTGATCTGTTTGGAGTGCTGCATTCAGAGTCATTGTGGGATCTTTAAAGTCAAAGTTATGGTAAGTACTCCTCTCTGAGCATCTTTGCCAGAAAGTGAGACCGGTACAACTTTTGACAAAGAGCAGTTTGTATATGATGAGTGGTTCTACCTACATGCATTAATAATGTATTGGTATAACTTAAAAAGAAAGTGAATATTTTGAACTCAATCAGAAATTAGAACTCTTTCAGGTGTATTGCGGCAAATATAGATACTTGCACTTTGAAACCATTTTTCAGATGGATCATAAAAATTTAAAGTTGGTTAATGTGGTGACATTTAACAATGAGCTGCATTATTTTTCAAAGAAAAAGCACCCAAAACTTTTGATAGAACTTAGTTTCTTTTTCCCTTTTCTGCTCAGTTCAAAGTTTGGTGCGACATTGTTCTTTGACTCTGGGTGAGTGGGACACAGTGACTGTCTGGTCCAAGGTTGCCTGATTCTCTGCGGGAGACTCCATGAATATCATCAATGTCTGTCATCTCTCCCCAGACAGCTACAGGCAGTGCTGACACATTCCTCATTTGGTGTGTGTGTGTGTGGGGGGGGGGGTACAATTACAGGCCTACATGTTTATACTCTGTATCTGCCTAGACATCCACTGCTGCTTTTTTCCCAACCCTTGCTTTTTTCAGTGTTTTTCACTCTCCCCTACACCCAACGCTCTTTTTAAGTCATATTTCAGTCACAGTTTATCAATTTTATGAGGTCTTTGTGTCAGAGAGCTTTACAGATGATGATTATTATTGATTTTATTTTTATTTTTTATTTTATTTTATTTTTTTTTTTTATAAAAATCCTTACTGGACCTCCATCCTTCCTTTTACCCAATATGTCACTGCCAAACTTCTGATTTACTTTATAATGAATTATGGAAAGGGGAAAAGGGTTCCTTCTACCTGACAGTCCATGACCACCTGCTGATTTATATATATCTACCTGTACCTAAAAGCTTCACTTAAGAGGACTGGATGGTCTTGGCCATTTTTAGGATATTATATTCACATCCTTTACACGAAGAGCTCTGTATAAAGATATAAATTTTAATGCTAAATTGTTGAAATTTTTTCTTTATGAAATAATTGTTGATGGCCAAAAATATCATACTTAAAGTTGAAGGTAGATCTGACGGTTAATTTGTTGACCACCCAGCCTCCTTAAATGTGGGACTTAACAGACTAAGCTGGAATTCACCTAAATAAATGTCTCTGTGAAATGTTTAGTGCTTACTGAGGTTTGGCTGTAAATATTTTTTTATCAGCTTTGTGAGTCTCAACAATGCTATGAAGTCTATACAAGGTTTTTTTTTGGGGGGGGGGGGAATTTTATTCCTCATTTTTTCATTCATTTGTGTGTTTTTAATGAAACATTTATGAGAAAAATTTGAAAGCCATGAATTTTAGTCATTTGCATGAAATGAAATTTACAGATAAAGTTCAAAGTTCTCTAATGTTTTTCTGTTATCTAAAAAATAAATTTCTTAGAAATGTATAATGATCCTTCCCTTAGGGAAATATTTATCTTATTCAAATTGAATACTGTTTTTTGAAAATTAACATAATTTAGATGTCACATGCTAATTAACAGTTTGGGATAACAATAATTCTTTGAGATTTCCAATATCTTAATGATTAAAAAGGTTGTATGGATCGAGGGAATTATTTGTTATAGTCATACAGTAAAACACATTTATAACGATCACGCTTATAACGAATTCATGCTTATAGCGAATCACTCGTGATTCGCCGGCCTAAATTCTATCAATTTATTAATAATATTTATGTTTATTGCGTAGTTGAATATAGCAAATTTACGGATATAACGTTTTTAATGCCCTCAAGCTAAAACAACACTAAGAATTAGATTTCTTGTTGTATATAGCGAATATCTTGAGTTGTGTTTTCACACATTTTCACCTGGACGCACACGAACGAAGATTGGTTTCACACATTTCCACATGGACGCACACATCAGCTAGTTCAGGTGTCCGCTTGTGTTGTATTAGCAAAGGAATAATTAATTCATAATCAACATAGATTAAAGTTAGATTGTTGCACGATTTGTTTTTTGAAAATGCCAATTAAAAATAATAAACAACGTTTATAAAACAAAGAATGTGCACTATAAATAGAATCGGTAATTTCCCACTAGCTTTATCTCCGATAGAGGCCCCAAGCGGGATAATTTTGATTATAATAAGTGAACTGTTTTCTCGTTCGCTTAAATAAACATCAACAATATGGGCAGTTTTAAAAGAACTGTTTTCATGTGATGATTTGGGTTTTCGGGTAAATTTTATTCTGTTAAATTTAGAGACGATTAAGACATGGATTCACCATCCTGAAAACGGAAGGCTATTTCACTTGAAATGAAATATCAAATAATTTTGCGATGGATGAAGAGAAAAAAGCATAAAAATGACATTGCAAGTGAATTCAGCATTTTACCAAACTCTCTCAGTACAATTCTTAATAATCGTGATGCTATTTTAAAACAGTTTGATTCTTCGTCTCCTTCTACAAAATGGCATCGTTCTGGAGCACATACGCAAGTTGAAGAAGCTTTTTTGAAGTGGTTTCAAGAAAAACATGCTCAAATTGTTCCGTTATCAGGTCCTGTACATGTGTTAATGACAAAGGCAGAAGATTTTGCAAACGACTCGGTGATGTCTCATTCATTCCAAACACAGGCTGGTTGGAAAGGTTTAAAACTCGACATAGCATTGTTTCCCGATTCATCAGTGGAGAATCAGCGGAGGTAAATGCTGATGTGGAAAACAACCGGCTGATGACCAAAATGCTATTTAATGCATGGAAAGCCGTGACAAGTTTGTGTGTCGCACAATGCTTCCAAAAAGCTGGGTTTTGTTATCATTGACGAAGTCTAGATCTATTTAAGATACTGATTTTGACCCAAGGGAAGATCTACCGTTGGTACATGTACATGTACCAACCATTGAGTCTGACAGCGACGACGATGTTCCCTAATCAGATCTCATGAGAGCATGCGAATATAAAATGGGTACGAAAGATTACGTAGACATCGATAAAGAAATTGTTTCCGTCGAAAGTCTGACTGATGATCAAATTATCGATGCAGTTACTAACAACCACGAATCTAGCGACGATGACAGCAAACCAGTTGATATTGAATGACCAGCAGACGTTTCAATATCCACAAAACAAGCGCAAGTCTACATGCAGATGGTGCATGCATGCGTAGAGCGATCCGAGAATGTTCCCGACTATGTGTTTCAAAGCATTCTCTGATATTAATAACCACTTGAAAAAAAACAGCACATTTTATGCTTAAAACAATAAAAAATTAAAGAATTTTGTTCAGAATAAAATCATGCATTGAATATTGAACATTTCCTGTCAATAAAACATGTTAAGCCCTGATTGGTGGACTAGTTTGCTTATATAGTGAATTAGTTGTTGGTTTGAAAATACTTCGTTATAAACAATATAACGAAGTATGTTTATAGCGAAAATTTGCAAGTCCCCAGCGCTTCGTTATAAGCGTGTTTACTGTATTGGGTTCAATGTATTTTGTAGGAGGAAAAAAATTTTTTACTCCCTTATTTACAGTTACTTTTAGAAGGCATTGACAAATTTGGTTTCATAGTGTAACTATTAAGCTAATTAATTTAATGGCGTATATCCCGAAAGATAACTCTTGTAAATTGGAACTTTATCTTTTAAAAGATTTTATGGTTAAGAATATTGTACCTTAATTACCGGTAAGTTTAACAAAATTATCGAATGATTTATACAATGTCACAATGTCACAATGTCACAATGTCATGATTTATACAATGTCATTCTAATAATGTAACTTTTGTATACCATAAATTCCTTCTTTAATGCTAGTACTTAATTTTGCGATTCCCGTTTTGTATCTAAAATCGCATTTAATAAGTGCCAATTTTTAGTTGTAATTTCATTTAGTTCAAAACTGTCTGAAAAATAAAAGCGAGTTAAAAATTAAGTGGATATTTATTACCTGTGTTTAATAAGGAATCTACAGTACTGCATGTAAGTGAGAAATGTGGCTCATTGTAACCTTAAATAGTGCACATCACCTTGGAGTATACAGCTTCAGGTGTTGGGTTAATTATTTGTGCTCTGTTTATTACCAGGGATATGAATCATAACTGGAGTCATCCATTTTCTCTATACATATTTATAAACAAAAATCAAATAGGCAGATAACCGCTGTACGTTTCGCGTTGATCATTGGAGCGAGAGAGGAAATTTTTCGATCAATGGATTGTGTAAAAGTGCTTCTCAGTTTGTCAAAGCTCTTAAACGTAATTTGATGAAAACGTTATGTCATGTCATAAAAGTTTGGTTTGTTACTTGTTTATATCATAAATACAAAATTGAAGTTGCTTTAATGCCCAGATTATATAGCCATAATTCTTGGTGCTTTTCACATATTTGGAGGTAGTAATTTTCATTTGAATACTGTTTCATCAAACAACAAATTCAATCAGTCACTTGTTGGGAATTTTTACCCTGCAGTCTTCCATTTTTGGAAGATTAAGCATCATGAATATATTACCCGAATTTGTGTTCAAAGCAGCTTAGATCACATTTCTTTGAGTCTCCATTAAATCATTTTGCAACAAGCTAACTATTAGACCAATGTTCTGTGACATATATTCCGAAAGGAAAAGGAAGTTTAGATAGGGGAAGTCCGATTTAATGATGCTCAAAGCTAGCTCCTGTAGTCTGCAAGTTGGTAATGTGCATTAACAGGAGATATAGCTAAGAGACACTGAGACTTGGGGTCTTCTTTTCAGCCATTACTGTGAAAGTTATCAAAGACATTTAACCAATGATATAATTATTATGTTTTAAAATATAATACTCTTGAATGTTGTTGACACAACATTCTTATATAGGTATAAGCAGATTAGGAGTTCTGGCATGTAAAAATTAAAACTTCAAATCTTTTTTTATGATATCATGAACCTTTGGCATATATTATACATATATGCTCTTGTAAATAAGTTTTTTCTCTCTTTCACTAACTGATTTGCATGGCTGAGTCTTTCCATGAAGATGACGTGATGACGTGTCTGGTTTTTTGATCCAGGAAGCTTAATTATATTGTATTGATATTTTCACAGAAATACCATAAACAACAATAGGGTAGCCCATGCACCCATATACTTGTAACCTCTGCAGAAGAAGTTGGTATTTTTTGGGCATAATTACAGAATATAAGGAGTAAAATGGCTACACACACCCATAGCTGAAGCTGTGTGGGTTTTCCCCATGAATACCTTGAATAAAGCAGTGATAGGAGAAGCCCACTTAATTTCTATAGTTGTAACCTCTGCAGAAGAAGTTGCTTTTTTCTGGCATAATTACGAAGTATTAAGTGTGTAGTAACAAGGTTACTTAAGAAATAACAGCAAGCGAAAAAGTTCACTGGGATATGAACTTAATTGGTCACATGATCAAATCCTGTGAAGCCCGAAGGGCTTTTTAGAAGATTTGATCACATACCAACCATGTTCATATCCTGGTGAACTTTTTAACATTGATCAGTTTATTACTTATATTTAAGTTTGAAAAAGGCAAATCATTCAGAATTATTATCATAACCGTGATTTATGTGTACAATAAGCCAACCGTCAAATGATAATCGTGTGCCTACCGCATTGTGACGTCATTAAAAAGTTCACACAGAATTGAACGTTTTTGGTATTCTGTAGGTTCATATTTAAGAAAGCGTATTTGCAAATGTAAATATACACACATAAATGTAGGTTATTACCAGATATACTTGAAGTAAGCAATAACAGGTGCACCCTACCTAATCCCTAGGGGCCTCAACACACTGTTAATCTTTCAAAAATGTTGACTTTCATATTATATCATATGATTTGCATATTTACTGTATTAGTTAACAGTAAGTCAACTTGCATATCCTTAAAAAATATAAACCAAAGGACAAATTATGTAATTTTCAGAACTGTATGTTGGCACAATGTTATTATTTAAAAAAAAGAATGAAAGTCTAGTTAAATTTTTTTTAATATTGTATGTGGTGCATGATAAATTCAAAAATGTGATACAACATTTGTAAACTTCTTTTTTTGTCAAAAATGTTCACATTATAGTATTGCTGCAGTCTGAAGATTTTGGTTATATAATGTAAACAAAATAATGGAAGAGGGGTAACAAGGACAGTTATGTACAATTGTTGATGCCAAGCATCATGGGGGTTGAAAGAATTGCTAGGTAAATTTTTACGTAAAACTCGCCCAGTGTACATCCTCCTAGGTGTTGACACGTACTGGTCAAATTTCATTTAGATGACATCTATCCTCAATATATAGCCCCATTGGCCTGTTAGGTTTAGACAATTCTCACATTCTGGCCCCCAGATGAAGAAAAGTGCATGATATTGCAAAGGTACTAAAATATTTTAATTTTTGTGTCTGACATTCAAGCTTTGAAATCAAAAATACTAGAATTTGTGGAGGAGGGGGTTCGATCACTGTACATCTGATGAGAGGTGAGAAATGAACCGCTAGAACTGATTGAAGGAGGTGTCCAGGAGATAGTGAGGCCTGTTGTAGAGTCACCATAGAGTCACCAAGTGTACAGCTATCTCCCATGTACATTCCCACACATGTAAACCTTTGATAAGTCAACTGTTTGTTTAGATTAATGGCCGAACCCCCTGTGGTAGCATCTGGTGCAGTAGTTGTTTATCTTTCAGAGTTGTTTATCTTCAAGGTTACATGTTCTCTTGTTGAATCACAGTTGACACTTAACTAAGTTCGAATAATAGAGAACTTAAAACTTTGAAATATATTATTTTAATGGGTTGAAAATGTGATGCAGTGGTGATAAAACATGCATGAATGCATAGATAGATACTGCTCCCAGACATCTGATTGTGCGATATGTTACTGTGCTCCCGTCAGGTGATAGTCTGGCCGATTAGATGTTGGATATTTGTTGTCTCGGGTTAGAAAGATGTATTGGGCATTAAGAAAATGTGGATAAACCTTGCAAATTTGAATAAAGAAAATGAAATCCAAAAAATATCGCTGTTGAGTTCAGCACAAGTTTGATAATTATAAGAAAATGTTAATCCCTTGAAAACATTTTTAGATTAATTAACCCAAGGAAAGCATCTTGGTTGTCATTTCCTTCTTTTTTCATGTTCATGTCTTTACTGTGGAAAAGGGGGTGGGGGGTAATTGATCAAATTACATGTCATATTAAACAAAAGCATGCATGTACTTCATCGTGTTGCATAACTTTGCAAGGCTGTGCTGAAATGAGCAGGGCATGATTAATTTGAATTGGTGAGACATTTTGACTAGTGAAAATATTTTATAGAAAGTGAAATTATGTGTGGAATGACATCCCACAGTGTAGGTAGATCAAGGCCATGCAGGGGGATATATTATGAATTCTTGAGAGATTAACCTGTTAATTAGTGAATAGTTTTAAAAAGTATTGTTCCCCTGTCATCTTGAGTATCTCTCCTCATTTCAGAAGTATTATTTATGTTGCTTAGAGGAAACAATGCTTTCTTCTTTGTCAAGAGTGACCGATTTTCCTAGTTTGCACAGAAAGATAAATCATTAAGTCTGGCATTTGTCAGTGTCAGTCAGAGGCTTGAAATGTGCTGTCTATAAGTTGCAGAAGCGCTAGCACCTGTGTATCGCAGGATAGAGAAAATACAAAAAGAGACCTGTGGTATAATATTAGACGAGGCTGTTCACTTTGATGATAGGCAGTGAGGTTTTATAAAAATCACTAAATATAAGAGGGACCCAGATGTTTGGGGATAGAAAAAAAAGAACATGTCTGGAGCTGTATTGATCTAAAGGTATACATGTATGGACTATATAGTTGTACCAACATACCAAAAAAACCCACCATAAACCAGGAAAACTTATATTTTCCTTCTTTGAAATAAAGATTTTCATACAAAATTTTTTTTTATCATAGAACAAGAAGCATGCTCCTTTTGTTTTGTCTGTCATTATGTTTGATTGTGGATTCAGGCTGGAGAAACTCAGAAATAATGACATAATTATGAAATGTTGACAATTTCCAGTTGTGACTTCAGGGTTTTCTATTTGCAGTAGATTATGATATGTTGTACTGAATGATAAATGTGATTAGATTTGATACATTTTTATTTGGACTACATATTTTTAAGGTAATGTTTTGTTTGTGTGTCATCCAGAGAAGGGACAAACTACTTGGTCTATCTCCATGTCTTTAATCTTAAACAATTAGTAATAAATAGATCTAAATGTAGCATCATACATGATAGAGGCTTCAGATAGATTTGATGGAGTGAAATGTCAGCAAGGGTGAGAAGTGGTGACTAAAGGTCAAGAGTCAAATCATTTGAAGAGGTCAAAGGTCAAATACGTTTGCATTCAAATGATTGACACAGAGTTTGATTTTTATTTGTATTTTTTTTTTTTAGAAATACAGTGTGTTTGTATTCCAGTCAAATAAAAAGTTATCCAAAATGTTAACAGTGCAGACATTTTCTGTGTTGAAGTCATGCAGTCAAATGAAAAGTTTTCCAGAATGTTAACCCTTAACAGTGCAGACATTTTCTGTCTTGAAGTTGTAGGGCTGCAACATTGACGTACAGTATTGTTCTTTCCTGATTTAACTTATTTGCCATAAAATGCAACTATGTAAAATAATGAAGGTACGTGCAGTTTTCAAGATATTGCAGTTTTTAATTTTAATTTTTTGGGGGGTGGGTGGGAGGGGAATTTTCACTATCGAAAAGTGGATAGGCAAAATCTTCATCTACTGAAGGGTGTATATGTAAGGAATTCCTACAGTGGGACATGTTGAAGCATTGAACTAGCCTTGCTTGCTTTAACTTAATTTGCTTAAACTTTGATTCCAAGTCATATATATGGCAAGAAAATACACTCCTCTTCTACATTTGTACACAGTACTTGTTTGGTAGACCTTGACTCTTGGAGAAAAACAAAACAAAAAATTGAATAGGGCATTTAGTATAAATGTTAATTCTAAAAAGTCATGAATGTAATAATAAGCTTAAAACTTGTTACTAGAACAAAAATCAGCTGACAAGGTAGACAGCTTTAAGAAAAACAAGTTTATTTTTACTTTTCATGACATAGCTCTATTGTGAACCTTGTGTTTTTATTAGCTCACCTGAGCTGAAAGCTCAAGTGAGCTTTTCTGATCACTTTTTGTCCGGCGTCCGTCTGTCTGTCCGTCCGTCTGTCCATCCGTCTGTCTGTCCGTCCGTCCGTCTGTCTGTCTGTCCGTCCGTAAACTTTTTACATTTTCGACTTCTTCTCCAGAACCACTGGGACGATTTCAACCAAACTTGGCACAAAGCATCCTTAGGTATAGGGGATTTAAGTTTGTTAAAATGAAGGGCCATGCCCTCTTTGAAGGGGAGATAATAAAAAATCATTGAAAATTTGTTGGTATTTTTTAAAAACCATTTGACCAGAAAAGCTGAAACTTGTGTGGAAGCATCCTCAGGTAGTGTATATTCAAGTTTGTTCAAATCATGATCCCGGGGGGTAGGATGGGGCAACAATGGGGGGTCGATTTTTACAAAGGAAGTTATAGAGTAAATCTTTATAAAAATCTTCTTCTCTGAAACTGATCAGCCAGGAAAGCTGAAACTTGTGTGGAAGCATCCAGAGGTAGTGTAGATTCAAGTTTGTTCAAATCATGATCCCCAGGGGTAGGGTGGGGGCACAATGGAGGGTTGAATTTTACATAGGAAAATATAGAGTAAATCTTTAAAAATCTTCTTCTCTGAAACTGATCAGACAGGAAAGCTGTAACTTGGTGAAAGCATCCTCAGGTAGTGTAGATTTAAGTTTGTTCAAATCATGATCCCTGGGGGTAGGGTGGGGCCACAATGGGGGGGGTCAAGTTTTTTATATAGGAATATATAAGGAAAAATCTTTAAAACTGTTCCTCTCAGAAACTGATTGGCCAGAAAAGTTATTACTTGTGTGGAAGCATCCTGAGGTAGTGTAGATTCAAGTTTGTTCAAATCATGATCCCCAGGGGTAGGATGGGGCCACAATGGGGGGGTCGAATTTTTACATAGGAATATATAGAGAAAAATCTTTAAAAATCTTCTCCTCAGAAACCGATCGGCCAGAAAAGTTGTAACTTGTGTGAAAGCATCCTCAGTTAGGGTAGATTCAAGTTTGATAAAATTATGATCCTTATGGGTAGGGTGGGGCTTCAGTGAGAGGGGGGTTGAATTTATACATTTGAATATATAGAGAAAAATCTTTCAAAATCTTCTTCTCAGAAACCGATCATGCAGAAAAGCTGCAACTTGTGTTGAAGTATCCTGAGGTAGGGAAGATTAAAGTTTGTTCAAATCATGATCCCCGGGGGTAGGGTGGGGCCACAATTTTTGGGGGGGGGGGGTGTCAAATTTTTACATAGGAATATTTAGGGAAAAATCTTTAAAAATCATCTTCTAAAACACAAATTGTCTAGAAAAGCTCCAACTTTAGTCAATTCAGATAGTGTAGATTAAAATTTGTCAAAATCATATTCTTCAGGAGTAGGGTTGGGCCACATTGGGGGGGGGGATTCCAATTTTACAAAGGAAAACATTTAAATTATTCACAAAAACTCAAATGTAATTATATATGGTTTTACTTATATGCAAACATTTTGACATATTGTTTAGACTCTTGCCTCTGGACAAATCTACGACCTCACAAGGGGTTCAAAATTTGATGTAGGTTTATAATCCATATATATAAATAGTTGTTAAAGTCTGATCATCTTCTTGAGAACTGCAATGCTCAATATGTGATATGACTGTAAAACCATCCTGTTACAAAGGGGCTCAATGATAAACATAAGAATATGCAGGGGATTTTTTTTTTATACAGGATCTATTATACGACATTGTTCAGATATTTTGTATATGACTCCATAAAGCTGATTTTATTATGTCTATTGTTGCTCAGGTGAGCGATGTGGCCCATGGGCCTCTTGTATTATTCATTATGACATACCATATAGCCTTAAAAAAAATCCTGATTTGCATTTTTAAGACGTAACAGTGCGTCAATGTATTCTTAAAGAATTGAAGAAGAAGAATTTAACGAGACATTGACAGATGATATAACTTTTCTTATCACCTCAGTGTTTGTTTTCGGTTTTTTAAGTAAAAACTGTGCCTTGCAGGGAAAAATTAGCAGATTATAACAGTCCAATAATAATGATTCTGTAGTGCTTGATCTCTCTTTATTTAAATCAAATGCTTAAGATGTAAATGAGGTCCCTAGTGATCTGCTATATTCCCTGAGCTACCGCACGAAGACACCCCACCCCCATTCATAAGACATTCAGAAATTCAGACACCCTTGCTAGACTTTCATGCAACCTCTCAAAAAATTCAGACACCCATAATAGACATTCAGGTACTCGGGATTTCCATTACACATTATCGATAAAAAACCATAGTAGATAATAGACACCCACTGCATTAATCTACAGACACTGTTTGAAATCAAGATGCCCTAAGACACCCACAAATTTACATCCCTAACAAATTATCAAAAGCAAATTTTGTTCATTGTTCAAACCTATGAAAACTGGCATTCAGGAAGAACTGTTCCCATTGAAATGATTCCTATCTAGTAGTATTAAAGACAAATGGTCAATTTATAGACATTAATAATTCAGACACCCACACATCTTGACATCACCACAAAACAATTAAATCAGACACCCACATTGACATTTGGACACCCACATTTGACATTTTGACACCCAAATTAGACATTTGGACAAACACATTAAGACATACAGACATTATATTAAACTTTCCAGGCAGAGTGTTTAAGGGTCAGGGTTAGCTGGTTAAGTGATGTGACTATAAGGACCTCTTGTGTTTTTGTAACTGAAAATGTTAGAAACCCTCACCAAGAAACTCTGAAATCTGTATGCAGGGGAAGTCTTGTGGCCTTCATGGATAAGTCTTGCAAAGCAGAAGTTAAATATAGGTAGATGTAATATCTGGTTGGAACATCTGTAAGAATAAGAAAATCAAGCTTTTCATATAGTACTACCCAGTAATTGTGAGATGAAGTAATATGCTTGTTAATTTATTGTTTGTACAAATGCCAGATGGTGATTTCTTAGGATTGGCTGTCATGAATTAAGAAACAACAGACTAATGAAATAAGACAAGTGTTTGTATTTCACAATATATAGATAGCAGGTGTAAATCAAAATAACAGACACCTTCCCATATATCCACAGTATATGATTGAATCCCAGCCATCTTAAAAAACAATAGGCGACATAGGCAGAAATATGTATACAGGTATGAAAACACACAGAGCAATCAAACCTTCCAACCATCCATCCATCCATCCTCTCTCTCTCTTTCTCTCTCTCTCTCTCTCTCTCTGGTGTAATTGGCAAATCTCCCTCAGGTCTGGTTACTCCCTGGTCAGAGAGTCCTTTGACCTTTGACCTCACCCCATTGACATCAACCTGTAGCCATTCATTAACTGGCACAGATCAGACACTGTTCATGCCTGTCAATCCCAGCAGCCTGTGTGCATGCAGGCATCCAGTGCAGGGATCAGTATTGTTCCAGAGAAAGGGTGTTCTATTGTTAGTATTGATATGAGGAAGTTTTCATGGAATCAATTTCTTTGAAAACTTAAGGATGTTATTAATTTGGCATGTATGAGGAATCATCGATGCATGTAATTTTGCAATGTTAAAAGCAGTATTTCAGCAGATAGCGAAAATGCTGAAAAAAGCTACGAACAGTGAATGAAATTTGAGACAAGATTTATTTTTTATTTTTAGATGCTGACCTTGAAGCTGCCGCCCTTGACCTTGATGGAGTTGTGAGTATTTTTTCTTTTATGTTGAAAATTTATTGTGGTTTACAGGACATAACTTAATTATTGAAATGAAAATAGTTCAATGAAAATGGGTTAAATCATCAATTTGTTTTTGTAATGATTGATTTATGCCCATATTGAATATAATTTCAATAACAGATGATTTCCCTATATAATATGAATATGAACTATTTCAAGAAAAGAAATAGAGATTAAAAAGCATTTTCATTTACTATGTGTTTTACATATGTACCACTATAAACTAAATTGTACAAAAAGATTTGTTAGCTCTGTACATTGCAAACTTAATTAACTCTTTTGATTTGGTATTTATTTGCCTATCCAAATTATATTGTGTAAATTCTAACACAAATTAAGAAATCCATCCCAAATAACATGTTTTACCCAGAATCAAATTAAACTGTTGATAATGCTTTGATTATTTCAAGTGTTCTTTAATGCGGAAATGAACTTGTACATGTATTGAAATTTAAACCAGGAAAACAATTTTGCCCTAGATATTTTGAAATGTTTTTTTTTTCATTCTGAAGGTAAAAGTATATAGTACTGTTTCATTTTCCACTTTCATTTTAAGGCTTTATGCTTGTTCATTATTTTGCCACTGTGATTTGAGTAGATTTTAAGAGTTATGCATGACAGTTTAAGAATAGTAGTGCAGAATCTGTAAAATACAAAAAAAGAGAGAAAGGTGAACTTGTAATTATAGTCTAAGAAAAGGCATAGCAAGCCTCTGGCTCATAGTGTGATAGCTAGGTCTGTTGGGGCCGGCCAAGTAACCTTATCCCAATGTGGAGTGAGAATTGTGAATGTTTTCTACAGGTTTTAGTCGTCTATTTTGCCTCGTTACATGTGTACAAACAATTTCACCTGTCAGGTGAGACGGTGAAAAGATACCAGGGTTCTGATAGAAACTTACCCCCAAGAACAAAGAGGTTTTTCCGCATCGGAAGGTTGCCTAGCACAAGCCTCAAGATAATCAGTGTCTTTATTTCTTTTTTTCTTCAATTTTCAATTTTCCTTTAGCTGAAAGTTCACTTTATTGCTATTGTGGTTTAACAATTATTTCTGATTTAAACTAATGTATTAAAAAAAATCCATTAAGACCTAGAATTTGATAAAAATATTTGTTTATTTTTTGGTAATAATTATGCAACATTTTCTTGCATTCCAAATAAAAAAATAACCAAAAAATCTTTCATCCTAATTAACAATATATGAATAATTTTTTTTATTTTAAATTATTTAAATTTTTAAATGATTCGGCTCCTTTATCACAAACTTTTCTCATTTTAATATGACATCTGGGGATTTACCTCAAATTTATGCTTTTTTCAAAAAATTTTTTTTCGACGTATTAGTAGTTTATAAATATTGGTTGTGGTGTAGCCAGACACTATACTACCTCTAAAATGTTCATTTATTTAAATATTTTAAATGATGATATATTGAGTGTTACAAAGGAAATGCAGCTTTCATTTCTATTTTTCATACTGTAAAAATGTAAAAATGGGATTACCAGTTGCATTTCTTGCTAGAATTTTAGTTATTAGTGCAAAATTTAAATTTGCTTTCTTTCCTTTCTCAGAAAAAAACTCTTCAGATTAGCAGGATACAGACAATTTATTTTTTGAAAAATTGTTCGAAGAGATTTAATTGGTTTAAATTGGGTAGATTTTTCTGGGAGACAGATATCAATTCAAGGGAAACAACTTCTGTAATATGTGATGGTTTGATTCTAACTGCATGTATATATTCATTTGATGTTAATTCATACCTGATTTGAACACAAGACTACAAATTTAGTTGTGCTTCGAATCCAGTACTCATTGGTCATAAAAATTGTTAAAATAAACAGAAAGAAGATCACGTTTTATATGCGAGAAGTCAATCTTATAGTTACAGTGGTTTTTGGGAGAGGTTTTACATAGACTTTGCCTGTTACCTAATCCATTTGATTGTTTAAATTAAATTATAGTTACACTGGTCAGTGACTTTTTAGGCTATTAATTTGTTCCACTCAGAAAGTTACATATATTTACTCTTGTTGTGGTGGACCTATTGAATGACAAATTTACAGTAGCTGTAAAGAGAACCCCTCATAAATCATATACATGTACCAGTCAATACATGTTATAAATATGATTGTAACTTGGTGTCTATAGATAGCACAGATTTATATCATTATATGAACCCGAGCTTTAATGCATTACGAAACTTATGGATTTCGATCATTACTTAAAAACTGTATTTGAGGATGTCCCATTTATATCTCACTCTCTCCTATATTCTAATTAAGTTATGTCTGCAATTAAGTGTGATATAATAAATAAAAAACAACAGTTTTGCATGTATCTTTAGAAATAACATGATGTAATTAAAGGTTTTTTTGTTCAGAAAAAAATCCATTTATATCTCACAAGTAATTTATCTTTTATTTCTCCATAGGCAATTGTTATATATTAAGAATGAAAACAGAAAAGAAAAGAAAATCAAGTATAAAACACACAAATTCACGTGGAATGAAAATGAAGCTCCCATTGACCTAGATACAGGGGTGAAAGTTCATGGCACACGATCTGTTCCATTTCCTCTTTCTGTTTACATGTGTATTTGCTAGACAATATGGTGTGTGTATGAAGCGCTTTGTGGACTAGTAGTTCCCTGTTAGTGAGAAATTCACGCCTGCAGGTAGGTTTCCTGTGATACAGATCTGTGAATTATAACTCACCCATTTAACCAGCTTTTCTTATTCAGTGATTTGCATGTGGTGATTGATGGGATTTTATAGGGAGTGTGGTACAGTATATATCCATACATACTACTACTAAGAATACATCAATGATTTCTCATACATACTAGAAAAGGGGGAAAACCTTATTGTTTAGCAGACAGTAGGCAAAGCTGTCATATACAGAAGTGTCGAATTGAAATGGAGATTACATGATTTAATTATTATTCATGCACAATTGACTATTTTTTTTAATTAGAGGTTTGTGAATGAAAATAAAGGTCTATCGGTTCATTTATTACATTTTTGTATCCTTCTGATTTATGAAGTATTTTTATGTAAGAAAGTTTTTATGAGGAAAGACTAAAAAGATGTACGCTACAGATAGGTTTAGAATCTAAATTTAGAACAAGACATACACTGTAATGAGTTTTTTTTATTTTATAATTTCATGCGGTGTCTGGACGTTTTGTTGTTGAATCAATTAAATTTATTACATAAATTAAATCTTCATTGCTCTGACAAGAAATCTGTTTCCTGATAAATTGACAGATTTCGATGTTCGATCACTGTTTCTCCTCCTTCATTGACGCAAGTGTGGATTTTGCATCCTTAAGATGTAGATCAGGAATTTTGTTTTTTTAAAATTAATGCGGATCACTGGTGTCATTGTTAATTTCGTCACTTTTGTGTTACTGGTTGACCTGCTGCAAGTTGTTTGGTCAATTCAAAGAGTTTTCTATCCAAACCCTAAAAACAAGACTGGCTAAAGAAATAAGACTGATAAAAATAGTTTAATGTTGCCATATGATCCATACAGATCTGCATAAGAAGCACTTATCAGGAATCATCTATGCAAAGCAGAAATCCGATGGGGATGAAGAATTAATTTATGCAAATTATGATAATTGGTGTACATGGAATGTCAAGAATGAGTTATTTTTTCCAGATTCTTTCATGACCTTGTGTGACCTTTTTCTGATGTCATAGATTTAAGCCAATGAGATTATGGGGTGCCAGTGATTTAGCTGGGTATGATCCATATGCGAATCAATGTGGTTTGGGTCTAATGTAACCTTGGTTGATATATGATGTAAACTGAGTTAATAGTATAGACACACTAACAGATTACAATCTCTCTGGATCCTTAAATGGACCCACATCAAGTTTCAGCCCTTGACATTCTGTGCAAAATTTCTAACTTGGCATATACACCAAGGTAAAAATTGTGTGCAGATTTTTTGGCTCCAGTTCTTTTTGAAGGTTTAAATAATAGCAAAAAAAAAAAAAAAGAAAGAAAAAAGAAAAGAAAGAAAAAATGTACTGTTGGTCAATCTAGGAAGGGTCTAGCTTCAGATTTTCTGAGAGTCTGATAAGAATAATATTGCTCATCTATTAGTTGTTAGTTATGTGTATTTAAGCTAACTTTGTTTTAAGTTGTATCCCAATGAAGAGATTTTTTTTATAATGATTTGAGACTTAGCACAGATGGCAGCTTATTTGTGTTTTTTCTTCTTGCATCACCAATTTTAAGAAGTGCTAAATGAATATGTTTGTTCTATTTTGAGTTGACAATGTATGTGGGTGGTGGAATCTAATGGTATAGACCATGTTGAACAATATACGAATCTCAAAGAGACATTTTCACGATTATAGAAACAGGATGCAATATTTGTATCAGATGGATGTATAATACTGATGCTGTAATCAGCTTGGGAATGGTCCACAATAAAACAGTTTACTCTCCATATCTGTCCAAATTAATATAGATTTTTTGGTCATGGCTCAACATAATTTCAATGAAAAATCTCTATTGTAGGTCATGTTGCCTAAAGGCAAGTTTGGATGGAGTTGAAGTCTTATCAATTTTGCAAATATGTGTACTCTGACAATGTAGAATTCTAAGGGGTGGGCTGTTTAAAAGATACAGATATCAAATAAATGATTTTTTTTAGTTTATTTACTCCCACTTTGTTTGCCAGTATTCTTTAATTAAAAGTGGCATACTTTTTTGGAAATTGTAAAATAGTGCTGACTCTTAGTTGCTAGTCTTCATTTGCATAAAATTTGGATAGGAATAAGAGTACATGTACAATATGCTTCTCATTTCGAGAAAATGAGTGTAAAAAATGCCAAATGCATTTATCTGGACAAGTATTTATACCCTGATTAGAATGATTGATATAGCTTGGTGCTATTAATATACCATCAGAAGTTGATTTGTACATTTTATTGGTGTTTTACTCATATTTGGACAAGTGTGGTTAAGATGTAATTAATTAAGGTAGAGTTAAAATCTGCACTGGACTGCAGCCATTGAAATGTATATAATGTTTAGATAATGGAACTATACCTCATTGTAGAGAAAACTTATTTAGGTAAGAATTAAAGAATGAATTGTGAAAATGCATGATTAAAATAATCTGAAAAAAAAACTCTCTTAAAAAGTGAGCCAAGAAACATGAAAATATATCACAACAAATTAGTTCTAGACTGAGTTGAAAGCTAAATTCATAATCAGATTCCATGCTATATTTCATCAAAACTGCCAAAAACCCCAATTGCCCAGAATTCAGAAGGTTGTCTGTACTTTGTGTGAGAAATAAGGTTTGTTTAATTTAACCAATGTCTTGTTTTTCTAATTTGTTGTTTTATGTGGTGAGGGCCAGAAAACTCTGTCCATTGGTTATCATTAATTTATATGGCTTTTAATTAATATGTTTTATATGACAAGAAAATCGGCTCTCTGTACAAAGAGAGTCATGATACTAATGCATGTAGTGGAAATTTATAAAGGATCATTTCCCAATTATATTTCAAGGATATGGCAGAAATTTTCAGAATAAACTTTGAACACGTACATTTAATGTCCTCATGTTCAACACATTTAACAAAGTCTTTTTCTACCAGATTTCTTTGCTTTATATCTGCTATCATCAAGAAATCTTCAGAGAAGTTCTTCAGGTTCAATTATGTTTGCACATTATTATCATTAACACTATTGTATGTTATAATAATCATCAAATCATCCAAATCTTGTAATATAAGAAGCTTAATTTTTGTTAAATCTACTTAAAGGTCATATTTTAGAATTTTTTTAGGTCATACAGCAATTAGAGACCATGCAGTGAGATAAAAAATATTAATGCAATTTTTAAAGTCTTTTATTATCGGAATTTATTCCTATATACAAAGAAGCCAAGATACCAGCTTTGAATTGGATTGCGTTAACTGTTTATGCCTGTGTGTCTGTCTGACTAAAAAAACCTAAAAAGATTGTTATCTCAAAAATGGGTCCCCCTTCTCCTTTGAACACACCATTACATATTTGTCACTGCGAAAAAGTGTCTTGGCAAGGTCTATTGTTTGAAAAGTACAAGACAGCACGAATGACAACAGACCACTGGAGTTGAATGACTGTTGAATCTGTTTGTCTTGGGCTGTTTCAGGTTTAAAGATACTTGACAAGGTGATTTCATAAGGCCGATCTTTTTGCACTATAGCCAAGCGAAACTTGAGTGTGACAAGAATGAGCAAACTTTTTTCTTGGTAGTAGTGGGAAATTCTTTTTTTTTTTTGGAAGACCATGAAGTTCATATAGAAATAAAGCTTTGTTAGATAGGGTTACTATATGAGAGAGAGAAAGAAGAAAATAAATGTGGTTCTCATTATTTAAAAAACTGCAGATAAAGATATTCAGTGTTTTTATACCTATAGGAATTCTGGACCTGAGGGCAAAACAAACATGCTTGCTGCAACTTGATGCTATATGTATTGAAGCAGCAGAGGAACAGGATTTTATTTTTTAAAAATAAGATTGAACATTAGAATTTTAAATTTCAGTTTTTAAGAGGCTTTATGGACTATGCTTCTTCCTGCAATGAGGTAAGATTCTTCGATCAAGGATATGAAGTGGGAAAAGGTTTTACAATGGTCATACACATGCATGCTATCATCCACTTCTGTATTGAACTCCCCCCTCTGCTCTCCCTCACCCGCCCCCAGCATTTTTTCTCCTTGGCCTTTTGGTGAAGAGTTGAATTGGTGGTGGTTTTTGTTCTCTTTGGTTGATTTATTTGAAAAGTCTGCAGGGATTTTGTGTAAAGAATTGATAGAACATGCAAGTTTTTGATAGAAGAGATCTTGGATATCTAAGAACTGCTGTAGAGGATAGGCAAAAGACAGAATGAATCTCTAGAATTTCCCTGGTGTCACATGATTGGGTCTTGACAATCAAACTGTCAAATGTCTAATCAGGAATCCACAAATGGTACTTCCTGACTCCAATCGACAGACCGTCGCTTATTTAAGGAATACCAGGATGTAATCGCTGATCGAAGGTTGGGAGTGCATCCTGAGATATGTTATGAGAGAATTTAAGAGGGAAAAAATTGATCAGTGTATGGTAATTCAGATGGTTAAAAATGTTAAATGGAACGTGTTAAGTTATATTGGTGGAATTAATTATGCTTTTGAACTTTGAAATAAATTACAAACCTTTGACCAGGAAATTACATCTTTAAATTTAGTCATTCATATTAAATGATGTACTTTTTTATCTGACTGACTTTCCATTGATGACAATTGAAATGAAAAGAAAATTGAATCATGAAGGATTTACAAATGGCAAATCAACATGTGTTTATATAGGAGAAATAGGGGCTTGAAAATTTTTTATTATTTTTTTCGGGTGGTGCGCCAATATTGCTGTATTAGGACATATGAACCATAATACATTGAAGTAAGAGTTGAATGAAATTAATCTAAGAGTTGAATGAAATTAATCTTCAAGTCATACCATTCAATGGTCAACGTTTCTTGTGGTGTTATTTATAATAAATACGATCTACCGTGATAATAAATAAATAGCTGTGAAAAAGTTAATCATTCATTAATTGCAAAATATAAAGTGTTTGCAAATAAAAAGCATGTTTTGAGAGAGAGAGAGATCTAGAGAGAGAGAGAGAGAGAGAGAGAGAGAGAGAGGAGAGAGAGCAGTTGCTGAAACTGAGAAAATCTCCTATTTTACATGAGTTTCATTTGGAATCATTGAATGTCTTCATTGATACTTTTTATAGATATAAAATTATTGTCAGTTATAGACATTTTACTACTGGTATTGTGTATTGCAAAGATATTGATATCTTGTATGTGTTACAATTTCTGCACTTCATATGGGTTGAGGATCACTTCTAACCAGATTAATTTTTAAATGTGCATTATAAATTTCCCCTATTTCTCTTAAAAATGCCTGAATTGTTTGCTTAATATGATATATAGGTTGTTTGCTATTGAAACTTTAAGATATTCTGAGCTGACATATGACGAATTGGCTTCCATAAATCTCATGTTTATTAATTAGTTAAATGTGTGGGGTTATTGTGTTTCTTTTTCTTTTGACTTTAAATGAACCACCTAGAGTAGGAAAATTCATGATTTTAAACAATGAACTTTGGTGAACATGTGTACTTTGCACCATTCATGTACAATTTAAAAAAATTAAATTCCTTGTGAAAAGAGCCCCTAATAATACATGTATATGGCCATATGCTAAGTAGATGTTTTGGTTTTATTTAATTCCATGATTACACTTAAATAATAGTGTCTGTAGATCGCTTCTAATTTGTATACGACAGCTCCATCATAATGTTTCTTATTATGTATGGTTCAATGATGTTTTAAAAGTCTTTGTGCAGTTTATTAAACATGTACCAGCTCTTTAAAACAAAAAGTTATGCTGTTATTTGTTGTTGATTTTAAATATGTCATCAGACAGTACCCGCAACGTTATTTTTTACAATCCTATCCTATCGTATCGTGTATCAATCCTATCATATTGTGTATACTGTTCTATCGTGAGTTAATGCTATCGTATCGTGCGTGTATACTGTTCTATCGTGCGTTAATCCTATCCTATCGTGCATTAATCCTATCAGGTTTGTCGTTCGATTTTAACAGTTTTTCCGTTTATCCTATCGTGTTAATCGTTTCGTGCCTTTCCAAAAGCAAGTAAATTTATTTCAAATTTGCAAGTCTGAACGCACTGTATAAGAAAATTTATCAAACAAGAATTGTAAAATCCAATCAAGCATTCTATCATGATACTAATCTCTTAATTTTTTAGATCAAATTTAACCAATATTACATATAAATCATATCTGTAAGAATTGGAAATAAAAAAAATAATGTAAACTATCGAAGTTCTGAAGAACAAGGTAACATATTTAACTGTATATTGAATATATTAAATGGTACGCGAAGTGTATACATGTGTAAACATTAAAACTTTGATGCAATATAATACGTTTTTAATGCATCATACTTTACAGAAACAAAAGTATTTATGATATAATTTATATTTAATTAAAACCAGAGTTGTATTTTAATTGAACCCATAATTTTCTGTGTGATATATGATTATGGGCTGAAATGTTCTCGACAATCGGCTAGGGTGTATGGTAATGAAAACAATGTTAAATCGTACACGGAATGTATATCTGCGTAAATATTTATTTGACTTGTATGTTATATAATTCGTTTTTAATGCATCATTTTCTTATACAGAAAGAAATGTATTTATGATAGATTTTATATTTACTTTAAACAAGAGTTGGATTTTTATAATTGAACCCGCTATACTGTATACTGTTCAATCGTGCGTTAATCCTATCCTATCGTGCGTGAATCCAATCCTATCGTTTATCTTGTAAAAAAAATAACGTTGCGGGTACTGTATGTGCAGGCTATTTTGAGGACTAATATTATGGTTTTCCTGACTGTCTACAGAAATATGTTGGGTTGTTAAAATCCATAGAAGGAGAGAAGCCGAAACCAGCTCTATTTACTTTACCAACCCAACACATTTTCATATTTTAAGAGGGTTTACATAGGCTTTTGCCTGTTACCCAATCCATTTGAATTCTCAATAAAATATGTTTAACTTATAAATTATATTTTCACATTTGGATTGACAGCTAAGAGAGCCTTAAACAAAAGAGAGATAATACCAATGATCGGCGCAGAACTTTTGATCAGCCACTGAAAAAATGGGTTATGTTTTAAGTAAGTTAGGTCATATTAAGTAAAATTTATGCGATTAAAGGACATATCGCATGTTTCTAAAGTATGGGACATTTTACATTTTTTGCCTTCCTTGTGTATATATTAATTACTTCTAACAGTTTGTTAGCTATATAAAAGCGGTAATTAGCCATAATATCAATTTAAATCATAGCCCCGATCGTATAAAAACTCGTTAATTAGATAGCGGGTCACGTGGTACGGTGACGTCACATGCGACCTTCCTCGAACAGCTGATTGTAAACAAATTGTAGGATTAGCATTATCTTCTTTAAATCTGAGACATTTTTTCACCTTGTACGATGGGTTTTTTTCATGTTGACTAAAATAAAAGAATCTTATTATTCAGTCATACATGTTTGAGCCACCAGTACGGGTAAAAAACGATGTTATAGTCGAAGAAGTAACGATGAACTCGGCAAGAACTATCAAATTGATCGACGTGTAAACATGGTAAACACAACTTATTAAGGAATTTAGCTAAAAAATCGATTACAGGTGTTTATTTTATCAAAATCTACAATAATTTTGTTTTTGGGCGTTCTTAACGACTCGGAATGTTCATTGTTGTAAATCTGTGGTGCACAAGAACCGGAAGTTTAATTGTTTCTTCGGCCGTAACTGGTCATAACTTTCTAAGGTTCTTTACTTCATATTACACTGTATATATAAATACGTATATACAGCAGGAAAAAACGCTTTCCTTAATTGTTTTTTTCTGTAAGATCCCATCTCCGTTTTTTATCTATTTACGTAAAAATGTACATCAACAAACGTTGTCTATTTCTCGCGTAAACATTCAATATCAACTGTTTCAACTCCTTGACTTCTCCCACAAGAAATAAAACTCACAGAAATCTCACATACCGTACTTATAATTTCTGCAGAGGTGAGATATAATAAAGTAATCATTTATACAAAACGTACGCATACATGTATGTATAGTTTAACAATATCAATAAGAAAACAGCTAATGGAGTGAGCCGTTATCCAAAATGGCATCCTCTCTTGTTATTTTCCCCCGATGAACTTGCGTTTTGTACACAAGCCCCTGTTCATAAATTTCTATTTTTCTCTTTGAAAAATAAATACAATTTGTTTACGAAAACAATATCACAAAAATATACAATATAATTAGTAATATATTTATTAAATCTTTATTTATAAATCCTCTCGTCGACAGATAGGCCCTGTTTGGTTCAAGATTTCTGCTTACTTTCGTAAGGGAAACTAAAAAATAACAGTTCAAATCCCCATTTTGGACGGCTAGAACACCCGCAGGAGACGCAAAACACCATCATGTCCCGTTATCGGCAATTTCATAGGTGACAATTAGTTTAATTGTCGTTTAAATCTAATCCAATTACATAGATGGCTAACAGCACCTTCTCGCTCGAGGTCGCATGTGACGTCACACGTAATGGCGGGTAGATCGCGAGAGAAAATATGCATATCGCGACATTTGAATTTCATCGCCTTCAAACTAACGAATTAGCCAGATTATTTTGTTTAAACGATGATAAACTTCATTTTTAATGAGTATAGAATGATTTTATTTAAAAAATTCCGAAAATTGAAAAACATGCGATATGTCCTTTAAGAAGGGGCTCGGTGGCTTCGTTCCCTCCGCCCCCTTCCTAATCGCGTAAATTTTAATTTATGATCTAATAATTACTCTGTGAAACAAATATCATTATACCAATAACTACTATACTAGACATATACAGTGAGTTCTATATAAAGTACTGTTGCTTCGAGGCTCATCACATATTTACGTCATCCTGAAGTTGGTGTTTGTTTGGTCACGTGAGACTCTTACAGGTGTTCTAACTCAATTGTTCAACTGGTGTTGAAGTTTGATGGTAAGTTTTCAGAAAAATGCTTTTGTGATTTTGGTTTTGATCAAATGCCTGAAGTATGTATGTTCATGTATTGATAAGCAAGAATGAAGGTCTTAAGCAGGTATGGAAATTAAAAGCTAATTTACAATAATTGCTGTTTTTGAGGTCAGTAGGATGATTTAGCTACCCAAGAAGGAAATATTCAATGTTTTGTTGAGGACCCAAACTTTCAGTATACAGTAAAACTCATTTAGTACGAACACGGATATTGCCAAATCTCGGATATAGCGAAGTTTTTTTTGAGTCCTCGGTAAAATTCTTAACAAATCTTTGCAAAATTTTATGGTTAAAACGAATTTGGATGTAACAAATTTACGGATATTGCGAACTTATTTGAGTCTCGCAGAGATGATATATGACGAAATTTCTTTTATAACGAATTTCTTTACAGTTTAAAAAGTCTGTCATTTAACATAATGATTTGAATGAATTTATTTTGTCATAAATTCTTCAATTTACAATTCAATAATTAAAGGTATCAACAGAATATGTTTTCATTCTAAACCTCAATTAGCAAAAATTGCAGTATATAGTGAATTTGCTATAGTTATTATAACGAATTTGTTATACGGATATAACGAATTACGGATATAACGAAGTAAATCCATTGGTCCCTAGGACTTCGCTATAACCAAGTTTTACTGTATTATTAAATTAAGAAAGAAATATTTTTAAAACAGACATTATGGTCTCTATATTGCTACTTGCTGACTATAAAAATGTAGACTGCAATCACAAGACATTTTTTATCCAATGATATTGCAGCATCTTAGTTTGAGGCAAAACAATAAACAAAAATGGGTGAAGCATCCTGTCATGACATTCCCATGTTTTCTGGGGGTATGAAAATCTTTTTAAGCAGTTTTATGACCCTTCCCATGCTAGGTTAATTGTTATAGATCTTTAAGAGGAGAAGAGACTAAATAAAAGCAACATGTTTTAATTAAATGCCAACTTCACTGTTTGTGCATTTGTAGCCTTTGATTTTATATATACCAGGTAATCTGTACAAACTGTGAAAGTGGACTTGCCTACCCTGAACAACAGGAAGAAAGAAAAATGTCAACAAGACTGTCATTAAATGTAGGCTATTCATCTACGTGTTCTTAGTCTTGCAGACTCTTTATTAGAGAAACAAATATCATTATATTCCAGACAAATGCAGTGAGTTCTATATAAAGTACTGCTGCTTCGTGGCTTATTATTACATATTTTCGTCATCTTGAAGTTAGTGTATATTAGTGGCAAGTGAGACTCTTACAGGTTTTATAACTCTAAGTTGTTCAACTGGTTTGGTGTTGAAGTTCGATGGTAAGTTTTCAGAATAATGCTTTTGTGATTTTGGTTGTGAAATTGATTCCTGAAGTATGTATGTTCATGTATTGATAAGCGAGTATGAAAATTTAAAAGCTACTGATAAAGATCTGATGGCTTTCAAGGATGATGGTCAACTTTTATGTTTCTTTGTTTTAAAATAAAAAAAAGTTATTGCAGAATTTTTGTAGGAAATGGGGAGCATTAAAATTTCTGTTGCTTTGAAAAATTACTAGGTTAATGAGCTATTAGATAACTTGCCTAAATGGTGGTAATCCAGGAATTAACAAGCGTTGGCCTAGAGGTAGATCAGGGAGATGTTCGCAGATAAGTGGCATATTATTTACTATACAGCGTGCCGACACGCTTAGTGAACCCAATGTGGAGGCAACCCATACATTATCTACTGTCATCTTGTGCATTTAAATGAAGAGAAAAAAAGAGATTTTTTTTTTACCCCTTCAGTGACAATGATATTGTAATGCGTAGACCTGAAAACCGTGAATGTACTGTGTGGATTACACGTGGGGGTATTCCCATTGAATTGGGTCTGCATTGCGTGGAATTTGGCAGAGTTTAAGATTAATTCTATCTTGCACAGTAGATATACAGGCCTGCAGTTAGTGATTCATGGTTTGTTTTGTTTTATATACCTCGTGGTTTTTGCTGCAATCCATATCTTTCACATTAACTTCGTTGGTAGTGATGTAATTAGATTGACACCATTCTTTCTGCTTGGCTGCCTCTGTGAAAAATAAAAACATTTATTGATTCGAAAGGAATAATTACCATTGGGCAGGTCTTGTGTGACATTAACACACTTTAATGTGTGGATGAAAATTCCTTCTGTTTTTTTCCCCCCTTGTTTAATGGACATGAGCGAACAAAAATGTAATATACCTTCAAGGGTAGTAAAATAGTGCAGATTTTGGGGAATTTGTAACTGGACCTTAAAGGAAGCTTGAATGGACTTGGACCCTGAGGTAAGGTATTCACTATGTTGAATTCTGTTAATGAGTTAATTAGCAGCATTTATTGTTTTTCAATAACTGACATTTTAAGAAGGTCTAGGAAAAAACGCTCTAAACACATTAGACACACTGATTCAGTCACCTTACCCTCAGTTAAAGAGTGTTGTTGCTGTTTTATTTGGCAGTCTGAGCACCTATTGAGTAGATCACTAGTCAGTTTGGTTTGGTGTATCAAATATTTCAATGGTTGAACTATTTTCTTGCCTGTGTATTATACTGTTATAATTGTATTCAAAGAAATGAGGAGTGGGTCCAGCTAATAAAACAAACACATAAGCTGTTTTTTAAATGAAAGAATGAAAAATTGAACCAGTACATTAATTTTTGTTGTAATTTAAGATTTCTTGATATGTAGTTCTTGAAATTTTTAAAGAAACTTGATCAACAGTATCAACGTTTTTACTAGATTTGTTCAGACTAAGATGAATTCTGAGGTATATAATTTATTTCGGAAAGAAGTATAAACAACACTTGAACATCTTGAGGTTGAAAGGCGGCTCTTAATTCACAATATTGATTACAAATTTTAACTTGAAAAACTCCATATTGGTTCCAACCCAGGAATGGCAAGAATGAAAAGAGTTCTAATTTCCAAGTTTTATCAGACATTTTCTGTGGTAATTGCATTGCTTGTGCACTTTTAATTATCGTATCCTTTTTAAGGTCCATTTGTGATCTAGAGATATCCATTGTATTTAGGATTTAGACAAGAGATAAAGTTCAAAGGGAAAGGAAGATTTTAATCCATGCTTTTTTCAGATAATTGCAGGGTATGTTTTACCTTAAGTAGAACTGTAATTGAATTTAGGGCAAAACCAATGATTGCATGTTCATTTGATATAAGGCTCTATTTAAAATGGGGCCCTTGGGATCACATGTCTTTATTGCAATTATAGTGTGTAACTTTGTTTTTATTAAATTACCAAACTAAAACCGTTATTTATAACTTATTCAAACTAGGAAATAACATGTTTGTCTTGAACTAGATTACAGTCAATATAACCTGGTTTGAACCTTACATGGCCTCATTATTCCTTGACCTCATTTTCTGACCTCATTTGAACTATTGGAGGGTGATATTGTTAGAAGATACAGTGGTAAGGAATGATGATTGTGGAGAAATTGATACATGATGAATTATCTTTGGTAGATAGAGGGGCCATTGGCATGCTTGTCTTTCCTTCTCTTGATACTATCTTAGAATTTTTTTTTTAATTTCAGTCATAAGGTTATCAGATTTGTATGTTTAGTTAGCAAAAGGACATGAAACATTCCAGCTAATTTCCGTGTCAGAGAGATAATAGGAGCCAAATTAAAAGCTTTCTTTCTGTGAATATTTTATTTTATATTTAATTGTATTTTTTGCTTGACTCTTAATTTTTTTCCCCAGTAAATAAATTTTAACTACTGCAAATCCCTTATACATTAATAATCAATTCATCATATGTAGAAAGAAAGTGCATAAAAATACATATAGGTTGGTAAAAATACTAAGTTTAAACTGTCTTTGCAAGAAAAAATTCTAAATCCTAAAAAATTATGCTGAAAAAATACAAAGTTGAAACAGAGCAGAAATAATGATGTGAAAAATTCTAAGTCCAAGAAAAGTACAGAAAAAATACACTGTAAAAAATCTAAGTCCCACAAAAGCACAAAAAAGTATGTTGAAAAAAAACTAAGTCCAAAACAGTACAAAAAAAGTAGAGTGGAAAAATTCTAAGTCCCAAAAAAGTACAGAAAAAGGTCTTCAGATCTGAGGACCTGTTTGACAAAGTACAGAAAAAGTATACTTTTTCTGTACTTTTTCAAAAAAGTACTAAAAAGACTGTACTTAAAGCACGAAAAAAGTATACTTTATTGTACTTTTTTTTGGTATGGGATGTTTTAAAGAAAAAAATCAAAGATCAAATTGGAATTATTCTGAACAGCTGATTGTGATTGAGACATCATTGTAAAAATTGCACAGCAACATGTTTGTGTGCATGTGTGTGAGAGAGAGAGAGAGAGAGAGAGAGAGAGAGAGAGAGAGAGAGGAGTTCCACCTGAAGGATGTTGTATTCTAAGGCATGTCAAACTTTACATGCACACGCAGTGGCTAAAAGATTCTTTGCTTATACATACATGTTCCTTTCCTGTAAGTTTTGCATTATTTACATTGAGGATTTTGGCAAATATTTAACTTACCCATATGGACTCTGATCAGTTGAACAACTTTTATATGATATGAAGTCTGCCAGACTTAATCAGTATAGGTGGTCCAATTCTTGTTGCTATTTTTATTAGAGCTAGTCTTCAGTCAAACTCTTTATCTATCAATGAAGCATGCCTAATAGAGATTTTAAAAACATGTGTTGAATTCATATAAAGAAGTATTTTAACATACAAAATTACCCATGGTACTGCTGAACAATTTGGGGGTGGGGTTGAGGGGGGGGGGGTAAGGGAAAACTAGATCATTGTAAAAAAAAGAACACCCCAAAACACAGATACATGTTGCAACTTGTCATATGTCACAGAATATTATACACATTTAGATACCAATACATTTATTGTTCTATAAGTTACTCTGCATTATGTACATTTGTTGACGGACTGACTCTTCAAATGTAAAGACCTTGATGATTGAAAGCAAGGATAATGATGGTGTTTCGTGAATGCATTTGGATGTGTTTGGAATTTAATATAACTTGTGATATCAATTTGTCGAAACGGAGGAAGTGGAAGCTCCATCTGTTTAAATCATGCAGACAAGAGTATCAGGGTTCCCGATGATCTCCATAATTCTGTAACAAGATTCCTCTTCATTGCCTGATCCTGACTTATGATGCACAACATAAACTGATGACAGTGATAGAATAAACCCAAGTGATGTCACTTCTTCATGCAAAGGTTGCATCTATTGCACAGGTTTGCTCATTTTGCAGCGAAACCTTAGCAGTGTTGTAAGACCATTCAGAAGATTTATGAAAGGAGTGCTGAGATTTTATGAAATATTAACTTTAAAAAGTAGACATTTTATCACGATGCAAAAAAATGAATGATACAAATGGTGTAATACATGGGCTGAAGAAGAAAAAATCCAGATGTTTTATGACATGCATCTTTGATAACCTTGATGAAGTAAACCTATATTCCTGAGAGAGAGAGAGAGAGAGAGAGAGAGAGAGAGAGAGAGAAAGAGTTCCTCATGAAAGATGTACCTTGATATTCTAAGGCACAAAATTGAGAGAGTTAGAGAGAAGAGAGCTGAAAACCCGTATATATACAGTAAAAATTGTTTAGTATGAGCATGGATATAGCAAAATCTATAATATAACGAATTTACTGATATAGCGAACTGATTTTGAGTCCCATAGATGTGAATAATGACGAAGTTAAACACTTTTATAACAAATTTCTTTATTGTTTAAAAAGTTTGCACAACCATTTAACATAATAGTTTAAGTTAACTAATTTTCACATAATTCTTCAATTTACAATCTGTTTATTAAAGCTATCAAAAGAATGTATTTTCATTCTAAGCCTCAATTCGCAAAAATTGTAGTCTGGTGAAAGAAAGCATGTAATATATATTATTAAATTCGCTATTGTTATTATTACAAATTCGTTATACGGATATAACGAATTTCAGATATAACGAATTAAATCTATTGGTCCCCAAGACTTCGCTATAACTGAGTTTTACTGTAGTCTAATTAGAAATGTAGTTAGTCTTCTGAAGTTTCTGGTTGATAATTAACTTGAATTGCCTCTGATCAAATGATTAATTCAATATAACTGGACTTGGGCACGTGAGTTATTCAGATTGAAGGGCATGTAATTACTTGATAAATAGACCAACGCCAGAAGTGCATCTAGAAGTACCTACTTGTTTCAGCCAAATTTAATATTTTTTCTATTAGCATTCACTTTATGACTTTAAATAAAAGCCTTCATTCCAACATCAACTCTCCATCTAGTGTACCAGACCAATTTGTAAGCAGGGGGTGATGATTTTATGTTAAAGTTGTTCAGAGCCAAAGCTTTATAAACTATACCTACTGGCCAGATGACCTGTACTGGGCTCTGTGTATATTCCCTCTCTTCAAATACACAGACGGCAGTGTGTAGGTAACTTACCTATTGTTTGTTTTATGGGGTATTTACATGCGAGGTTACACATGTAAGCCTTAATGGTCAATGAGTGGTGAATTAAATGACTGGGTTTTCTGGGCCGTTATTGATAGGCAAACCTTGAAGTGGTCTGTCAAGTTTACGATTCTTACTTAATTACACTTGTTCAGGTTTTGGCATATCATTTTGAAAGATTTTGTTTGTTTAAAAGGAACGGTGTTGGAAGTTTTTCACACAAGTTTTTTTTCAGTGTTGAATTAGAACTATAAGGAGCAACGTTTTTGCCTAGGAATTAGGAATAACTTCTCTGTGCTTTCTAAACAGTGGTATTCCAGCTGCCAATTTGTGGAACTATACCTCGTAGATGCACATATTTCCTGCTATAGGACTTAAGGATATTGAGCTCCAACTTGTCAACGGCTGACAACAGCATATCACCATTAAAACTTGGATGTGTGATATGTACGACTGTCTTGACTCGTTCCCTAGCTGGCACAAGTAGATTTCTCCATGCCTTAAAGTCAGTATTCCCCCTGTAAAAATCCTGCAAGGAATTTGATCGCTACTACACCTTGAACCAGTGATTGTTATTTGGAAGGTGAGAGAAAGAATGATAATTTCCACCTGGATATTTTACCTGTCTCATCCCCTGACCAGGTTAATCTCCAGCCACAGGTGACCAGTGGGTGGGTTACACTCGTTTTGAAAACGATCATTGATTTTCTGACAGAATGACAAGTTTGCTTTATTTTTTCGTTCAGCAATGGAGCCACTTGTTTTGCTTTCACAATCTTAGAAGGAGGAACTGTTCATTATTGTGAATTAGAATGGTGACTTGCAGAAATGTTAGTGTTTATATGTGAATTACGAGAAATTGCCTTTATTTTTGAGACATACAACTTTTCTGTATTATTTCTATTTTTATGATGGATTTTAAAGAGTCCCATGTGAAGTCTTTGGTATGTATTGATTAATTGTAACTTAAACATTCCTTTCTTTTCTGTCATTTTGTGACTACCTGTAATAGAAGGGTGACTTTAAAGGCAATTTTGATACTCAGAAATGATATTTTTTAAATATATCTTAATTGCTAGTGATACATGTATCTGGTAATATAGTTTATTTGCCATTCTTGACTTTTAATTTTGGTCTTCATAAGAAATTTGTGCACATTATTTGTGGAACACAATTTGGTATTAAATGTGCATTGCTATCAAATAGTATGTATGCATGATCAACATCTTAAGGATTAACAGCAATATTATGTTGTAAATGATGGTAGCTTTATTGATGAAATGTGTGTGTACATTTGTTCATGCATGATTTAATTGAGACACTACATCATTGGAATGTGTAACTGACTCATCTTCCCAGATTGCTTGCTAGCATTGTGAAATAAGTCATCAGTTTTATGGAAAGACATAATTATGGATGATTAATGTAAACGTATTACATTTGGCTGTGTATTCTTTTTAGCGCTTTTGGCGAAATGCAGCTTCCGCTAAATTAAGTACATCGCCAAATGTCATGCATATATGTATAAGAATAGGACCGTTTAGGACTACTTTAAATCAAATCCACGCCAACTTGTTCAAAAACTAATTTCCGGCAAAAATCATACACACCAAATATAATACATTTACAGTATTTCGTTGTAACAATGTCAAATACTAGAGATGTTTTGACCTGGATTATCCAGTGCTTTAAAGGCAATTTTTGGACTTAAGGAAAATACCAATACTTGTTTGTTCTGTTGTTTGCCTATTTGAGGGGGTGGTTGGGATGAGGGATAGTGACCTAAATTATTGAGTAAAATAAAATAAATCGCTTGAGAACTGAGAATGGAGGTATTGTTGCAAAAGGTATACCATATTATATTATTTAAGTGTATGTAAGGTATGATCTTAGTGTATGTGGGGTGTGATCAAAGTGTATGTACGGTGTGATCCGAGTGTATGTGAGGGGTGATCCAAGTGTATGTGAGGTGTGATCCAAGTGTATGTGAGGTATGGTCAAGTGTATGTAAGGTACTGTCAAGTGTATGTGAGGTGTGATCCAGGTGAGATATGATCCAAGTGTATGTAAGGTATGATCCAAGTGTATGTAAGGCGTGATCAAAGTGTATGTAAGGCGTGATCAAAGTGTATGTGAAATACGATCAAGTGTACATGTGGTATGATATTGGTTACAAAAGGTTTGATAAGCTGCTTGAAGATAAATCCAATTTGAGTGAAAGTCTTAAATTTGTACGTGCCATTTGCATGATAAGTTGATAAGTCAAAAAAGAAAATTTAAAAAAAAAAAAAAGTTAACTGTGAAATAATTATTTGATCTGCTTTTATTCTTTTGTTTTTAATGTAAAGAGCAAAATGAAGATCACATTAAAATATTTAATAACACTAACAATTGATTCAATACCTGTAGATTATGCAGAAATAATATTATGTAAGGCAGTATAATTCAATATCTCAGTGTAACAGATGAACACTTACTTCTATATAGAGTTGCAGCTAGATGCTTCACACAAATTATGAATATGTCCTGCAGCTGTTCCGACTGAGGTCAATATTCTTTCCCAACATCCAATGATTACGTTGCAACTATTTTCTTAATCTGGGATTCATAACATGTCCTTTAGATGGGCATTTTTGGGGTTATTGGTCTGATCATTTTGTTATTTAAGGCTTATTTAGTGGTGTTTAAGGCAGCTAGACTCTAGCTTATAGATTAATGACTATTTCATGTTACAGCCTCCCACGTTTTTATAGTAAGTTTCACAAATTTAGATTTTCAAGGAACCAAATGTATACTGTGTACAGGGAAATACTTTTGCCCCCGTTTTATTTTCGCCCCTTACGCACTTGTATATTCAGTGGGCGAAGTTAAGATTGGGCGAATTGCAATGTCTCAAAGTATCTCTCTCTTTAAACACAGCTTTGTCTGGGCGAATTCAAGACTGGGCGAAACTGCTTGTATTTGAGAAGGGCGAAAATAACATGGGGCGAAAATAACCCTGTATACAGTAATGTGAATAATTCAGTTGCAAATGATAATAGGATTTATCCTTGAAATAGGCTGTATACTAATAGCACAATTTTTATTTTTCGAAGGGCTACACATGGTAGTTGTCAAGTTTTAAAAACTTACTAGGAGAGAGAGAGAGAGAGAGAGAGAGAGAGAGAGAGAGAGATTTTTTTTATTGTTTTCTAGCCTAAAGTGCCTCTTTCCATCCACTTTTTTATTAGGCGTATAAAAATAAATTCATGTAAGGTGTATGAAATTCTGAAATACTGTAACTTTGATTGACTCGTGTCTCGCAAGCATATAATTTTTGTGTGAGATTTGCACTCTAAGAATACAAGTACTTTAAAATACTGAGTTGGTGTCCTATGGATTTTTTTTTTTATGTCTGAAGAAAATGCAGACGTTAATGTACTGTATAAATGCAATAATTTGTGTTTCATTAAAAAAAATAGGACTACGTTGACAGATATTTAAATTTTAAAGGTTGTCATAATACTACCAGTATTTGTTTGAAATTTAATGTCCCAGAATTGATGAATTGAAGTAGAAAACATGAAAGAAAACAGGATTTTATTGTGGTTCAATCCTGAACATGAACCATATTGTATCAACTTGTATCAGGTTCTTACAGAAAGTGCATCACAGATGAGTCAAATTAATTTAGTTTTTTTTTTTTAGAAATCGTGACCGATTTTAAAAAAATCACCCTATCTGAAGAGTATTGATCCAGTGTGTAAATTAAAGAAAAATCTAAATGCCAAGAGGTTTTTTACAAAGTTTCCTGAGAGTCACACATGAGTATTTGAATGTAAGGTTTTCGTGATAAACACTTGCCTTGTTTAGTTAAGCAACCTCTTATGTACACAGAACTAGGCCCTAATGAAAAGATGTTTGCTTTTCTGAGTTAGATAATTTAACCCACTGCTTCAACAATCTAAGGCAGGATTTCCCCTTAAAGAGAGGCCAACAAGTCAATGGTGCTATTCTTTGGAATACTGTTTTTCTCCTTTGGACTCCCAGGAGAATGCTTCTGAGGTGCCAGAAATATACAGAGGGGGGGTGGCCTACTATAAAGAAAATGTGCTTATTGTGTGGTGCAAGGAAGTACGGTGTGGTTTCAATGCACCACGTGGTGTGGCTTATGTGAGAATTTACTGGTGGTGTCAGTTGTGTGAGGATTTAATGGTAACATTTCTATATGTGTAGTATTATAAGCTTTGGAATGTCTCATACTGGAAAGAAGGTAATTCAAAAGCTCTCCCCCTATTATTGATAAAAACAACTGCTAGTATTTGTGAAAGTTTTAATTCCTTGTTTCTAAAACAGTTTTTGCCACAAAGAAGGGAAGTCCTGCAGAGTCTTAGGAAGCATGTTACTATAAGTCTCCCACAGTGAGGTTTACATGAGTTTGTGTAGTCTATGGATTCCTGGGATCTAGGATATTGACAAATTGTTAGAACATGGATTTTTATGGGATAACTCTTTTGTGCTGCATAATGATGAGATAATGTTCCTAATGCTAGAGACCATTCTGACATCTGTCAGTCACAAAGCACCTGTTGAGAGAATTGAGTGACTGAATGTATAAATACAGCAGTATTAAATTTATGGTACTGGTTGATTTCCAATCAAATGATGGTTGTTTAAAAGGGGGGGTGGTTGACCTATTTAATGGTAACATTTTATTTAAATTCTCAAAAAAATTCTCAAAGATCCTGTCAGGTAATGTGTGTACCTGAATGATGGGGATAAGATTTTCATAAATTATTACTGTGAATTATCAAGCTGTCCAGCCTATGAGACACATTGCAGACTGTGGTAATCAATGGATATTGGATAGCTTTGACTGTCAGGGACCTTCATCATGTTCATGGTTTTCTTCTGAGTTAACACTGTTGGCTATGGAAAACTAGAGTGTTTCCTACCTTATCCATCATCAAAGCTCCCCCCCCAAAAAAAAAAACAAAACAAAACAACCCCCCCCCCCAAAAAAAAAAAACCATGCAATTGTCAGCATCACCGTACTTGTACACAAACATTATAATTTGTTTATGATCTATTTATAACATTGAGTTCACATGCACTTTTCTGAGCATCAGCCTTAAAATACTTCAAGACGAAGAGGCTTGACTTGGATAGTGTTCTATACTTCTACACCTCTATACTTTGTTGAAAGCATCAAGAGAAAACTGGATTTTTGATTATAATCTATTTAGACAATGCCTTATAAGATTTTCATTGTCTGTGACATTGTAGAAGGGTTTGACTTTACTGGGATGGGGGGGTTCAAAGGGGGATCTAATAATATCTGTTCAATTTGTTGAATTTCTTATGAACATTTGAATACACTGTGACAATTAATTAGACTTGCTCAATAATAAAAGAAAGTTAAACAAGTTGACTTTATACAGATTAGCACAATATGCATTTGTACATGTAGTATTGACGCAGACAGGGTTATAATTATAGCTAAATTAATTGCCTTACTTGCATGACTCCAGTCCACAGTAGGTGACATTTCACCATATCTTAAGTTTTCATATCTACATTTGCAGTTAAGTAGGCCTTCCTCTGTGTAATGCGGTCTCTCTCGCATCACACCCCAAATTTCCTGTCTGTCCAATCACCCTTAAATAGAAGTACATACCGTAATTGATCAGCGAGTATTTGAGAATTTGACAGTTCAATATCAGAGCTGAGCATCATGCCCCCCTTTCTCTGAGTGTGGAGTCCTACTGACACAGTAATTTTTGATTTACTGTAGACTGGATTCATCTGATGTCTGATACTACTTTACAAAGTTCTTTGGTCAGCTAGGGTTCACTCGGGGAAAAAACACACACAAACCATGGATCTATCGGCCTTTTATCAAGTAAGATTGTTTGGTAAACTTCATTTAATTTTATCAAAGTGGAACTACTCTTCAATGGTGTCTGAATATAGTGATCTTGTTAAGATGTGCATGTGATGCTGGCCTTGCTTGTATATCTGTTGTTTGTACCCCGTTATAGGGATTCCAAAATGTCTTATTTGATGGCATTATTCTCGCTCACATTTCAACCAAAAAATTTCTGTGCTTTGCTTTGAGCATGTCCTGTTTTTGTCCATTGATAGAAATAAACCAATGAACATGGCTATATAGTGTATATGTATGTATACTGTATTTTTCAAGAAAAAGATAAGATGGATGAATTTGATATTGTTTGTTGTGGCAATTGTATTGGAAATCTCACAGGAGAGAGCAAAAAAGTTAGTCAGATTTAATCTGTTCGTTGTGCTTAGAGGTGTATAGAAAATTGAATTATAAGGAATAAATTGGACAGCTACCAAATTTATTCAGATATAAACTGGGTTGGAACAGTTAAGCTTTTTGATAAGATGGTTCATGTTTTATAAAGCTTAAACTGTCGCAACCCAATGAGAGCCGTTTACAAGTTATGGGAACAGGGACATCATTTACTTGTGTGGACGTAAAAAAATGAAATTTTACGGAAACATGATTTTTCATAGCTATAAAAAATTGGTTTAATTTTTCTCTATGATTCTTGATAAGTTTTAACAATATTTTCTTTTAATAGTTAAGTCATTTTAAGTTTACAATTCTGACATTCATAATTAATATTTTAATATTGTACCCAAATTATTTTTATGATTTAGTAGCTATATTTAATTTTCATTCCTCAAATAATACTGATTGCTTTGATCGGACTTGTTGAATGACTAAAGATATTTGAAAATAAGAATACAGCAAAGGTCTCTCCTTGACTAATTCAAATATTTACTATGTTCTGGTAAATTGCCACAGATGCATTTAGAACTCAATTTGGACTGAGTTGTTGACAGAGACATTAGCTGAGAGCAGGTGCACTACTAGTACAGTTCTTTACATCCATCACCCCCTTTGGCCCTCCCCCTCCCCTCACCACCATACAATCTCCATACTAGCTGGCTTTTACCCCAATATAGATTCCTTTAGTATGTATTATATCCAAGTGATGCAATTTAATCTTGAGAGTGACAGATTAAGTCCTGTTTTGCATACATTTGAGCAGAATATTTACAATATCTGTCTGGAATGTAGCTTATCATAACATGAATTAGTATCAGTTCAAGCTGTGGGTATATATTAACATTGAATTATTTTGTTGATAAATATCATACGGTATATCAACAAGTTAAAAATATGCTCTCTTTCTATTGGAGTTTTCACAGCATTTTAAAGGATTTTGGAAGGAAATAATGCATTATGACATCTTCCTCCCTAAAAAAATAAAATAAAAATAAAGTCATGACATAGCCATTCTATAAAAAATATCAGAATGAAATTGAACTTATAAATAATCTGATTTTCAGAATATTGTTCTTTCCATTAAGTATGGTTTTTTCCTGTGATAAATTCTATAGAAATGAGAGAAAAAAAATGATCAAAATTTAAAACTCACCATAAGCAGCAAAAACTCATATCAAAATAATATCAAATTCTCTCTTGTAGAAATGAATTGTCATTAAATAAACAAAATATGAAAAGACCCACCCAACCCCAAATAAAAAAAAGAACAAGCAGAAACAAACTTACAAAATGATAAACTTAAAGATTAAATAAGTAAGAGTTATGAATGAAAGAGACATGGAAACACACATTAACTGCTTGCAGTCTTAAATTGGCAACCGATTTTATGAAGAATGAAAAATATCCGCGCAGTGTACACATTGCCTTGTTTTATTGAGCATCTCCTCTCATTTATCATTGTCTGCAGTGTATTTTATTTATGTCAGCTGCCTTGTAAGGACTAATCAATATATGTTTAATCATGTGGTGATGCATGCCTTCTGTTTTTTGGTCGCCATCTACATATGGCTCTTGCAATGCAATCAAATGCCATGCTGAATGAAATTGTCAATACTGGTTTTCTCTGATGTGTGTTTGAGGGTTTATGATTCTGCATCCTGTTCAGTGTTGGATGGAAACTGATACAACTGCCTGCAAGATATTCATTGCATCATTGGTGAAAAAAAGTTGGGTTGTTTTTTTTTTTTTTAGGGTGGGGGTGGGTTGAAGTGACACAGTTACTGGGGGAGGGGGGTTGGTTGGTTGAAGTGACACAGTTACTGGGGGGGGGGGGGGTGAAGTGACACAGTTACTTGGGGGGGGGGGTTGAAGTGACACAGTTACTGGAAAGTGTGATTGGAATTGACAAATATATTTTCATTTTACAAATTTTGTCTTTTACTAGAAATGTTAGTCAAATTTTGATATGGAATTATTAGGAATACCAATTTGCATGAGTTAACTTGGGCATACTCTAAAACCTGGCCTGGCCTGGCCCCATTGGCCTGGCCTCAAAGTTGGCCTGGCCTCACTTTGGCCTCAAAATTGGCCTGGCCCCAAATTTTGGCTTGGCCTCAAAAATTGGCCTGGCCCCAAATTTGGCCTCTACAAAAATTTTTGGCCTCAAATTTTAAAATTTCTCTTTTTCTCATTTTCTTAGATTTAGATTGAATTTTTATTGATTTCTTATAGAAATTGATATTTCCATGCTTTTTTAAGGTTTAAGGAATAATCATATGATTTTTTCATATATATGACAAGTGACCGACTGTTCAAGTTTAATTAATTTAATCCATGTCTAAACACACAAAAAATACCTATGACATGCATGTACAGCACTGCTCTTACTATTGTCAAGGTATAGATTATGCAAAAACCAAAGCAAAAAACTAAGAGCTGCCATCCCCCATTCCCCATTTAAAAGTTAAACATCATTTTAAGAGACTGACCTGACTGATATCCAAAACATTTGTAAACTGGTACCGGTACATAGCATTAAATTTTTATCACTGTGTAATGCACTTTAAAATTTGCAGTTTGTTTATATTACCTGTCAACACTGATCAAGCCTACATTTCCCTCTCCAGCAGAAATTCGATATCAATCTTTTCTGTCGCTAATCTGCTACATTGGGGTCAGATTCATTGCCTATCCTGTCATTTAACATTTCACATGGTCTAATTTAATTAATGGCATTTGTGAACGACTGCAACATTGCATCCTCCGATAACTTGACTCAGTGATGGTCATTAATCATCACCACCTGATTAGGGTAGAGTTTCATGCATGTGTTGTTTGTATATATTTAGGAAACAATTTTTCTCCTATAGGGAATTTGAACAAAGCAAAACATTTTGTGACCTTTGATGTTGGTAAGAATAAACAAATATTGGCCTCTTCCATTATTTCTTTCTCAAACAAGTTGTTGATAAAAGAAGAGTTACATAGATATTGTCCAATCCTGAGAGCAGTTTGATTTAAATACATTGCAAAAACAATATGCCATGGCAGGGCAAAATCACATTCTTAAGTTCTTCAGAATTTAAAACAGACTGAGTAAAAATCTATTAGAATGGATTACTTGACATACCTTTAGTCATAAGTATACATTGTTAGTACTATATTTTCAATTGTAACTATTATTTTTAATAGACTATCACTTTAAGACACTAAAGCCACCAAGTGAGATGTTTAATGTGCATTGAAAATAAATCAATTAAAAAATCAATAAAATCATCAAATATGAAAAAAAATATAAAAATAAATTTGAGGCCAAAAATTTTTGTTGAGGCCAAATTTGAGGCCAGGCCAATTTTTGAGGCCAGGCCAAAATTTGGGGCCAGGCCAATTTTGAGGCCAAAAGTGAGGCCAGGCCAACTTTGAGGCCAGGCCAGGCCAGGCCTGACCAATGGGGCCAGGCCAGGCCAGGTTTTAGAGTATGCCGTTAACTTGTTTATTGATGTTGCGTCAGTTGTTTTTTTTTTTTTTTTAAATGTCATAATAAATAGCCTAGAAAGTTGCTTTAATATTGCTTTGATGTTGGTTGGAGAGAGAAACAGAGATGGTAAAAAAAACAAGTCTTTTTAGCAGGGTAAAATTGGATTTATATTTAGTGCTGTAAAAGTTCAGTCACCCCCTAACAGAGAATTCAGAATTAAGTTAATGCAGAGTTCTAAAATTAGAAATGCTTAATGGCAGCTTGAGAACAGTGGGGGATATGATTTTTTATATTTTTACTGCAATTGTGTTATGTATTAATCATGTAATTTCAGAAAAACCATCTGATAAAAAGAAATTATGTAAAATTGGAAAGATCTCGCCATCAAATTCTACGTTTAGAACTGCGAATGGCTATGACTATAGGTTTATTGCTGATGTTTATGTGTGTCTACACGTTAAGGTGAAATACAGCGAGCAATCCTGGGCAGGCCTCGATGGATTACAAAGTCGATGATAATTAAATTAAAGTTAACCAAACTTCCCCAGACAATCTGTTAGCACCTTTTTCTGCTTCGTTCTTTTTATATTCTTCCTGCTCAAAATGTTTTCTACACATTCAACATTTTGTAAGCGCTGTAATTATATGGATAACTTTTTGATCCTTTTAATTTTTTTCATCTTCGCTTCAAAAATGTGGTTGAGATGTATTTTAAATGCTTTGCACAATTGCTCACTGCTGATTTGAGCGCCTAAAAAACGAGGGTAAATGAAGCATTTGCAGATGGCTTTTAAAAGTGTGGTAATCATTTATATTAAGGTAAATGGTATGTATGTTCATTCGTTTGAGCTACTCACAAGAAGTGGTAACACGCAATTTGAATGGTGAAGGCAGAAAGTTATTGACATTGGAAAAAGCTACAAAAATATTAGTTATTTTTTCAAAAGAACTTCATTTTCAAAATTGTGGTCCAAGAGAGTGTAGGAGGAGTTGCATAGGTTTATTAGATATAGCTACTTAAGCGGGGTTTTTTTTTTAGGGAAGGGGAGGACTGTTACATAGTTATATTAGAGATTTTGGAAATTGGATACAAAATAGATTGAAGCATTTTATTTATGAAATAATTTGTGAATACAATGTTAAAAAATGAGAAATGAAAATTAATGCACCTAGCTGTGTTACTGGTATGTGATTATAATCTGTCTTTGAAGTGCCATATGAGAGGCAATTATTGCAATTGCAAAATTTTTCTTCTCATCAATACTTAGATTAATAGTATGAAAAATAAATATCATTTAGAGTTTCAGTTACATGTATATGCAGAATGATGAAGGCACCTTTTTGCAGCTTATAAGAATAACTTAATATACAGGTCCAAATTATTACCTTAATTAAAGGTATATACATGGTGTATATAACATACTTTTTTCATGATTAAATTTTAAATATATTTTGCTCCCTTGAAAAGTTAAATTTTGATACACAAAAGATGTGCATTACACACAAATTCATATCAAAAATTTCAACCAAGATATTACATAATTTATATACCTTTAATTTTATAGGTCAGCTGATTTACATTTCATTAAAAACCATACATTGCAAGTTTGATTAGCAGCTTTTAATTGCCAGTTGTCTAGTCATATTTTTGTCAAACAGATCCTATTGGTTCCTTCTTACCTTCCATTACGTTCATAATACATGTAGTCTCTTTGGGTGTACTAGTCTGAAATATCTGACGTTTTCCTGGCCTTTTTAACGACTTTGATATTTTACATGCCGGGGAAAACGTCAGAACCGGCGCCATTATACGAAAACTGGAAATTTGCTGACTCTAACTGGAGGTATTCAGGGGAGATAACTATGACTTATAGGAACTGGGCATCATTTGTTACGGTTTATAGGAAGGAGTATTTTTTTATACAGATCTATGAGCAACAGCATGAATTAGTAAGAATAATTTTGGTGGAGCATTTTTAAAAGTTATTATCAATCAAGGACCATGTACATGTAGTATTTAATACTAATTATATAATTAGATATAGATTATGACCCTGAACTCTCTATGTTTCATCAATATTCTTTTTTCATGGATTAAAATAGTAAAAATCACAGTTTTAAGGATACTTTATTTGTGGCCAATGATGCTAGCAGTGCGATATGTTATTATAAGTTGCACTTCAATTAATATTTAATTTCACGGATCAACAACAAGAAAGTCCCCAAAAACTGGTATTCAACAAGTATTGATGATACCACAGTATGCAATGGGACTCTAGCCCTACAACAGTTCCTGAGATGTACCAATACAAAGGAATTTGCCTGACCGGTTAATATACATGTGGCATGTATTTGAAATAAAATTATCATAAAAGGTCTTGTGGGTTAATTTGATTCACCGCATATGGACAGAATTTATTAGGCTCAGTTGAGGTGTAGATCAGATCTGGCCCCTCATGCTTGTTTAACAGTGGAGTAGTCTGGTACAGTGATTTTGAATTCAGCCTCTCATCTCCAAGACTAAAGGAACATGTTGGATGGTTTGTGAGCTTGTGAAGGGGAACTTTTTACAGAGGGATTAATAATTAGGAAAAGTATCACAAAATAACTATAGGACAGTTGAGACATGCATTTTAACTATTGGTTTAGATGTGAAGTGTTTCCTGTGTATAGATGTGTGTCAGTGGGTGTGGTCCAGTATCGTACAAAGGCAGAATTCATAACCGAAAAACTACAGCTAATCCATCACAGGATTGTGTGCTGTTTCATGCACAACAAAATAATCTGCATATTATAATGCATTTTCAGTATTAAGTATGTTCTTTGCTAAAATTCTATATATATACATATACATGTAGTTTAAGGATCTGTGTTTTGAATATGTTCCATTGGTACATTTCTGAGTGTCTTTTACTCTAAGTTCTGAATATCTTCTTTCATTCATTTCTGACTTGTTCTTCTGTACATGGAACAGTTCTGAATTCTCTTTAAAGAGGCTGGGTGGTCAACAAAATTAACCTTCGGATTTACCTTAATTTATTAGATATGATTTGTTAAGCTATAACCTATTATTTAGTAAAGAAATAATCCATCAATTTTAGCTTATTCCTATATCTTTATATAGAGCTCTCTTCTAAAGGAGATCAAGACAGTCTAAAAATGGCCACGACCACCCCCTCTTAATAATAAGGATATGTCTTACAGTAGTTTTGTTCTGTTTTGAGATAGATTTCTGAATTTATCCTTTATTTTCATATGGGTTTTTTTGTGATACATGCAGTTCCAAACATATCCGCCTATTGATATAAATCCCTTGTAAATTTTCAATATGTTTCATGGTATATTTTTGAGTATTTTCCATGAAACAGGTTCTGAATAGAATCCATGCATGTGTGTGTTTTGGATTTTCTTGTGTAATGTTGATAACAAAGCTGACGTAATGTTATTTGAAAATGATCCATAATAAAAGTCCTTGGGATCTGTAACAATGTGTTGTGTATGGAGTATGTGCATTAGTTCAACAAAGGCAGCTACTCGCCTCATCCTGAATTATTGTATTAATGAAACTGTTCTGAATGATATGGAGAGGCCTATTGTATTGAGCGACAATGCTGCTTCATAACATGTAGGAATACTAATTGATCACTGATCTATACACAGCCAACAGTGTTTAGATGGGATGTCAGACTATTATTCATCAAAATGTAGATATAGTTTTATGGTGTTTATGAATCATTTTTTGACTCTTATGTACCGGTAATCATTTTTTTGCAAAAAAAAATTGATATATTACTGAAAGATGGTCACAGTATAGGCTTTAGGTATATAGGGCAGTGTGAAAATTCAGTCAATAAGTTTATAAAACTATATTGAATAAAGGACACTTTTTGATATGGCCTCCAATTAAATACTAATGAATTATTGAATTTTTGGAGAATAAATTTTTGCGTGTCTTTTATTGTTTTACAGAAACAGATCGAGACATAATTTTGTTTACTTGTATGATTAATAAATTAAGTATTTTCATAATTTTATTGTCATTTCATGGGTTAGGTGGGTTAAGACATGCATAAAAATTTTAGCCACCAGTGCATCACATACCCTGGTATTCTAATGATTTCACAGTACTTGCAGATGATTCTGCAGTCAAGTTGTTTTTACATGGAAAAGCAAAAAGTTGACAAAAGTAATTTTTGATTCAGTCCAAAGTACGGTAGATATTTTGATTACGGTACCCAAAGAAGTGGGTAACTTATGAGTAATTTTTATCAAGCTTTTTTTTTTTTTTTTAAATTTAAACTTCCAGTTATTTGTAATACACAAATAGTTTTACTTGCGTCCGCGGGAGATATATTTTGTCTGCTGCTTTTATAATTAAAACAATGCTTTTACAAAAAGGAACAGGTTGACCCAGAAGCACTGAGACGGAGGGGTCCCTAAACATTAATTGTCTTGAATTAACGAGGATATGCATATCAGGCAAGGTCTTTGGAGCAGACTTTAAAATGAAATCTCTATTGTCATTTCAGAGTACACTTGACTTTGGAAACAATTAGACATTTGGAGTCAGTTAAAACATTATCAGATACTTTATTTTGCAAACCTTTGTAGGATTGTTGGAAATTAGGGGCAGTTATTCAGGGTGGTTTACTAGATAGTATCTGGCTTTATTTCTTATTAAGTCCTTAAGTGCTCAGCTTGAATACGATTACCGCTGGGTATATTGTTAGATAATAAGGTATGTGTCTAGTGTTTTAGTGCACAATGATAATGCTTCGATTTGCAAAGCGACCCTTTCCCATTGTGTTGGGGACCTCCATTTAAAACAAGTGTTTCGTCTTACATTTTACATGAATATGATTTTTTTTAAAAATTGTCATAATTTTCAGTTGAGTTAAAATGAAAATAGGAAAAAAGATATTTGATCTGAAAAACCAGTAAGTTTGTATACAATTCCATTTGAAGAAAATAGTGTATTAATTTTTTTTTCTTTTTTTTACAGTATCTTTATGATGATTCTTCAGTGAAGATGGATCTAAGGTAATGTATTAAATTATAATGAGAGAGAGAGAGAGAGAGAGAGAGAGAGAGAGAGAGAGAGAGAGAGATTTTGTTGTTGACTGAAGGGAAGTAATGGAGTTTAGCAATCTGAAAATTGTTCTGGAAGAATTCAGAGTTGTCTTCCTTGGACAATGTGTGATTGAGTGCAACAAACATTACTTTGGCACACAATTTGCATTTGGAGATAATTTTCCTCTATCAGTAAACAATTTTTGATTACCTGTATGCATGGCTTATGCAACCACTAATGCAATCATCTTCCTGTAGTTCCAATCGGCAGCTCTATTAAGCAGAATTCTGAAAAATAGGGAAGTGTGAAAAAGCTTAAATGATTTGTCAGAATTTATAAACTTTACAATTTCGGGTGTCAGAAAATTTTTTCATATCAAATTCTCTTTACAGTCTATGGTTCCCCTCCCCCCTTTTTTTTTGGGGGGGGGGGGGGGTTAACTTAATCATCAGGAAAAAATAGGAAACATTTAATTAAACTCAAATGTGAAACTCTGTTTCTCAATTTGCTCTTCAAAATTCATCAAATATATCATTTCTGATTTATCATTGTTTTCCTGAAGTGTTAATTGTTATTTGTATATCAAATATATCTGTTTGGATTTGGAATATTTGAGATCACATTAAGCTTTCTTTGTATAGAGAAAGTTGTATAAAGGAAATTAAAACAGTTGATGGGATTATATTCATTCATTATGCATGAGGCAAGATCCTGTAGTTTTTCTGAATGTGTCAGATTTTGGGTGGCATAATTAGCACTAGCTGGTTTATTTACACTATGCATGCATAATTCAAAAAACAGATCTCGGATAAATGGGGCCACTCGTACCTTACAGAGCCCCCAAAAACCCTTTGTTTTTTTTGTACGTTTACGAATCATTGCTAATTGACTGTTGTGAAGTCCAACACGTTTTCTCGCTAACACATCTTGTTTGTTGGCGACGGAAGATCGCCGAAGATGAACAACTGAGATTCAAAGTCATGAATATGTATGACCACTAATGAGAATAGCCCTGTATGGACACGTCGGATCAGCACCGCGTGGCTTGTGGTTCCTGGCTCGAGCTGGCGGTGTCTCCATTACGTGTTGTCAGAGAAAAGTACAACCAATTCATTTGCGTGAAGCCCCTCGTACCAAATGTGTCAGCTTTACTATCTAATGTCAGGCTTTCCTGTTGTTCCTTAAATGATTACACCTTTGTCTTTTCATGTGTTACATTTAGAATATGATTATGCTTAATTTACAAGTTTCACATGATTATGCTTATTTTACAAGTTTCACATTGTGTTTAATTTATGGTAATATAAATCGCTTGACGAAATTATTTTTTATGTTTTTTGTTTTTTTAATTGTCAATTAATAAGGAGCTAAATAATCTCTTTAATAATTGGGAAAAAAAAATATATTTCATTAGGAAATGAATGAGAGGGGAGGGATTTGATCATATCATAAGTATGTAAAGGTTTGTTAATTAAAACCTTAATTTGTATCAACAGGCACTACAATTTTTAATTAATGTATGTGAGAAATATTAATTTAAATTACGGAACCATTATTATTAATACATATCTTATTTATCTTCCTTAGAAGAGATACTAATTGATAAATTGAAACAGAAACATTTTCTAAGTTAAGCGGGAGATGAGCCATACAATGCAATATTTGTATTTTTCCTGGCTGTTATCTTTGTGTGTGTATTGATTGGAAGCGTTTTCCTCATTTATAAATATTTGTGAATGCACCATACAACCACCTTTAGCACAAGTTCAGGTGAACTGGCTATGAAAAGCGTGGGTTGATTTATCAACAATGGGGTCCATTTTTCTCTACTTCACAAACTGACTGCAACCAAATAGAGTAGGGGTGGGAATGAGGAGAAAAAGAAAATAGCTCTTGTTTGTAGATCTGAAGAGTCATTAAAATATATGATCATAGACAAAGACTTACATGTTTTAAATAGAAGGTTGACTATGGTATAGTTGGGAAAAAAAAGTTGCGAAAATTGTTGAGTGTTTTGTACTCTGCCAGTAATATTCCATTCAAAAAAGACATGAACCAAAAGAAAGATGCTTCTTAGATAACTATAAAAGAAAAAGGAATGGAAAAACTGAAAAGAAAAAAAAGGTGGAGCTGAAAAATTGAAGGGGAAAAAAAGGATAAAATTTACAAGATGTTCTGGCTGAGAATGCATTCGGCAGAGACAAGTAGATATGGTACAACCGGCATGCACGCATCTCGGGCTGCTGTTGCAGAGAAATGACATTTGGTGATGAATGCATTGTACCTTACATCAGCGTAGAGGGAATCTCGAGAATGTTGATTGCTTGCCTGCATGACTTACATAGTGATAAGATAGGGGAACGGAAGAGCCACTTTAAGTAGGCTTTGTTTTTGTTTTTTAAATGTTTTTTGTCTCTCTTGCTCCATTCAAAGGGCTTCTCTGGTCATTGAACACAGAAAGTTTGGTGTCGTCGTAAAACTCTTAGTATTGCAGGTCATTGAAGCAGCCAAGACCAGAAAAATCAAAATGAACTGGATGACCCTTCATGCTATCTTTAAACATTACCTAAATAACACATCAATTGAACTATACTGTAAGATAGAAGATCGAGCTGATAGCAAATGGCTCCATCTATTGTCTCAATGTTAATAAAAGTCTTGAGATTGGAACATTATGCAAATTGATGTAAAAAAGGGAAGAAAGAAGAAAATGATATCATTTGTTTGACTAATTGATAGATTTTATGGAGCTTAAATTGTGTTATGTATAGATACATGAGGTCATCAGGTGATCAGTTACAAAGCTATAGATCTTAGGAGTTCACTACACATGCTCAATCACCCAAATGACAAATTAGAATTTAATAGATTCATTTATTCCGTACACATTTTGTCTGTTTTTTATGCAATATATCATTACACAAGTACAAGGTTATGGAACAAATGGTAGAAATTCTTGGACTTATGTTTGCTAAAATTCTAAGAAAAGAATGTTTTTTTATAAGAAAGACAGAAACAGGAAGTAAAAAAAAACCACCTGACTTTATATTTGCAAGACCAAACAAGATTTAAGCAAAGAACTGAATGTTCAGTCGCTCCATTTTCCCCACCCCACTAAAAAAAGGAGAAAAGGAGAAGAACCAAAAATTTCATCACTTTAACTCCTTGCACCTCTTTAGAAATACTAAACATTTTTACATAATGGAGCAAATAGTTGATTAGAAGTGGTGCACTGGAGGTCAAAGGTTAGTTGGTTTGGTTGAGGTGAATAGGGTTTGTATAAGGCTAATGTTCTCTGATGGATCATGGAGAATCTTCCATTAATTGGAGCGTTACTGATGCACTTAGTGGAAAGAAGAGGTTTTCAATTTAATACAGATTTATTCTGAGCGCTGCCGAATATCATAGATATCCCAGAAGGCATGATTTCCAAAGTGCAACAGCCAAAAAACAACAAGCATCTAGGTTACAGCAAGTTTTATGAAATTATTGGGTTTGCTTAATTCGGCATGATAAAATTAGAAGTTAATTGGAGTCAGCAGGAATGGTATTTTAAAGCACAAGTATATACGTATGTAATTTAATTAACTCTAAATTGAGATTGTGTGATGTCTGAGTCGGCACTAAGCACACGAGTCTGATTATCTCCTCGAAACCCGTTTATCTCGCCATATTGCCTGTTCCCGGTGTCTCCACGGAGGAAACAATTTTGTCCGCGTCAGGAAAAAATGGTAGTCCAAGACTGCGTATTATGGTTCATCAATACCGACAGCTTCACTTTGTTTAATGGAAGTCTGGACTTCCAATCAGGTTGCCTCATCTGACTTAGTACAGAGGGTCAGGCGTAAACTAGAGTCCTACGAAAAACCCTCCAAGGCTAACCAGTAATTCAGCTAATCAATTTCAGTGACTTATTTTTGTACATCACCCACACTTGGGAGCTTTGAATTTGTTCTAAGTACATGCAGCTAAGGTCAATGTTTTTTTGGTCAAAATAAAGTAAAAAGATTCTTTTGTGTGTCTGGGTGATGAATTAGAATGGCAAATCTTTGATTAATAAACATAATATTTTGGCACTAGTACTCCCCAATAAATAATATTCCAACTGAAAGAGGGTATAAGACAGAAGTATAATATTGCTAAGGGAAAAACTAATCGCTATGTTGGCATTATTTTCTGTAAAACAAGAAAGTGCATGAGTTTCGTAAGGTTCTTAACTGTGATACAATTAGGTTATGTCCAATTTAATAAAAAAGATGATGAGTTTATAAGCCTATATTGGTTAGATCCCTGAGACTTCTTAACCACAGGTTATGAGATGGAAATAGGCAGCGGGTTTTTGTTTGATAATTTTAATAAAGGTTTGCTCTGTGTTTTCTTTCTCTTATTTTCTTAAGATATATTTGTATTGGTGTGAAAATGATGTTTGTAATCTTCTTGATAGCGTATAGAGCCACCTAACAAGTTTGATTGAGGTCTTAAGTTTTTGCATCAACTAGCTGTTGACAGCTCCAAGTTCCTACAATTGTAGTATTACAAATGTATATAAAAAAGTCCGACAAAAACTTCTTTTTTTCTTTCTCACGAAAAAATTCGTGAAGAATAAAAATTAGAAGTATTTTCCGAACTCTTAGGAATTAGGTTCAAGAGAGGTTGCCATGGCAACAAAAGAAAATATGTCGGTCATGTTTAAATGCAGGTACAGAAATGCAATATGATGAAAAAAAAAATAAGTGGCTTCTAATGTAAGTCAATAGAGGACAACACTCCACTCTTTCTGACCTAGAAGAAAATGGTCTTTGTTTTATTTTGCAGTTCAATCTTTGATATAAAAATTTGAAGGGGGTGTAAAAGTGCACAGTTAATCTAGGTGGATTAAAAATAAAACATGTCTCCTTTTAAATTGAATTTAATATACTTTTAAAGGCTCTGGTGAATTTTTAATCGAAGTTCTATCAGTTACAGTGCTGAGAACGCGGCAAGAATTCATCACTGGAACAGTGCGATTGTATTAGCATTTGATACACTTTTAATAAACTTTCAAATGCAGCCCCATAGAGGTTTATCATTCAATTTTTTTTTTTAAAGTTTGGGCGTTAACTTTTCAGGGATTTGACATCACTAGGGTAATTTGTGCATTCTTTTAATGGCAAAAAATTCCTTTATTGTGTTTTTGTGACTTTTCTTGTTTGCAAAGAATATTTTTCTCAAGTATTAAAAAGTCAGCTGCATGTATCTAAACAAAAAAAGAAAAAAATTTTTTTTTAACAAATTTTAGTCGTGGTAAATTCCAGTTTAGAGACATGCCATTTAATGGAATGAAGGCGAAACAGTTTGAGCCTCATGAATACCACACTCAAATTATGCAAGATACATTTCCAGATATTTGTGATATTTAACATCTTTTTGTCCTAGTTTTATAAGGTTTTATATGTATTTACATAAAACAGTATTGAACACACTGAACGACCTCCCCAAAAAAACAGGTCCAAGGTACCCCCCTTGCTAGGTGATCTGACAGGAAAAAACTAGACCTGCTGCACACAGCTGCAATCATGTTGCAGTGAGTATGCACGTCATCCATGTGACAGAACAAGATGCAGGCTCCCCCACTGGGCTCTGTCGCCGAATCAGGTCTGCATGCATATCATTCATTGCGGGAATGTTGACGGGCGAACCAGGTAAACTGGGCCTAATGGAACCGTTCCAATGGCATTATGCATTCAAATGATACATAAACAATGCCGAGAGATAGACTGCAGATATAAATATTATGCTTGTCTGCAGTCAGTCTAGCAAGGAAACAAATCTATATATCCTGGAGTTTACAAAGTACATGTGAATACATTAGGTTGAAGAGATCTAGCTGAAGATTCTGGTGTGATAAAGAAAAAATATGGACATTCAAATGATTAAGACGTACCTCAAGCATGATGTTAGTCTTTTTTTTGGAATGCCAGGGTGCACTTCTTGTACTATTGCCAAAAACAAATTATGCTGCAGGGTTTCAAATCCCAGTGCAGCATCTGTTTTCTGTAGTCCATGCATTGAGTGGTCTCCCCTGAAACATGTAGATCAGAAAGAGATTTAAGATGAGCTATAGGAGGTTGTGTTGTTTCTGTTCTTTTGTATCAATTCAGAGAAAAAGGTTTCATAAATATTTTTATAAAAAATGGTCCCTATTGATAAAGCTCATTATTTTCTTTTATTGTATATTTGTCTGTAGTCATTACATGTAGGAAGATAAAAGGTTGCATTTTTCAGACATTTACAAATGTTGAATCACTGAAAGGAAAACAATGTCATTACCAAAGTACTTTAACTAGGTTCGATTTAAATATTCGGGGTCAATATAACCTCTGCCTTATTCAAATATTTGCAACGCATTGTATAATGCAATCAATAGACCAAATTGGGAGTTGGAAGGTGATGCCAATATCATAATCTTGTAGCATGCTTTGCCATCATAATGAGACTTTATCAAAGCCCCCAACACAATTTATGTGAAGCAACTGGAGTTATAAAACATTGCATGACTGCCGCTGACAAGATGATTTTATAGTTTTAACTCTTAACAACGTCCCACACCCAAACTGATAATTATTGATTGCAAGGCAATTTAGGAAGGGATCAAAAAAAAATTTTTTTTCTTCTGGAAATTAAAAAATGCATGGATACAAAATAACAGTGAGGAGGACCATGCATTTATTATTTTCAAGGTGACGATTGGGATTTTAGATTGTTAGGCATGTGGCACCTAGGTCTGGGAATTAACAGGCTTTAGTTTAGCCTTGGCCTTGATGATAGTTCGTAAATCCTCTTATCTCGAGCCTTATACAAACGGAACTGGGGTTCCGGGATCAAACTGTGTGGGAAGACCCAGTTGCAGTTACTTCCCTTTGGTTCATAATAAAGACCTTGGACTTAATTAATTGTGTCTAGTTTGTAACAGGAGTGGATATTTTATTTTTTTTTTTTTTATTTTTTAAGGAAAAAGTTTTATGAAAAGATCTAACTTGATTTGTTACAAAGAACCTTTTTTTTGTGTGGTTTGTTTTTTTTTTACTTTGACAACTGTTCAAATGTTGATGTTTTAAATAGTTGTAATGTTATAGAAAAGCAGAAAACTCCCATGAAATTCAAGATATGTTGAATGCATTCTGTTTTGGAGAAAGTAAGAATGAAGTTAATGAATGACATGGTTCGATGTACCTTTAAGTTGAGATCACACGCTTCGAAGGCCATAGATGACTTGTTTATGCCTTGATGTGCAGTGGGTCAACAAGAGCATATTTCTGTTTATCAGTTTATCATATTTTCATAACATTTCATTAATTACCTCTCTAGCTTGTAACTGTAATTAATTCATTGAGTGCGAATCCAGTGTGGCATATCAGAAGAGAAAACTGAAATATCTAAATTTCTGTTTTTAAAAATACCTGTGTACTTTTAATGAAGTGACAAGGCCCGAAGCTCTCTGATGATTGGAAGAGTACTGCAAGCCCCTGTGAATGTCAGAAGTGCAAATCTGTAGGATCAGAGACAACCAAAGCAAACTGCACCAATATCTCATTGATGAAAGAGAGAGGTCTTCCTTTATTAACGAAATCAATTTATTATTCCGCAATTTTTTTTTACCCCCATAATTGTGGAATCAGAGTCTGGTATTTTTGCTGCAGCAAATTTTTTTTCATGGACTTTGTGTAGTGTATTCTGGGAGGAAGTTAAAGAGATTGCATATTTTATTGCCTCTCTTGTCCAATCCTATGAAAGTACTGTAGTTGGGCAGTGAGCGCTTTTAACCAGCTTCTCTGCACTCTCTTTTTCGCCTATGTACTTCTGCAGTCTATTTGTTGAGGAGTAGTTTGGCTTCAAGGTCTATTTTATGTTTTTTTCTCCATTTCCGTCTTGTTTTTTGCTTTTGAGTAGGATTGGTGTGAGAAAATACATTATTAATGGTTTTTCTTGCTATCTTTTGTACCTCGATCTTCAAGAAAACTGATCCAGAAAAAGCATTTGCTGATGAAAATGCTCCTTTTTTTTATACATCAGTGTATTGGTATTGTTCAAATGCACATTGAGGAATAAAATGCCCTTTATGAATTTTGTTTTTGAAATATTTAGATATTTAGATTTTATTTGATGATACATGAACTATAGAAGATTGGGACATGTACTATCTGCATTGGATGAGAAGCAAATAGACTTTCAGGTTTACACCAAAATCATGAAATAGTCAGTTATGAATATGGAAATGATAAGACATTTGTAGCTGTAGATATTTTTGTTGTTGTAATAGGCATTTAATTATAAGTACATTTGTATTTATTATTATATCTTGTTGAGCATTGTATAATATAAGTTATATCTTGTTGAGCATGCAATAATATACTAGTATTATATACCTATTTACTGGCTATGAGGATGATAGCAAGTTTATTGTCCCACAAGACAGCAACTATATTTCACGAGGCGAAGCCAAGGGAAATAGTTGCTGTCGAGGGGGACAATAAACTTGCTATCGTAGGAAGAGTCAGTAAATAGGTATTTTATTATACCGAAGTAAACTTTATTTGTCGGCGATGCAGAATTTCTTGATGATAAACAAATTAGAGTTATCGGATTTTGAATTTAATGCAGCGATGGATTACGTCAGAGGTGTTCCGAGTTTAAAAAGGAGGGAAATCGAATGCCGCCGGTGAATAGTTTCGATGACTATTCACCATGGGCAGATAGCACGGAAACTATTTCACGGTTAGATAGAATAGCATGTTTATTCATTGTAATTTTATATAGAAAATATTCATAGAGGTATAATAATAGTTATTGGCCTTCGGCCGCAGGGTGTAAGGAATACAACCCAATGTAAATCCCCGTACACCCTTGATTGGACCTGGATAACAAATTTATTTCCTATGTAAATCAAATAAACTTGTTTCCTATGTACAATCAAGGGTGTATTACACTTTCAAGATATACCAGCATTTACGCATTTTAATGCATTATGACGTCACATTATTTACTTCCGGCTCAAGTTGGGTGTATACAGAATTTACAACGGCTTATTAGCCAATCAAATATTGTGTTTCAAGCTACATAGGAAATCATTTGTTTTGACTCAGACTAAAATGTCACGTCATTTGATAAAACCTGTCACATGATTGCCAACTTTATTTCCATAGTTGGCAAGCAGCAAATTATAGATGGCACAATAGTGACTGTAACATCTTTTTTCATTAACTTTTTTTCATCAGTTATTAATATACAAAAAGTTTGGGTCCTCAACAAAACAAAACACTTACGTGGTTTGTTAATTGACTGTCTACGGAAATTTGTTGGGTTGTATAAGTCCATAAAAGGTTCAGCGAAAAGTCATAGGAGACAGAAAGACCACCAAATTATAATGGATGCATATCATATTATGTATGAATTGTGATTTCAAATTTTAGATCTCTGCAGGTAATTTTGAAAATTGTTGAATTAAAATTACAATTATTTTTGTTAAGAATTTTTATTTTAATTTGCAGTAACTTCAGGACTGTCTATATAGGCAGAATATTTTAATACTGGTATGCATATTAATGTAACTTTGTAGTTTTTGATGGCATGTGATATTCTTTTACACTGGAAATGCGAGTACCAATAGAATGGATGCTAATTAAAATTCATCAACAATAATTAAGTTCAGGGTTACTGAGAAGAGGTACAAAGCCTTATTAGAAGAGGTTTTCTTTACTCGAGCAGTAAGCTTCCATGAAACAAGTTGATATCTGATGGAAACCCCAACCTGTGTACTTTGATGAGGTTAAGGGACCCCTTGTGTATAAAAAAAAATTGTATCTTAAAAAGGTCATTTATTTAATTTTTAAAAAAAAAAAAAAATTTTTTTTTATTAAACATCAGTAGATATATCGACTATTTTAATTGAATGTTATGTAATAATGTGATAAAAAGCTGTGTCAGAAAATAAACAACACAGATTTAACAAAAGAAGCTTTGTCATCATGACAAATGTTATTTGGTGATTTATACAAGAATTGTGTCAGCCATTGGATGCATCTGTAAATTGTCTAGCATATGCAGATGATTAGACTGCATTATGAATTCAGCTTTAGATGTACATTAGTTTTCCTCGAGGATGTTACCCTCAGACAGGAAGAACACCGACCTTTCTTACACATACTGGTACTCGTGTGAGGGCTGATGATAATTGATTAAGTGCTCTTATGAGAAAGAGAAAGGAAAACCTGAATCTAAGCACAGTATATTAAAATGTTTTCAGTATATTAAAATGTCTGTCAGACTTTTCCAACACTGTGATATAAATAAATATATGATGTGATTTGTTTATTAACTGATTTCTATTTGAGGATTTGGCAAACAGTAATATAGTATATTATTATTTGCCAAATCCTTAAATGGATTATATATTATACAAGTAAGTTATGAAGCAAAGGAAGCCCTTGCACTGCATTTCCTTGCCTGATGCCATACACCACGCCAAATGTCTATGATTTTCATGGATACAATCAATATTAAAGTAATAAAAAATATAGATCAATGGCTTTTTGGAGAGTTTCAAAGAAAGAAATTAAGATGAAAAACAAAATCTGATGCCCTGAATAACAGAGTCTCAGAGCACTAGATATTTAATTCTCTTATGTCATTATCTTATAATTGACTAGATGATGGATGAATTCTGTGCCAAAGATTGACTGTAGATACACATTATTTGATTAACATTTTTCTGGGAATAGTTGACAAAACTTCAGGTAATCTGGTTATTAGAACATCTATTTTCGTCAAGAGAGAATGATGCAGTGGTCTGGCTATATGGTGTGGTATTAATGATAATCATTCAAAATGGTCCAATCTCCATAAAACCAATATTAATAGATCCTCTATTTCACCCAAGATAAATTCATAAAACTAATGCCATAAGTAAATAGCATGGATAAATGGACCATTTCACGGAAACTGTCAAACGTTTGCATGATCAAGGGAGATAATTCAAGATCCACACTTTTTATGGTAGTGAATATGTTATGGCGTGTTTGAATTTTTTTGTTCGCAAGATATTTTTTGGCTGCAGCATCTTGTTATATGACCATAAAAGTCTCTTGTCAGTAGACAGGAAAAATGAAATGCATCCGATGAACTGATGAGCTGAACTGTTGAGGTGTTGGTGAACGAAGCTACACTCGATATATATCCAGTCTCTCCCGATTCCATAGCTTAAATGTCTCCATCAGCACTTTATAAACCGGTCTCATTAGCATAGCATTTAGTTGTATTAGGCATAATGAAACTGTTTAATTTTACCATTAATTTTCACAAATTTAAAGGTATTTACAAATAAATTCTGAGAGAAAGAGAAAGGGTAATAGCTAGTGAAATTTGAGAGAGAAGATATCGAGTTACTAATTTTTTATAAAGAGGGTGGGGAAGGTAGTTCATAACTGTCACTTCTTCCAATAGGATCTGCTTAAAAATAATAAACCCAATGTAGTACATTGTATATTGATTTTGATCTTTCCATCAAGATATCGAGGCTGGTTAGGGTACAGAAGGGAGGGGAGAGAGAGAGAGAGAGAGAGAGAGAGAGAGAGAGACTGAGCCTATCAATGCATGCCAACAGTCATGGAATCTGAAACCCTAATCTTTAATATATCATTTGAAAAGCAATCAGTTTCAAGAGTTTAATGATTATGTAGGTGATTATACATAATTTGACATTATATTGAATAAGCCAACTGCATATAAATCAATTTCAGACCACAATGAGGTCCATTGTTTCAATGCATTTGTTTCTGAAGGGGCTGTTCATTTTTTGCTGGGAGGGAATGGAGTTTTTAGCATTACGTAACATTTGATATTTGCTCTGATTTGCTCGCACATTTTTTCCCTGGTATAAGCATTAGTTTTGGATCTGAGGTCATGTTAACGCTTAAATGGCAAAAAAAAGTAGCATAACATGTCACTGGGACCTTTTTATTCGTAATCAGGCTATGTACATCAACCCCCCAGGGCCCAAGTCACTGGATATTAGCCAATGAAGATAAAAAATATCAGGGGAAAATACATAAAAAAAGAGGAAATATGCATACCTACCTTAGTTAGTGCTGGGTAACTGTTGATTGTGACATCCTGCAGATGAAGGGGGATTTTATTCGTGTAAAAAATAAAATTATAGCTGGTTGCTTGCAAGAAGTGGATGGAAACGTTGGTTGATAAAGTTCCTAATCTTTCACATCTTCCAGGAGATAAAATTGATAGAGGAGGAAAAAATATAATGGATATGTATGTAAATTGCTTCACATCACTGTCCTAACATGGCCTTAGAGGTGGGGCTTAGCTAGGAAAGGTGGCCTCTGATTGGCGGAGAGGGAAATTTGCACTGGCTGAACTGTGCGACACAGTTTGTTTACTAAGCCAGTTGATCGAGTGCTTTTTCTGGTTTAGTGTTGTGTTAGAGTTCAGTACATGCAGCAGTGGTATTTTGTACGTAACATTTAAATCTGCCAGCTCCACTACAACACAGGCGTGGGTTGTGAGCCACTTATTGAACGATTCATTAATACTTCCGTTGACTGGTCAGTTACTAGGGTTGAATACTTCACAGTTTCACCTGGTGTTATGTCATAGATTTTTTATGAATGGATATGACTTAAAAAATAATTTATTTTTCCGTTTTCTTGTGGAAGTTGGACCTCTAAGTTGGAAAGAGTCCTGGTAGAGAATAGACTGGATATTTTGACTTGTGTGTGTGTTCCTATTTTTTCTGTCAGTTCGGAAGGTGACATCAGTGACCAGTGAAGATTTACATTTATTCTGAACGGATTTTACCTCAAAAGGGGTGAAAGAAAAAAACAAGCAAGCTGTATCTTGACACCATGTTTTCCGAGTACAACGGTCACCACGTCCCCCCACACTATGGGGGGCCTCACGGACCCCCTCCTCCCCACCATCATGGGGGACACATGCCCCCCACCGGACACCACCATCCAATGGCTGGACCACCTCAGTCATACTCCCAGTACATGAGACCCAGAATGGACCCCACCAGTGATGTATTCACTTGTCTCTTTGGTGACCTCTTTGTCAAATGGTGAGTGCTATCAAAGTCCTCTTCTGTTTGATGAGCTGAATAGCAAGGTGTCCTGTCACCTCTTTTTTTTTGGTTAAAATCATCTTTTTCTTTTTTGACAAATGATAATTTTTTGTTTCTGTGAAATGAAGAGTTTTGTTAAATTTGAATACATTCATCTTTTCTCGGCTTTTAAATTAATGGGTGCCTCGAAACCTATGATTTGGTTTATGTATAGGTGTATGTTTTGATTAATGGACAGGAGATTACATTAAGTCTTGCTGGTGGATAATTGACAAGAAATATGATGTAAAATTCAGCTTAATTCTTGCACTAAGATATCAATTCATCTTTACTCCATTATTAATCGATGGATGGAGATTTTTTAACAGAAATATTTTTTCCATACATTTTTTTTAAAAAGTATAAAATATGAAATGAGGAATAGCAGGAAATTTAGTCTAAAATTTAAATATATATATGAAAATAAGACATGCAAAAAAACCATATCATTATTGACTCAAAAACATGTATTATTCATCTTGCATATTACGACACGTTACACATACATTACTTTATGAAGTGGCCAAGTCAGCATTGTTAGAATGGCTACAGAATGACTTCACCGGACAGAAAACACTGCATTTTGTTTTCGTGGTGTTTCCTCAGCAATTTCGGAAGCTAGCTCTCAGTTTCAAGGAATTGTTCCCTTGAGAAGTCCGGATATTAGTAGATACTCATTTTTAATGAAACACGTTTTAACTAAACATGATTCTTGTACAGAGTTGATATCTGCATAAAAAATGAATGTCCGTAGAAAAATGAAGGTTGGACAATAGTTTTTTCTTGTTGTAGTACTATAGAATTATTATTTCTTTTGACAAATAAGTAGTGTGTAGGCTTTTTCAAACTCTATGAGTGATCAACACTGCTACATATTAATGCAGTATGTATGGTAGATATGGCGGCCTTATTTTGTTTTTTATAGCACTGGTGCGCAGTTGTTTTATTTGTGCATCGAAATGAAATTTAATGTTAACGGCCCACCCATGTTTCTACCATATTACACAAAATGCAGTTACAAAACAAAATTCACCAGAACATCTATATTGAAGGAAAAGTGATAGAATATTAGCAAAAGGACATGTGTACCTGTCCAAATTATGGCTACCAACCTTTGTAAAGCTCATGTTGAGGTTTTAAAAACACGGTGTATTGACATCTATGTGGCCATGTTTATTGCTTCAGATGGTCTCTTGTTGAAATCTTGTAAAAATTGGTTTTGTCTCTCTGATTAAGAAAGAAGCAGGGAGTTTATGCCGTAATTTCTTGTTGTACATGAAATGTGTGAACCATAGGGTCATGATGTTTGAATAATTACACCATGGTGGACGTTTGATAAACATATGAGTCAGGCGTTTTTGTACTTTTGTTTTCAAACTGTGATAGGTTTACCCACTGAGTTGTTTTTTTTTTCTTCCGATTGACCCAATTTCTTACATTTAAGGATAGGTTCCTGGTTCATGGTATTGTATAAGCCAACCAAAAAAAGAACCCATTTCCTCTGATGTTGATCGAATTACACATGAACAAATAACAAAAGATCATTTTGGATCTGGGGATGCCACTTTTTTTTCAGAAATACACAAATACAAGGCTAGTGTTTGCATGAATGGTAGGGAAAAGGGAGGCTAATGGGGAGATTTTTATAGTTTTGAGAATTAAACAAAAAGTTTTTCGTTATTCCTGTAAATATAAGCACTTTTGTTGTTATGGCCTACTTATGTCATTAGTTGTGAACAGTGTAAAATTTCTGTGCCGTAAATTGGCTCCAGCGATTTGTGGAGTAAGTAGCTTACCCAGTTAATACCCATAGTAAACAATGAAGAAAAAAGGAGGGGTGTTTTATATCAGTAAAATACCTGTAATCTCCAAAATACCGTCCCCCAAGCCCATGGCTAATTTTCTCCTTTTCATATTTTTAAATACCTGCTTTTTTTTCTTTCTTGTCTTTCTAAGTATGTAGAAATCTGTATCTTCAAGAGCAAGGCCCAAACAATGTGAAGACGTCAGTCCTTTTGAAGATTAGCTGCCCCCAAAGAAAAATATCATTGTAGGCACTACAAAGTAATGAATGAACAAAATTGTGTTGATATTTTTTACCCAATTAAGCTGCAAAGTCTGTAGAAATTTAAATTTCTTCAAGCAGGATAGGTGTTTCTAATTTTATAGTTTTGAATTAGTTAAAGGTTGTGTTGTAAATGTCCAGATTTTGAGGCTTAAGTTGTTTACAATACACCACAGAAACTTTTTTTTTGTGGTCAATATCTAAGAGCTATTATAATACATGACCTCTTGCACAATCTGTTTTCCTACATTATGTTTCAACAGATGTATCAAACAACAAACTACACAAAGGGAAGCTCATTGAATTGTTGCCTGCCTATCTCCTCACTAAATTAAATAATTTTAAGGGGAACAGTGTGTAGTATACTATGTTAAAATGTACAAGCACAGAAAACAAGTTTTTATAGAGGTCTTTGGAGTGTCGAAGTAACATCTTTGAAGTTGCCAATCCTTCATTCAGGACTAAGCTTTTTTTCTTCTATTTTTATCTGTAAAACATTAAAAACTTTTGATTTATCTTGGATTTGAACATCAATATCCTGACAGTTTTCCTGATATGTCATGGAGACCTCAAGTCAGGGAATTGTGGGATGCTGCACAAACTTGATCAATGGTTCTGCGTAAAATAAAAGGAATAAAATAAATTTTAGATAATGGGGTTTTTAAGCAAAAGTACAGACACATCTGCAGGCTTGATATGACTTGTCAATGTGAAAACCATTTTGAAAAATATAATGACCTTTGGGTACAATACCATGAACCTTCTGTGTTGTAAAGTTCGTTAATATTTCTGAAACGCAGAAAACAAAATTTTTACATAATATGCAGAAAACCTTATTAGAATAACATAATTATGCAAGGTGTCTTTAAACCCCTTAAAACCAGAATAAAATAAATCAAATGACATTGTCATAGAGAAAGATTATTTCATCGTTAATCGACAACTTTACATTCTTGATTTAAAGAATATAGATATCACCACATAAAATAACGTTGATTTCAGGGAAAGTAGTTGGGAGGGGCATGCTTTGGCTTTCAGTCATGGTTGAGAATCAATTATTGGGCTTGTAATGGTCAGCATAGAAATAAATAGGACACTGCTAGAAATAGAGAGAGAAAAAAAATGATGTTCATGGCCATTATGGAGCATGACACAAGGGCAAGATACACTTTTACCTCATTTCTATGTTTTTCTATGTAAGAGAGCAATAAATTATCAGGTCAAAGGCAAGGCCAAAGGTCATTTGAGGTCAAACACCTTGTTTCGCATTGCACCGAGTAACCTCTAGTCAGGTCTATCTGAAGATTGTCAGAAGATAGCTGAAGGGCTAGAGTATAATTAGCGGAAAGAACTATAAACAAACGCTAAACACTTGGAGATTTCACATAAACTGTTATTTGAGACTGTGAAAATTTAAAGGCTGTAATTTTGGGGGGAGATCAAATTATTTTGAAATAGCATTCAAAGAAAATAGGGTTCTGGTATTTAAGTTGATGACTCTGTAAAATTGAGGGGTAAAAAACCCCCAAAGCATTTACAATTTGGAAGAATATTCTGGGGAATGTTGAGAAAGGGTGTCTGTATGAAAAAGTATATATCAAATTTTATGACAATGTCAATGCTGTTTGAATAACATTGTAACACTGAAGTAATTATTCGCGGATACTGTTAGCAAAGTTTTCTTATCAAAACCTACGACACGGAGTTATCTGAGCATTATGTGCACTAAAAATTAAACTCTGTGTGAAATTAAGGTCCAATCTCTGTGTTAAAACATCTGAGTCACATTCCTGTAAGAATATGGCTGCAGCTTCTATGTGAGTTGTAGATATTTAAACAAAAAAAAAAGCCTCCACAGAGCTGGATGAAGGCCAATATATTCAGGATTTATACAGGCATAAAGTCAATTACAGAATTTCAATGAAACCCCAGTGTTGCAAATTCGAATGTCAATGGGTATATTGATGTTTCTCGGTCTTGCTTTCAATTTTGGCATTGAGAATCGGTCGGTGTGAAAAGTCTAGAGGAATCTTATGGGGTTAAATTCGATGGTAGTGTGCGACTGATTGAACCACGAAATGCTAATGGAAAATAGATGAACATCCTTAAAATACATCTCTTCAAAGACCAAAGCAATTGATGATGAAATATGAGAGAGAGAGAGAGAGAGAGAGAGAGAGAATTCCAACAGATAGTTCATTTTAAAAACAGCTGCAGCATTAAATATCTGGATGAAATGTTAGATAAGAAATGTATTGCCTAAAGATGCACCTTGGAATACTTATACTTGATTATAAGGCAAACCGATTGAAAGATAGCCATGATTTGCATTTAATGTCCCTTTAGGAAATGTGTCATAGCTCTCCTAAAAATGGGAGGGAACATTGTTGTCCTGACAAATTAGCTTGCGTGTTGCATGTATTTCAGCTGTTAAACACTCTTTAGAAGATTCATGGAGAATCTATTAAATGTTGATTAGAGAGGGTTTTTTGAAATTAGTAATTAGTTAATCATGATTATGTCTCTTGGCTTCCTTCGTTTAGCCCTGATAAGAGCGGAAGGTTTTGGGGTAAGGAGTGACTTCCCCTGAATTTCTGTTGAAGACAATTAAGGATGAAAAGCCCATTTTTTAGATAACATTCTAATTATGGGTAATCAGTAACTTCTGTGGGATTAACGTAATTGGGCGGTGTAACAATCCCCTATTTTGGTATTTATTGGCCTCATGATCAACTAAAGTAAGTTAATGAACAGAAATAAGAATTAGCCTTGAACTTTGGTGAATATTTGTTGCTCACTTGGATGAATTAAGATTACGTAGTTTCAAGTTCTAATATAGAAGAACAGGAAATGTAACATTGTGTAACAAGTTTGAAATATTAGACATTAGAATGAAAAAAAGGTGAATTTATAGCTGCAGAAAAGCTTGGTAATACATATTGATAGGAGGGGAGACAACTTATAATTTCCAAAGTGACAGAATATCATGTTCTTCAGAGAAAATGTTCTATAGAAGCTGATGTTTGCTGGGAAATTGGCATACATTGGTTAATAGGTTCTAACAAATGAAGACTAACAGCTGTGCAATCTCTGTGCAATTGAGCAAATTTATTAAAGAAAGTTAGCCCCACAAGGATCAGGGACGTATCTTTATTGAAATACTGAAATCCTTTGGACTGGGGAGCTTTTCTCTCTCGGATAGAAGGAGATAAAGAGGATATGTCACATAGACTTGTTTCTTGGAGACTCAGTTTGGTGGCTATCATATATACCTTAAGTTCAGACAGTACATTTAGATGTTCAGGTGTTCACAATCTTACACAAAAAGCAGAATCAGGAGTGGGTTTTTCCCCACACATAATGCCCTGCTTTAGACTATAGTGGACTGTTAAGACCTTCTCCTGTATGTTGCTGCTATAAACATTCTCTTGCAGGTAATTTCAATTTTCAACAAAAAAAACCCTGCCAATTGAGATTTCGCATTTCTTGGAAATTAAGTATCATCATACCCAGATCCATGAAATATGATTGTATTAATTTTGAAAGGAAACACATGTTTATCTATTCTTTTGGACTGATTCCACAATTTTTTAATTTAGAATATCAAAAAGAATCCCCCTTTCTACATATAGTCCTCAACATTTCTGATTGATACTTAACAAAGATAATATTTAATTTGATGTTTGAAAAGCAACTTTCTGCACTGGTGTAATGTCAAAGGGCTTTGTTTGAGATGTTCCCCTTGATTCTGTCTGTCACTTAGATGACTGTATGGTGTCACCACTCTCTGCACAGAACATGCTAATACTGACACTAAAATGCTGATTTAGCACTTCAGTCCAATCAATTCATAATTAAACAATGTGTGCTGATTATAAATGATAGTAAAAGTGCAAGGTCTTAGAGAGAGAGAGAGAGAGAGAGAGAGAGAGAGAGAGAGAATTTTTATTATTTAATTAAATATTATGAAGTTAGTCATTGACGGTTTCTTGTGACATAATTGGGATGAAAATTGCATAATGCATATTATTAAACAATACTTTTTAAGAGAGAGTAATATATTCTTCTTTGGATGTATATACATTTGCAAGTCTTCTTTGTGGGTGTGTTTTGACTGCAGTAATTATTGGTGGACATACTGCTGGTGATTCCCCTCAGTACTTCTGAACACTGCCCGGGAGTTTGTAATATTCTACGACCATCCTCACATTCACTGGGCATCGTAATTGATCATTAGCAATGTTTATCAGGTAGTTTTCTCTTGAAAGACATTTGATTTCATTGCCCTTTTGTGTGAATAGATCTACAGTTTACATTTATGTATATGTAGATTAACTAATATGTTTTTTCCATCGGTTTCCCTCTAGTGTCTTATTACTTTTATTTAATGCATGATACATTCTGAAGGGTTGCCTTAATTTTTTTTTCAGGTCTTATACATAATATTAATATTGTGGAGAGAGAGAGAGAGTTAGAGAGAGAGAGGGGTAGAGAGATAGAGAGGGAGGTGTTATTGAATCTTGCTGTTAATTAAATTGTTTCCTGAGCTAGGGTTTTGCAAATTCAACAGTTGATTTAACTCTTAACCTGCACCAACAGCAGACAAGGAAAGTGGGGCTTCTTTGTTTTATGATTAAATCACAACTTGTGTCCTAATTTCCTTACTTTTCAATTTGGTTTCGTCAGTGGAATTTCAAGGGTCTTTAGAATCTGTATTGGAGCTAATTTGAATCTCGGACAGAAAGGTGCAGTGTTAAACTCCAGGTCAGATGGCTTTGTGCACTGTTACATGGGAGAAAAAGTACATCTAATCATTCTTATTATGGAATATTAAAAAGATTTTCAGAAATTGAGGAATTTTTAATGGGAAATTACCATTCCAAATGAAGGTGATGCATCTCTCCTTTTTTTGCCCATTTCTTTTCTTGTTATAAGATGATTGAAACAAGTTCTACAATTTAAAAGTGCTAGAGAATTTTAATATGCATGAGGAACTTATTCATATTTTCCCCTCTAAATCTAGAGGTTTTAATGATTTTCATGTCATCTTGACACTGAATTAATTAAGGAGAATATCAGAAAGGTTTTGAAAATGTAACTGTTACAGATTAAAGACACTTTTGAGTTAATGGACACAAAGCTTACAGAATTGAATAATTTGGCAAGTAATAAAGTTCATTGATGACTCGACAAAATTGTAGTGATACTACAATGGTTAAACTTTTTTCTTTAGTTATGCATTCAAGTTGACAGATTCTGTTTCTACTTTATTTAAATAGAAAAGAATGAAGAGCTTTTAAATGAATGATAAATTAGTTATCAGCTGTTTTATTTTTGTTGTTCAATTAATTATACTTGTTAATTAAAACATAAAACTGGTGATATTTTTTGATTTTTGTGAATGTCAGCTTCAACCTTATGACCATGCATGAGTATATTGTTTTTTTGTTTTGTTTTTTTTTTTGAGAGAGAGAGAGAGAGAGAGAGAGAGAGAGAGAGAGAGAGAGAGAGAGAATACTGTTTCTTATGGCACAGGTGTCAAAAATTAATGATTTGTGGCTCAGACAAAGCTTGCATTGTTTTGCATCCTCTCCGTTTACATTCTATCTGGCATCCGATCGTTCTTGAGGTTTGTATTAGGCATGAGAAAGGACAAACTTGACCCTCGGAGATCTGAGATTTGAAATGCGATGTGGGTAAATTTCAATGGATGTAGTATGAAGCATATTCATTTACCTCAATGGTAAGGCCTTTTAAAGGTACACGAAACATTGATTTAAAAAGAGATTGGACGTTAATTGACCATTCAACTAGATGCATCTAGGTCCACACTTGTTCTTATAGGATGATAACAGGTCTAGGAACAGAGTTAAAAATCAGGAGAGATTTAATTTAAACAATGTAGCGAATGACACACAAAACGAATTATAAACCGAAAAAGAAACCCAGTCAAACCATGATTCACGAAGATCCTAGATTCTTTAGCGTTTATTTACTCGAGTATTTACAAACCATGATATCAAATCGGTGTTGGGAAGGGGTCACTCGGTACAAGCAAATAACAGTTCTATTATAGCATGAGAATTCCCCCAAATAGAGTCAAGAATTCCTGTTGTGTTCAGTGGTTTTTTATTTACGATCCAAGCGTATTTACCGCCACATAATTAGATATATGCGGTGTGCTGTATATTAAAAGTCACTGGGATTAATTAAAAAGGATATTATCCACTATAAATGGTGGTTCTCCATTAAATTGATAGTTTTTTCTGATGATTCTATTTATTTTTTTCAAAAGATAGTTATTCAATTTAAAAAAACAATTGAAAAATTATACCATTCAAACTTGTATCTGTTATTGGAAGCAAAACTTGATTAGGAAAAGCTTATTTCTTTTTAAACATTTTTTCCCCACTATTTATTGTTTGTTCTTTAGAATGTTTACTATAGTGGATTATTAAAATTGAGAAAATAGAAAAGAAGTAAACTTCAATCAGTTTATTTGTAACAATTAAGAATGCATTTTTTGATATTTTACATTCAAACAAAGAAGTTTTCTGTTCAGTGAACTTTTAAAGGTTTGATTCATTGTAATGAAATTCGGTAGAGATTAAATAAAAGCATTCCAGGATTAAAATTTGACACTGTTGTGTGTCCAGTGCCTGGAAGTATTGTCAGTACTTTCCAGTATTACTTTACGTGTTTTGCAGTGTCACAGATGAGGTATTTCTGGATTTTATTTCGCTGTGTAGGCGACGCCGAGGGAAGACGCATCATTTTCATGATCTGTATGCGCTGTATCCCAGCCCGTTTTTTAATGGCGGACTGCACTTTCTGTGTTTGAACTAGAGTACAGGGGACCCAATGCTTGATGGACTGAAAAGTTTAAACATGCATTCTCTCTGTGATGTGCCGGTTATTTATTTCAATGCATTGCCAGAGATTTTTTTTACTGTCTTTTAAAAAGCGCCTGCACATCTCATTTTCTGTTTGTACTCAACAGATGCCAGGCTTACTGGATTTTCGTGAAGTATGCTGGAAGGTTACAAAGTTTATTCAAGTAGAAATGAATTTTTTGACTCTAGATCTCTTTTTAAAGTTCTGTGGTAAAAGTATCTATGTACTATTGATTGAATATAGCACCCCTTGGCGCATACAACATTCAATAATTAACATTATTGGTAATATTTGTAATCAATGATTGTTTCGAAATTCATAGTTTATGTATTTATATTGTGTTTATGGAATAAAAAAAGTCATCATATTAAGGATAAAAATTAAGAAGCTCAAGAGTCATGGAGATGTGCAAAATTATCTATATTACAAATTATACAAAATCCTTGGAAGAAGGACAGCTTGTGCTGCATGATGATTTTTAGTTACCATGCTAAATTACTTATTACCCAGTACTTGCAGAATTAAGTTGACTGGTAAGTGAGAACAATTCTTGCACAAGAAATATGGTTCATTTCTAAGATACAGGAGAGAGATTACAGGAAATAAGGATAATTCTGCTGCTAATTGATTTTTGTGTGTGTGAGTTTTTTTTTTTTTTTTTTTTTTTTTTAAGACAGATCGGAATGACCCAGTACAACCTTTTCTTTCTGGTTAGTTGAAATCTAAGAAAGAAAAAAGTCTTGTTTCATTGAGTTTGTAAAAACACACATGCTGGGACGAGGTTTTTAATGAGATGGAGATTGTATTTATCTAATAGGCCTTATGTCCCGGTGTACACAGCCTCATTTTGGCATCTGTTGGTATTCACTGTTTGCACAACACTGAGAATGCCTCTAGGCTTATGATGAAACTGTGTATCAAATAGCCATTTTTATCTTTTCAAGAGGTTGAAGAAATTGAAGGGGATTAATTAACACAACAGTTTAAAGTCTTGTATTACGATATGTTCTGCACCTGTTAAGCCTGGTGTCTTAATGGGGAGGGAAAAAAAATAAACTGCCCATTTCAATTATGTGATTTTTATAACATCTTAAAAAAACAATTTTTTTTTTATATAAATAGAAATTTAGAATCATAATCAAGTATAGGAAATCATTGAATTTCAGGGTTTAAAAAAAAATTTAAATTGATATATTTCATTTTTGTTGGATTTAATAAGCATGGGTTTATAATAAGAGAAATTTGATCAAACATTTCAATGGGAGTTTTCTTTTTTAAATAGTGTCATGTTTCCTTTTTCACGGCTGTATCAGAATTTCTAAACGCGATTTTCATATTCTTTTTAATTTTTCCCTCCAGCACTTTTTTGTATTCAAAGTTGTAGACTGGATCAAGAAATCTGTTTGGCTATTAGTTCAATTTTTTTTTCTTGAGTTAAGTTCTGAAAAGAAATCGTTTTTCAGTTCCTTTATTTAGGAGGCAAAAGCCATTTAACGTCTGTAAATATTTTCTTACAAAAGGTTACTGGGTGCAGTTTTTCTTTCGACCAGCTCTAAACTGTTTACTCTGCCATTGACATTGATACTAGAAAGCAGTTTTTTTTTTCTCAATTTTTTTTCGTTACCCCCACTAGAAATTTAAAAGCAGTAACTAGTAAAACATAATGGAATGTATTTAAATTGACAAGCTTTAATGAAGATTCTAAAGATTTTAGTAAAGAATGTGTTCCATTAATTGATACATAATTGAAGTCGGATGAACAAAAAAAAAAAGGAAAACAATGTTTTGGTAGCTAATATTTAAAAGCTTTTTATGTTGTCGATGATATCTGATGATAATTGCTGCAATTCTATACAGTGTATAATTTTTGACTGTTTGTCAGGTATTGCATTACATAGCTGACAGTGGCTCAAATTTTTACGTGAAATAGAATTTCAATGGAATAATCAAAATAGAACGATTTCCATTTAAAGGTTTTTTTTAATGAAAAGACACCATATGAAAATTTTGTGCCTTGCATTTCATTTGCAGGCTAATAAATGAAGCTTTTATATGTTTGGCAGAAGATCTGTTTTAACTTGTCAGCTGGTAAAAACCTCAGTTTTTCTTCTGACACGATCTTCTGGAAAAACTGTACCGAATAACCTTTCATGGATGACTGCATCTCTTCTCTGCAAAATCTCTTAGGACCCATTTGTGAATAAAAAGGAGAAAGAAATTCTGGGAGGTTGAAATCACACTAATCTAAATTCTTTTTTTTTTTTTTACATATCTGAAAAACCATTCCAAAAAAGTAAGAATTATATTGAAAAAATTACCCTACTCTTACCTGTTACAAAGTATCAGGCATATTTTACTTTAGGGCAAATATAAACCTTCAAGAGTTATGCTTCTTGGCCTCATTGTTTGTTTGAAAAAAATATTTTTACAACCTGAAAACATGGCAGCCATTTTGTTTTGTGTGTGTGTGTGAGATATGTTTTTGTGAATGTGGGTCAACAGAAAATCTAATGGTGGTTGTGGATTTGTGAAGGGGTGACTGGGTGCAGGAGAGCAGCCATCCGTGACTTAGCGTAAGATGATTAGAGAGCCTTTCTTAACACATAAATGCTTGTAAAAAATACGCCTTGAGAACAGAGCAGTTATTTAATACCTATCATGAGGGAAGTGATTTAGATGGAAGGGGTGTTTTAATGTGGTAATTTTCCCGCTAAACACACTCATCTTTGGATCCATTCAATCTCGAGAACAATTTGAGACGGAATCTTCTGACTTTGATTTTATATATCTTTGAGTCAATATAAGGCTTTTTCCATACATTTACCCAGTAATGACTCATGCTTCTATTCTTTTATTATGGTATTCTTGACCCTCGGGTTTCAGATGTAAATGTCTTTCATTTACTTTGTGTACACCAGAACCAGAACCAAACGTTTTTTTTTAAATTTCTCATAATGATTAGATAAAGCCAGAATGAGCATATGATGTAAGAATTTAGTTAGTGAACTGTGATATCAGGAATGGGCGTGTTAAAGTCCATGCATACCATTTCTGGTTTTACTGTACAATAATGATAGAATTCTGTCAATTAAAGCTGACAATATATGTATAGTACAGGTTTTCAAGCAACCACTGAAATATTATGTGTAATATATTTGCCTTTAAATTTAAAGAATTTGGAAATATCCATGTTGTAATAAACTGTTTGGTGTTTGGTCATAAATCATATCAGGGTGCACTTGTGGACCCTCCAAACAGTCTATGTAAACATTGTCAACAACAAAATGAGAGAGAAAGAGAGAGCAAGAGATACTGTATGAGGAAAAAGATGGTGTCAGGAGAGAGAAAAAAAACCCAGACAATTTACTTGTGGTTGCAGTTGCTTTTATTTTTGTTTTTCTTGTCATTGCAGCTTTGAAGATTCAAACAGCAACACCATGCCAAGCATGGCAAACCCATACCATCGACCAATGGACTTGGGTTCGAATGACTTGGCACACAAGGCACGCAAGAATAAAGAAGACAAATACTGCGGAGTGTGTGGGGACAGAGCTCTTGGATACAACTTCGATGCCATATCCTGCGAGTCTTGTAAGGCTTTCTTCAGAAGAAACGCACCAAAAGGACTGGTAAGTCATGGGACTCTAAAATCAAAGTAGTGAGACCACTTAAGGGAGTTGATTTTGTATGATTATTGTTCGACAAGTTATACTTTCAATGAATAACAGAAACAGTCTTTTCATTTTTTCAAAGAACTATTTTATGTTGCGTATGCCTTAATCTTTTACATGAGTGCACAGGTCCACATCAGTTACGGCGCAAGTGATATTGCATAGAAGAGTTGATTTAAAAATCAACTCCCAAAAAAGAGTGTTAATTTACACTATAAAGCCAGCTAAATGCTGGGTAAAAACTTCTTGAATACTAGTATTCAGTGTTTTTTTTACATTTTGTGAACTTTTTTTTCCTTGAGAGGGGGTTCTATTTTTTATTAGTGAGTGAATTATCTATACTTCTGGTTCCCCTTCCCCTTCAATTGCCCATAGGCAAATATTGTTAATTTGACTAAATGGACAAAGCTTGTATATTTTCATACCACCACTTTAACAATCAATACAATATTTAAAATGATTTATTAGGGTAATCAAAATTTTTTTGTTTGACAGTGGAAAGCAATAAATAGATTGTTTACAAAGCATAAACAGATGGTATAAATATTGATGGAAACTGAAACTGTATATGTTAAACTTCATGTCCATGTAAGGGAAATCAGCATAAGTTTTAGGCTAAGGGCACTGGTTGAAAATATTAAAGCTTAAATGTTAGATAGAAGGGAAAGCCTTTTCCTTGGCTCATCCTAGCCGGGAGAAGGGAAAGCCTTTTCCTTGGCTAATCGTAGCCGAGACAAAAATAAACTTTATGAAAGTGCCAATAGAGGAGAGTAAATAAAAGGGAGTTAATGATGTGTTAAATGTCTGTATTTGGATGTCTTTATCCTCTGTTGCTTACAGAATAACTTTCTCTTTGGGTGATTAGTATGATCTGGACGTCATTCTGAGTGTAGCCACCTTTCAGTAAGGAACACAGAAGTTTTCCGATCAGTATACATTTATATAAAATCATGGGGTAAAGAATTTCCTTCTTTCAATCCCTCACAGACAGTAGAACATGATGATGAAAATGATACAGTAAAATGGTTTTTATACCATATTATCTGATAAGTTTAAAATACAAATTCAAAGATTAGGGGAGTCAAACTGACTTCGCAGTAAGCATGAGTTTATCATAATCATGTTCACTTTAACCTTGTTTTACTGTATTCCCTTCTGCACCGGGGTGTTACGACCAGTTAGGACACTTACAGTATTACACACAGAATTGGGATGGCTGTACGCTAGTCATTTATTTGGTTTTCTTAGGTTTTTGGGTGCTCTTAACCTTGACAGTGATATAAATAGACTTTGACAGATAAATGTCTAGGACTCGTTAGAACAAAAGGATTAATTAGTGTCATTGCATGAATACTGCTCAATTGGAGGGGGTAACACCCCAAAAATGCTCCTCTAATGACAGGAAAAAGGAAACCCACTCTTAGTGCCCAAGTAGTGGAGAGAAAAATTGGGCTCTATGTTTATACATAAATCTCACTCGTAAACAAAGATAGATGTTCTAAGTTCGCAGTAGATGAAGTACGCAAGCGGAATCTTGGGATGGGAATAAGTTCACCAATAGTACTGATTCACTGACTGAATTACGATTGTGTGATAAATGAGACACACTTTTGAATAGAGCAGGGGAATGGATGTTGAATAGGATACTTATATATTAGCTAGGTGGCAATTTATGAAGAAAATACCAACCAGGGAGACTTTAAAGTCATGAAGAAAATCAAGAAGTTTAGATATTAGATATTACAGAGGTTAATAATCTTTCAATGAGAAAGTATTGTTTGGTTATAATTGGCATGACATTTGCTAGAATTAATAGCCCCTTCTCACAAGGGTAGCATATACTGTCATGCTCTATCATAAGAGTGCATTGATTCATAGCAAGAGAAAATGAACCCATTCTTCAGATTTCTAAATTATGTGCCCACTTTACAAAGAAAAATCATTCTGTCTGTCCTTTTCTCAACTTCTTTGTTAACCCTGTCAAATGGTAGATCAGGATCACTATAATAATTAGCCGCAATGCAATTGCATGCCATAATGTGCTGCAATGTGCTGATATTTCAATCAAACAAAAGCCACAATTCTGTCAAGATGTCAGTCAAAAAGTTGCTTTTTAATATCCTTATTTTGTTTAGTGGTTTTGAATATTTATGACAATTAATTAAAGGGAAAAGATAATTTGGAGTTGGGATTCTCGTGTCTTAATTTGTTTAGGTTGTCACTCTTAGGCAGAACCAGTTTTCTCTCACAATAGTCATACTAAGTACAATTTAGAACCGTTTTAACAAGAGCTTGGACTTTCGGTGGGATGTTACTATCTAGTTTAGTCATCAAAACAAGCTTTCAAATATTGACCTCCTTTCTTCTAATTCGCTAAGAGAAGCTCATTAATATTCATATAGACTGTCAAAACCGGAAAGTTGTTTACCAAGATCTGCTCTGCTGTGTGAAATTGACGCTGTTTCAGCGAAATATACATCCCTGGATAAGGTCGGACGAGTGTCACTGCGTTCAATGTATTCATATATATTAGCCAATGACTGGACAGTAAACAACGAGTAGACCCCGCCTTCATCAAATCGGAGTTTGTCACGTACTACCCAAAGTCCAAGCTCTTGTTAAAACGGTTCTATATGTGGATTTCAAAATATGGAACACACATTAGTTTTGAAACAGTGAAGAAATGAAAATACCAGAATACTTTTTACAGGAAATTGAATGTTGCTGATTTTCAATGCAAACATAAGGGAAAATATACACTGAATGTAAATATTTAATGCAGATGATACGCATATCGATACGTGTGTATAAATATCAATACAAATATTCAATTCCCGCTTTTTTTGTTTCATGCTTTATTATTTAAAGATGTTTTATATGCAATTGATGCAAGGTTTTGTTATGGTGCTAAAGGTTGATATGCATAAGATGTACATGTATAATCGACCATAAAATAAAAAATTTTATTTTATTTCCATGTTCTGTGTTCAAATGGATGTTAGGCATCTTTCAGCATTTATCAAAATAAAAAAAAGGTTTTTTTCAACCGAGAATGTGATAGGAATAGACATTCTCGTGCATAATCCTACTTCTGCATTTAATGAACTACCTAACATTTACCAGATAATAATCAGATTCAACTTCAATTATGCAGGAGATGCCTATGAAATTATTTCTTCTCCCAATTATTGCCAATCATGTATGCCTTTTTCTGACATCCATTTTCGGTAGGAATGGACTGTATTAAACAGGTGTCAAAATTTAGTCACACAAGAATTTCGACAGCTGAATGACTGTATGATGTCTATCTGACAAAGACAAGCTAGGAGTGGTATTATCTGAGCCCAATGGAAACTGACAAAGCATTATATCGCTGTATAAATCTCTGTATAAATCTCCGTGATTGTTTGTTACTGCAAGGCTGGTGTACACACAATGCTGTTGAAGGCTTTGTGTGTGAAATAAGCCCCACATTTCGCACCCTGGGTAGAATTTGCTACCCTAGGTGCACTGAGGGGGAGAGAGAAAATGATGTGTGAACTTGGGGAAGATAAATGCTAGGTTGAGAAAGATTTAGCAGTGCATAAGCTGTTTTATACATGCTTTACACAGCTGGAAGCACTGACTTGCCTAGATCTGTTTATCTCTCGTTATTGCATATCTATTAATGCTACAGACATGTTTAAGGCATTGGATAAATGATTAAGTCTGTAGAAAATTTATAAAATTAAAGAAATTCTATACACTGTCACCATCTTGTTTTGACACTCGGTGTTTAATGATTGTCAATTATTACCTCTCAAATGCTTTTTGGGTACAAATCATTCAAAGAAATTTAATGAAGTTAAATATTTTTTCAGGAATATTTTAAGTGTCCATATGAGGAAAAATGCAAGATGGACGTCTCAAACCGGCGATTCTGCAAGCGCTGTCGTCTTAGGAAATGCTTTGAAATTGGTATGCGTAAAGAATACATCCTGACAGAAGAAGAGAAACTTCGAAAAAGGCAGCGAATAGAAGAGAACAGGTTGATTCAGTGTGTCATTGTTCTGATTCCAAGGCTCGGTCTGGCAAACTTTTGTTGCTCCGGCTGGACAAACTTCAACAAATCGTAGCCATTGAAGGAATAAAATTACATCCCACTTGTAGACAGCCCACAATCTTTAAAAAAGAAAAATAAGAGATAGAAAAATGTACTGTTAACTCTCCTTTGGTTGTGAAAAATTACCGGTATTGACAATCTGATAAAGCATCGATCCCCATACCACTTTAAAAAAAATATACATGTATTATAAGATTCCTCCCCATTGGTGAAAAAAAACAAAACCCACCTTGTTTTCGCAAGGTTTAATTTTAAGTACCTTCAGTGAGCTGATATTGAAAATATTTTTTTGGAAAAAACAATTTCTTTCATAACCGAATCTTTCAACAGATGTTTTAATCAAAAGTTTTAAAGAAGCAGTGAGTAAGGAGAAAAGTATTTGATGAAGATTGTCCACCTAAGTATAAAATGTGTTGACAGACAGAGCTACTAGTAGCTTAAGACCAAGAGAGATAACTCTATTAAAAAAGAACAAACAATTTTCAAACTGAAGTGTATTTTAAAGTAAATTATGTATTTGAATTTTAATCTCTACAAGAAAGAGACATTTCATTGAGGTTTTTGTATCTAACTTTTGAGTTTTTAATTTTTCAGGAAAGTGCGAGATGTAGACAAGACAAAGACACAGTCTGGGATTGTGAGCACGACGGAAAACAGACTACGCGCGCTAGAGCCTGATGAGGAGTACATGATAAACGAAGTTGTGGGAGCTTATAGACAATCTTTGGAGGTGTCCATCGCTTCCGAATTGCCAAAAGACAAACCGCAAATGCACATGAAAGACTTGGTAAACATTGCAGAGCTGAGTGTACGTCGAGTAATAGACATGGCAAAGAAAATCAAATCATTTAAGGCATTGTCGCAAACAGATCAGATCAGCCTGCTCAAAGGAGGCTCGATCGAGCTGCTTATTCTGAGGTCGGTGATCTCGTTCGACAAGGAGAAGAACCAATGGCTGGACCCCTTAGACAGCGAGGACCACTCCATGAACATGCAGAACCTCCAGGAAGGAGAGGGCGCCACTTTGTTTGCGGAACACATGAAGTTCACAAAGTCCCTGGCAGTTGACCTGAAGGCGGATGAAACCATGTTGATTCTCTTGCTGGTCATATCCCTGTTCTCGCCGGACAGGCCCAATATCAGTGACAAATCATATGTTTGCCAGGAGCAGGAGAAGTATGCTTTGTTACTTTTACGGTACCTAGAATCTAGGTACTCTCCATACACAGTGCGTGCCATTTACCCGAAATTGTTGATGAAGCTGACGGACATTCGTGATCTGAACGAGGAGCATTCTCACGTCCTGTTGAAGGTCAACCCCGAGGGCATACAGCCCCTCATGAAGGAGGTCCTCGATATGAATCTGAAGGACCCCATCACTGGAAACTGTGAAAGCCCAATGTGATTGGGGGGGTAGCTAGCTAGAGATGATTAAAAAAAAGTTTATATATATATGAATATATCTGTCCCAGTGGGCACTTGTTGTGCAAGTATGAATGGACGAAAATCTAATTTTCTGCTTGTGGAAATATTTTGACAGTGAATGAATGTAACTTGTAGTACAAGTACACAGATTTTAAGAGCTGTAGAATTCTAATTCAACAAACCCCCCCCTCCCTTTTTGTACAGGACAAGAGAGACATGTATTAGGGCAGTTCTCAAAAGAGAGAAATCTTTCTCATGTACACATATATTTTGTTTAATTCAGAAATAGTACATGTAGCACTTTATATTATATTAAACAACTGATTTGAAAGAGAAAAAAAATACAAACTGAAGAAAATATTTTGGATAGTTGTGCATATGTACTTGGATAACTGCACACTCAATTTGTATGTCTGTGTGTGTGTAAGTGCTACGTGGAACTCTGACTGTAAAAGTCAATGTGTTTTGGTCTTGCCAGATCGAGAGGAAATTCCACAAGTATTGCATTCAGTGGAAAAATATATACATATACTGATTTTATTAATATCCTGTATTCATTCATATCCAACATTTTTTTTCTCTGTTTAACATATTGGATGTCATTTTTTGCTGTGAAGTTTTAATTTTGTTCTTATGAAATAGCTACAATGTGAATCAGGCTCGATCATATAATCGTCAAGATTCTGAAAGGGAAAAAAATGTGCTGTACTTGTTGTCTTGTTGTACTCTTAACTAATCATTGTGTATGATGAGAAAAAAAATTAATTTTTTTTTATTTTCCCTTTTGTCACCAAGTGCCTGCGTGAAATGATAACAGAATATTGTGATATTATTTTCTTCTTAGATAGGGAAGGTGATGGATGAACATAAACTATAGCTATTAGGACTCATTCTTTCTTCCTCGTTCTTTAATTCTCTCTCTCTCCTAAACTGTGATCTCTCGGCAGGTGAAACAGCTAAAATAATGATGATTAGAAGAAAATTTAATAAACTGTAGATTTAGCTCCAATTTTCTACAATATTTCTGTTCACTTGATCAAGAATTGTTCTGGTTGAGATGAGCTCATTAACAAGCTTATAAGCTTACCAGATTGATAACCCAATCTTTATCCTTACAGAACTAGTGAATGTAATTCTATAAATGTGGACATCCAAGAAATGAAGCTAATGCATAATTAACAGCTATTTTCTCTAAACTACCATTAGAACTAGGTATTAGGCTAAAAATTGTCAATTATTTCATGGTGACACTGTTATTAAAGATGTTTCTGACAAATGAAGAATTCCAACAGCCGCTTAAGTGTATAATTCGTTAAATTAACGTCAGATCTGTATCATTTTACAGATCTCGAGGTTTATTTTATAATGTAAATTATGGGAGTAGCAGACAGAATTCAGTGAGCCCTGATTGATGTAGAGGACTTTTTGTTAATTACAAATATATATCTGGCACATGTTGTATCAGTACCGGTGAGCATAAGGAATATTAATTACGTATTTTTCAATCACGAAATGTGTGATAGTAATTAATCAGCAAAGATTTTTTTCATTGTATTTTTAACTTGTTACCATGCAAATATCCGTCTTTTTAGGCACATTATACAGATTTTATATTTTTATTTTTCATACAAATTTCTGAGAAGTATTGCAATATCCTCAGATATAAGACTTTTTTCTACACTCAAATATCATCAATGAGGGAATCGAAGTCAATTTTTAAAAAAATTGTACCCCTGAAATCGAAACGAGCCAAAATTGATTTTCATTAGAAAAATTTAAAGAAAAAAATTCTCTCTGCTGCTGTGAATGCAAAATACTGGCCAAAAAAAAAGAAAACAAAAAACATCAGAACAGTTTTGTTCAACTGTATGCCATATGCTTTTCTCATAAATGCCTTAAATTTTAAAATATCAAGATAATGGAAATCATTATTGAAGAAAACAATTCAAGCCTGGTTAGTTCATAGCAGTTATTGTATGTGCTGAGTATTGTTCATTTGAGGAAAAAAAATCTGTTCATTCTGGTAAAACAGGAGATGGTTGTTTCATATATTAACAAAAAAAAATGTCAATGTTCTGTATATATAATTGTTTCAACTTCACTTGTCTATTAATTATACTTGGATTTCAAGCTAACTTGTGAATTTTCTTCAAAATGAAGACATGTACATTGTAATTGTTCCTACAGCAAGACTGATTGTAAAAACTCTGCTTGAAAACCAACACAATTATACCTGTATAAGTATATACCTCGATTTCCTTGTGTTGCAATGAGCGTAGGGGTGTGGTGATTTCTGTGTATTTTTATCCTTGTTTTATTACAATGAAGTGATTGGATTTAACCATGTTTTGTTTTGAGAAAAATTTTAGACTTCATTTTTAACATTTATTTTCTCAACTTCCAAAAATTTTAAATATTTATTTTCAAGGCTGACGCTAAAGTTATTATTTTTTTTTTTTTTAGCAAATTAAAGATAATTACTTTTGTCAGCTCATTGTATAAGTTTTAAGAAGTGCAGTTTGTTGTTGGTTTCAATATTTCATATACCCCATTCAACTTCCTGTAGATATTGAATTGCAGCAGACATTGTAATATTGAGATATAATATTACATGAACACAGATCATTTTTTGTTGGTACATGTTAATGTACATGTACTTTGCTTGCCTGTGACTAAAACTGTTTTACAAGTTGATCTTTTAATTTGAAAGTTAATGAAGACATTCATTGCTAGATGTTCCTGTGTTACGAATCTGTGCAGATGGATAATTTGCATGATTTTTGTATATTATAGTGCTAAATTAGACAATTTACAGAAGGCAGATAGAGGATTATGTCTGTTACTTGGTTTTAGATAAAGGGATGCGACCCTGCAGCAATATTTCCCCGCTGACAGACTTGTACTATTTTTGCTATATCTCTATGTTACCATCATCCTGTGTATTAATTGGTTATGTACATTACGATAAATAAATCATGTATTGTACTGTTGATTGGCTTTGTGTTTACTACCACACAGGAAAGGAAGCATGTGCCCTTGACCAGGCATATGTACCATTTTTTTTTAAATCCACTGTCTGCACTCGTCTTGGTTCAAGGCATGTGCTAGTCTCCATCATGCACTAGCACTAGCCTGTGCTGCAAGAGTGTGGATCTATTCAATTTACTTGTTTTTGAGAAGAAGCATCATGTGTTCACACATATTTGTTCAAAGAAATTATGTGACTGTTAGCAATTAAGGTAAAGATGAAGACCATTGTTAGAAACCCACTGTCTGCTTGCTTCTCAAACCAGATAAGAATAGCCTGGAAGATGACCATCTTTGCATTAAAATGTAATTTTATGCCCTGATCTACCCATTTTAACCATGACTATTTAGTATATTATATATATTATGCTCAGCGGGCACCATGTAGTGATCAGTCTGTCCTTCCGTCTGTCTGTCCGAGATCACTTGTCCATAGCATATTTTCTTTCCCCTTGGCATTTCTAGGTCCTAAGAGAAGGTCGTAGCAGAATTGTGTGAACAATACTTTTCTGGATCATTTGTTCTCTCCCCTCGTGTTATCTGTCTCATACTTCTATAGAGTGCCTTTAGTCAAAGGATGTGCAGTGACTTTGAACAAAGTTTCTAGGTCAAGATCATATCAGAACCATGTTAAAAAATCTTTGTCCAGAGCATATATTCTCTCCCCTTAGCCCACCTGACTCATACACCAAATAAACAGAGCTTTTGGGTAAAGGTTGTGCAGTGACCTTCCTGGTTTCTAGGTCAAATATGAAGGTCTTAGCAAATCTCTTAAAATCCAGTTTTTTACTGTAAATTCTTTTCCATTGGTTTAATCTTTCTCAAATTAAACCAAAAGAATGTCTGTAGGTAAGGGTTTAGCAATGAGCTTGAATTAATGTTCTAAGCATGCCAACTGGAAAATTTCTAATAAGTTTAGGTCAAAGCAAAGTCCTCTAAAATGCCTTTCATCCTAATGTTTATTATTTAAGCAGGAAGCTTTAAGATGTTTCCCATCTCAATGATGTCTAGTTTTAATAGTGAATGTGTAAAAAAAAATTGCCGCCACATTACCAGGTAAATTACATTGTCAGAATGATGTTGCTAAGATGCGTGTGTGTTAAATATTACATGTACATAGAATGCTCAATGGAGTAGGCCCATACATACTAAATAAAAGAAAAGCCACCTTATACTATCACTTTGACCCTAAAGAATGACCTTGAACTACAGCTTATACAATGACCCACACAATATCACAGATCAGTCACAGCAGAGTAATTAAGAGTCTCCTTGTCTGTATCCCAGAGTCCTACTATGGCTTTTGAACACTCGACAATTTGAGGATGTGAAAAAGTCACTAAGCAGGAAGACTGTCTTATATGTCTCAGAAGTTAAAAAAGGAAAGTGACAGTTAATGGACATAAAAAAGACCGCAGGTGTGCTAGATACAAGAGGAAACACATCTGAAATCTATGGTGGCATATCTCTGCCCCTAGTGTGCAAGTTATTTTTCTATTAATTATGTCGACATGCAAGATAAATATGTCGACATGCAAGATAGTTATGTCAACATGCAACATAACTATGTTGTCATGCAAGAAAACTGCAATCAAATAAGAATTATAAAAAATCTCAAATATCGCCAACATGTGACGTCCAAAATGCTAGATGCTACCTATTTATGTCGACATGCAACTTATTTATGTTAACATGCAAAATAAATATGTTGACATGCAACATATTTATATCGACATGCAACTTATTTATGTTAACATGCAACTTCTTTATGTCGACATGCAACTTAGTTATGTTTACATGCAAGATAAATATGTTGACATGCAACATATTTATGTCGACATGCAACTTAGTTATGTTGACATACAACTTATAAATTGCATGTCAACATATCTATCTCGCATGTAAACATAACTAAGTTGCATGTCAACATATTTATCTCGCATGTCAACATAAGTAAGTTGCATGTTGACATAAATAAGTTGCATGTTGACATAAATAAGTTGCATGTTGACATAAATAAGTTGCATGTCAGCATATTTATCTTGCATGTTAACATAAATAAGTTGCATGTCGACATAAATAGGTAGCATCTAGCATTTTGGATGTCACATGTTGGCGATATTTGAGATTTTTTGAGATTTTTTATAATTCTTATTTGATTTTAATTTTCTTGCATGTCAACATAGTTATGTTGCATGTTGACATAATTATCTTGCATGTCAACATATTTATCTTGCATGTCGACATATTTGATAGAAAAATAACTTGCACACAAGGGGCAGATATATGCCACCATAGAAATCAAAGGATCAAAGGATATCAATGTTACAATCAGGTTTATAATGTATGACTTTTAATCATACCTAACACAAAAAAATCCAGTAAAAAGTAAAAAGTTGTACATTTACATGTACTTCATTTGATGTGTCATCCAACATCTTCTAAGAAATCAACCACAAGGAAGGGCTCTTGTTTTACCTTTTATTATCAAGCAACTGTTCATTGAACATAGTTTCAACCATAAGTTACTTTGTATCTCTTAAAGGTCATATGAAACGATTTTTAACACTATGATTTTCTTTAATAAATATGAAGCTTGGTATAAACGAATGTTAAAATACGTGTAGCAAGATTTTTTTGTCATTGTATTACTGAGAAATAACCGTGGAAACTCGGCATCTGAAAAAATTCTTCCCCGCTTATCGTTCTTGAATTTGTGGATTTATGACGTCACACAGACCCACCGATGTAAACAATGCAATGAAACTAGTGTAATTTTACAGTAGCTTATCGATTTGATTTTAGTAATTTTTGCATATATGAACGTGTCTTTCTTTTCATATGAGATGATCTGATTTCGTAGTACAGGTGACTTAGTTTTAATTGGTCGTTAATGAATAAAACTATCAGCTTTTCACCAGAGTAATATCACGATGAAGATCCCGTACTGCAGTGAAAATTTTTAAACAACATTAACAGCTGATTAACGAACTATCCTAATCCTTTTTAAACAGAAACTATGGTGGCATATATCTGCCCCTTGTGTGCAAGTTATTTTTCTATCAAATATGTCGACATGCAAGATAAATATGTTGACATGCAAGATAATTATGTCAACATGCAACATAACTATGTTGACATGCAAGAAAATTAAAATCAAATAAGAATTATAAAAAATCTCAAAAAATCTCAAATATCGCCAACATGTGACATCCAAAATGCTAGATGCTACCTATTTATGTCGACATGCAACTTATTTATGTTAACATGCAAGATAAATATGCTGACATGCAACTTATTTATGTCAACATGCAACTTATTTATGTCAACATGCAACTTATTTATGTCAACATGCAACTTACTTATGTTGACATGCGAGATAAATATGTTGACATGCAACTTAGTTATGTTTACATGCGAGATAGATATGTTGACATGCAATTTATAAGTTGTATGTCAACATAACTAAGTTGCATGTCGACATAAATATGTTGCATGTCAACATATTTATCTTGCATGTAAACATAACTAAGTTGCATGTCGACATAAATAAGTTGCATGTCGACATAAAGAAGTTGCATGTTAACATAAATAAGTTGCATGTCGATATAAATATGTTGCATGTCAACATATTTATTTTGCATGTTAACATAAATAAGTTGCATGTCGACATAAATAGGTAGCATCTAGCATTTTGGACGTCACATGTTGGCGATATTTGAGATTTTTTATAATTCTTATTTGATTGCAGTTTTCTTGCATGACAACATAGTTATGTTGCATGTTGACATAACTATCTTGCATGTCGACATATTTATCTTGCATGTCGACATAATTAATAGAAAAATAACTTGCACACTAGGGGCAGAGATATGCCACCATAAGAAACAACATTTTCTTTTTCGATACGTATCATGACTGAGCTACATTTACATAGAATTAAATCATTTTAATTCATTTGATTTATTTTGTGACATAAAAACGTATAAGGCAGACCAATGAAAATGTTTGAGGCATTGTGTACATAGTCTGTATTTAAAAGCTGCTGTAAAATACCGCAAAAATAATCTTAAATTTTATTTTAAAAATAGGTCTATTGATATAAACTCTGATTAATTTGGCCTATAAATTTCTGACTTATTGATATATACAAGTAGCAATATCTTTAGAAAATTCTTTGTGTACACGTATAAGTATTAGCGTTTTATCAAATTAGATCGCGGAAATGTGGCATTTAAAAAATTTAGAAATGTACCGGTTAAATAAATTGGTTGTTTGATAAAAATATGTGTGAACGAACGGGAATCAACATATTTCATTATAAGAACAAGCATCAATAAAACGAAAGAAAAAATTGCGGAAGAAAGGGAGATAGAAGGAATCTGTGAGTAAACACCGCACATACAAGTACACGTTTCAAAATCAAAAGATTTGAAGAAACTTCTCTTAGACTAAAAATTATTAAATGGTAACATATTTGTGAATTTGAAAACGAAACAAACAATTTAATCGTGAAGCGAATGAGTCAGCATGTTGCCTGTTAAGAAAAAAAACCCCCAGTACTGTTGAATTGCATGAACGTGCAAATTGGAAAAAACGATCAGTTATTTTTGAATTTGACAATTTCATTTAAACTAATTGAAACAAAACATATACATTCATACATAAAACTTATATTATACTTGCATGTAGATCTATAAAGAAAATCATTCATTCTCGAGTCTCTACTCTCATGTACACGCTATCAAATATAGACGCATGCGATTGAATTTCTTGAGAGAAAATATACTGTCGTGGTTGATTATTGTATAATTATATAAGTTTTTATATAAAATAGAATTTTTTTCTTTTAAAATACTGCAAAATGACATGGATATTTGTATTCACTACAGAGCGTTATAAGGCCATTGGGTCTTACTGACGTCATAAGCAAGGGAGGTAAGCCGCGTAAGTCAATGTTCCTTTTCCCGATTAAGTGATTTTGATCGACTGTGGCGCTGACATTTTGCATAAAATATCCAAAAAACAATGCCAGTCTTATTAAATAGGCACTTATGAACTCATTCCCGTATATAACTCAATATGGTCAGGATATCGTTTCATATGACCTTTAAAACAAAAACAGCATTAAAATGCATTCATTTTAATAACTTTAATGCTGCCTCAAGTCTAGTTACACATTATTTTTTTCACAGAACCCCTGGCAGATTTCATTTTTATTCATGTCATTTAACTCCTGGCTAATTTCACTTTTTTTACGTCTCTTAACATCCACAAATGTAGTGCTCTACACTTACATAATTCATTCTCCGCTGTCAAATCATTCATATGATATTTCATAAAAAAATCGTAGCTATTTTTGTTATGTTTACTATTAGCTATTTTCATTTTCTTTTTTAATGTTATTAATCTGTTCACTGAACACACTCCTCATGCCAAGGTCCTGACTGTTACCCCCGGCCTGCCCGGGGAGGGAGGAATTCCCCTGGGTCATCGACATCACCACAATCTTAGGTGTGGTGGGTGTCCGGGGCATGGCTGTTGGTATTTGACCTTGAGGGTTGCCCGACATGACCTTGACCACAGTCGGTGTCCCTGAACTCATAGAGAGAGGTTTGTCAGATTGTCCATTGTTACTGGGTCTGGCTTGTGAGGTCATGACGATGAACTTTTGCTGCCCTGGGGTGCTGGGGGTTTTAGGTTGACTGCCTTGGATTATGGAGGGAGTTCCTGGGGTACGTATGCCACCCTGGGCCTGCTTTGGTGTCCCTGGCATATTTCCAATGGATGAAGATTGTTGAATGACAAACTGGGAGCGAGGCTGAAAATAATTAATATTATTTATTAAGGTTTATTTTGTGGCAATCTAATACACAAGTACCAGTACATTCTCACTACATATATCAACCTTAAAACGTCCACTTGCCACAAAAATTTGTGTAATTTTATTAAATTTTTTAAAATTCTTTTTGTCATTCCCTTAAAATGCATTTGGTTTTTATATATCATGATAAAAAGGCCAAATAACAGAGACAATTTTTTTTTAATAGACTTCAATTGAAAATGCAGCTAGCAGCCAGATAACAGAAAATGACCTTATCATTAAAGGTTTACTTTATTGGACTTGTTTATTTACCGTTGGAATGGTAACCGTTGGCCTTGACCTGTCCTGGGTGGGTGTGCTTGCTGCTATCTTGGCCAGTTGATTGCCCTGGTTCCCAGACGACTTTCTCTCTCTCCCCACTGCGGTATGAAGCATGCTTCCCAGGGAGCCAAACTCTGCTGTGTAGTCCTCGATGGAGGCAGAAGGACCCTTCAGAGCCTTGAGCACTGGAGACAGATATTTCTGAAAGAAAAAATAGATTGTTCATCTTATCCCTTCACCAAAGCCTGCTAATTTGGACCTACAGTATTTCAAACATGTGCTTTAACAGAAAATGAATGTTCATAGAGTTGGATAAAACCACAATCATGAAATCAGAAAGAATATACTACTATGACACTTACCGCCAATGACTTTTTTATATTTTCTGCTGCTATTTTGTCTGCTGAGTTTAAGATAGGGCCCTCCAAAACAATTTTAACCTTTTCACCAATATCTTTAACATGTGGCAGAAGAAACGATTTGATGACCTGAAAAATTGTTTTAATAATAAATACATGTAAATCATGAATGTACACAGAAATAATTGCCAATTAGTGACAATATTTAACTTATAATTTAAGCTGAATAAACTTGATTAACTCATCACATTCTCCCACTAATTTCTTCTGCTTTTGATTTAAAAAACAATTTTATGTCAAATGAAATAAGCATAAATATATTAAGATAAAGGAAAGTATAGAACATATAAGTAGGTAAGTATTAATGGTCAACCAACACTCCTCGGTGAATCAATGCATTACTTACCTCTGACCCCATTTCTCCGAGCCCAGCAATCGCCCCGTACTGCGTGGCTAGTGCTGCTTTTTCACTCTGTATGGCCTGGGTAAAAGTTTTAGTGATCCTAGCCTGAATGTTGTTTGTGCTGGTACTGAAATTCCTGAAGAAGTCACAAAAAACTGGTTCTTTACTTTTACCCTTCTTCATAAAAAATGGCGTAATAATGAAGTTGTTTTCAGCTTGTTCATGAAAATCTCAGAATAGTTCATTTATTTAGTTTACAGTGTTGTGTTTTAATCAAATAATTGTAGCATTTAAAATCATGTGCATGGCTCAATCACATAAAATATATGTGGCCAATGGGATGTGTATAATTCATTTGTTTACTACTTGTTCTCATTAAAACTGTGGTATTGTTCACAAGTTTGAAACAAAAGTGATTGCTTTGTGTAGTGAAGACTACACATCACCACCTACTTGCACATTTGTCCCATGAGTCGAGCGGCGAAGTCTCTGAGAGCCCAGTGGTTGTCCACTTCTGGCCTCATACACAGCTGTTTACTGACTATACACGTACACACAGCGGGAATGAACTCGTGTAGCTAGTGTAAAACAAAAAATTATTTAAATAAAGAGAAAAACCTCTGTAACTACATGTACAAAATGAAATAATAAAATTCCACATATCAGGACCAGTACATGTATAGAATGATGTGTAAATAGTGTATGTTATTAAAGCTGACATGAATTCATAAAAGCATTTGGTCGCCATATTAGTTTCGATCGCTCCTCAACAGTCACTGGGGTATATATACCGACCGATAAAGTTACGGTCAGTTGCTTTCCGATCGAGGCATTCAGGTTGCACGGACTTCTGAATGATAGAACTACACAATGAAGTAACATGCTTGTAAAAATGAATGAAAGAAAACTACAATTAATAAAAAATAAAAGATGGTTTATTCTTAGAAAGAAATCCCAATGTATTCGCAATATCTTGCACAGACAGTGCTGTGCTGTCTTACTTTGCATGCAAATCGAACACTTGTGTCGTTCATACAGAGTGCATAACATCTGCATCTTATTGTAGACCCTGGCCGCACTACATCCAACACAGTAGATCCGTGATAGTAAATCCAAGAATGTATAAATAACGTAACATTGCTTTTATCAGTTTCTTAAAAAAACACTCCGTTTTCTAAAGTCCATGCTGTCACTGCACGATCTGCTACAGTGTGTGGTTTGCGCATGTGCGATAGTATAACAGTACGACACTGGAGAGTGTTCTACAATGATCGAGGATTTTTTAAATATGTGTACCTGGATTTCAGTCTCTTTTGTTTCGTCTTTCATTGGATATTCCTTACCAGTGCAGTGGTTGTCATATTATTTTTGTTCAAGGCGCGTTTATTCAAAGCTTTCAGTCCAGTGTAACGTGTTCGGGTGAATGAAATACCTGAATGCGGTGAAGCATGAATAGCAATCTCGACCTTATAAAGTGGGTGTGTAGCGATGAGCAGAACAATAGAAATCGACAACTAATATGGTGGTAGTTGGAGATAAAAGGGAAATAATGCGTATTTATGAATTCATGTCAGCTTTAAGGGTCATCCACACATTGTTACTGATTTTTTTTAAAGACAGCACACTTCCTGACAGAGATTTAAATTTTGTGTGAAATTATTTATATACTTGTAAATTAATGTCTTTAACTAGCTTTGTAGCTCAATGGATAAAGCATATGACTACTGACTTGCAGATCTGAGCTTGGATACAGCTGGGTATTTAGTTTAATTTGAATTGCAATTAATATCTGAAAATCGTGTTTTTATATTTTGTTGTTGTCTTTCTCAAATCTTACACATGCAATATTAGAATATCATTTCTTCAAAATATATGGCAATTTGAGCTGATTTCAGAACTTCTCCCAAAGTAGTGGAGGACCCTAAGTTAAATTATTTTCACCTACAGTATATTACTTACAGTACAAATTTCTCAATTGTACAGGCACATTTCATACTTACATATTTCTCCAGGTACAGTGTCTGATTATCCATGATGGACTTGACCATCCTCATCAGGTAAATCAGCAGGGCGAGGTTATTCTGCACAACATTGATCTTCACCTGTCAATTAAGGGAAACAACTTAATACAATATGTCAAGCACCCAAATTCTCTTAAAATAGTTAACAAGATCTGAGTCAGTATTGCTTTATAAACCTGGAAATCGTTTTAAGAGGGCTCAATGGCCGTGGCCATTTTTAGATTGTATTGATCTCCTTTAGAAGAAGAGCTCTATATAAAAATACAGGAAAATAACCAAATTTAAAACGTACAATATTTGGATTTTTTCTTCACTAAATAATAGTTTATATCTATTAATTAATTAAATCCTTCTCTGAGCCATTAAGGCGCATAAGGCTGGTGCTTATCCCCGGTTTCTGTGGTGCTAAGCGGATGAGAGTCATTGACTCCCCCTGGATGGGACACCAGTCCATCGCAGGTTAACCCGCAGCGTAAGCTGGTACCCAATTTCAGCTGAGTGAACTGAGACAATGTAGATAAAGTGCCTTGTCTAAGTGCACAACACACAACATCAAGTGACCACAGCGGGGTTTGAACCAGCGACCTTTCAGTTACTGGCCTGACGCCCATGACTACTGAGCCATGTGCTCCACAGTTTATAGCTATAAAACAAATCATATGTTAAAATTTAAGGTATAGATCTGATGGTTAATTTATTGATCATCTTGCCTCCTTAAAGGTACAGGTAGCAAAGGTTATTTTTGTGTTGCGAATTTAAAAAAAAAAAAATTAATATATACTATTAAAATTTGGGGGGATTTTAAGTTTTTAAGAGGACATTATACATGTGTAGCTGGCATAATGTCAGGATTATTTTTTGTGATATAAAAATGATTCTGAAAATATTGAATATAAATCATCGTGAAAAAAAATATATAAATGGTATATTACAGGTACATGTATTATTTAAATCTAATGAATGATGCAATACATGTGTAATTGAATCTTTCTTTTAAAAAGCAATGTGACTGGCTGGTAGCTATTGATAGATCATACATGCTTCATCCTCCACTCAATGTGCCTTTTAACAGTACTAGATAAATGTAAAATATTAATTGGAAATCAGACTTTGGTGAAATAAAGTCAGGCAGAATACTTCTCTACCAGCACCACATCTTGATGTGATAATCATAGCTTAATATTTGGGTAACTGATACAATGCACATGTATTTCATGCCAATCAATATTTATTGGGTTTTAATTCTCTTATCCAAAGAAATATGATTGTCAAGGAAAGAATGAAAAAAAAAACAAGGGCACCGCTAAGCGGAGCATCCCCTCGCGACATGACTTATTGTACGGGGAAATACGTTATTTAGGAAAATACATGTAAATTTATCAGATCAAAATAAAGAAGGTATTTCTTTAAACCACTTTGAATACATACATGTAATATCTATTTAATCCCAATCCCCAAGCTTTGTGGTGTATAAATTGGGGGAGGGGGTTTACATAACAGTTTTCCTATTCCTAGCAGAAACTCAACACATATACTTTAAAGTTTAATAATTTAGATTCATTTAGTGACAATCATTTTTATATAACCATACATAAACTATCCGTATACATTATGAAACGTAGCTGAAAACCAAGCGCTCTGTAGTCTGCTCTGATGGAAATTCTAGTTGCTAGTTGTCGTATTATAATTAACCCATAGTATAGTAGATATATATGCAGTTATTATTAATATAAAACAATTTTCGCGTGATAAATGTGCAATATCTGTCAAAGTCTCTACTTAATTTTTGACTAGTTCTATTGTAGGTAATACGGGAAAATTTGTCCGAAAGTCGACTGCTTGTTTCGATGTAAATCGGCAGACTTAAATCTCTTGCCCGCTTCAACTTTTTACTATGGGCACTCGTCTAACACTCCAATGCTACAAAACGTTTTTTTTTACCTTTACTAGATTTAAATCCCCAAAAATGTCAAGTTGTTGATTTGAACTGTATACGGTAGCGATTAACTTCAAGTCGTACATAAAATTACCGGAAATGTCTATTGTCAAGTCGTACATAAAATTCGTGTTTTAAACTTCATTTTTTACGATAATTAAAAAAAATACTTAATCAATTGATTTTGAAATCAACAGGGTTTGTCCTTTTACCATGCCAAAGAAGTGTACAAAGTTTGATGGATATTCATGAGAGGGTTTTCTTGGAATTTACTAGAAAATTGAAATGGAGTACACACACACACACATACATACATACATACATACATACATACATACACACATACGAACACACACACGCACAGTAGCGATGCTATATCCCCTTCGCAACAAGTTGCGCGAGGGGATAATAAGGAAATTAATATCCCTTAATAAAATTATCTGTACATACCCCCTCAGAAATAAAAGTACTGAATCTGGGCAACATCTGATGGAGACCTGGATCACTGGCCAAGCTCTGTAGGGCTTCCTGTCAAAGTGAAAGTACAGCTGTATTATATCACATATATATCATATATTCATACAGAATCCAAGAATGGTACACATGTGTAACATCTAATTACAATTTAAACTAAAATAAAAGTCTTATCACATCTAAAAGAGCTTCCAAATAAAACAATGAACCGTAAGCATTCACTACTGAGTAAGATGAATAAAAATAAGGCATTAATCATTAAACTTTTACAATTTTCATCAATAGAAATTCACAACCAATGCAAAAGGCATATTGTTTGCTGGGAAACTTACTATACTTAATTTATGGAAGCTTGAACAATTAAAAGTGTAGCCTATATGCCAATCAGAATGCATGTACCCGTATACAAACATGTATATGAGACTTGAACACTATACAATAGCAGGCTCAATAACTCACCGATCGGCGGGCCTCATCTGGTCCGACACAGGCCTCCGTGATCTCCTTGTAATACAGCTGCTGCTCCTGTAATGGTCAATAAAACAGTCACAAAAAACTCAACTCTCATAATATCTTTTCTGCTATGATTTGATAAATATCCACAAGTATTAAACTTAAATTATTAAACTTAAATTTTGTTAATAACACATATAGAAAAACTTGTATGTAAATTTATTAGAATTTTCTTTTTTTTTCTTTAAAATTTTTAATGTGACCTTACCACAGAGAGTTCATGATTAGACAGATCCTTGACCTTTGCAAGGTCAGTGATTCCTTTGTGTTTGTGTTTGATTTTGTGTGGTTCTGGGATGGGAGCCACCTTGGGTTGTTTCTCAATCACTGTCTTCACCGTGGTGTCCAATATCTCTTTCTGTTGTTGGTCCTTGGAGGCCGGGGGTGGGTTCTCTGGGATAGAGGGCTGCACTCCTTCTATACACAGCCAGTGAGCTGGAGAGGGAAGAAAAAATTAAAGTACTGAGATGTATCAAGTCCGTAGAAATGTTGTGGTGGAAATGAATGAAATGCAAACCTTTTAATGCAATGTCAATGGGTATTTTTGGTAATGTGGAGTTAACAATTTCTTGGAGATCAAACTCTTTTTCTTCTATGAAATGCAGCTCTCTCCCTCCACCGCTAGCAAATCTGAAGGGTATGCTATCTCCAGTTTGGAAACCATATAGAGGCTACAAAGGCAATCAAAAGATCAATAAACATCAGGCAGGGATCCATACATGTATCTCTATAGGACAAAATTCAAACTTGAGTACATGTACCAGAAATCCAGAATTAATTACTTTTTTTAAAGTTCATATTTGATTTCACCTTTTAGAAAAACCAGGTAATCAAAATTAATAAAATTATCATACAACAAGAAAATTCTGCTTTGAAAAAAAATTACAACATGAGAGATAACTGCATAAACAGAAAAGGAAAATTCTATCCAATTTGCAAAAAGGAATAGTGGAAGTATGAGCAAACAAAAAATACCTCAATGTTCTGGGCCCTGAGGGCATGATCTATATCAGCTGTTGATAATCTGTGTCGTTTCCCATGATGCATAAATTTTACAGCTTCCTGCAGTTCACAAAAATATAATACAGTGTTTCATAAATTTGACCAATCAGATTATGAGTAGTTTTTTTAATATACATGTATAAAAAATGTTGCCCCTAAACATGTCTACAACTAGTACATATACATGATATATGTATGCATGTTATGATTTACTACGTATATTTGTTGAAGAAATAGACAAAACAAGAGGCCCAGGGGCCACATCGCTCACCTGAGGAACAATAGCCTTAACTCTGATCAAATTAGCATAACAGTATCAAAATCAAAATATCTTGACAAGTAAGTACAGTAGATATTGCTAAAAAAATTTAAAATATCTGCCGATTTTTATCCACATATTTTTATGGTAAATACCAAGCCCCTTTTGTTGTTGTACCTGTAAGATTTTCTCTATTCCTATATAACCCCCCCCCCTCTTTGTGGCCCCCACTTTTCTCTGGGGAATCATGGTTTCATCAAACTTTAATCTGCACAACCCGTGCTTTCACACAAGTTACTGCTTTTTGGACTGAAAACTTTCCGAGAATATTTTTAAAGATTTTCTCTATATATTCCTATGTAAAAATTCATCTCCCCATTGTGGCCTCGCCCTATCCCCGGGGACCATGATTTAAACAAACTTAAATCTACACTATCTGAGGATGTTTCCACACAAGTTTGAGCTTTTCTGGCCAAATAGTTTTTAAGAAGAAGATTTTTAAAGATTTTCTCGATATATTCCTATGTAAAAATTCATCCCCCCATTGTGGCCCCACCCTACCCCTGGGGACCATGATTTAAACAAACTTTAATCTCCACTATCTGTGGATGCTTCCACTTCAATTTGAGCTTTCCTGGCCTAATAGTTTTTTAAAAGAAGAAGATTTTTATAGATTTTCTCTATATATTCCTATGTAAAAATTCATCCCCCATTGTGGCCCCACCCTACCCCTGGGGACCATGATTTAAACAAACTTGAATCTACACTATCTAAGGATGTTTCAAGTCCAATTTGAGCTTTTCTGGCCTAATAGTTTTTAAGAAGAAGATTTTTAAAGATTTTCTCTATATATTCCTATGTAAAAATTCATCCCCCCATTGTGGCCCCACCCTACCCCTGGGGACCATGATTTAAACAAACTTGAATCTACACTATCTAAGGATGTTTCAAGTCCAATTTGAGCTTTTCTGGCCTAATAGTTTTTGAGAAGAAGATTTTTAAAGATTTTCTCTATATATTCTTATGTAAAAATTCATCCCCCATTGTGGCCCCACCCTATCGCCGGGGACCATGATTTAAACAAACTTGAATCTACACTATCTGAGGATGCTTCCGCTCCAATTTGAACTTTTCTGGTCAAATAGTTTTTGAGAAGAGGATTTTTATAAATTTTCTCTATATATTCCCTATGTAAAAATTCATCCCTCATTGTGGCCCCACCCTACCCCCAGGGACCATGATTTAAACAAACTTGAATCTACACTATCTGAGGATGCTTCCGCTCAAATTGGAGCATTTCTGGCCTAATAGTTTTTGAGAAGAAGATTTTTATAGATTTTCTCTATATATTCCTATGTAAAAATTCATCCCCCCATTGTGGCCCCACCCTACCCCCGGGGACCATGATTTGAACAAACTTGAATCTCCACTATCTGAGAATGCTTCCGCTCCAATTTGAATGTTTCTGGTCAAATAGTTTTTGAAAAGAAGATTTTTAAAGATTTTCTCTATATATTCCTATGTAAAAATTCATCCCCCATTGTGGCCCCACCCTACCCCTGGGGACCATGATTTAAACAAACTTGAATCTACACTATCTAAGGATGTTTCAAGTCCAATTTGAGCTTTTCTGGCCAAATAGTTTTTAAGAAGAAGATTTTTAAAGATTTTCTCTATATATTCCTATGTAAAAATTCATCCCCCCATTGTGGCCCCACCCTACCCCTGGGGACCATGATTTAAACAAACTTGAATCTACACTATCTAAGGATGTTTCAAGTCCAATTTGAGCTTTTCTGGCCTAATAGTTTTTGAGAAGAAGATTTTTAAAGATTTTCTCTATATATTCTTATGTAAAAATTCATCCCCCATTGTGGCCCCACCTTATCGCCGGGGACCATGATTTAAACAAACTTGAATCTACACTATCTGAGGATGCTTCCGCTCCAATTTGAACTTTTCTGGTCAAATAGTTTTTGAGAAGAGGATTTTTATAAATTTTCTCTATATATTCCCTATGTAAAAATTCATCCCTCATTGTGGCCCCACCCTACCCCCAGGGACCATGATTTAAACAAACTTGAATCTACACTATCTGAGGATGCTTCCGCTCAAATTGGAGCATTTCTGGCCTAATAGTTTTTGAGAAGAAGATTTTTATAGATTTTCTCTATATATTCCTATGTAAAAATTCATCCCCCCATTGTGGCCCCACCCTACCCCCGGGGACCATGATTTGAACAAACTTGAATCTCCACTATCTGAGAATGCTTCCGCTCCAATTTGAATGTTTCTGGTCAAATAGTTTTTGAAAAGAAGATTTTTAAAGATTTTCTCTATATATTCCTATGTAAAAATTCATCCCCCATTGTGGCCCCACCCTACCCCTGGGGACCATGATTTAAACAAACTTGAATCTACACTATCTGTGGATGCTTCCGCTCAAATTGGAGCATTTCTGGCCTAATAGTTTTTGAGAAGAAGATTTTTAAAGATTTTCTCTATATATTCCTATGTAAAAATTCATCCCCCCATTGTGGCCCCACCCTTCCCCCGGAGACCATGATTTAAACAAACTTGAATCTATACTATCTGAGGATGCTTTCACTCCAATTTGAGCTTTCCTGGCCTAATAGTTTTTAAGAAGAAGATTTTTAAAGATTTTCTCTATATATTCCTTTGTAAAAATTCATCCCCATTGTGGCCCCATCCTACCCCCGGGGACCATGATTTGAACAAACTTGAATCTACACTACCTAAGGATGCTTCCATACAAGTTTCAGCTTTTCTGACCTTATAGCTTTTGAGAAGAAGATTTTTGAAAAATACCTACAAATTTTCAATAATTCTAAATTATCTCCCCTTTAAAGAGGGTGTGGCCCTTCATTTGAACAAACTTGAATCCCCTTCACCCAGTGATGCTTTGTGCCAAGTTTGGTTGAAATCTGCCCAGTGGTTCTGGAGAAGAAGATGAAAATGTGAAAAGTTTACAACGCCAACAACAACGCCAACGCCAACACCAACGACGACAGACAACAGACAAATTTTGATCAGAAAAGCTCACTTGAGCTTTCAGCTCAGGTGAGGTAAAAATGTAGAAAATGTACAATTCCTAAAAAAAATATGAAACAGTTTTTAACTCTGATTATGGTCTATTCTTGACTACATACGATATGGACAGCTATTGTTCATTTGGATTGCATTTACTCATACACCAAATTAAAGTGAATAACTGTATATTATTGGGTAGTGAACTGACCTGTACAATCTGCTTTAGTCTGTAACTACTGTCCTCTGCTAAAACACTGGCAGCATCGTCGGGAATACCACTAATGCCCACAGACTCTGCAATGACCTTAATAGACTCCCCTGGCAACTGACTGCCAATCTTTTGTTCTTTATGTTCTTTGTCAGCCATTTTTGTATGATATTTTTCTAGGCGTTCTGTCTAAGGCATATTGTATCTTGCAGACTTTGATGACAGTACAGAATGATTGAAAGTTTCTGAAAAAACAAAAACAAAAGAACTTTAAAAACTACAGCATTCCAGATTAACAGAAAACCTTCTAGCTCCTACAAAAAAAAAATATAGACCTTATAAAACTGCAACAAAGGAAGGTTTGAAGTTGGGGCAAATTTCCAGACATGAATATAAAGCACTGTCCTCAGATTTGGTGTTTCTACCAAGATTACTGGCTTACATATCATGAAGGCATACCGGTAGACTGTAGATAGTATCAATGAGCTCAATGTTTACACAAGCCTGGTTTTTTTTAATAAATGATTTGCTTCAGTACCACATTTACAGCAATTTTTCAAACACAAAATTTACAAGCTGGCAAAAAGTACAAAACTAGTCATAATAATAAAAATAATGTATTCTAAAACTATAGACCCCTTCACAGTAACTGCGGTAATGTTCTTTTGCAGGGCAAAATGACATAGTTTGGTGAAATATGATAAGACATAACGCTAAATGTTTAATCTACGTTATTTACCTACCTACTTAAAACTTTGCCAAATTTTATCGATTTGCCATGCAAGCGAGCAGTACCGCAGTTCCTATTTCTTCAATATGAAAAACAAATCAAAGTCAATATAAAGTACAGTGGACCCCGCTTAATATAATAGTTATTTTGTCAGAAAAAATTATTATATTAACCGGACTATAATAATAAGCGTACCCAGCTAAATTCAATGTGTACAAGTATGATATGTGCCTATTCACGTCATGTATTATTACTATCTATTTCTAGACGATGTAATGTCCACAATAAATGATGAATTCTTCTAAAACTTTACTTTTAATGCTTCATAAAAGTTAATTTCATGAATAAAGTTTACTATTACAAGCTTGGAAAATTGCAAGATCCACCAATATGCTTCCGATAAGTTGACATGCTTTCATTTTGTTTTCTTCCTGTACTTCCGGTTTTGACTAAATCTAATAAGGCATTCATGAGACAATTCGTTTTTAATAACTTCTTTCATTAAAAATCAAATAAACCAAAAAGTCATGCAGAATTTTCTTATTTTCTTTGATTTATTTAGCCTATAAAATAGAGGCATATTAAAAAAAGACTTTGTCACTACTTCACATACTGCAGTACAAATCGTCAAATGGAACATCATGTACCATATATGCTAAGCCATGTAAAATGTCCCATTTGTTATAAATTTATTTACAAAAACATGAGGCATTCACTTATTCAAACTGTAAAAAACCTCACTAATACAGCGATGTCACTTGTTAGGTGCATAGGTAAAGTACCCAAGCCACGTGCAGTGAGGCGTGACTAATCCCGTCTGGCCAGCACAATCGGTAAATTTCAAAGTGATTTGGGAAGTCAGAGTGTTTATACAAGCTTCTCATGGAGGGCTAGCTCGAGAAAAAGGTGTGAAACTCAATTGACAGGCATGATCTTTCTATTATATTAAGCGGGGTCCACTATTTAAGCTACTATAATAACCGATGTAAAATACAATGATTTATTAAGAAATGGTTTTGTGTTTTGAAAAACTATTACATTAACCGAACTATAATATTAAACAGGTATTATACTAAGCGGGGTCCTCTGTATATCATACTATTGTACCTCCGACTGCCTAAAAGATCTTCTGTAAATATCGTAAAATTGAATATAAATATAACCCCGCTTTTTAATATTACCTTCGACTGCCTCTTAGATCTTCTGTAAAAATCGTAAAATCAAAGATAAAATATAACCACAGGGGCTTCGTGTAGAAAAAAAAATATCGTTAAAAAGTGGGTACCTGGATGAAAAATAACAAGGGAGGACGCCATCTTGGACACCGCTTCGCTTCATCAGCTAATTTCTCATTTAAATTGTTCAACAAGACATATGCGCCGATTTGTATTCCTTCATAAATGATTCTTCTTTAAGATCTCACCTCCAGTTTAATTCTACTTACGTCTACATCAACAAATTTTTATCTTTTTCTCGCGTAAACATCTGAATCGACAACTCCCTGGCTTTTCCCATAACCAATCGTATGACAGAGATCGCATGTGCCGTACTTTCGCTTTCTGCAGAAGCCAATAGAATTAAACTGGAGGTGAGATCTTAAAGAAGAATCATTTATGAAGGAATACAAATCGGCGCATATGTCTAGTTAATCCGAGATTCCTCTGACTCTAACCCCCGCTTTTATATTGTGACTCCGCTCTGACTCTCCCCCGCAAGTCACAATATAAAAGCAGGGGTTAGAGTTAGAGGAATCTCGGATTAATGTCTAGTTTAACATTTTAAATGAGAAATAAGCTGATGAAGCGAGGCGGTGTCCAAGATGGCGTCCTCCCTTGTTATTTTTTCTTCCAAGGTACCCACTTTTTTAACGATGTTTTTTTTTTCTACACAAGCCCCTGTGATATAACCCCGCTTTTTTATATAAAATTTTTTATATACTGTATTCAATGATATCGATGCACTGTTGCTTCTCCGTCGACCAGATTAGTTATGCTTTTGTAAACACTCACAAAACTTCAAATTAATCAGATAACATTGACGTTTGTAGTTAAGATTAGCTACAGTCTAGCATAAATACCTGGTTTGTTGCTTTGTGGAGAAAAAAATTTATGCTTTCCGACTCGGAAATACTAATAAGTGAATAAAAGAGAAAACCAAAATTGGTAGTTGAAATGAAAATAAAACAACTAATAATGACTAATTGACGATACTTTTAGTTTTATATTTTTGTAAAAACGCTTAGAATATACACATATCAAAAGTAAAAATAAACACACAATATTCCTTCTTTCAAAAAAGATAATTCCGGAATATTGCAAGGGAGATCACCCGTGAAATAATGATCGTCTGCAGGATACAGACGATCACGTTTGCATTGCGACGACCGAGACAGAGCATATAAGAAGACAAAAGCTTGCAAGTTTAAGGATATTGGTAAGTTTAAGTCATTTATAAATTAGAGAAGACGTTTTTAAATCAAGTTTTACATGAAAAAAAATAACGCTTTAAGTGAAAAGCAAATAAAAACAAACACCCCCCTCCCCCACATTCCTTCATTACTTTAAAATATGTACACATGTAGTTTGTTAGGGTTATGCTCTCCATGCGCCCTTAAGTATCCAGTCTGTGTCCGTGCGTTCAATATTATTGAGAATGCATAGGAGCGGATCCAGAAATTTCAGAAGGGGGATATTTCCGGATTATGAGTACATCATGGCACGCGACCAACAAAATAGGGGTTGGGATGCAGGATGGACAGACCTTCTTCGTTACACCGGCACTGAAGCCGCCTTTGAATTGGCGACTTATCTTGTCCAGGGCATATTTTCTTTCCCCTTTAGGCTTGGTCTTCCCATAGCCTAATCTGACTTTTACTCTAACTGGCTTATACCCACAAATGCCTTTGAGTAAAGGGCGTGTAGTGACCTTGGACTTTTTCTAGACAAAAGATCCACTTTATATCAGACATTTGTGAAATAGTCCCTGTCCGGACCATATATAGTATTTTATCCCCATGACCATATTTAAACTCAGGCTTCATATAGAAAAGTGCCTTTGGGTAAAGAGCGTGTGGTGGTTCAGAAAAAAGATTCTAGGTGAAAGGTGAAGGTCTCATTAAAATCCAGTTTTGATCCTTAATTTCTCCTCCTCGGTCCAAACATGCACAGTTATTACACCCCCCCCCCAAAAAAAAAAATTAAATAAAAATTTGCCTGTAGATAGGGTGTGTGCGGTGACATTGAATTAAAATTCAAGGTCAAAGGTCAAGGTCTTCATAGATTCATATTGAAAAATCCTTGTCCGGAAAAATATTTCTATCTCCTTGGTGGATAAGGTGTGTGTATATTGACATAGAATCAAGTTCTATGTCATATGCCAATGTGATGACAGATCCTGGGTAAAATCCTTGTCTGGAATATATTTGTTCTAACCTTTGCCCAATTTGCCTTTTACTACAACCATTGACTGCTTGGTGGATAAAAAATGTACAATGATATTGAACTAAATATCTAATCCAGAGATGAAGGACAAAAGCCGAGGTCTTTAAAATGTTTCATCTTATGCCCTTTTCTAAAGAGGAACCTTTGATCTGATCACAATCTCAATGACGATATAGTACAAATGATGACACACAAATGTATAACATCAACATTATATTACATACATTTTTGTTTATGTTTCATTGGGTTTGGGAGTAGGAATTAAGTGAAGACCTGAAGACCTCATATTGAATGGTTCATTCTTATCCAAACTGAAATTCAAAACTGTATCCGTCCTGTGTCTGTTTACAGCTATGGAGAACAGTGTCTATAGCCAGATGTCTTATGGAAATAGCCAGGGCACACGGTAATGTATTCCTTACTTGCTGTGTATTATTACGATATTATATTGAAATGTTCACATACATATTGTACTCTCGCTGTATATTCATAATTCTATATTTAAACACAGTTGCCTAAATATTTACAGATTAAAAAATCAAGCAAAGTCGGAATAAATAATGTGACGTTTTTCCAAAAATCTGGAATTTCTTTCACTTTACAGATTTTGATACTCGTTTTACATGTATCATATGAATCTCTTACATATCAAAGATTTAGACGTCCGTTCAGTTTTTGTGTTAAGACGTATCTTGAATTGCTAACATATCACATATTTAGACATCGGTTGTTTTTTTGGTTCTTTTTTTTTTAGATATATCTTGATTTTGGAAAAAAATATATTTCAGATTTACACATCCACCGAGTAACGAGGGCGATGCTGACGAAGATACCGAGGATTGCCCAGTGCCCGCGGCCCCGGGCGCCGATTTTCTGCCCGCATCCCAGTTAGACCCATTCATTGATTTTGAACCATCCCAGATATTCCGAAGCTCTCAAATTAGAACATCAAAAGAAAATGTTCTTAAGGAAATCCCAAATGATGCGTAAGATACTTACAATGCATGAAGATATTTCAAAGAATTACTAAGTATTGATACGAAAGAGAGAAAAGGAATGAAAACTCCAACAACAAAATATAAAGTATTTTCCATGATTAAATACGAATCATGTAACATGGTGCAAAAAGGTTTAGAAATGTTTTGTCAGTCGATAAATGAGTAGAAATAACTGTACATTCTAGTTTTATCACAAAAATTGTTTGATGCCATTTATTCCTTTAAAGAGGATGTTATTGCTGTGCATGTGTATTAAGTTCAAGTAAGTATTGGTATCGGGAAAGGACTGGGGTGCGCAAATAGAGCAGAATCTCAAGCCTAAATTAAATAATATGAATTGGACATAACTTGTTTAGTTTTTTGGTCCGATATTTTCGAGTCCGGTAAACAATGAAAATTTCATGACATGAATGCAACAATAGAAACTGTCTTTTTAAGATTCCACACACCATCAGAAAAAACGAAGCCTTTAATGGTTTCTCAATCACAAAGAAGACAGCTATTTAAGCCGCCAACTAAAGCCAACCATTTGAAAATAGCGCCTGGAAAAGGAGAAAGTCGAAGTATCCAATCAAATTTATCTAACAACAATAGCGCTCCAAGATCTGGCACACAGTCAGATTCTGCAGCCAATCAGGATTTTTCTCTCACACAACCAGGGAGTAATGTTCAGATCGTCTCACCATCTACTGTACCAGCTCTAAAAAAGAAATATTACACCCCATCTCCTCTTGTGTGTAAGTTAGGATGTTTGTGTGTTTTTAAAAATCAAGTTCAGTGTGATAAAATTTTGAACTTTTCTTTAATTGACTTTGCAGTAAATCAAGGACAGAATGCAGGAGTTGAGCTGAAATCTACCCAAGAAATAGGTAAACCTATAGTTTTAGGTTTCTCTTGTTATTTGATGATTTATATAGTTTTATAAAAAATAATGAGAATTCAAATCACTGATGGTATTTAGGAATAATTATTTTTAATATAAACCAAGTTGAATGCTGAATATAAATGCAGGGGTATAAAACAATCAAAGTATACGAAGTTACTTTATATTCCAGCGGAAAAATACAGATGTGTTTTCCCTTTTCCATATTTTAACATTGTACAGACCAAAGTGTTTGATGAGGTAATTTGTAATTAATTTGAATACGGATATAGATAACGCAAAGGGCATTGTCATTTGATAATTATTTTGACAAATAAACAATTAAAAAAATAAATATGTTAAGAACTGTTTGTTATTATTACAGATTTTCTACAAAGATTCCCCCATCGTTGTGTGCGCACCGACGGGGGCCGGGAAGACTGTGGTGTTTGAATTAGCAATCATACGGCTCCTTATGAAAACAGAACACACGTCATTGGGCGCGAATTTCAAAATTGTCTATAGTAAGTCGTTATTTAGTATCGGACATAATCACAATAATTTTTTTCATTAAAAAAAAGAGAATATACATGTATGTATAAGATTTTTATAATGCTGTTGTTATATTCTGTTTCAAGCACATTATGCGATTAGGCAACATAATTGTGGTGTTCGATGTAAAATTTATTGACCTCCCTTTTATAAGTGGCCCCAATAAAAGCCTTGTGCAGTGAGCGTTGTTCTGATTGGTCCGAGAAGTTTGAACGGTTTGGATTGAAATGTCGAGAACTGACCGGCGACTCGGAGCTCGATGATTACTACCAACTCCAACAAGTTAACATCATCTTCACAACACCGGTAAATATTAACATACTGATTATCCACTTTGAAATTGTAGAATATACAATAAATTATGCAGATTATTTCTACATGTTTTTATTTTTTGTCAGGAAAAGTGGGACAGCATGACTAGAAGATGGCGTGACAATACATTTATTGTGCAGTCTATTTGTTTATTTCTAATAGATGAGGTACATATAAATAATAATGTGTAGATAAATATATTTTTGTTCCATGTATAGCGACTTTTCCGATATTTCGTTGACCTTTATTATTCCACAGCTATACGCCTATTATCTTAAACTATTTGCAATCAATACAAATCAGGGAAGACCCCCCCCCCCCGATTAATGCTTAGAATGCTAACATTTATTATACATGTAATAACAATATAGGTCCACGTTTTGAGTGACGCCACGCGTGGTGCTACCATGGAGGCGGTGATTTCCCGGATGAAGACGATCCAGGCGTCAATGAGTAGATGTCCCCCCGGATCCTCACCCCCCAGGCTCAGATTCGTGGCCGTGTCTGCCACCATTCCAAACATTCAGGATGTGGGGCTTTTTTTGTTTATCTTACTTTACTTACTTCCTTCATACACGTATAAAGTAACGACAAAGTTGTCAAATTACGTGTATTTTTTTAAATAAGTAAAATGCGAAACACACACAAAATAATACAATTGTTATAAAAATGCTTTTTTGTAAGTCTGATATATCTTGAAACAGATCGCCGAATGGCTGGGGGATAAAATTCCTGCTGTTAATTTCAAGTAAGACGAAATCAAAATATATTCATGTATAAGAACCACAATATTATCAGGCACGTAGAAACAAGGGGTTCCACTTTATTCTCTTGTTATTCTTTACATCAAAATAAATTTTTAGACAAAAAGTTCCTTTCCCCTACATCTTTGAGATTGAGTAAAAACGATATTGAAAGTTGACAAGAATTAAATATAAGTTTTGACTTTTTGAAATTTTTTAATATTCCTATCCCAATTAACGAACACTGATCAGGAATTTGAGGTTTGGCGAAGTAAGATTTTTTTTTATCATCAATTGCTTGTCAAGATTTTTTAGGGCAGTTCTGCTCCAACCCTAACAGCCCCACTGTGTAAAACGATTTTACGTGCCTGACTTGGAAGTTATTGCCGTATTCCTTATGTTTTGCTCAGAAATACAGAATTGCTTGTATCATGCAGTATGGATGACAGTTTACGGCCTGTCCGACTTCGGAAGGTGGTGCTAGGATTCCCGTTTGACGAACAGAAAGGCTCGGACTTCCAGTTCGACATGTCCCTCAGCTACAAACTCGCCAGAATAGTTAACACGTACTCTGACAACAAACCAACACTCGTGGTATTCAACTTCGTTAATTAAGATAAACTTTTAGTTGGCAACATACTGTATGGCATCATATCCAGATATTAAGGTTCTTGCATGTTGTTAACATTTTTTTCCATTTCGAATTCTAAAAAACCGGAATACATCGAATATTTGTTTTATGTATTATAAAATACGAGAAAAAACCAAAAAACAACCTCCCCCCCCAAAAAACCCCCCCAAAAATGATAATATAGCTATCAGTATTTTGTTAAAATGGAAGCTTACGACTAAATATATTTATACATCTGGAATATTTATCAGGGTTTTGGTTAAGTAGTGTGTCAAACTTCATGTATGCTCTGCATTCTCACACAATATTTAGTAATCTTTCTGTTCAGTTCTGCTCTACAAGAAAGAGTACCCAGCAGGCGGCAGAGATTCTGGTGAAGGACATTGGAAGTACCTATATCAAGACGTACTTCCAACGGCAGGCCCTACAGACCTGTGCTAACTCGCTCAAGGACAACAAACTCAGGGGTGCGGACTTTGCACGTACTAATCGATTAGAATATACTGTGGAATCATTATTCGTGGGGGTCAATGTTCGTGGGTAGCCAAAATTTTCCTGGACCGTGGGGATGTAATTTCGTTGATAGTGTAATCGGGATAATTTTAATAAATATTCAACGATTGGTTCGTGGGGATGTAAATTCGCGGGCAAGGGTTAACCACGAAAGCCACGAACATTGGTCCCCCACGAACAATGACGATTCCACAGTATATATCCTACATGAATGTTGTATGCAGTAAGCTGAAATTATAGATAACAGTCACGTGTACGGATAATGTTTTTAAAATGTTGCAAATGATTGTTTCGACTGATTGATTTCATGAAGTTCTTCTCTCATAAAAACTTTACAAACTATTAAGATGATTTTGGCCTTAGCAGTCAGATGTTTTGTATTAGCCCATGTTGGTATTTTTGAACAATGCAAAACATTTTTTAATAAATTAATTTATAAACATTATTTCAAAGGGAAAATTTAAAGTTGTCATGATACAGTAATATGTGCGATTTTTAATTGATACATCCACGTTGTAGACTTGGTAGCCAGGGGAGTGGGCTACCATCACGCTGGTCTCGATGTCCACGACAGGAAAGCCATAGAGGAGATATATCTGGAGGGCCAGCTGATGGTGTTAGGTACTGAAATATCAAGTTTATGCCACACATTTGATACGCTGGTCAATTTGAAAATACCTTATGAAAATAACATAACAAATATTTTGTCACGAGGAACCATTGCCATGGTATTTTATTTTACCATTGATTCCAAGCTTACTTACTCATCCTGTTTTCAGTGGCTACGAGCACACTAGCAATGGGTGTCAACCTTCCAGCTCACCTGGTGGTTCTAAAATCCACGTCCTATTACAACATGGGTGTTCACGTAGAATACTCCGATACTCAGATACTGCAGATGATTGGACGAGCGGGGCGGCCACAGGTATCCTACAGTTAGCTTGCTGGCTATTGACCTCGTTGTAAATTTGTACGAATACCAAGACCCCCTTCCTAAGACTTGCGCCCTAACTTCAAATCCTAAATCCGCCCCTAAAAAATATAAGGACATTATAATTATTTGAGTAGATCAATGGTTTAGAGTTCCTGACATTTATTTAAAATTTGTTTTGGATTATTAAAGCAAAATTATGTAGAGTTCAGAAAATTGTTGTCCAATTTAAAAAAAAAAATTCCTAAATAGTTGAATTATCATTATTCCACTGTTTTTTTTAAAAGAATGTTTCTAAATAGTTGTATTATTGGTAACTAATTTAGAAAAAATCAACATGGTTAATATGTGTTAGTAATTTATCAACTACTAGCTAGCATGAGAATTACATGTAATTCATTAACTACAGTGACAATCCATGGATTTCCATTCCTTTTAGCGGAATATTTTGGCTATACGAGTAAAGATAATCCTTAGGACACAGTTATTAATTTATTTTTAGTTTGATACCACAGCCACTGCAGTCATCATGACCAAAAACCAAACCAAGGTACTATCTTACATTATCTACATTCTTCCGCTACAATGACTCCCTACACAAGTAATATCGCTGACTGGTATAAAATTAATCTCTATAAAACTGTCATCATAAACACTATTTCTCTGAACTGTTTATTACCTTTCAGAATTCGTTCTATTAAAATTAAATATCCTTAGTAAGGTTTTTTTTTATTAAAAGTTGAGTGTACAGATAGATATTGAATCTTTTACTTTAACTCGTAAAAGTCCGAGATCGTTTTGTAAGTACATTTTTACACCATCTTGATATAACATTTACATGTACTTAAACAAGTCTCAATATGGCTCTTTTTGTGTGATATACATAATTATTGAAATGAGAAACATATTTTATGTCGGTTATGTACAGTTTTTGTTTAAATATAAAGTTCGTCCTTGTAATTTAATTCATAATTATTTCTATTCTTTTTTAAAGGAAAAATACGAATCTTTGGTGAATGGAACCCAGCTTATCGAGAGCAGGTCTATTTAATTTTCTAAAGTCGGACAATTTTTATATGATATTAATTTGAGCGTGCATATGCACCAGTATCTGATTTTCAAGAATTATATAACAGCTCTTCGTTTTGCAGCTTGCACAAGAACCTAATCGAACACTTGAATGCCGAGATTGTCCTGCATACCATCAACGACATCTCAATCGCCATGGAGTGGATTCGATATACATTTCTGTATATCCGTGTCATGAAAAATCCTAAACATTATGGGAAGTGTAGGAATTAGAATGAGGACAAATATAGATTATGCATTTTCTTTCAGATGAAATATTGTTAAAATTATATTATAGTAAAAAGGTGATAAAATGGAGTTGTTAACCTAGTTTTTCAGAGTTCTTTGTGTTGGTAAAACGTTCTTATACAAGGAAACAGTAAAAATTTATCTCGCTCTTTAATATATTCTAGTTCCTCTTCATACTTGATCTCAAGACTTGTTTTTTGAAATGAAGAGAAAAGTCAACATATAATACTAGTATATTAAAATATTCTCAGATGGTTAATAAAAGGCTGGATCTGTCAAACGTTAAGTGTATTTTGTTCTAACAGGTATGCCTTTGGGAATGAACAGAGAACAAATAGAAAAGAGGCTACAAGGTGAGGGGCAGTTTACATAGGTTTTGTTGATATATAAAAACAATCATGACTGAAAATATTAATATTCTTGTATACCATATCATGAAAATGAAATAAAAATAATTATCGATTCAAATATGCTGTAATGATTAATAAGTCTGCAATTCAAATTTTTTAATTATACATAGTTTATGAAGTATCAAATATGTATGTACAAGTAAATATTTTTGCTATTTCATTTTGAATATAATAAAGTACGCAACTTATATCGCATTTGATCGCAATTTATTGCGATTAAAATCCGTTAGACAAAATATAGAAGTAAAAAACATTTTTGTTAAATAAACCTTACACAAGGATTAAAGTATATCGATTTTATATATCTTTCATTAAGAACTTTGTATGCGGAACTTGAATATGTTGAACACGCATGGAATGATCACTATGGACGATGAAACCATTGATGTCAAATCCACAGGTTTGGGTTTTCTTAAAAACATAAATACACTTTAAAGGGACTTGGACACGATTTGAGCTCAATTTTTTCAAAGCTTATTTTTTCATTTTTAATGTCTAGAATGGTCAATATGGATGTTTTTAATGCTCTATCAAAATTTGAAAGTCAAATATCAAGTTACAAGCGAGTTACAGAGGTTAAAATTCTTTGTTTTGTAAACAAAGCTCGAGTCTTGTTATTTTTACATATGTCTTGAATTGGTAAAAGTTTCAATCTAATGTTGCATTTTGTTGTTGATAAACTTACTTATGAACACATTTAATAAGTTGATCTTGTTTCCACAAGTTATTTTGTCAAAGAAATGGTAATTTCTTTACTTTACATTATTTGTAAACAAATATAAGACTCGAGCTTTGTTTACATAACAACGACTTCTTTCCTCTGTATCTCGCTGGTAACACGACTTCTAATATTCAAATTTTGGTAAATCATTCAAAATACACAAGTAAACTATTTAATACACAAACATCAAAAATAAAATTTTCATCTGAAATCGTGTCCAGGTCCCTTTAATTTGAAATAAACAATTAGCATCACAATTAAGCATTTGAATGAATTTCATATTATTATATTTAGTATATTAAAGATAACAGTATCTAAAACTGGTTTCTTATAAACTGCTTAAAAGATACATAATGATTCCAATTTTTGGTCACCTGTGTTTTGTGTTGAATTTTTGAGTCTTGATTTTTGTAATTCCAGAGCCAGGAAAATTAATGGCCAGGTATTGTATTGCATTTGAGACAATGAGGAGGTTTTCTAAACTAGGGCCAACCGAAACAATCGCTGACCTAGTGAGTATTTTTAGAGATAACAATGATCATAAGCTGTTTTATTTCAATTTGACTTGGTTTTCAGTTTGTAAACAAGATAATTATTTTCAGGTTTTCAGTTTGTAAACAAGATAATTATTTTCAACTTCTTTTAAAAATATGATTGTGTACCCTTTTTTCTACTATGAATTACGTTTTTTTGACGATTTTGCATAAAAATTCAATTTTACATTTTTTTCATCAAATAAAAAACATCTACCTTACCGTCTTTCATAACAAATATATTATTATAAAATAAAGCAAATCATAGAATACTTAATTCATTTTTGTCCTTACAACTCTAAAAAAAGAAAACAAAAATAAATACATGTAATTTAGATTTCATACCTATCATGTCTTCTGAACAACAAAGTGAAGTCCCAAAGAGTTTCTTTAGCAATCCATTAAATAAAATTAATTTTACCTTGATATAATAATGTAAGTTCAATATGCATTGAAATTCAAATGTTTCTTATTGAATATACATCACCTAGTTATTTCTTTGAATTTCCTTCAATAATCGAATTAAACGAATGTGGTTTTGAGTTGTACGAGATGTGTGGCTGTGATGAATTCTCGGAGGTCCAGCTCAGAAACAACGAGAAGAAAACTTTGAACTCTTTCAACAGGGATAAAAACAGGGTCACTGTCAGGTAAAATATAGCATTACATCCTCCATTAGCTGATTTAAGATCAGATGTGTTCAAAATTATAGACTACTAATTGTTGGATTTGTTTTCTTCCTCGCAAGAAATCATCGCTGGTATAGATTATTAGGTCGAGATTTTCATATATATATCTTCAACCTGACCTCACTGATATAATTTGAGTTGACTTTATATAAAATGTGGATTTTTTTTAAAGATTTCCTGTAACTGGTAAAGTGAAGACGAAGCAAATGAAGGTTAATATGTAAGTATTCGAAAATTAATAAGAGGATGTATTTTAAACAGACCCCATGAAGCTACATGCATATAGTACTATCATTCGCTTTCATTGTTTTTGTTTATTATCACCGTTATACTTCAATATTTTTTTATACGACTGATTACAAAAATGCCGACGTGAGTTTCAAAGTCACTACAAGGTCAAGCTTTCTATGGCCTACCTTTCAATCAATACTTCTGTTATTTCAGTTTGATCCAAGTGGCTCTTGGTTGTCTTCTGCTGCAAGAATTCTCCCTACAACAAGACACCACCAGGATATTTAGGGCGGCCCAGAGAATGTCAAGATGTACGTACACTCCACACTGTAACGTATTTCACGTACAGAAATAATCTACGGCAATCGAGTCGTGTGTAGTGTCTGTACTCAAAAGGAAACAAATGACATGATATTTCAAGACTAAATTTGCGAATTACGCTATACGTTTTGATTTAAGTCATATGATTTTCTTATTAGAATATACACTAATATAGGTTTTCTTTGAGAATTTGATACAATGATCAGAATTATTGCAATTCATATCACAAAGTTCAAAGTTAAAAGACATGTTTCTTAAAGTTATATATAAATTACGGGTTTGTTTTGGAAATACAAACATTGACTTTGAGATAAGAAGTAATGAAGAATGAACATATTATAATTATACAAGTATCTGAATGTCTAGCCTTTTTTTTGGATAAAGTTATTTTTTCATTGTTGTAAAGGTTTAGTGGAACTTCTGTGGCTCAAAGACGAATATAAGTCTCTGTTGAGTGGTGTCCAGCTGATGAAATGCTTGAAAGCCAGGCTCTGGGAGGACTCCAGATATGTCTCTAAGCAGTTGGATGGAATTGGTATATGTGACAACATCACAGCTTAAAAATGTTGAATGATTTTTAAATCAGAAATTATTATTTGTCGATTTCATAAGAATCGCGCTGTTTGCACGCATAAATAATAACAACATCGTCGACACTAGAGTAAAAACCGAATCTCCTCAAATTTGCATCAACTAGACACAAATTATTAAAATTCTTCAATATTGTCCCCAATGAATTCAAATCATTATAGGAGAAAAAGAACAACTATTCGATTACACTTTTAGAACAACATTTGTAATACGATGTTAATGAGTACAATTCTAAAACAACACCAACATATGTGGTCAGATGTAATTTATAGTACCACTTTTCATCTCATAGCTCATACTTTTCTTTTAAAGGGCCAGCGCTATCAAACGCTCTGGTCAATGCCAGCATAACAACTTTTCAGAAGATTTCAGACACAAATCCTAGAGAAATAGAACTGGTATGAGAAGTTCAACCCCGTTAGATACAATCAATTAATCTTTCTTTCCGTTTTTTAATTGTGATATTTTTATTTTTAAAGTTCTGTAGAAATTTGCTGTCTAGAGCAGATAGCTTACGAAATCTTGATTTCCTCAGATTGTCAACCGGCATCCACCATTTGGAAACCAGCTGAGAGATATGGTATCTGGACTACCAAAGTACGAGTTGACTATCGAACAGGCATGTTCATGTATTTTTATTCTTAAAAAACATCTCTGTCAGAACTACCTAGAAGTTGTTGATGTGAAATATTCCAATGATGGTTGATATATTAATTATGGAAAATCGTTTTTTTAAACAAAGGCTTTTATATTAGTTTAGTAAAGGTTATAAAGAAAGTTTCCACTAGGCTTCGAAAATCAAACCATGTATAAGATTTGATAAAACAAACTTCTCTGACCGTTTGGTACTACATGTATCATGCAATCTATATGTCGGTATACTACCCCCTTTGATAGCCATTTAGATTTTTAACCGTTCGTACTGCAGGTCAGTAAATACAGCGAAGACTTGGCTGACATTGTGGTGCATCTAGTTATCGCCAACCCGAAACAAGTCAGCGCGAGGAGGACACTTCCGGAAAACCACACATGCGTTCTTCTCATAGGAGACGAGGACAACAGAGTTGTTTATAAGAGGAAAATAATGTAATTCTAATCTGGTTAAAATCATAAAGTCTTTTAACAGAGGGTTATACTTCATGATAATATATAGTATATAGGAATCACCTTGTTCGTCTGTTCGTCCGTCCGTCTGTTCGTCTCTCTGCAAAATTAGTGCCCGGCTCATTACTTTCTTATGGATAAAATTGGAATTTCTAACTTTACACAAAGATTGCTTATGGCCTGAGAGTGTGTCATGACCTTGACCCAAGGTCATTTGGACAGGGTCATGGTCACTGGCTGGAAAAGTGCAAAATACCGTGTCCAGTCCATATCTTTCGTATGAATAAACATTGGAAGTTCTTACTTCACACAAAGATTGCTTATAACTCGAAAATTTATCAAGACCTTGACACAAGGTCATTTGGGGAAGGTCAAGGTCACTGGCAAAAAAAAGTGCAAAACTCCGTGTCCAGTCCATATCTTTTTTTTAATGGAGGAACATTTGAAGTTTTTACGTCACAAAAGATTGCTTATGGCCTGAGGGTGTGTCATAACTTTGACCTAAGGTCATTCGAACAAGGTTAAGATCACTGGCAGGAAAATGCAAAATTGGTGTTTAATCTATAATTTTTTTATATAGAGAAACTTTGGAATTTCTTACTTCACACAAAAATTGCTTGGCCTGATGGTGTTTCATGACCTTGACCCACGGTCATTTTGGCAAGGACATTGACAGGAAAACTGCAAAATTTGTGTTCGATCCATATCTTTTTTTTATGGGGAAACGTTGGAATTTCTTACTTGATGCAAAGATTGCTTATGAGGGTACGTCATGATTTTGTCCCAAGGTCGTATGGGCAAGTTCAAGGTTATTGTAAGAAAAAGTTTATAATTTGTGTCTGCTTTTTTTTTCTGTTCTAAAGGAGACACATTAGAAGTTTCTATTCCATATACAGATTGCTTATGACCCGAGGATGTGTTATGAACCTGACCCAGGGCCAAGTTCAAGGTCATTGTTTAAAAAAATGTTTAATTCCTGTTTGTCATATTTTGTAATGAAAATAATTAGAAGCTGAATTTGACACACAGATTGGTTGTGACCTGTAAATATGTCCTGAGTTTAGCTTTGGTCATCTCTGCAAGTTCAGTGTCACTATAAGAAAAAGAAGCATCCATTTTTTTCTAATAGAGAAATACTTGAGTTATGATATTTTCTTAGTTGGGGGTATCATTTGTGAGTTTGCTCACAGTACTTTTAGTTAAAAATATCTTTTTTTTATACATTGAAGTCTTATATAAATGTGTTTCCCTCATAAAATCAGGGATGCATACTTACTGAGAGAACATGGAATTACGAAGAAAATGGAAGTCAGACGGTCAGAGAAAGGGCCTAATCTGTTTATCAACCTTATAAGCCAAGAATGGGGTACAAGCCATTTATTCAAATCTGCTTTGCTTTATTTACAATAGTTCTTCCTTTTACTTACACAGAAGAAAGTCGTAGAACTTCTTAGTGGAAAAAGTAAAACAATCGTATTTCTTCCCTTTTTTTGCCATACATGACATACTAGTATCTAAAAGGTGTTGCTTTATTTTGATTGTAAATGCACATTGTTTTATTATATTTGAAAGAATTTCAATTTCTGTCCAGTTGGACTTGATGTGCAGAGCACGTATACTCCTTACTACATTGGAGCAAAGAAAATATCAAACACCGCAAACTCGCTGGAGTCGGCTCAAGCAAGTCAGGTACTAGTAAACTCTTACAAACTTACTTTTGAAAAAAATATATACACCAGTCATCAATGTTGTGTAAAAACAACATCTGAGAATGTTCTAAGAAAACTAGTATCATGCAGTACACGGGTAAATATTGAATTTTATTAATATGGTTTACGTATGTATTATATTAAACCTACGTAGATTGAAGCAACATAATATGCTATTTTGATTTCATGAGCTATGTTTGAAACTAGAAAATAGCAACCCAATGTATATAAAGTATTGTTTACACCACTTTAAACTCTTGTAGCAGAACAGAACTCCCTCTGCTTCTTCTGTTGGGACCGACGAGTGTGGCCACCGCTGTGTTAATAAAGCTATGTGTGGTCACGACTGCTGTCGAAATGGTGTCAATAAAAGGAAGGCATCAAAGACCAGACCAAAAACTCCCCAGGTCTCCAAACACAAACCTATGGACTCCTATGTCAGCACCTTGAAAGACAGAGTTTCACAAACGCCGAATATTGCCAAACGATTAAAGGTATAGTGTATACAACATTAGATCATGTATAAATTCAACTTATTTCTAACAATTTAATCACTACAATATAGTTAGGGAGATGCCGAAAACTTATTTTTGTTTTACTAAAGACTAAAATGTAGCTTGTTAAGTTCAACAAGTTTAGCCTGTCATTTATTTATCTTGAAAACCTTAATTTTTATAGATGACAGGTATCAACACTTTTGGCTCCGAATTGGACTTGAAAAGATTTGCATACAGTCCGCAAAGGAGGAAACTTACCAGTTCTCGCCAATGTCAGCTTGGCCCAAAAACAAATGGTTTTGAAGAAACACATTCAGATAAATTGGAAAAGTAATTCATTTTAATGTTTATCAAAATTATAAATATTATAATTTGCTGTCAACTAACACAAAACCCCAACTAATCATATGTTTAACTAAGTATACATTCTGCATCATGACTACAAGTATATTTAGTTATAAACACGTTATCGCTGTCCAATGCAAAAGTATGTTGCCATATACGTTGTTATAGTACAGTGTTACAGCTAAAAGTGTATCAAATAAAGTAGTAGTTAACATCAAGTGGACATTGGTTTTTGTACTGAATTATTACTATAGTTCGTTTGAACGTCAAATTCTGCAGTCCTCAGTTTTTGTTGTTTCAATATATACATTTGTTGTCTAATTTTTGTGTGAAGATTGAATTCAAGTTGTTTTGATACGGAACAAGTCAACAAGGATATAGCTCCCTCTTGTAGAAAAGACTGGACTGATTTGGACATCTATTTGAAACATAATGCAGGTAAAAAATACAATCTCTAAGTTAACTTCTTGCATGTACATACAATACATTCAATATTTGTAAAACATAACTTTCTATTTTAGTTGAGGATGAGATGCAATGTGGTTTTGGAGACAACAATTCAGGTAAAAGTTACAATAAGATTGGCTAAGTGAAATGTTCCTGTTGTGCTGGTACACTGTACATTTAAATATTGGTTAATCACGACCTTCTTTTTTAGTTGAGGACGAGTTGCAATACGGTTATGGGGAGAACCCAAAATTTACTGAGTAAGTCCCTATGTTGAATTATGTACTATAGCTTAATTTCAAACTTAAAAATGTGAAACAATTCAATACAGTTGAAAGCTTGACACAATAATCTTTTAATGCAGAGAGAATGACACAGATTTCGAAAAATTTAGATCAGCTGAGGATGTTTTATCTGAATCAAAGGAACGTTTCCAAATTCCTACACCACGGTAAACTTTACAAGTGTAATATGTTTCGAAGTTAAGCGGGCTGTTTTATCATAAACCATAACAATATATAAAGGCTAGTTTGTGAAGAAAGACGTGTATTGTTTTCCAGTTTTGGTGAAGTCCTTGCCTGGAGTAATGATAAAGAAAACATTGGACCATGTCCTCTATCAAGCAGTAGAAACATGCTGAAGAGCTCTCGTCATCCATGGGGTCTAAACCAATACACTTTGGACGTACTTTCATGTTCAGATGGTTATGATAATAGGAATTTGACATCTTCTGACCAGGAGAACATGTATGATGACAGAAGTAACCAAGATGGCGCTGCAGATATGGACTGTTACATCCAGGATCAGAATTGGAATACCAATCCACCCCTACAAACAAGTTGTAAAAAGCCAGATTATATCAATAACAATCTCCAATGCCATGCCCGCATCTCCAATGAAAATTGCTCTCGTTATAAGTTTAAAAACAAGTTAAACACCATGGCATGGAACGGCATAGATTGTCAAAGGAGCAAGACAGTCACTGAGCTGTTGGAGGATAAATCCAAAACTTCTCCTGTGGATGGAGATTGGAGCGGGAGCGACAGTGATCTCATGATTGTAGATGACCCAGAATCCAGTGATATCCTCCATTGTAGAAATTCACCAAAAGAGGAAACCAGAGCCACTTTAAACTCTTTCAATTCTGTAAAGAACGATGTTTGCCAAAATATGTATTCTATTGGCTCTAACTATTGCGAGAAATCCGAAAAACTTCGGAAGGCAGAGCGAGAAATGGAGATTTTCTTGTTTGGATCCGATGCAAATTCCATAATGGAAATGAAAGATAACGAGTCTTCAAGTGGATATGCTAAATCCAATAACACTACCAAAAGATCTCAAAGTAGTTCCTATAAAGAAATGAAATTGAAAGATAGAGAAATTATACATCAGAAACCTCAGGATTTTCATAAGGTACTACTAGTACATGTATATGCAAAATAATATTTTTATCATTTGTTATAAAACACACCATTCTCGGATCTTAATACACGTAATTTGCTATTGCAGTATAACATTTCCACAGATGTGAACTTAGCACAACAAAGGTACACTTAATCTCTCAAGTTGATTAAATACCTAATCAGCAAAGTGCCATACACGTGTGAAGTTAAATAAAATTCATTGATTTTTGTGATTGTAAAAACTTTTTTTTATGAAATTGTCTTTTTATTGTCATCTTGTATAGTTCTGCTTGTACATCCTGTTATGACGGACCCAGACCCAGAAGAGAAACGTTCAGTAGTATATTTGATGCTCTGTTTTAGGTGAGTATTATAGATATAAATGTTAAGTAGTTTTCATGTATACGTATATTTGTTGTAAAGCATCGTTGAGTAAAAATACTTGACCACAGAAGCTATTTTTAGAGCTTCCATCGAGCATTATTTTAATGGGAACAATTGTTCACTGAAGATCTACGCTTGATATGTTTCCTTAGTAGTCGGGAAAACTCTCAATGAAAACCATCCTTAATTTGTCATTTCTAAAAACCGTTGTTTTGATTGCCAGACAGATGCAGGTTATCTGCTAAATCCGTAGAGACTAACGATTTCAGAGAGAATCGACCCATTTCTATCAGATTTAGTATTTTGTGATAAGATATATGAATTAATATTATGAAGGACCGCTCCTTTGCCATAGTGACCTCATATCCGTGACATCATTTATCAAATTTATTGATTAATAAACTGCAAAGAATCAAACAGGCGATAAGGTCCACAAGCTATCTGCTTAAGCTACCTACTTGTTGGCAACTACTATATGAGATATTCTAAGATTTAATGGGCAGAGATTGATTAAACAACCATGCACTGACTTCAACGGTCGCAACAAATCCAGATCAAAAGTGCTTGAGGTGGAATATTTTCGTTTGATCAGCAAGCGCCTGACGCATTGATAATTACATGCATCTTGACCAAGTTTTCGTTGTTATTGCTGTCTGTAGGTGAACTGGCCAGACCTGGTATCTAAAAGAAAAAAGACGTGTCGTTTGCAAGGTCGAGCTAGATTTCTAGACTCTACAATTATTTAAGCTATAAACAGACAGATATTCCAAATTTTTGGCCTTAAGAAGTGGTTTGTTTAATTCTAAGCAGTCCTTATTTTGATATTGCATATACCAATGCAGTCTAAACATGTAAACAAAATAATAGGAAAGCATCGTAGATCGCATTTTTAAAAATCAACTTCCTCGTTTGCAGTGTTAACGTCGGTTGTTTCAGAATTGTCATCATCTGATGGGACGCCGCAGGTTTGCAAATGCTTTCATGGACATGCCTACTACTGTTTCATCAATTACATGGCGAGAAATTATTCATCCTCTTGTTCAAAAAGGAGCTACCACCGTACATTGTCTTCCGAGAGCTGATAACATTCACGAACAAATTAAGGAGAGTATCCTTATACCCCTAACGATCTTGATTATTGGAATTAACATGTCCATCTTGTTTTTGGTGGTGACGGACAAAAGGTTTTACAACCCCAAGGTGGCTTTTATTTCTACCCTTGGTGTGGCGGATCTCTTTGTAGGCGTTGTGTCTGTTGGAACATTAATAACGAAAGCGAATGAAAAGACTTACGACCATTGCCTTATACGGATCGGTTTCACCATTTCTACTTGTGTTGCATCTATTCTCAGCTTAATGTGCATAGCCTTAGAACGGTACATTGCGATTACATATTCTTTAAACTACAAATCGCTCGTGTCTAGAAACAGGGTGGCCGCAACCATTGCCGCAGTTTGGATAGTTTCAATGGCGATTGGATTCTTACCTTTACTCGGTTGGAGAAACGACAGCTATTATCATTACTGTTCATATCTCTATGTTCTTCCCCCAAACTATATTATATCAATAACAATTATTGGAGCACTAGTGCCTTTTAGCATTATGTTTGTGATTTACATTAAACTTTACCGAAATGCAAGGTTTCACATCAAGCGCATTGAGGCCCTAGAAAACATTATGGTGGTAGAAAGCACGAGAAGAAACATGGGCATACTCCGAATGTCGTCACGGAGTTGGAGGTCCCTTAAAACCATGATATATGTATTCGGTTGTGTTCTGTTCACATGGAGCCCATTCGTTATTGCGACGTTTGTACAAATATCAGTTGGTCAGGATATGTGTGTCTTAAAGGACATAGTCGGGACACATCTCCTGGTGTTGGGATTCTCCAATTCTTTCTTGAATCCTCTGATATACGTCCTTCGTACAAAAGACTTTCAGGAGAAAGTGAAGGAAAGGTTTGAGAGATACAAATTATGTGCCAGTTATAGCCCCGAAAATAACAATGAATAGCTGTTATAAACACATTTGAATTACTTCTGGTTAAACAAGATTAAATACATGCGCTGTTAATTTGTAATATTGTTGATTTTCAATAAATGTTAAGTTGAATTATTTACAAGTGTTGTTTTGAATATTTTTAGGATTTGTACTTTCTGTACAAGTATTTTAAGATCACAGCTCAATGGTTCTTGCCATTATTTATAAACGTGTTGGAGTAAATGTATGTTAAAATGATGCTATATAACGAATTAAGTCCTTGATCTGCCAATAGATTTTTAAGTATGAAAGATAACATAAAATAGTTTCAATATTTAGTTTTGTAATAAACAAATATAGAGATGAGTTTGCATTTTATATCGTGTGTGAGTGCCAAATTAGACTAAAATTAAAAGTAATACATTGGCTACATTTAAACATTAAAGAGATGAGCAATTGAAAAAAAAATGCACATGAAGGAAAGATATAAATATTTATTATTGCGCTCACCCTTGAAATTCATTAACTAAACAGCGTTTATAACATTATTATCTGCAAAAATGACATTTTTGTAATAAAGACCTTACTGTAGATTCCTTATTTTTCGCGAGTACTTAATTCCGCGATTCAACCGTTGTGCATCAAATCGCGAGAATATGAAATCGCGAACACCAGATTTTTATCATAGTTTCTTTAGTTTACGTCTGCCAAAAAAATAAAAGCGAGTTTTAAAATCCGCGAGATGTGCCTCTCGCGATTTTACGCGGATATTAATTCCTCGCGTTTAATTAGGAATTTACAGTATCTGAATCAAAAGCTCTATCAACAGTTTACTTACTCCAATGATGTGTCTCTTACTTCTTTTTTAAATATTTTAAAGGGGAATGGTAACGATTTAACTCAAAATTTATTTTCCGTTTTTAATGTTTACAATGCTTCAGTAAGGCATTTATATTATTAAATTAAAATTTTAATGTCAGTCCTCGAGTTACAAGCAGTATGTACACAGAGCTCACAATTCTTTGTTGGTTTTTTTTAACAAAGCTCAGGTAATGTTTTTGTTTACTTTTTGAATGTTGAAAAGAAAACTCCAAGCTAAATAAGTGTGACAAACGCTAGGAACTGTTTATTTATGTTCAAAACGAATTAGTAGATAAAAAAAAATCAGCATGAAAAAGAATAAATACGGAATTTTAAACCTATGTAAACAAAAACATGACACGAGCCTTGTTTACATAACAAAGAATTCTGAGCTCTGTATCTTGCTTTTAACTGTACGACCAAGTCAAATTTGGTTGATCATTAGAAATGCATAACTTAAGCAATTTTGTAAACAATAAAAATAGAAAATAAAATTTGACAAAAGTCGTGACCCTATAAATATGACATTAAGATTGGAAGAGGCCATTAATTTAATTATTTTTTAAAGTGTTTTATATGCTTATATGTACAAGCATTTTGCATACAAAACTTGATAACAATTACAGGAGCTGTGATAATTGCACGATAGTTGGAATTGCGGTGAGCCATTCTCATCAAATCAAATCTTATATTTCACTTGAACTTGTTTTCCAATACTGAGTTGATTGTTGACTTATTGTCATGAAAATAAAGAGGGTTCATTAGCTTGTCAAGGTCATTCTGTATATGAAGTTTGAAGTTGCTAAAAAAATGGTTGTCAAGTTATTAGTCGGCAACGTAAAGTCAACCGATCGACCGACATCATGGCCTATTCTTTGAAAGAATGCTGTATATTTTATGAACAATGGTTAATTCAGATATACATGTAAAAGAGAAAAAAATCAGACATACAATATCAAATTTCATATTTATCTTTTAAATTTACGCTATTTGCATATATAATAGATTTTGTGGGAACGAAAAAAACCCCCAACTAATTATGTTATAAACAAAGTCATTTTATTGGTGAATTATATACATCTACTATAACTTCCTTGCTACACCCTGTAGAAAATTTATTCTTTCCAAAGACTATTGTTTATACTAAATCAACCTTTCTAAAAATAGATTTAAAAACTCTCTGGGATTCCGAGAAATGACAACTTGATAATTTAATACATAGGCATCCTGTATTAATTAAATCTGTGTGACGGATGCCTGATAAGATAAAAATTTTGATAAAAACGGGATTAAGGAAGTCTTTCTTTTTCTTTTCTAAAAATCAACTTGAAATTAAAAGTGTTGCTTTTAATAGATTATGTAAGGTTTGTGAATGAATTAACCGCCACACTACACGTCATTATTTATGTCAACATAAAAGAATAAAAAGAGAATTTGACGATGCTTTTTTCTTCAACAATTCTACATTTGCAATTGTTAATTCTGTTAAAGGAGGCTGGTTGGTGAACAAATTACCCATCAAATAAGCCTAAATTTTTAGATCTGATAATTTTGGCTACAACTATTAAACTTATTTTTCTATAAAACTAAACTTCAAATATTTCCCCCTTAAAATTGGAATATTTTACCATATATATATATATATAGAGAGAGAGAGAGAGAGAGAGAGAGAGATTTCCTATGTTTTTATTCATACATTTTATGGTGCATATTAAGCCACAATTTGATTCTTATCAAACATGACATCTCTAAGCTTAAACGACACATTTTTTTCTTGAACAAAGTAAAACGAACGCATGGGGATGATGGCAATAATAGGCCAATTTGCCACTTTTTAAATATTTTAACGACGAAATATTTATAACGACGAAATGGATTCGATATTTAATCCAGTTATAGCAATCTCTTACAAATTAAGATATGAAGTAAATGTATCGTTTCCATTTTCAAAGTTAGAAAATACAGTAAAACAATTACTAGTTTTTCAAGCTGAACGTTTCTGAACTATTTATACACTATTAAAACAATGCATGCGATTAAAATTTAATTTATTTGAACAGAAATAACAAAAAACTGGTCATGTACATGCAAACGATAGGCAAAAAATCCCCCAATCTTAACATTATATACTTTCTGGCCTTCTCGGAGGGTCCTCTCTGCTGAACTCAAAATTAACATTTAATGAAAGACATTATCATTACCCTTTTTTTGTAGTAGCCAATGTTGTAAGCTAAAAAACAACCCGATATTTCTCACTATTACCTAATGGTAATGTTAAATGAAGATATGAATTTAGTTTATTATGATTTAAAGGATATTATGGCATCTCGATCTTTAAAGTCAGGATTTGTTAATTGTCACTGCTCTCCTGGGTTATTGTTAATATTAGGAGGTATTTTACGCTACGTTAATGAATCCAACATAGCTATAGGATGCATATGTGTTTTGAAGTGGCACTTTCGTAAATTTCAAAGCACTTGATTTATGATACATGGACGCAATGACTTTTTTTAAACAGTTGTCAAATGAGGTATTTCATGAAATGCGATTTAAATACTGTACATATTTTGATTTTTTCGCTAATGCTACAAATTTCACAATCACAGCAAACATTATGAGAAGCACAATTTTAAAACAATTTTTGCTAATAATGCCGAACAAGGCGTGGGACTCGTATACACTCAATTTTTCAAATAAATACAAAATTATTTCATTAATCATGCTTCACTTGAACTATTGTTAATGGGTTTTTTTTTTAGCTCTACGGTGAATTTCTTAGGTCGACCAATCTTTCAAGTCAAAATTTAAAATGCGGTTTGTATGCATTGGTGCAACTCATTCCACAAAAATTACGACGGAAAAATATTTTTATGAACTTCCTTTTTAATGTTTTAATTCTAAAGAGTTGTCCGAACCCCCCCCCCCCCCCCTCTCAAACAAATAGACCCATCCATTGAAATCACAATTTAAGTTATATAAAACAAGAAAAAAGAGGTAGAAGTATGAGAATGATATACATGATAAATCTATCTGACACTGGCTTATCAAACAGTTTATACGTCCCACAGTTTGAAGCGAGCGTTTTTATTATCCCAGGCAATGTGTCTGTTATCCACTTCTTGTGTAGCAGCGTTTGCATAGATGATATCAAATGATAAAATACATTTCTGTGTATTCAGTAGAACGGGAGTATATCGGGCCAATCCACTGCTGCACCATACCATCTGAAGCAAAGCATAAACAAAGGAACGGTAAAATCGTTGATATTTTAAAAAATTATCTCTCGAACTAACTTTACACACACTCACTTATTCGATTTCATCCTTCCGTTTTATAAACATATATTGCATCTTTCCTTCTTCATAATGTTTAAATTTTTTACTATCAAAACAAACTAGATGCTGTCATTAGATAGTAATACCCGCACCAAGTGTTTGCCCCTAAATAACACTGTTTTGTAACAGTTTTAGTAAAAACAAAGGCCACGTGCACATAATACACCATCATCGGAACCCACGGGTTTTCTATCCGTTACACTGCATGCAGTATAATGGATAGAAAACCTGTGGGTTCCGACGATGATAATACACATGAACGGCCCTTTATGTACAGTTGTGGTTGAACTGTTTGCATGTGAATTTTCAGTTAATCAATAATCTTCATTTCATTTCATAGAAAGTATGGTCTATATAATTATTACAAACAAAATTAAATTATGCCCCCTTCCCTCGGCAGTTGCCGGCTTAATTTAGATTTGCTTCTAGGTGCCAACATCATCGCGTGCACAGATTTAGAGAAGGGATTGGAGTGGGTGGGGGGGGTCCAGACCCTCCCACCCTTGAAAAAAATAATTTATATTAATACATTATATTAATACATGTAGTAAAATTACCAAACAATACACCTCGGACCCCAATCCCCCCACCCCCTGCAAACACAGTTACATACTACTTTGCCACCCCCCCCCCCCCCACACACACACACTCCTCATGGATAAGGAAACATCAGAATATTTTGATAACAACGAAAGCCTGTACATGTAGTAAAGTGCATTATAATCAAAATTCTTTCACAGTGACGTTTTATAATTTTAAATTTTTAATAATTTTTTTAATTTTGGAATCGGAAGTAAAAAATAGAAAAGCCCCAGCAGCATTTGAACTCTCTACAGACATGTAGTTAACGCTATAACCCATTGCACTTCACTGTTAGGTAACATTATTTTGGGGGGAATTATTATATTTATACTTTATTGTTTATTTCTGCAATAGGGAGTTCATTACAATATGCAGGTGTCCTGTATGTACCACCTTAAAGCTGAAATGTGTGCTTTACATATTTTTACCGAATAAAACAGTACAAGGGGTTTAAAAGAATAAAGTCATGAAAATACATGCATGTTACAAGAAAATGATCTTTGTCCGAAGTTACGTACACAACACAGGTCTACAGGTCGCATTACCGGGTACTAGTTTTACCCAGCTCTTCAGTTAGATGGCTTTCACGTGGTGTACATAACGGTGTGTGTTTTCCATGTGCAGAATAGGATTAATTAACATGCATAAACATTTCTTTTGTGATGATCAGCTAATTAATGGATTGATATTGTGCTCTAATTGGATTATCATTATGATGTTGACCAATATAGGTAAGCATAATACATGTAGTACAGTGTACTCGCACAATATTATGAGACACCGGTATACATATGTATTACTTTCACTTTCTAAATAAGTGATCTCCCTTTGCCAGCATACTGTATCATCATCTTTTTTAAAATATCTAAATAAGCTCATCATTGTAACATAATATCCTATCACATTTGTACAGTTTCTGTCATTTTAATTGCAAAAGTTATTTTTTCATTTGTCAAATTTAAATATTAAGTTGACCCCATATTGACCCTGTGACAGTTTGTATTAAATTTGTGTATTACATTTAAATAAGTGTAGAGACTTGTCATGTCTATATGAGTTTTATTTAATAGGGAGGAAAGGGTCTTTTTTCTTAATGTATTATGATGCATCAAATAAAATGTAGGCCATGACCCTATGGGATTGTTCTGACCCAATGAAACAGGAAAATACCATTAATCTTGAAAACTGTTGAGATCCCCACCACTAAACCAACTATATTCTTGTTTCTAAAATCATTATGATGCATCAAATGGTGTAAGTACATGACCCCCAGGAGTTGTCTTTAAACCACCCCCACCCCTCTGAAATAGGAAATGATGATATACTTTGATAATTTTTAACTTTTGAGATCCCCCATATTTATTCTTGCTCTTTGTGCGCATCAAATTGTATATAGGTTATGCCCCCTTGGAGACACCCTGACTTTCCAGAACTGGATATAATAAAGTATTTTATCTTATTCATATGTATAGTGTTTGATCCATGTGGGTAATTTCTAGCCTATTGATGACCCTGCTTTGTTTAGGATTACAATTGCCCCAAATACATATAACATTTTGTTTATCTTATCGATAAGAAGTTAAAAGCAATTTCCTAAATCTTTATGTGCATCTAGAGAAAAATACCAATCAAGAAATGATTTAAAATTTGCTACTGTACACATGTTAGAATGTATTAAGGGCTCACTACACCTTGAAATATTTTCTCAAATCAGCAGAAAATTACTTGATTATGATAGATATCATAATGGATAAGAAGTATTTAAGTCAAATAGGCAAAAAAATGTGCAATTTTGGATGAAAAATTACATTTTAGAAAATTTAATTCAGTAAACTTGAACAAAAGCTCCAGGCGGATTCAAACTTATGATCTGCGGTTCAGAAACCCAATACTTTAACCACTGAGCTACGACAATATACAACCGAATCTAACGATATTAACAGTTTAACAAAACATTTAAATCGCCATCTTGTGACGTAGTGTCTTAAAAATTATAAGTCTGGGTGTAGTGAGATACCTTAAAGAAGACTCTGAATCTGATTGGGGGTGTGGAGGATAAACATTTAATTTTAATCATTTATTGTTATTAATTTTAACTTGAATAATTGGCAGAAAATAAGACTTCTGGACTGCGTTGCTCAAAACTGGTTAACTTAATTTAACCACTGGTTAATTTAACCACTGGTCAAAGTCAGTATCCACTGGTTTAATAACCAGTGGTCAAAGTAGTGTTGCTCGAAGTGAATTTAGCCGGTGGTTATCTAACCACTGGTTACTATTGTTTAATCAGTGGTTAGCATCCCTTAATGCATTTACTTTGTCCGTCTGTCAATTATGACTGAAAAATAAACTGACAACTCTTTGGACAGACAACAACTAATTTATCATTAAACACTTTAAAGACTTTATATCTGTCTATACAACTATATAAAAATACAAGGGAGCTGATCTGCTTTTTTTCAATTTGCATTAGGCCATTTCTATTTATCAATTCAATGTAAAAGAAATCAGAAGAATTTCATGAAGTGTACAAAACAATCCTTACGAAGACCAGGGGATAGCTAAAATTGCACACAAGTGTAGATTTGGGGGGGGGGGGGGATAAATCAATATCATTTTTTAAAATTATATTCATTGTACTTGCTACAACCCCACATTGTTTTAATAAAATGCTTATTTACCAACAAATAAGGAACACAAGTTTACACATGAAATTACCTCTAGCTTGAACCCTCACAGAATGATGACCCCTCCCCCCCCCCTTCTTTTCTTTGGAAAATAAAGAAAATTTAATTTAATTAAGGTTGATTTTATGGTAAAGATTCATAACAAGTCCATACAGCTAGGGATCACATTGGTCATAACCACTAGAAAAGCAATCATCGCTGCACTCTGCATTGTATTTGTATGGAACTTGCATACCCAAAAGTATGTATGTGTGTGAGTAGGATAATTGGATTGTGATTGAAAATAATCATAAATGAAAATGAATCATATATATCAGATTATTCAAAACAATATGTAGTGACAGGAGGGGAAACCACCGAATATATTTTTCACAGTACCAATATATAAGGAGTAAATTTTTAAAAAGCTGCATGCCGAAAGGGCAAGTGTTCTCTTTAAAAAGCTAAAAAAAAAAATGTACTAGACCATCAGGCCATCAGTTATTTCGAGACCAGATTCCCAGATTGAGGGGGAAATGGCGAAATAAATTGTATTACATGTACAATAATAAATATTATACACGTATAACACTTTTCGTTTATATATATTTCCTATTAACTATGCATATCATAAATATACTTCTGTTTCAAGATCGCATGGTTTTGGTAATAGTTTCTTAACTCATTTTCTCAAATCATGTCCATTTTACTCAACCTGTGCAAGCACGGGTTAATGTCTAGTATTATTATTCAATCAAAAAAAAACAAATCGGATCACAAAAAAGGGGTTACAATTATTATCCACAACCCTTACTCCTGTCGCTGAGCGATTCTCTGTTAGCATTAATTCTTACCTTTAACACCCCTACCCAACTTACTTAAAATAATTTCGATTTTGGAAGTAATAGTATATTACTTTGAATATATGTTTGTCCCCCTTTCCCCTTTTTCAGATGTTTTATTTTTATTTTACGGGAGAATCTATAACTCCCTTAAAAATAGTAAAACTGCACTGTTTCATAAATTACTAGTATCATCTATTAGAGAATACATGTTTTTGCATATGCTATGATAGACACTAAAAGCAATATCTACATGTTCAAGCTAGTAATTAATTCATCTGATAGAGTTCAGAGATAACTTGTATTTCGTATTTCATTATTTGTCAGATGCAATATACAGTGGAGCCTCAGTTATCCGAACTATTTCGTTCCCACGTCCAGTCATCCGGATCCGGCTATTGTAGTCATAAATGATAATTTATTTGTTTATATTGGGTGTTGATGCTGTTTTCTTTGCCTTTCATACTAAACAACAACAAATTAGAGTTGTCCTTTGAAATTCGCCTGTTTTAAATACAAGAAACCCTGCTTTATATTGTTATTTAGTCAGGAAATATTAACCAAACTGCAATAATAGCAACTTTTGCTAAAAATATTGTGTGCAAGTCTGAAATGTGCCTATATACGTTATTTCTAGACACGTCAATTTTCCACTAATGCACTTCCGATCAGTTGACATGCTTTCCTTTTTTTTCTTCTTATACTTCAGGTTTTGACTTAATCTAACAAGAAATTCGCAAGACACTTCATTTAAAATAACTTTTTTGAATATAAATAACACAGAGCTATGTAAAAATTTCCTGATTTATTAAGCACATTCTTCCTTTGAAATAGAGGGGTATTTTAAAAAGTGATTGGACTTGACAGGTGCACAGTGTAAAGATATCCACGCCAGGTGAAGTGATGCGTGACTAATCCTGTCTAACCAGTACTGTTTTAATATTTGAAAGTGAAAGTGATTTAGGAAGTCAGAGTGTTTATGCGAGTTTCTCATGGGGTCTAGCAGGTGAAAAGGGTGTGAAACTCAACTGACAAGCATAATCTTTCAATTGTATTAAGCGGAGTATTCATTAGATTTTACCGTCCAGTTAAATGACGCAAAATTTATAGTTAAAACAGATTTTATAGTAAAAAACAGACTGTCTTGATCTGGAATGGGAATTGAGACAAAATAACGTATAAGAAATCTGTTCCCAAATAAAATAGTCTGTAAACTGAAGCGTCCGGATATCTGGCGCCCGGATATCTGAAGCCCCACTGTATTTGGATATGCATGCATAAAAGTAATAAATATTACAATTAAGATTTAAAAATATGTCTCATTCATTAATTGTATATGTTGTGTCGAGATTATGACAAAAATATCTATTTACTCAATTATTCTTGTGTAGTCTACCAAAATTAACATCAACAACAAGCGAGAATCTATAAATATTTCACCACTGGTTAAAAGACTTAACCCAGCTCTGCAGAATGGTTAACTTTAGCCAAAAGTTAACCACTGGTTAAGCATTTTAAACAGTGGTTAACTTTTGAGCAACAGAGTTTAATCACTGGTCAAAGTTTAACCACTGGATAAGGGATTTAACCAGTGGTTAAAGTTAACCAGTGTTTTGAGCAACCCGGTCCTGATGGTTTATTCCCCGAACGGCTACTCGCCAAAACAAACACCTAATTATTTTAGGCAATTATGGGGTCCTCTAAGGGGGTACAGGTAGAATGTACCTGTGTCCACCTGGATTCCCCTAATCAGTTAAATTAGCATAAATTCAGAAGAAATAAATGCATGTTTCTATAAATGTAGTAATACACATTTTTAAAACCTAAATCAATGTTGCAGTTTTCAGACATTTTTTTAAAATTCTGTTACTTTTCAACAACATGTATTACATGTATATATACTAGTATGCTGTAATTTAGTACCTTTTTATATCGAAAAGACTCAATTTTAAGTCCCAAGGTGAATGATACTGTGATAGTGGGTTGTCCCAAAGATTACCAAGTCCACTTAAGAGTTCTTCATTTATTCAGATATAGAGATTAAAGGATTCTATTGGCTATAGTAAACCACCTGATCATGTGCACATGTATTAAAGTGACCATACAGGTGAAATGCCTTAAGGCTATAAAATATCAGAAGCCACTAGAATAGATAATTAAATAATAATTACTTGATAGGTGCATAAAAGACAGGGAGTTATAGGGATAATAGTCTGTTTCTAAATATGTACATGTAAAATATAAATGAAATGGAGGATGAAGATGATGATGTTGATGAAATATGAATAATGCATGAATTTAATTATTATCATAAAATGCGCCCTATTACAATACCAATCATTTTATCTTTCTAATTATCCATGTATATTTTATAATTTTTGTTACTTTGATTAACATATCAGAATCAGCACCCATAATCAACCATACCACCCCAGTCCGAACCATTACATGTTATCTGTTTTAGCTCTCTCTCTCTCTCTCTCTCTCTCTCTCTCTCTCTCTCTCTTCCTTCTGGTGTTTCCATGCTTTCTTGTGATGAGTCTCTCTCCATGTGTAACATTTAACTAATTCTGATCATATCCCAGTAGATCATTTGTCAATTATGCAAGGTGTAATGTGATTTTTTTTTAAGAAAAACATTTTTTACCAGTTTATAAAACTTTTAGACCCCAAATTATATTTTAATTTTAATACATCATTCAACAATTAAGAAAAGTGTAAATGTAAGTTTTTTTTTTAATTTTAAGCAAAAATAAATGCAAGGTTTTTTTATTTTAAGAGAAAAACCGTCATTTTATTTAAAGTCTAAGTAAGGATACATACGTACAGAAAATTTTTCCAGGGGAGGGGGGGGGGGCAACAGTTATTTGAGTTTGCCGGGGGGGGGGGGGGGGGGGGGGAGGGTCCGAAGCATTTTTTGGGCAATTTTTAAAAATAAATGTAATTTAAAGAAATTTGAATTTTGAAGGGGGGATCTGGACCTTCCCCCCCCCCTAGATCTGCATATGGGATAAATGTTAATTTCATGCTACTATTTGTCTACCAGGTTTAATTAAATTCTTCAAAATCTTATTGCACATCTATAGGACAGTCCCTATCATATCTCAAGATATGATGTATCTATTTATTAAATCATAAGAGGAGTTCTGGGATCTAGGTTTTTTTTAGGAGTGATAAACGTCAATTTTTCTGCTATTATTTGACTCCCTAGATGAAATTTAAATTTTTAAACCTTACTGCACAACTTTTGGACAGCCTCTATTAATCCCAAGATATGATGTGTCCATTCATTAAATCATAAGAGGAGTTCTGGGATCTGGGTTTATTTATGAGTGATAAACGTCAATTTTCTGCTATTATTTGACTCCCTAGATGAAATTTAAATTTTTAAAACCTTACTGCACATCTTTAGGACAACCTCTATCATATCCCAAGATATGATGTGTCTATTCATTAAATCATAAGGAGTTCTGGGATGTAGGTTTTGATTAGGAGAGATAAACGTCAATTTTCTGCTACCATTTGACTTTCTGGATGAAATTAAAATTTCTAAAACCTTATTGCACATCTATAGGACAGCCCCAATCATATCCCAAGAGATGACAGAGCTACTCCAAAAGTTGTAAAAGGAGTTAAGGGAACCATACTTTTTTTGCAAAAAAACGTCGTTTTTTGTTGCCCACTGATCCCTGTGTTGAAAAAAAAATTTCTGAAACCTGATCACACTTCAAAATGACACCCCCAATCATATTCTAGAAGATCATTTGGCTACTTCCAAAAAAAATGACGTTTTTTAAATCAGATTTTTTGTAAAAAAACGTCATTTTTCAGCCACCAAATGACCCCCAGGGCAAATTTGAAATTTCCGAAACCTTATTGCGCATCTATAGGATACCCCAAAACATATTCCAAAAGATGATTTGTCTATTGTTGAAAATGTAGGAGGAGTTCGAGGAAGAAGGTTTTTTGTGAAAAACGTCATTTTTTACCAATTATTTGACCCCCAGGACTACCAGAGAATTTTTGAAACCTTTTTACAAAAAACATGATACTCCAAATCAAACTCCAAGAGTTCAGTTTGCTGGTTTATAAGATGTAAGAGCAGTTTGAGAAAGTAAAACGTGACAGACGGACGGACGGACGGACGGATGGAACAGGACAACAACAATATACCCGAACTTTCTTTAGAAAGTGCGGGTATAATAACCACACTTATAAATTGTTTATTTTTTATGCAAAGAGACCAGTATCATTCTGTGATTTGTTATTTGCTATCCTTATTACGTATATACCAAATCGAGAAAGGTTTATTCTATGTTTGATAAATAACGCTATCCCTATTTCTTAAAAAAGGAGAATATTTCTGCAGTTCTGATTGAATGTGTTTGATTTACTTAACTAACTAGTTCATATCACATTACCGGCGCTGCTTATGTCATTATAGGAGGGATCAATTTTTTTCTAAAGTTTAATCTTACATAATCATAATATAAGAACACTCAGTTAGGTACTACCGGTATGCCATGATAAAACTATGATCATGACAAAAGTAATGACTTTGTCATGTTACATATAAATCATGAACACAAGTAGTGACTGTATCATGATAAATAAAAATCATGAACAAGTTTATTTATACATGTGCCATGATAGATCTAAATAATGATTAAATGTAATGATTTTGACACGAAAAATACACGTATAAATCATTAACAAAACTACTGATTTTGTCATGACACAAATAAATATTCAGCAAAGGGGCTAACTTTGTCTTGACACAACTACATGTTATCAAAGTATTATACTGACTGTCTTTATAAAAATTAAACATGAGGAAGTTAGGGTATTGACTTTGTCATGATACAATCCCAAGTAGTGTAATTATAAAAATTAAACATGAGCAAGGGTACTGACTTTGTCATGATACATCTCTCTAGTTGTGGAATGTTCTCCTCCTGTTGTCTTCTGTGAAGTTTTGTGCGTCCTAGTGCGTTCCTGCCGAACCGTGTTTCTTAATAAAAAATTTGGAGTTCTTTATTGCCAATTTAATATTTATTAATTTGGGTAGGTTTATTTTTAATTGAGTTGTTATTCTTCCGATTAAAATTAGACTCAGCCACACTTTACATTTAAAAAAGGAAATGATAAGAGTGGTTTTCTTTGTATTATAATTAAACTGTTTTTAATTCTAAATAAGTACTGTGATTTCATTTATATTTCGTAGGAATCAGTTTTCGTGGATTAGTGAAAAATAATATTTCGATGATACATGAATTTGTGATCCATGGTCCTTACAATACAATCTGTTATGATATATATATATATATATATATATATATATATATATATATATATATATATATATATATATATATATATATATATCTTTTTTCGATTAACATTTGATTTCGTGCATTTTTAAAGAGAGAAACCCACCTATATGAAGTGGACAGGCCGGCATCCCCGGGAGTCCCGTGTAGTAATTCAAAATAAACCTCGTTTCTACCCTCCAATCACTGACAAGATCAATGTTTGTACTGAATAATAATCCAGGCTGGTTGTTTATCAACGTCAGCCATATTGGTTTCTTTGGAGTTTTTAACATACTGCCAACCTGACAAATTAAAACAACCCTATTGCAACGAGTGTTACAGAGATAAATATTTGTGTCTATTGAACATTTAAAAAATTATTCTTATGATCGATCTGATCGATTTGATGCTGAAAATACACAAAATTACCGATACTTTAGATTTATATGGGGGTAGCTAATTTAGGCTAAGTATTTTAGTCCAAATGCTTTATGTACAATTTAATATTAAAACAAGATACTAGTACCTGATTAAATTTTCAAAAAAAGTAAATATTGTTTGAATTCACCGGTGAATCACTGATTGTATATTATAGCATAGGTTTGTACATAATGTGTTTGGTTTTGTTTAGATATGAATAAGAGCCCATACTTCTGTACGGCTGTCATCATTTTCTCCCTTGTCCCAGTAAAGAAAGCCGATTTCACTTCTCTCTTGAATGCCTTTTAATGGAGTAGCCTGGGTTAGAAGAGATCAGAAAAGATTAATGCTGAATTTACTGACATGTTTTCCTAGAAATTTTGTTTCACTGAAAGTAAAAATTTTGTTTGACAGAAAACTTCTTTACTTTGGTAAATTTAATCAAACATGTACATATGTTACCCAAAACTTAATAATATGATTAATAACTATAAAATGCTTTCGTTTTTAAATTGTTTAATGCATCGGCTATAATGAGTACTATGTTTGTTTATTTTTTAGGGATATTGGTTATGTTACTACACTTGATGAAATGAAACTATTGTTAATAAGGACGATCGTACGTGGTTTTTTTTTTTGCAAAAAAATGAGATACCACTCAACATCTTGCGCAATATGGCACAAGTTCACGCTTTTCTCATCTAGATGTAGACTATAATTGTATTCACTAATTTATTACCAGAGATATTATCCCTTGTTTTCTTTATAACTTTATAACAACTACTCATTATAAAGTGTACAATATAGTGATATCTGAGTTCACAAATGAACGTATTGAACATTACCAGTTGAATTCATAAAAGGAATGTCCTAAAAATGTACGATAAAGTTTAATTCATATTAATTTCTTAAATGAAAAACATAGAACCATCTAATTTCTTTAGACGTGAAACAAAAATTCAAATTATTAAGGTATCTCACTTTTTTGTAAAAACTTCAATTTAATGTATCCCAATTGTTAAGAATATCTGTTTATGTTAAACGGATCTCATACATTTACATACAAAAATCACCAATGGAGTATAATAGAAAGAAGATGCGATAGAAGCTGTAAATCATTTGCATTAGTTTATGTTTCCCAAAAAACATACCTTACCCATAAAAAATCACTGCAAAAAATGATCAAATATGGCTTTCACCTGATTCGAAACTTAATTGTTAAAAACGCATCGTTAATGAGACCCTGTTTATACTGCATGCCGATTTGTAGTATTTTTGGGGTTGTTAGAGTGATCTACCGTTTGACACAAACCAGAAAAGAATCAAATCTATTAAAAGTGCATATAATAATAAGTAATTATTTCAATTACTCAAGACATTAGATTAAAACATGATTAAGGATTTGATTATTTTTTTGGCATATATTTCTCCAAATTAAGTAAGTAAAGACAATTTTTATTCATTTTAGTACTTTTTGTCTTTGAAGATTTTAAAATGGCACATACCATTTGTCGAAATTGAATCAAATAAACCCATTCTGCAGATCTTTATCCGATTTAAATTTGTCAAAGTTCATTAATAGTTACAAAAGTGTGCAGTAGAGGGACTTTAAACAATTTCAAACAATTCTAAAGAATGGTCTTTTATAAATTTCATCATAATTAGATAAGTGACTTCAGCATTGATTATAATAGGCTGAGCTCACAAATGTATTACGTGTATCTCTGCAAACAATAAAAAATGTAACAGAAATAAAACTGGTTATACAGTTATCAGCTAGAAACGCAATTTTCTGTGTTCGCAAAATTAGGCACCAGAAGCTACCACACAGAAATGGCAGATATTCTACCTCAACAGTCTATAGAGGGAAAGTCAGAAGTGCGAAGAGGACTCGCTTAATGCTCATGTGAACCACGCGAGCGAATCCTGCATGATAAAACTCAAAATGTTCAATTAATTTATTACAATACTTACTAGTTCTTCAGGTTCAACATCATCCTAAAATGTGGCGCATGACACAAGTTTATGTCATATTCACAGACACCACAAATTACAATGTATTTAACATATTTGAGCTTTGTTTACTGGGATTTATTATTATAATAGAGTGATACATTTCGATAGCAGAGTTTTTAATGTAGATCTAAGTCCCACATTTCTTTTGTTGAAATATAGTTTTTAAAATAATTGCAAACACTTGTTAAAATGTTTTAAATCAATATCAAATAATGAGATTATTATTGTAATGTTTAGAAAAGCTACCTCTAATTGCGAACGTTTATAATACAAATTACTAGTATACCAAAACAAATTGTTATTCCAACCATTGTCAAACATAATATTTTTCAATTGCTGTTATTTCCTACCAAAAGATTTCCATTTGAGCTGTAGACAAGGTTCCCGTTGTGCATGTAGTGACACGCATGCCCAGTGATGATCAAGCTATAAAGCGCTTGGTTGCATTCTTCTCTATCACTTAAAAGCTTGTAAGTTGTTTCATTTGTAATCAACATTTCTTCTTTTAACCTATGATCCAAAATCAAAACTCAACAATATTATATGTACTTAGAATATAACTAAAATAAACCAATTGTAACAGTATACAATATACAAAGAACATATATCTATTGAATCAATACTAGCTTGAAAGTCATCAAATTCGTTAGATATACTCACTTAAAGACGGAAGCAGATAGGACTAAACTATACAAGAACAATATACATCCGGGGCTTTTGTCTGATGTGAACTAAAGAAAAATTACAATAAAGAGGTCTTAGTCGAATTAACATTACTCTTAAGAGTCAGAGTGCAGCTTTAACAATACCACCCAGCTAACAACGCTGTTTTATTATCAAAATTACAAATTTTTATATAATTAAACCAAATAATTCAATAGCATTAAGGAAAACGTTCAACTTAAGATTTCCTTTGAAACAAAGTCTCTGAAGAAATCGTACAATTTAGCGCAAAACTCAATACCCCCCCCCCCCCCAAAAAAAAAACATAAATAAAGAGTGTTAAGCTGTGCATACCTCCTCAATGTTTCTTCTCATAAACGTGGTGAGATCTGTAAATTTTTTAAACTCAAACAAGACAACCTACAACAGAAGAGCATGCAAGTGCAAGAACGAAAACATAGTGACGTGCATACCTTATTTATATTCATGGACTCCATGGATTCCATTTTGTATTGTAAGGTAATTGTACATGCATTAACTGTATTTAAACTTTATAGAGTTCGTGAAGTGTCGCATTGAAAATAGTTGCACAAAACAGTTGTGTCGAAAACAACTAGGTGACCAAGTGTTTAACTGAAATCTTGATTTGCATCCCACTGATGAAAAGTACTCTCCCTGCAGTAATACATTTGAAATTTAATCCAACCTGGTCAGTGGAAATTCTATTTAAAACAATTTTGTTCAAGTGGTAAGTAAAGATATATTGTCAAACAGTGCTAAGATCATTTCTATATATATAAACATGTTTCGAATTATAAATTGAATATTTATATGATAACAATTTGCATTTTCTATAAATGTTTTATGATTTGGAGACTAGCTGTTTCACTATCTAGCAGTGAACATACGAAGCAGGTGACGTAATATTTGCATTTCACTTTAATTTTTTACAAATACTAAATATGATTTAAACACTGGAGCAGCTGTTCCACTGTTAGTAAAACTTACGAATTCTGTGACGTCATCGTCCCTCAGTCTGTGGTCCTGGGGATAACTCCTCCTGTCCTGCAGGAGACAGACGGAGCATCGCTTACCGTCCCCTGCTTTCCACAGGATCTCACAGAGGGCGCTTATCAAAGCTCGTTTCCGCTCAAATTCGGTAGGCTTAAGTGCACTTAAAAGATAATAGAATTGTCATTTATTGATTGAATGATGTTTATATCGACATATAAGCTCGGATTTATTTCTCTAACACATCTGTTCAATATTTATACAAACACATATACGGAGGTTACCCATCAGTTTTACCTTAAAATTTTAGATGTCTTTAATTTTTTAGCCAATATTAATGTTAGTAAAGAATTTTTTTTTTTATATATTTTATTCTTGAATTTTCCGGCATATTTCTCCTACATCTTCATATAATACTCTTTTTCTAAAGAAGATTAATATTAGATTATATGCATAACTTTTAAACCCATGTTAATAGATTTTCTAAATAACACGGGAGAACACTAAGGTGAATTTATTTTGTAATGAACCTGGATTGTACGTAATCAGATTTGATGAAAAGCCCTTCACATGCATAAGAATTGATTCATGACCAATTAAGAGCATATCCCAGAGATCTTTTACATAGCTATTTAAATGAATTAAACGTTGAGTACAGAGCAACAACCATTTAATAGTCAACCACACGGGTATTTGGTCCTTCACATAAGATTTTCTAAAAATCTACGAAATACTTATTGCCCCTTTGCTTTCTCAAGGGCCGAGAACCTGTACATCGAATGCAGTGACCATATATGCAGCCAAAAGTTAGCAACACAATTTGAATTACCGTCTGAAAAGTCTGTTAAATAGGTTCTAATATATGACTACCTTGCGTCTTGTCATTTAATATATTTTTAAAAAGATAATGATAATAAGTACAACAAAAGTTTGGCATTGAATGATGCCGCTAATCAGTCAAAGAGAATGATAGTGCTATATTTAAAGCTGCTTGGTCCGATTTTATATCAAATTTTGTGTACCCTTTTAAACTATGGTTATGCTACATATGTGTATAATAATTGACATTGCAGTAGTTTCCCCGGTCAATGAAGACAAATTTCAATGAAAAAAAATACGTACAAAATTTTTCAACAAAACAAACGACATAAAAGGGTATCGCGTTGTTTCGCCTCATGTTAAAATTCGCCTCTGACGTCGAGACCAGTATGGTTGTATTACGGTTGCATTGCTATAAATAAAGGTCATAATGTTCAGGCAAACTAAAATTAAACCTGTGTACATTTTGTTCGCTAATATTTCTGAAGTTTGCTTCGTTTACAATCGATGCATAACATGTGGTTAAATACACCTAATCATTCGGGGAATGAAACCAAATGGTTCCCTTTTCTAAACAATCCCATGATGCATTTTGGTTTGTTTTTTCGTTTGGCCAAAAAGAAATTATTTTTATTTACTTTGAATATTTCTAAATTTGAAAGGAGACCGATTCTGCTGGTGTAAATGGGAGAAAGTGCCCAACTTTTTAAGGTAATTGGTTTGTATGAAAAATTATTTGATACTGTGAAAACCAAAAAATCGGACCAAGCAGCTTTAAAGATTTAAGTAAGTATATTAATATTAATAAATATATACATGTACATGAGTAAACATACTTTTGAGCAAGAATGTTGGATACATATTCTCTATCGAATATCAGTTGTTTGATAACAAAAGCCTGGACTGCCAAAATTAGACCACGTGATCCGCACTGGAAAAAAAAAATACCGTATTTATTGTTAATAAAATTGACACTTTAATATATTGACTTCAAAAATAAAAAGATGAACAAAAAATATAAACTGACAGGAGTTTAAACTCATTTAAAGATTATATCAAGGAAACTAAGGACAGCAGAAACGACAAAACAAAATCAATAGTAATTCCAAAATAATATCAATTGGGATAACATGTCTGGTGGTTTTGGACTTTAATGTTTGGTGAGCGATTCTAATTCTCAAAAAAAAATGATAATAAAATCCGACGAGAGTAAAGAGATAGTATCTGGCGAAAAGATTTTTGAAACTTTTGGTGGATAGTCCCTTTTTATGAAATCATGGAAACTAAGCCCAAAAGGATTTACTGCGAATAACAAAAGAATTTACCTACAGGGCCGGTATTGGTTTCTGTCTTTACAAAAAGCATATTGATTTCCGTTCCACGTCTTGATTTAGGCCATATTTACTTTTTTACTTTATTATCTTTAAATTGCGTTTTCAGTTTACTTTCTATAATACGATACATGTTCTTTATATGCGTTTATTTACAACCGGGGACATATTAGCAACTATCGAAAGTCTCGCGTGAGGCGATTTCAAAGGTCGTTTTATGCATGAATTTTCTTTTATTCTATTGAAAACATTAACACAATATCCTTTAAAAAATAAGGAATGTGTTATTTTACTTCATTCCCGTATAGGATAATAATTACAATGATTATGTAAATTTTCACATACGCCGCGTCCAAAATGACGTTAAAATCGGGTATTTATTTCCTTATATCTAATTCAGTTTAGAACATAACGACTAACCAAATCTTCAAACTGATCATACGAAAGACCCGTTAAATCATAATAATCCTCATCACACATGTTTAATGTCTTTCTAAAATCAATTTTCTTAGAGAAACCTTGCAGTATTCTTTCCCTTAAATCACTGAGTAAATCGGGGATTCTCTTCGGTTGATTTCGAGGAAACTTTTCTGAGTTTAGACGTTTCAACTTCATGTCCCGTTCGCAAGTGGTTATCTTTCAAATGAGAAATACAACACTTGACCCCATCTGGAACAAGCACACCTTGCTGTATGAAAATGTCTGCGCGTGCAGGACGTGGAATAATACGTAAAGTTTTGGACTCTTTGCAGCAAATGATGCACGTTGCCTTAGTTTTTCCAACAGACATAACGGGAAGAGCGAAAGTTGCAGATGCAGAGGGATTTTTAATTGAGGTTTGAACATTTTTATCATTCACCGTACGTTCAACTTAACTCCTTTCAGTATTTACAGCTACATTCGTTGCATGAGGGTGCGTACCTGATGCCGGGATGGCAAGGGGACGGAAAACCCTAACTAACCCTACCCCATTTTTTCTATTCTATAAACATTTTCCCGATTACGACAAAGAGCACACGGCGGGTGTGACCGGTAAGCAGAGGATGCTCACTCCTCCATGGCACCTGATCCTACCTCTATCTTTTTGGAGGTCCGTGTTGCTCTGCTTTGAATTTGTATTTCGTTTTCTGGATTTTTGAGATGGTTGACGGTTTGTTATTGTCATTTTTTCATCATAAACCTTTTTGACATATAATGTCGTTTTTGCTCAGTAAAAGAATTGTTCATGCCCATATGAAGTCACCAAAATTTCTCAGAGTGCAACAAACAGATATTCTTTTTCTAGAATAGATATGCTAACATTGATATTTTCAAAAAAAATCTGTTGGCTGGAAAAGTCTTATTTGAGGTCGTTCCTTTCTACAATTTTTCTCTAATGGGGCGAAGCCTAAATACCCGTAAATCACGTCAGAAACATATCGAAAGGAAAATACTTTTAAAATTTACAAGGAAATTCGACTTAAAAATCATACATCTAATTAAAAAAAAATCAAACAAATTATTTTTCTATGCAAATATTTTAACTTGTTTATTTCATCTACGTGTCAATTACATGTATATAATCGCAATAATTATAATTTTCAAGCGATCTGCTATTATAGTAGATATAAGAGAGGTACCGGCGTTCAACTTTAAGAAGAAATAAAAAGCAAGTTTTATATCTTAATTGCCTTACACAAGAGCTTCTTATTTTGGGAAATGATTGTGTTATTTTTTCGGTAATGACGTAAAAGAGAAGGACATCTTGCAATAAAAGGGTGAATTAAATACACACATGTCGTTTTATGCCTGTAAATTATATGGCCCTCTCGAGTAATTTTGATAAAAGCAGCAGAAAAAACACCATAATTTGCGTTCCGTTCTTTTTGTAATATTTATATTGCTAGTTGATTTTAGCAAATGACATTCAAATTTAACAGAATGAGTCTTTAAGGTGTTACTTAAAATACTTGATAATGAGAAAAACTAACGTCCATTTACAGCAATTGTGCACAAGCTGTCTAGTTATTGATCAGCTGATGATCAGCATGATCATCAACGGAGAGTTATTCGAGCACGACTGAACTCGGGATCTTCTGCTGAATAAACACATTTTGTGATGGCGTCAGAAAACTTTTTTTCTCCTCTCCATTTGATATTTTTTCTTTTCGAGAGAATATGATCTACGGTATCCAAAACGTACAGACGAAGTGCCTATACTAGAAACCTTTGACTCTCGTCACCATTTGAGGTGGGGGGGGGGCAGTGAATAATTCGAAAGGCCTTCATAGTGTGCCAGCCGGAGCACCATTTAACTATCATTTTAATTTAAGAATATATGAAAATGTGCATGCGGAATGTTTACCATAAACAGATCGCTTTGATTAACTATCATGGAGATAGAAAAAAAATCATACACTTAAAAGTGTACGTATTTGTACAAGCGTTTAGTACAGATTCTGTAGGGTAACTATGGGTATTCTTGCTCACCCTCTGTGTTTGTAATCCCCAGGGGTAGGGACTGGTGGAATCCTGGAAAATGAAGGACGACTTCTTCCATTCCCGGCAGAAAGAGTGGATTGTGGAGCCATGGACAATCTCTCGTATCAGCTAGTCAAGAAGACAAATTAAAATTACATCAAAAATATGTCAAATAAAAAAATCCTGCCCGAAAACCACCCAAACAAACAACAGAAGAAAATTATGGAACTATTTATTCAAAATGCACCAAAAACATGTATTCATTCTTTTGAAGAAAAATTAAATAGTTTTAGAAAGTAGTAATTATTTTGTGGCTATATTGAATGAAATTTTCTATAGAGATGAGAGATATAAAATCTTCTTACCGTTGCCGTATTCTCGGAGATGGGGGTTCCCCCTAAGTTCCTCCCTGACCGTGGCCGCATTACAGTCCCATCTGGGGGCAAAATCAACGAAATCTCTGTCATTTCTATTATAACTGATAAATCCTCAAAACGAAATATTCATGTACAATTTGTGTCCTTTATTTCTATTGCAGATGAGACAACGAATTTTTAATGTAATATTTCCGATACCAATCTATGAATTGCGCAGATTCCTACACATTTTAATCAACAACTTCGCAAACGAGTAATCCGATATCTTGAAATGTTAACGCAATTGCGACACTTAGAAAAAACTATATGAATACAATTTCTCGTACGACTTTAACAGAATGCGTTGGGGACTCATCAAGTTTGGTTCCTCTGACGTGGACTAATAGACTTCCAATATTGAAAAAAAAAATCCAATACAAATTAAGACAGGGAATGTGAGAAAGCGCAATTCCGACTTATCAATGTCTTTCTATCAATTGCTCAAATTGAAATTGTAATGAAAATTATATAGACTGTAGTATTGATAATCTTTCCCGACCATCTCTAACAAATGTATAAACTTTTAGCTTTTGGCAATTTTCAATCGATGTATATTGGGTGTTAAATGTGTTTCGTTGTTCAAAATTCAATTTTTATTACCGTTCGAAACAAACCTGATGTTTTTAATGTAGAAAACAAATAAATCCGTCGATAGAGTAGATCATAAAACACTCAAGCAGAAAATGAAAGTCAACAACAGATATTTACTCTTGTTATCCTGTGTAATTCCGAAGTGGTTTCATTCACATTTTTGCTGAACTGAACAGAATTTTATTGTGTTTGTAATTACGTAATTTATTGCACATATTACATGTATTATTATTGCATCTCTCTCTCTCTCTCTCTCTCTCTCTCTCTCACACACACACACACACACACGCACCTTTGTTGAGTCTTAGTTCTGGCCACGATTCCACGTAAAAGGTTTTCACCCTCTGGGTCAGTTTCGGATCACCGTCACCATCAGCTGATGGGCCGTTAAAACGCACGCGCCTCTGTTAAAAGAAAAATTTATTTCAACAAATTCCACAATTAAGTCAATCACAAATACAAAATTCAATCCCTGCAATTCTAAAATTTTGATATCCAGAAATAGGTTTGGTTTTTTTTGTTTTTTGTTGTTGTTTTTTTTTACATTTATGTACAACTTAAACATACATGAGTAGATCGTCAAAACGTTCAGAAAAAAGTTTAACTTTGATTGAAAAAAAATCATTTTGCAACTTTCCTTAATGTTATAATTCTGAACATGTTTATAATGGAGAATCGTTGTAATTGGTTGTAACTTATTTAGTTATTATATGAACATCCGTGATATGAGGGTGTAGAAATTCTGTAAAATATCGATCACTTTATTGCATACCGCGATCAAAACGGAGTTCTACACCTGAATAGTTCAGAACTTCTCATTGCCGTGCTCATATTACCGTATATTGGTACTATTAATTCATTAATATAAAATTGTATCAAACTATTGGTACAGCTTTAGATGATATTGATTTGTGCTCTCTCTCTCTCTCTCTCTCTCTCTCTCTCTCTCTCTAAAAAAAAAAGGACTCACTAAAGAATTAAGTGCGATTCCATATTGTGAGATTGGTCATATTTTCTAATAATCTTGTTTTGTGTGAAAATACTGAAATACTGTCATTCGAACTGATTTTTTGTAATGAAATAATTCTTTGCTAATAATTCACATATTGAATTAGAATTTGAAATCATTTACTGTAATATTCAAATTCATAATTCTAGATTTGTTTTAATAAAAGCAGAAGAAAATAAGTTTCCCACGTGAATCATTAAAGACGTTGCTGCTAAGGGATCTGATCAATCAATGTGGAAACATTCAATCTATGCTATATACCCAATATCATAATAACAAAAATTGAGAAAATTGATAATGTTTTCTTTTTGGAATACATGAACAATTAAAACAGATTGCAGAGTAATTGCTATATCTATATAACACAGATGCATTATTGAAACAACTTTTCAAATTGAATACATTAAAATAATTAAATTAAACTCAGTGTACGTGCATGTAATGTTTAATTTAGTTTCGTTTTAGCTCACCTGATCAAAATGATCAAGTAAGCTTTTCTGTCCGTTGTCTATCGTTTTTGCTATTATACTTTTTACATTTTCACTCTCTTCTCCAGAACCACTTGGCTAATTTTAAGGAAATTATTCACAAAACAACTTTTGAATAAAGGGGTTTCAAGGTGTTTTTTTTTCAAATTAAGGGTCAGCTGATGTCCTTTAGAGGGGAGATGATTAAAACAGAAGAAGGTGGGTGTTTTAAAAATATTTTTCTCAAGAAACAAGTTGCCTGTAATATCAAAACGTGACCGTAAATAGCTTATATATGGTAGATATTTAGCTACGAGCAAATCATGATCCACGGGGGTCAGGAAGGGGCCCTAACGAAGGTTAAATTTTAATTCTAGAAATAAATAGAAAATAATATTTGGTTATTCTTTCGTTCTTCTACTGAAGAACAATAATATCGTAATTTGTAAAATACGCCTAATATTCGATAGAGGTCCCGGTTGGTTCGGGGTGTCCAGAGTTCAATTTGAAAAATATATAGAAAATTCTTCTGAAGAAAATAGCAAGGCGCCATTAAGACTTCACATGTATGTGTGAATTCATTAAAAGCAAGTACATGTATAAAGAGGCTTCATATTTATTCATACTTCATTCCTGAGAATGAAATCATTTCAATGAGCTATTTTGAATACTAGTAATTTTTAGATAATATATTAATAGTGCCTGTTTTGCGTCGGTTGACAATGGTGTCCGAGGGGTGTCAATTTCAACTATTACCCTCTCAAAAGACACTATTTATTTTATTATACTGAATATCTTAATTCAGAGAAAATTTTTTTTATATAGAAATGACGTGAATTCTACGGCGAACCGTACGCGCATAATTTATGCGCATGTAACAATTCGTTGTGTTACCCGTTGCCAAGTGTGTTGCTAACGCTGAGGGTAATAGAACGGATTATCAACTGCGTCTAAACCAATCAGATTTCAGTATTTAACATGAAAGTGTAATAATATATAATGTTAATATTTGCATGACATTTAAACATGCTATAGTATTATATAAATAGTGCCTGTTTGGGAGGGTAACAGTTGAAATTGACACCCCGAGAAAACCATTGTCAACCGACGCGAAGCGGAGGTTGACAATGGTTTTCGAGGGGTGTCAATTTCAACTGATACCCTCCCAAACAGGCACTATTTATTTTATTATACTGAATGTCTTAATTTTAGAGAAAATTTGCTGCTTTTGTATAGAAATGACGTGAATTTAACGGCGAACCGTACGCGCATAATTTACGCGCATGTAACAATTCGTTCTGTCGGCCCGTTGCCAAGCGTGTTGCTAACGCTAAGGGTAAAAGAACGGATTGTCAACTGCTTCTAAACCAATCAGATTTCAGTATTTAACATGAAAGTATAATAATGTATTTTATATAGCAACGCTATATGGTGTAGAAATATATTTGGGTCATGACATTGTTCTCAATATAAGTTATGTGATCCATGGGACTTTTGTTTAATTTGTATCGCTATACTATAGCATATAGGTTATCAGTTTAATGATTTTAACATTTGGTGTTAAAAATGATTTCGAGCGTGAAACAAGATAGGAAAAAAATGCCCGAAATGAGATACCAAAGGATTTTTATTTTACTTTGTTAAAAGACATGAGATAAACCAAAAACAAAAATGCAAATTACAGTGAGATGACAATACATGATTACAAATTTCATGGAATAGATAAGCTAAACGAGGTGAGGCTAACAATCGCAATCAGTTATTTTGCGATAAATTATTTATTATACTAAACAGTTTCTGGTACAAATCGGTCAAATAAAAGTTGCGGTTTGGGACTTAAAATGCCACCTTTAATTCTGATCGACTTGAGTAGAAGCAGGGAGGCCATTGATTTGTTTGATATCTGTCGTCTGTTGAGTACTCTTGATTCGTGGTAATATGAAGCGAATTCTACAGAAGCTGGAATAAAATCAAAGCAGGTCCCCGATAGCAAGATTTTATTACCTTCTAATCTAAAGAGTCAAAACTACAAGGTCGTATTACTCAGTTCCGGGCTTTTTATTAGGAATCAATGCCTCTTGAGAATGATTTGTCTGTTGTAGAATGTTTGGTAGATTTGGTACAGGAAAAACGAGATAAACATTGCTATAGTTTCTGTTATACGCGTGGGCAAATAAAAAAAGATTGTTCAATTTTTTTTTTTCGAGGACCGGCCAAATCGCATTTCAAAAATTTGTGAAAAATTTAGCCAATTCGCCCCTAAAACTTTTTAACTTGCTCTAGGAAATGAAATACACTTAATGCATGTCAATCGACGGCCGCTGTTTTATCCATCAATTAAGACCGTTCTACTCAGTATTCAATTTTCTAGGTAATAATGGGTGTTTCAAAGTTAGTCCAGGGAAAGACATTGCGGATCTGTATTGTACAAATATTGTAGCCAACGCCATTGTCAGAAACCCACGCCCAATCTCACATATGCTCATTGACCGTGGGTCAACTTGCTGATTTTATCTCGTTCTCATGAATAATTCATGTCCTTTTCTAATTGTTTCCTTCGCACTTTCATGAAGAGAATCTCGCCAATCACGTTTATGCCAATTCGCTAGATGCATTTCTTAATCACTGCATGCACATATGCCATTTGTCTATCAACAATGGTATGTTTTCATAAAATGATAATATACTTCTAAAAATTAAAGATGTTGGCTTTTATTATCATTTCTAGATTGAGAATAATAATCATTTATAACAACGAGAAAGGCCCGTGGTCAGTAAAACCTATGCGAGACTGACCATGGGTTTCAATGCTTAATTGCTTGAAATTAAGAAATATACAATCAAAGTTACTTTGATTTTCAAAATTTACACAAGGGTGTATTGTTAGATATAGGGTATTTATTTTTATTATGAAAAAAATATATAACGTCAGGTGCCTGTGTTACGATGTAAGTTTAAGAGGATGGTAATGGTTAGCGAGTGAATAAAGAGCAGTAGCTTAAAATTACTATAATCAAAGATGCACTTGTTAACATGTAGAGAACTTATGAAAATTTTGTGAAAAAGAAGTGAATAAAAATTTATACAACAACAAATGTGTGTGATCTGCTTCTTTTATACTTACTACATAAATAGTATAAAATGTAAAAATGCTACATCATTTGTGATGTAAGACTAACTTGTTAGACTTTCATTTAAAATATATTAAGAGAGTAATGTGACAAGCAATAAAAAAAACTGACTTGTGATGTTAATAATAATACAGATAGAAAATTAAATCAATCAAAAATATAATAATACATACATGTACATAATTCAGCTCTCGAGGAGGCTAAAATATTTGCATACATATCATTTTATTTCCAATAAAGGTATAGCTATATTCTTAATACAGTGCTAAAAAAAATATACAAGGTCCTTTAGCAGACACCTGGCTATGCTATGACATTTTCTAAATATTTGATTCCATATAATGACTTAAAGAGGGGGAATAATGATCCACATAGTGGTCTTAATTTTTTACTGAGTTTGTCTGCTAGATGTCCAGCAGTAAATCAGATTAAAAAGAAACACTGCTCAATAACCCACACACCTCTCTAACCCTTGCATTAGTTTTTTTTAAAAGTTTTTCCCCAAACGTTTTGGACTCTGTGGCTGGAGAGTATGGGGTTCTTGAATTTAATTATTCATGTCTCATTCCTCCTAAAGATACTACACACCAAATATGGAAAATATAATCATGGTAGTTTTACAGAAGATTTAACTGCAAATCTTCAATATGTAATGCACAAAGGACATGCATTTAAACTGTTAAACCTTCTATTGATACAAGTCTTTAAAATCTTATTTATAAAAGTGCATTTAAATTAAATTGGCATATATTAAACTGTTCAACTATGTGGAGATTTAATTGATAAAAATAAAGTTCTTTGAATTCTGTTTTACCTGTAAGAAAAAATATCAATCTGTATAAATAATTGTTCAGGAATTTCTTTTTTTTATCTATTGCTAATCATTATTTTTATCATCAGTGCTTATAGCTTAAATATAAACCAATGTTACTGTCAATTTGCATTGCATACACAAGTTTTATCATTGCAATTTCAATTTGTCACACTCACTGGATAGCATAAATTACCTATCCTAGTAAAGAATACAATGAATTTAAGGGTACATTGTTTATAAAGATATAAAAGGGATAAAATCAAAAAATTGTTCTACATACATTGTACAATGAACTGCTGTTTAAGTATAGACAATTTTGATATAAAAAAAATCAGAGGTAAAAACAATACACTATTCAAGCTTTAAGTTTACATCAATTCCCTTGTAAAGCTCATCAGTTTCTTCTATTGTTAGGATGTCTATAGTTAAAATGATTTATTTATTTTTCAGACAGTGGTGTTAGCAATGAAAATATTAATCCAGATCCTGCTGACACACATTATAAACTAGAAAAGGACCATGAATGCATGTCCAAATGCATCGAATGCATGCATTTCATAAAATCATTCACAATGGATTGAGTCTGAATTATAGAGAAATTATGGCTTTATAGTTTTGTGTTGAATTTTTTCAGCTTTTGAACAATGACTGAGATCTGTGCCTACAGTAACTGAATTATTTAATGGTACTCAATTCTCAGTCAAACCTGCAATAATTATTCATAATCACTGATCTCTCTAATCATACAAAAAATATTGAACACCTGGATAGCAACCTACTGGTAATCCACGCAATCTTCAAATTTACGTTGTAAACAGAGCTATATATATGTATCATTTTTTCTCGGTGCCTGAGTGGGAATTGAAATGGAGCTAGGGGAGGGGGGGGTTTGCACTGAAAGAATTATATGTCCTCTCTCTACACATGAACTTGTACATGTGTGTGGGGGGGGGGGGTGCCTTAAACAGTAATATACAAGATTCATAAATACATCTGTGAAATGCAAGTTAAATTTGCTGATTGTCAAGTTTCTTAACATCTTTGACAAAATGTATCTATTGATTTGACATACTTTTGAATCCTCCAGGTTGATCCCTTTGTCATCGAAGATCTTCAGCAGTTTGTTAAGCTTCTCTCTCTCCGCCCCCGGGGACGTCAGCCCCATGCTCTTCATGGTGTCCGAGGCTGACATTATCACAGCACTCAGATTCTGGGCTTTAATTTCTCTTTATTTTTGTTTCTAAGGCATGATATATTTTTTTCTGGAAAATTATAATATTTTGATATAAAAACTTAAGATTATATGCATGACTAGTTGAGTGAGTTGATACCTGTGTGTGTGAAAAAAAGAACACACAGGTATCAATAATTGATATATTTTTACTCATTAAAATCTCTTGGTTAAATATAGGACAAACAATCAGAGTATTAATCAGCATATTGTCTCATCACATAATCTTGTACATTTCATGTACAAGATGAAATGCAAGTTGCTGAGTGATTGTCCAGTTTTTAAACATCTATCAACATCTTTAAATTAAATTAATTAATGCATCGATTGATTAATTTGACCATTTTTTAATCATCCGAGTTGATTCCTTTGTCATTGCAGATTTTCAAGAGTTTGCTATCATAATCAGCTTCTCTTATCTGCTTATCTGTGTCATTAAATAGGACAAATTATTACTACATATTAAAGTACTATTAGTTTTCCAATGACAAACCTCCAAAAGATATCGAGTGCTCACACTGAGAAAATGAGCTAAAAATCAGTTTAGCTATTTATTCATTCCCCACCAGCACGCCGGGGCCCTCCCCCTTTTGCTTTGGGGAAAGTACAGATGTACACACGTGATAGATGGGATACAGTATACTTTACATAGGTGACGTGCATATTGTACAGTTGTACTATAGGCCTATAGGTATTTCATTTTTTCTTGAACGTATGCTAAGTATTGCGGTATACATACATATAATGTATAATAACTTAGTTAAAGACCGTTAACTCTACATCACAGGCCATTTAATAATGTAATTTCATTGGTTTGTATGAACCCGCGGTAGTGAATGTGTCGACTGTACATAGAGATTGATCAGGGATTACAACAAAACAAACTAAAAGTTATATTAGTTATGTCAGTCATCGCATGTTTTATGATAAATAAGCCATACCTTAGTCTTCTTCCGAATATTATAACATAGTTCCCTAGGTCATTTCATGGGCACGTTAAAGTTGTTGTCAAAGACGCTCTTTTAACGTGTTCGGAACTTCTCGGATTTCATCGTAATTTAGCGTTATTGAAAAGAAAATAAATCAGAAAATGTCTATGTAAGTCAATTTTGAATTTTAAAAATTTGTCTATTAAAGAAGAAAACAATAAAGATTGATTCGTCTATTTCTTTCATCAAATAGCGTGTAAATGAAACTTATCTCGACATATCACATAAAAAAATCACTCGGGATCGATATACAAACAGAAACAAATTTTGGCGCCATCTTTGATAGTGAAAGAAGAACATTCTGAAAGTTAGCAATGACAGAGAAAAGCACAAAAACAACTGAATACAGATACACAAAGCTCGATGAATTGCAGGCTAATACAACGGTTAATGTGTTTGGTGTCGTCAAATTCGCCAGACCACCTACAAAGACTAGAGGATCGGGTAAGTGTTTTTTTTTTCTTGTTTACCAATGTTATTGTTTTTTATGTAATATAATGGATAATAATTATTTTATTGGGTTTATAGTAATAATCTTAGTTATTAGTCAAAATATATTTAAAACATTTGATCGCATTATGGGTCATTAAACCCTTTTGGCATGTTGATACAGTATGTTGAAGTACATATACGTATGCTCTAAATCTGTATTGTGAACTATAAGTATAATATGTAGATAAATACTATCACTGACAATACAAGGGACTAACTCTTGTTATTTGGGGGTTTGCTTTCCACAGACTTCAGTATGGTACTGAGTATTATTGATCCTTCTCTTCATGAAAATGATCAAAAGCTCAAATGCCTCTTGTTCCATAGAGAAAAGGATAAATTACCATTCCTGGATGTTGGAAAGGTTGTCAGGCTACATCGACTAAAGGTAAAACAGTAGATATCATATATCTTGTTTATAATCTAACCATCAATTTTCCTTCCTTGATACTGTCAATTTTACAGCGTGTGATCTGATTTTCCAGATTCCGTAATACACATTATACATATTGTCTGAATATGTTTATAGCGCATCTTAAAAGAGTTTGTTTGTTTAAAGAAACAGCTTTGTTGTATAAGTAAACCTCATTCATTTGATTTTATTTTTAAAAAGATAGTTTTGTAATTAAAACTTTTGAATGGAAAAGGGTATATAATAAATTTATCATTGTAACAGTAACAGTAACGAGTTGCCAGGCGCAGATCATCAGATCAGATCAGACGAGCATCTAGTTTATCTGATGATCCGCTCCTGGCAATGCAACTAATCTGACTCTTTTAATCAAGTTACTGTTATAATAATATATATTTATTTTATTTTTCTGAAAGATCATATATGAAGCCAAGAAAGCTTAAAATGTTTAGATCAAAACACTGTTAAGTGCATTCATCAGTAACAGATTGATTGTATGGTTTGACAGTTCTTAGACTTAAACAAATAACACCAAAAAATGTTTTAAGATCACTCAGTTTCATGGAGACCTGCAGGGACAGAGTGGCCCGGGGTTTTCCTGGCTGGCCTTCGATGAAGATAGGGAATCTCCAACCAGACCTGTGTCATCAAGCTCAAACTTCACCTTTACTGAAGCAGACATAAACAAGGTTTGGTTACACTCTATTTCATGATGATTCATGCATTCAACATTAGGCTTTACAGCATGCAGTTCCAGACTTGTTGATATCATGTGTTATCATAGATTATAAATTTAATAAATTGATAATTCAGAACATGAATTGGTATAACATTTGATAGGTAAAAGAACTAAGAGAATGGGTGGCCTCTCTCGACGACCTTCAACAGCCAAACAAGACCTGCTTTGCAGACATGGTGCCCCAACAATATTATGATATTTACTGTCAGGTATGTACGATGTACAAAGAATTTTTTTTTCTTTTTGAACTATGTTATTTGTTTAATATTTAGTGTCAGCTACTCCTGTAATATAAAATTATGTGTTAAGTTTCCTTTCTAGTTTGTAATATTACAGTTTACTTTATTTGAATTTTTTAATTAAATGAAATGAAAAAAAATATCAGACATGCAACTCCTCTTATTTAAATTAGAAACTATTCTTATTGTATATATACTGGTATTGTGACGTAGAATACATGTTTAAGCAAATTTTCCCTTTACGAATTTCAAGTCAAAATTTCATGTACAGAGTCAAATAATTTGAAGAAAATAAATATTAATGTAAAGTGAATTTCCCTTTTTTTTGCACCTGATATTCTTAATTATAACTTAGAGCAAAAACATTTGGAGTAAAATTCATGAGAAGGCACTCTATTGGCTGTGTACATTAATGATACATAAAACTTTAAAGGATTGATTTTTATTGGTCAACAGGTTTTAGCAACTTGTGTATTAGAGGAGAATGTTGGTTTTTTATTACGAGTCTGGGATGGAACAAAGCCTATGAAGTAAGTGTTAAGTCATTAATGTGTAGTTTTAAGTGGCTATTCAAAATGATTGGGACAAGCAGAAGAAGAAAAAAAATTTAGAATTTGATAATAATTTTCCTTTAAAATTTATGTTGATAATTTGACTCTCCAAACCTTCATCATTATAAAAAAAAACCAGCATATTAATGGTATTTGAAATTATGAAAATATAGATCTTTGTACTCTCAAAACCATCCTTTATATCAAAACCAAACAGAATATGGTTAAATAATTGAACAAAAAATGCGATGATTTAGTTCTTAACCATTATGTAAATTCTTGCTGCTGCAGCCCTGTGCGAGAGTTTAACATTTCGGCGGCTGATTTGGTTGTGGATAAGAGACAGGATCTGTTAGATGTGGCAGGGAACCTGGCCCTAGATGTAGCTCTGTATGATGACCATTACACTACAGGAAAAAACATCAAAGTAATGAAGTGTGTTAAAGATCATCAAAGTAACAGAATGTATTAAATGATTAATGTCTTTATGAAGAGCATGTTCAATCAAAAATTGAAAAAATGTTTATATACGAATTGTAAAGAAAAGATGTATTTAAAATCTGTTTCCTTTTCACAGCCAGGACAGTATATAAAGTTAAACAACCTCCATGCTGCCACGTTTCATTCTGCCGACACCCGCCCAGAATTGTCAGAATTACCCATGATTGAGCTCGTCATACATCGCGGCACAGCGTATGGTAGAGGGGTGCACCTAATAAACAACGACTTTGTTGGATTAAAGACACTCAAAGAAAGACTTGAGAAAGTATCAGAGGAAGTAAGAAGAAGAACAGCTGAGATAACATCAACTTCTTCAAATGGAGAAGAATGTCGACTGTTAGAGCATTCCAGAAACTGTGAAAGTCCAGAAAGTGATATTTCTCTTAGTCAACCCTCAGTAGACTTATCTTGTTATAATAGCAGTAAAGAAAGATTTACCTCACAGGAAGTGGATATGGAGGTGTCATGTGACCTGCCTAACCAATCACAATCTCATAAAAGTAGACCACATGAGGAAACCCACCAATCAGATTCACCAATGTCTCAGACTATTGCAAGGTGTATGCTTCAAACATCAACAGGTAAGTGTGTTAGGCATGGGTAGTTCAAAAACTAGTATTAGTAATGAAAACACCTCAACACCCCCAACAACCTATATATAGCTTTAATATAATAAAGCATTTATACCCTGAATGAGACATCACCATGCTTATCTGTTTGCCCCATCAAAAATATAAGCTTGCAAGTCTTTTTGTAGAGCCCTTAGACAATTTAATGTAATGAATACCTATATGAATACATGTATGAAAAACAGAATAAACAAATCAATTATAAACAGTAAGAACTCTGTACCCAGATAGCAAGACGTCATTGGCCCTTTGTTGGGCCAACAATGCTCCTTATGTTGGGCCATCGTATGCATTTAACATTGGGCCAGCGGCAATTTGCTCATCGGCCCTTAATCAGACCAACTTGTTGGCTTATTGTTGGGCCAATGTTACAGACAATATTGGGCCATTGTTGGGCCACAGTATTATTTTAATATTGGGCAAACGTCACTTTTGTACGGTTGGGCCATTGTTAGCAATTAACATTGGGCCAACCGCAATTTGCTCATCGGCCCTTAATCGGACCAACTTGTTGTCTTATTGTTGGGCCAATGAAACGAACAATATTGGGCCATTGTTGGACCACTGTATTCTTTCAATACAAGACAAAAAATACCTGAGCAAAAAGAAAAGAGTAAAATATAATTAAATTGTAACATATTTTATTGCTCATGAATGCACTTTATGAAGAAAACATTTATTAAAAAAGATGAAGTTAATGCTCACTTGTAGTATTACATGTATGGTTTTATCCCTGCTCTGATGTGAATGCACACGTTCAGTAAACTTAAGATATCAATAAGCAAGTCTAAAAAAAAACAAAGAGGGTAAAACCACAGTTATGCCATAGTATTTTTCAAAATATAAAAAAATTATGCACTGCCACTTTCCATCTGCTCCCTCTCCCGAGTCTCCTTCTCCCTTCTTTTCTTCTCTGCAGCAGTGCCCGTTTCTTTCTTCCCCCTTCTTTGTAATTGGCATATCTTTCCCATTGATATTGTTCTCAATATCCTATATTTATAGAATCGGCCGTTGCTCTGTTTTTTCGAACAATCTCCAAAACTGTAGTATTTAAAACATTTGTTACTTTTCTCAGTAAAGACTAAACATACATTACGGTTAAATTTATAAGGACATGTATATCACTATATGTTTAAGCTTTCAAATAAGAATTTAACAAGAATAACAAGTCATTGAGTTTACATCATTCTTGCTAAAGTAAAGATGTGTATACTAAAATAACTGGTAAATAACCTTTTAAATTCTACTTACTTTTAATGACTGTCCTTTAAAACAATCCTTGGAAGAATAGTTTTTCCCTTTCCCATAAATACTTACGATTTGGATGCAGATATGCAAGGACTCTAATGTCAAATGAAAAATGGCGCAGGTACGATATTACGAAAAGTAGCCCGGATGTTGTTTACCCATGACGCTTAGCCAGATTCATGACATTGGGCCAACCCAGGGCCGATGTCAACCTCGCAACAAATACTCTGTCTAACTACAAGAATTTTATGATATTATGCCAACAGTTAGCCCAACATTGGCCCCATAATACATAACCAACTATCAATATTTCATGTTGGACCACCGTTGGCCCAATAAAGATAACCCAACGGCGATAATACAACCATATTTTGAGATTGGGCCAACGATGTGCTGCTATCTGGGTAATTGTTGATTTTGTAGTTGTTTTGAACCACCCCCATGTTCAGTGCACAAAGATTAAGGATGTACTGACTCATAAAGTTCCGTACAAATTCCGGATTCTCGCTAGAGTGGTGGATTATTTCCCGAGGTTCAGTCAACCATCCGACATCTGCAAACTTTACTGCACAGAATGCGACCACTTGTAAGATATTACTTTGGTTTATAGCTTTATGTCTGTGAAAAATTATTCAATTACGAAGATGGTGAAATTAAAAACACTAACTTAATTGTAAGCATTCCATGTATATTCAATAGTACATGAACATTCTAAATTTTCTTGTGATTAATATTGAGTTTTCTAAATATGATCATATATTACCATTTATTCTTTATTTAACTTATAACTTTATATCTGAAATAATGTAATCTAGCTGTAATCATAGTTTACTTCTTTAGAATTTGTGTAAAATAAGTTCTTTTCATTTATTTTCTTTGCCTTAAAACTTATGGTAAATGATTTTTTGACCTTGATTTTTGTTTGTTCTTATTTCATTTTGGTAATGGAATACAGCCTCCATTATACCCTGTATTCTTCTACTTGGGGATTTATCTAACATTCTGTCATGCAAATACTGTACAATTCCAAGTTATTATAATGTAATTTTTTTATGCAGATGTGATGTTCCTAAAAATAGTAATAAGTAAGTTTTTGTAATTTTCTTCAAATTTGAATTTTTGTACTCAAAAGTATTATACCGATAGTTGTTTTCATCAATACTATGCATATTTGCTTTTTAGTGCAAACGACCTGAAGATCAGTCGAAGCAGCAGACATATTAACCATTACTTCTGTCCAGTATGTAGCAAAGGTACAAATTCTTCCTGTCTTGTAACTTTTGTTGATACATATTACATAATTCTCAGGTTTAACTTTGTCAGGAGCTTAAGTTTGGTCAAATGAGGGTATGGGAAGTGGCCATTTTACATTAAAACCCATCCCAAAACAAAGGAGAGTTTTATGAAATTTTCCTTCATATAAATTAAATTTTAATCATTAATTAAGAAAGTTTAAGAGTGATTGCATGGACCAACTTAATATACTGAGCACCTCTTGTTTTGTCTTTTGGATGAAATTTACTGCCAAAACTGAGGTCCCTGAGGTTTCTGAGTATATGTATATGATAGGGGAAAAAATCTAAATGCAAAATCAAATTATAACTGAAGTTACTATAAAATCTGTCATTTTGTAGTACCGTGAGAACAGTAGAGGTCATGATTATATTTGTTCAGTATGTTTAGTGGGTCCATTAAACAGCATACAGTTAGAATCAGTTGATAATTGTGAATAAACAAGTGTGTAATAATAGCTTCATGGTTATTTAAATTTTTTTTGGAATAAATATTAGTGCAAAAAGTATTGAAACCTGCACAGAAAAAAATTAAAATTAATTGTGCAAAAGGTGTAGAAAAGAATAAAAAAGGTATGGAATAAATGGGGTTAATGTGCCCTTGTGTATTTCAGATTCACAGTGTGAGATGGAGTATATCTTTATGATGAGATTTCTGTTGAGTGACAGCACAGGGGAATTAGTGGCCAATGTTTGGAGGAGAGATGCAGTAAGCATATACAGTCAAACCTCTTTATCTTGAACTAGATGGAATGTTTAAAGACTTCGAGATATCCGAGTAATCGTGATATGGAGGGTAAAATACTTTAAAAATAAATGGTTGGAACTTACAAATCACTTTGACATATCCATTGTATTGACTATTTGAGATATCAGTGTTTGAAATATCAAAGTTTAACTGTACCAGCATTTTCTGACAATGCCTGAATGGTTAAATTCAAACTGTGTACAATGTATACTTAACCGCTGTCTGGCTAGACAATTATTCATTCTCATGGAGACCAGTTTATTTTGCTTTCATGTCCATATATTAATTTGCTTTCATGTCCATATACATGTGTATTAATTGAAAAACAACTGAAGAAAAAAAACCATAGCCTAAAAAATATTTATTTAAAAATTGATTTTATTGATACACATGTACTTCAACAGCCATACATGTGGGTCTGAAAAGTTAAACACATTTGGGAAGTAAAACATGTTAAGATATTTTAACGTTACCGTAATTTAAGTTGTTGTACATGTACAGTGTCAATGTTTTTAAATCCTAGAAATAAACATCTCTGTTGTGACATTATATGTCACATTGATTTGACATTATATTTATGACATATTAAATGTAGTTCAATGTATCCTTTTTTTGTCTCAGGTGACATTTTTCCAAGACATCACTCCAGTAGAAATGTTCACAGAGTCTGTGCTGTGTAATTTGGTCAAGAAGGGCCTCGGGACGATCTCTACTCCCTCTGGTCCCTGGTTTGAATGCTGTGTGAAATCTTATCAAACACTTAGTGGAGTCCGCTACCAGATATTTGACACGTGTTTAGTTTAGGAATTAAAATGTAGATTAAAACATAGCATATAAAGAGCTTTTCTTTATATTTCATGTACATTGGGTTTGGTTTTATGTACAGAAAATTCATATCAGGTGTCCTGATTTTTTTAATTGAATTATACTTTGGAAAATGGAAAACTGAAATATCTTCAATGGAACACTTAACAAGCAATTATTTTATAATGAAGAAATAAAACCTGTGTATATAGAACACAAGTGATCAAAATGGGGCTCAAACCAGCTAATCTTTGGGATACAACCATATGCGCAGATCCAGAAAATGTTGGGGTTGGGGGGGTGGGGGGTGGGAAGGGATTTATTTTCAAGTTTGCCGGGGGTGGGGGGCGAGGTATATTTTTGAGGAATTTTACGATGTAAAAAGTTTAGCACATAGTCATATGGTTCATGCATTGATCTAGAGAGCCAGGAGCCCTCCCATTCCCCAACCCCCTGTAGATTGAACCATATGACCAATGGCATGTGCACTGTGTTAAAAAAAGTTTCGATATTTCCTGTGGCCTCCCCCCCCCCCCTTCAATTTAAATTTTGACAGGAGATGTGGTCAGTAGGGATCCTCATTACAAGAGAATTTGAACCCAACACAATAAGATATCGCAGCCAAAACTTAGCAGAGCTTTGGGAAAACAAGTTTGTGCTTGTGTAAGAACACCAAGTATTCATAAAAACAATCATTAAGAAGTCAGTTTTGGTGTATCTGATTTCGATAAGAACTTCCTCGTGAAAAAGTGTTCATCTGTCAAGTACTTTTAAAAGTGAAGTGTAACACTAGGGCTGGGTCGTTTTCTCTGACCGTCAGCTAAACTTATTATGAAAATTTAACTCTGAAGATGAACAAATATTTCAAATAAAAACGTAATTCACAGTTTTTAACGAAGAAGGAGAACATTATTCGTGACAAAACCAATGCGTAGATCCTGAAAAAAATCTCCAGGGGATAGTTGTTTTTACCGAAGAGGGGGGGGGGGTGTTGAGGCTTACTATGGGGATATAATAAGTTTGAATTTACCGGGGGCGGGGGTTGGGATATTTGGACCCTACCAAGATCGGCGCATAAAACCATTAATATCATAAAATTTATATATTTTTTAATCTGTATTGGCCGCTACTACGAGTCAGCATTATATATGAAGATTGGATAATATCATGCTCTCATTCCGTTTTATCATGCCTAATCATTATAGAAGGTAAGGTAGCAAGGGACAGTTTCGGATAAAGTACCCAATATTTTTGTAAAATTGAGAGTTGCTGTACTTGAAGGCTTATGAGTGTTGCTAAAATTCATGAAATGATTTTTAATGATTATCATTAATTAGAGGGATGTCTCTTGTTGAAATTGACATGCAATATGTAGGCCCCATATGTTAGGTACACGAGAATCAGAAGTAAAATGCGAAACCGCGGCTATGACTGTTGTGTTGACTTTACACAGTGAAATTGCAAGTGACAGACGGGAGGTAAAATAACACGAAAAGTAGGTGGATGGGACATTGTAAACTATACACCGGTAAGTTTCTGACATATGATGGTGCAACATGCACACAGTACGGAAGGTCAACACTTTGCAGGGAATTAGCTGGGGGAGGTCTAAAAAGCTGAAAAATCATGAAAAATTAGCAAAATATGAAAGGGTCAAAATCTCATAAAATCCAGTATGTAGAAAATTTTACAGGTTTTGACTAGTAATTTTCTTCAGAAATTAGTGATTGACCCTATAACAAGTTAATTAAAGGTATTTGTGCTCAATGGGAACTGAGGAAATTCTAGTTACAGAGTTCCGAAGACACACATCCCCTGGCTACAATGAAATGTATCAAAAAAAACTGTCCCGTGCCACCTAAGTTAATTTCTCTCCACCGCGTGGTTGCAGTCATCGAGGCACCAGGCGGGACAACTCTGTCCACTGGTACAGAGGACCTCGGAGATTTCATTGGTAAAGTCGTGACAGTTGTTACTCAGGAGACTGTAGCTTCCGAAGTGACATCGATAGTTCCTGGCACACCCTTTAATACAGTCGAGACTCAATTCACTGTATCCGGCGGGAGAGGATTCCGGACCCCCGGGGCAAACGTTTGCGAATTGACGTTGTGTAGAGATGTATGCCTTCGAGTTATCTACAGGTAAATATCGGTATCTCGAACATGGGATATCTCGAATACCCCGCTTATGTCGAAGTCTTCCGACGGTCCCGGCCGTTTTCTCTATATAAATGATTTAAAAAACTCCTGATATCTCGAATACGGTAATCTCGAATACCCCGCTTATGTCGAAGTGTTTGAAAAGGCCGAAGCCCTAATTTTACCTGGTTTATCTCGAAGTGGAGCCATTTTCCCGGCCAGTTGAACATAATTGGTGTCATTACTTCACACATTTCTGCCCGCGGCAATTTTCACACCTTTTAAAACTAGTGGTGTATCGAACTGCACGATGGAAGTTAATTAGGATGGTAGCTTGGGTGTTTTTTACATTTAGTACCTTTTTATAAAATTCAAACCAAAACACAGCCACGATTACCGATAAAGTGTTTAATAAAACACACTGTGTGGGGAGAATCTATCTAGCATTAATAACTGCCAATTTTATAAAAACAATTAATTACGGAATCGAGTTTATTTTTTTTTTTCATGTACGCTCCCAAAAAATGAAGCATGATTGGAATATGAAGATTTAAAAGAAAACTTATTTAAATTTAACAGAACTAGTCCATGTATTGAATACGCAGGGTGTAAAGTAACTTCCGGTTCATCGTACACGGGTTGTTTCCAATATGAGTACTAAAGCTGTGAGCGTAATGAGTTAATATAAGATACGTTAGTTCACAAACGAAAATGAAATAAAAATATGTGAATTTTGATTCTTGATTATTGGTGGCTTTTTCAAATTTTCAAATCCGTATTTTTCGTTTCCTATGTGATAAATTTCAAACGTTACATTGCAAGTGCTTCTTCCAATTCAAAGTTCTGAACGTCGATAGTGAAGAGGATGTGAAGTCGTATTATTAACGGAATATTGCTTTTATAATTTGATTGCTTTTACAAATATTGATTATATTTCACAAATAAAAACACACAAACTAAAAATATTTAATCAAATGGTTGATTTTTCGTTTATGAGTAATAGAAAAGTTCAGTATATACCGGTACTAAAACACGTGTTGATATAAGAACATCACGGAATTAGAATTGGAAAGCCACTTCGGATATCTCGAACCCCCGGATATCTCGAAGTTTTGTTGAGGTCCCCCCAAGTTCGAGATACCGATATTTTACTGTATATCAAAACAACGTTTCGATCAGTCATTTGTACAATACGTTTACAACATGTAAAATATATTCTGTTTTTATCGAATATTATTTTATAGAAATGATTCTATTCAAATTCAGCCACATTTTATGTGTGTATCTGTTTAAGTGTGTACTTAATGTACAATCAAAACACGTTATCTCGAAGATTCGATATCAAGGTAAAATACTTACGGCAGAATAAGTTGGTACTTACCGAAAAACTCGAAATAGTACCCTTTGTAGTAGATGAATCGATGCACCCACTCCAAGGTACCCCTTGATGGCGCGGATCGCTTTTCCCTTCATATTTCTGTGCATACAGGATAGGTCCGTGGTGCCGAAGTAATAAGGAGTGGCCGATTCTTATCATAGAAACAATGTTAAGATTGCATTTTTTTTTAAAAACAAATAAAGCAAGGATAAAGTATTTGTACAATTTCGTGCTGTCTGCAAAATTAATTTTGCCTCAATAAGTTTGATTAAAACCACCACTTTTGCTTACACTCGTCAGGAACCCTGACGGCTGTAAGGGGAAGGGTGTGGTTTTAATCCGACTGCAATGACGTTAACTGTGATCTAAAATGATTTGTGGCTGTATTTGACTATTGTGATTGCGTTAGACTATTAATATCTTCGTGAATTTTGTTGTATTCTATTCCAGAACTATGACAAGGGTAGAAATTATAGGCATCGATTTAGTCCAATTTCGTTTTAGAAACTACTATCTGTAATATTGGAATTCTAGATTTTTACCAAAAATGCTAAAGGTTCTATCTTTAAATTTTATAGATATTATTTTAAAGATAAAACTATGATTTCATCAAATACTGTGTTGTTTTCTCGAACATCTATACATATACAGTTACATTGTACCTCTACTCGGGCATTGGTTGTTGTTTCCATTCTTCCCGACCAGCCACCAAGCGGCGGTTTGATCCACCAAAACAAGGGCAACAACTAATAATGCCTACACGAATAGAACAGTGACCAGTGAGGGTAAATACAACGATAAGAAATTTTCTCCTTCTCTACTCAATATGTTTTTTTTTTAAATGTGTATTTATGGTAATTCAATGGCAAATAAATAAACATATAATATACCAGTTACAATTAATACACTATAACATACTATTACTTTAGGCTCTTTTTACACTCCCCTTCTCCAAAGAAAGACTATTATAATAAACAATTTTGTACTAGTTAAAAATAGCTAACTAGAAGATAGTTAATTTTAAAAAAGTTCTACCCTCTGTTCATTCCATCATCTTGGTATTTAAAACTATTTATTTCAAAAGACGAAATAGTATGAAATTGACATGCTGTTCTAAACATTTTGTATACGTACCAAAAAAGCAAAACACTGCATCTCTCCAATCCCAGTGTGAATCTGACGCTTGTGAAGAAGATACGATTTATTGTAGTTCAGTTTTACGGAAGAAGGAAGTGCGCTCTCTTATGTCTACTTTTGGGTGGTCCTAAATACTTAAATAAGCACTCATATAGTAATTTCATTTTTTTTTACTTTACTCATTTAAAACAATATGTAGCTCTACGAGAAAAATCTAAGTTTCTGCCATACAAAAACATGCAATTTACGGCTCAAAAAAAGCTCGCAAATTATTTGAACTGATTAACTTAACTTTCCTATGTACACATATTACGTTCAAAATTCTACCATGAAAAATCCGAGGACATTTAACTACACATTTTGTCATTTATTTATTTTTTCAAACATCACAAGCCTCGTAAAAGTGAAGTAAAGTGATTCAAGTAAAAATGGCGAAAGTCAGAGGCAAGCAAAGTGACGACGTCAGTAGTAAAATGTATAAATACTGAAAATATCTTATTTTTGAAAACTCCATCATAAATAAATACATGCATGACCATTAGTTTTGCAGAGAGTCAGTTTCAATTGATATTGTATAAAAGGTAAGGACAATGCTGTATATTTAAAATGAAATACCATGTGGTTACTATGGTAACTTTCTTAGTTTTCCTTTACTCACAATATTTTGCTTCGCATATTCTACTGTGGATACCTCAAGCTATTGCGATTAATTGTAATTTGTCAAAAGATTAACTTATATTGTTATGTTTCAATCTTTAGTTTCTGTTACTATTAAAACATGGCTATATATCAATAACTAAGGAAGTCTTGCTTCTTGTGTATCAAAATGCACCATACTTCGGAATCAAATGGAAATAGACGATTATGCGTGGCCATCAGATTTTGGTATTTACTGTATTTACTATCCACTGAGAATCGTTATAAATAAACGAGGAAAGGCATAAATTGTCTGCTTTAATAGTCTGCATTATTTAACAGCATCGAATCATGATGTAACCCTCCACAGCGTCGGTACAGCTACCGAGGCACCAGGACGTAGTTCCTGGCACATCCCATGATGCAGTCGAGACTCAATTCACTGTACCCAGCCGGCGAGCTTTCTCGACTTCCAGAACATCTACTTTCAGCTTGCCGATGCAGTGAAATGAAGGCCTTTGAATTATCTAGCATATGATAGAAAAGAAAATTATTGATATTAAATGGTTGTTCACTGTATAAGAATGATAGTAATAATTAGTAATAGTTATATAATGCAAAAGAACTATGATATAAAGTTTCCATTTATATGATTAACTAACCAATTTTAAAACAATTCTAATGATTTTAATTTGAATTATACACCATATCATCAGCATTTAGTTTTCCACAAACATTCAAAATTACGTTTTAGTAATTCTAAAGGTGATTGATGTTTTGATGAACGCTACAAAGTTTGTGCATTTTGTTTTTGACAAAAGTCAATGGTGCACCAGTCTTTGACTGATAGTTTAGAGTTTAAACTTTAATTCAAATAAAAAATAATGTTATATTTACTAAGGAACTCAAAATAGTACCCTTTGTAGTAAAAATTTCATAGAAAGTATATAAAGCAAGAATGGATATTGCAACGGTACCTTACCAGCAAGGATCTTGTCAGCAGTGCATTTGAAAATCAAGAGTGTAAGTAGTATTACTAATTTTGCATCGTCGAAAAATGAAGAAAAATCGAATAAAATCATTCTATTGGGGTTAAGCTATAATACAGGATTTCTGTAAGTTAACCCAAATGTCAAAACAGAAGGATGATGCAGCTGTTATAAACCTACAGGACCGCTGACTTTCAATTGGCTTTCTATCAATAAAAATTCCAAGTTGAACATTAAATGAAAAGTTGCCATTTACATCCGCGATGCGCCTTCTTAATCATGAACATGTACTCTAATGTTTCATTGAATTTCATTTGAATTGAACAATTGTTTTTTTTTAAATTGTCTTAACATTTATTTACCGTTATTGATTAATTTTATTTTGAATTTTCCCTTAGATTATTTCATTCTAAATTAAACGAATTCGATTGGAGGGTAAAGAAGCCTTTATATGGATACTAAACATCTCTTATATTAAGTGTGACACACTGCAAACTAGTGAGGGAATATTTTTAAAATATCTACCTATGTTATACGATACAAAATAACGAGCTGTTTATTTTTTATAAACCGCTTTGCACGCGCGTCATAGTGTCACGTAGGCAAGTTATCCACGATATTTAAATGCATCTGCTTATTCCAATCAATTAAGGCGCTAAAGTCAGAATAAGATAGATACTTAATGTTCTTTTTACTCTAACATGCATAGACGTTGCTGGTTGTCGTCTTTATTCTCTTGTCCGAAACCAAGGCGTGGTGGGTGTTCGGGGGGTGGAAGCAGCCAATGCCCAATGCAAGTAGAGGTACTAAGCATTGAATGCTTATTTTTGGATGTCGTCGGTCCTGTAACACACCAAGCGATGCAGACAAATTGAATACCGGAATACCGACGACATAAAAAATAAGCATTCAATGCTTAAACATGTATTAATATTCATACTGATGTCTATTTTTATGAAATATATGTGTTTTGTCGCTGTACAGCCATTATATACGCTCTCGGTCAGGGATAAGAAACATACAAGAACAGCCATATTAACATGTTATTTAGTTCGCTTCCGCGACTAAAAATATAGTGCCAGAAACTTTGTAGAGAAAAATCTTTTTTATTTAGGAGTAGATATAATTTAATGATTATTTTTCAAAAATAGATATAAAATTGGTTATGTAAGATTGAACGTTTCATTTAATCGTACAAAATTATATATACTCAAAACACGTGAATACGTTTATATTTGTGCACATGGCGCATGAATTATCAAAGTGCATTCATAGAAAATTGAACGTCGCAGATTTCCAATGCAAACATAAGGGAAAATATACACTGAATGTAAATATTTAAGCAATGAATCATTTAATCGTACAAAATTATATATACTCAAAACACGTGAATACGTGTTTATATTTGTGCACATGGCGCATGAATTGTCAAAGTGCATTCATAGAAAATTGAACGTCGCAGATTTCCAATCCAAACATAAGGGTAAATATACACTGAATGTAAATATTTAAGCAATGAATCATTATTTTTTTAAAAGATAATTATAGTCTCATAACTGCAGCGGTGTGTGCATACAAATTAAGTAACGCGCGTAATTTTTCATAGGGACTACTTCTTTTAAGGTACACGCAGCACCTTCATGGCGAGTGTGCAGTCTGTTTACATACAAACGGAAAACACGTGGTTTTGCGTGTAGACCTGTTAAAAGCCAGATATTTTGAGAAAATGCAGTATCGTGTGCCCTTTTTGGTGTTAGCTGATGAGATAGATAACAAATAACAACTCATCCAAATATTTAGTCAAGAGAAATACAAACTAATTAATAAAAAAAAATTCTCTATAGTTTTATACAGTGAAAACAATTACAGGTGTGATACCTGTGGAGTTACCACATACAAAGACACTGGAAAATGTAAATATGGGTCAGTAAAACAGGTAAAATTGGGGGAAGGGCCACCTTTTAGAATAAGAATAGAATGTCATGTCAAAGAATAGGTACATAAAGAATTTGCTTAAAGTAAACATATTCTAAAATATACATTTATACAATATTTGATATGTACAACTAAATTAAAAAAAAAACACCCCAAAACCCATTTTTTATTTCATTGATAATCACTTTATTATCCATAAAACAGTCAAAACATTAACTGGATATGGCGTGGTTACAACTTCCTTTACACCAAGAGGGGCAAGTTTTCCCTTTTCTGCAGAGAACTGCAGAAAGACGGTTGGCAAACTTGTGGCAGTTGTTTTACGTATGCTCTAAATCTGTATTGTGAACTATAATATGTAGATAAATACTATCACTGACAATACAAGGGACTAACTCTTGTTGTTTGGGGGTTTGCTTTCCACAGACTTCAGTATGGTACTGAGTATTATTGATCCTTCTCTTCATGAAAATGATCAAAAGCTCAAATGCCTCTTGTTCCATAGAGAAAAGGATAAATTACCATTCCTGGATGTTGGAAAGGTTGTCAGGCTACATCGACTAAAGGTAAAACAGTAGATATCATATATCTTGTTTATAATCTAACCATCAATTTTCCTTCCTTGATACTGTCAATTTTACAGCGTGTGATCTGATTTTCCAGATTCCGTAATACACATTATACATATTGTCTGAATATGTTTATAGCGCATCTTAAAAGAGTTTGTTTGTTTAAAGAAACAGCTTTGTTGTATAAGTAAACCTCATTCATTTGATTTTATTTTTAAAAGATAGTTTTGTAATTAAAACTTTTGAATGGAAAAGGGTATATAATAAATTTATCATTGTAACAGTAACAGTAACGAGTTGCCAGGCGCAGATCATCAGATCAGACGAGCATCTAGTTTATCTGATGATCCGCTCCTGGCAATGCAACTAATCTGACTCTTTTAATCAAGTTACTGTTATAATAATATATATTTATTTTATTTTTCTGAAAGATCATTTATGAAGCCAAGAAAGCTTAAAATGTTTAGATCAAAACACTGTTAAGTGCATTCATCAGTAACAGATTAATTGTATGGTTTAACAGTTCTTAGACTTAAACAAATAACACCAAAAAATGTTTTAAGATCACTCAGTTTCATGGAGACCTGCAGGGACAGAGTGGCCCGGGGTTTTCCTGGCTGGCCTTCGATGAAGATAGGGAATCTCCAACCAGACCTGTGTCATCAAGCTCAAACTTCACCTTTACTGAAGCAGACATAAACAAGGTTTGGTTACACTCTATTTCATGATGATTCATGTATTCAACATTAGGCTTTACAGCATGCAGTTCCAGACTTGTTGATTTCATGTGTTATCATAGATTATAAATTTCATAAATTGATAATTCAGAACATGAATTGGTATAACATTTGATAGGTAAAAGAACTAAGAGAATGGGTGGCCTCTCTCGACGACTTTCAACAGCCAAACAAGACCTGCTTTGCAGACATGGTGCCCCAACAATATTATGATATTTACTGTCAGGTATGTACGATGTACAAAGAATTTTTTTTTCTTTTTGAACTATGTTATTTGTTTAATATTTAGTGTCAGCTACTCCTGTAATATAAAATTATGTGTTAAGTTTCCTTTCTAGTTTGTAATATTACAGTTTACTTTATTTGAATTTTTTAATAAAATGAAATGAAAAAAATATCAGACATGCAACTCCTCTTATTTAAATTAGAAACTATTCTTATTGTATATATACTGGTATTGTGACGTAGAATACATGTTTAAGCAAATTTTCCCTTTACGAATTTCAAGTCAAAATTTCATGTACGGAGTCAAATAATTTGAAGAAAATAAATATTAATGTAAAGTGAATTTCCCTTTTTTTTGCACCTGATATTCTTAATTATATCTTAGAGCAAAAACATTTGGAGTAAAATTCATGAGAAGGCACTCTATTGGCTGTGTACATTAATGATACATAAAACTTTAAAGGATTGATTTTTATTGGTCAACAGGTTTTAGCAACTTGTGTATTAGAGGAGAATGTTGGTTTTTTATTACGAGTCTGGGATGGAACAAAGCCTATGAAGTAAGTGTTGTCATTAATGTGTAGTTTTAAGTGGCTATTCAAAATGATTGGGACAAGCAGAAGAAGAAAAAAAATTTAGAATTTGATAATAATTTTCCTTTAAAATTTATGTTGATAATTTGACTCTCCAAACCTTCATCATTATAAAAAAAACCCAGCATATTAATGGTATTTGAAATTATGAAAATATAGATCTTTGTACTCTCAAAACCATCCTTTATATCAAAACCAAACAGAATATGGTTAAATAATTGAACAAAAAATGCGATGATATAGTTCTTAACCATTATGTAAATTCTTGCTGCTGCAGCCCTGTGCGAGAGTTTAACATTTCGGCGGCTGATTTGGTTGTGGATAAGAGACAGGATCTGTTAGATGTGGCAGGGAACCTGGCCCTAGATGTAGCTCTGTATGATGACCATTACACTACAGGAAAAAACATCAAAGTAATGAAGTGTGTTAAAGATCATCAAAGTAACAGAATGTATTAAATGATTAATGTCTTTATGAAGAGCATGTTCAATCAAAAATTGAAAAAATGTTTATATACGAATTGTAAAGAAAAGATGTATTTAAAATTTGTTTCCTTTTCACAGCCAGGACAGTATATAAAGTTAAACAACCTCCATGCTGCCACGTTTCATTCTGCCGACACCCGCCCAGAATTGTCAGAATTACCCATGATTGAGCTCGTCATACATCGTGGCACAGCGTATGGTAGAGGGGTGCACCTAATAAACAACGACTTTGTTGGATTAAAGACACTCAAAGAAAGACTTGAGAAAGTATCAGAGGAAGTAAGAAGAAGAACAGCTGAGATAACATCAACTTCTTCAAATGGAGAAGAATGTCGACTGTTAGAGCATTCCAGAAACTGTGAAAGTCCAGAAAGTGATATTTCTCTTAGTCAACCCTCAGTAGACTTATCTTGTTATAATAGCAGTAAAGAAAGATTTACCTCACAGGAAGTGGAGATGGAGGTGTCATGTGACCTGCCTAACCAATCACAATCTCATAAAAGTAGACCACATGAGGAAACCCACCAATCAGATTCACCAATGTCTCAGACTATTGCAAGGTGTATGCTTCAAACATCAACAGGTAAGTGTGTTAGGCATGGGTAGTTCAAACACTAGTATTAGTAATGAAAACACCTCAACACCCCCAACAACCTATATATAGCTTTAATATTATAAAGCATTTATACCCTGAATGAGACATCACCATGCTTATCTGTTTGCCCCATCAAAAATATAAGCTTGCAAGTCTTTTTGTAGAGCCCTTAGACAATTTAATGTAACGAACACCTATATGAATACATGTATGAAAAACAGAATAAACAAATCAATTATAAACATTAAGAACTCTGTAATTGTTGATTTTGTAGTTGTTTTGAACCACCCCCATGTTCAGTGCACAAAGATTAAGGATGTACTGACTCATAAAGTTCCGTACAAATTCCGGATTCTCGCTAGAGTGGTGGATTATTTCCCGAGGTTCAGTCAACCATCCGACATCTGCAAACTTTACTGCACAGAATGCGACCACTTGTAAGATATTACTTTGGTTTATAGCTTTATGTCTGTGAAAAATTATTCAATTACGAAGATGGTGAAATTAAAAACACTAACTTAATTGTAAGCATTCCATGTATATTCAATAGTACATGAACATTCTAAATTTTTCTTGTGATTAATATTGAGTTTTCTAAATATGATCATGTATTACCATTTATTCTTTATTTAACTTATAACTTTATATCTGAAATAATGTAATCTAGCTGTAATCATAGTTTACTTCTTTAAAATTTGTGTAAAATAAGTTCTTTTCATTTATTTTCTTTGCCTTAAAACTTATGGTAAATGATTTTTTGACCTTGATTTTTGTTTGTTCTTATTTCATTTTGGTAATGGAATACAGCCTCCATTATCCCCTGTATTCTTCTACTTGGGGATTTATCTAACATTCTGTCATGCAAATACTGTACAATTCCAAGTTATTATAGCTATTAGTAACTGTTATTTTTTTATGCAGATGTGGTGTTCCTAAAAATAGAAATAAGTAAGTTTTTGTAATTTTCTTTAAATTTGAATTTTTGTACTCAAAAGTATTATACCGATAGTTGTTTTCATCATTACTATGCATATTTGCTTTTTAGTGCAAACGATTTAAAGATCAGTCGAAGCAGCAGACATATTAACCATTACTTCTGTCCAGTATGTAGCAAAGGTACAAATTCTTCCTGTCTTGTAATTTTTGTTGATACATATTACATAATTCTCAGGTTTAACTTTGTCAGGAGCTTAAGTTTGGTCAAATGAGGGTATGGGAAGTGGCCATTTTACATTAAAACCCATCCCAGAACAAAGGAGAGTTTTATGAAATTTTCCTTCATATAAATTAAATTTTAATCATTAATTAAGAAAGTTTAAGAGTGATTGCATGGACCAACTTAATATACTGAGCACCTCTTGTTTTGTCTTTTGGATGAAATTTACTGCCAAAACTGAGGTCCCTGAGGTTTCTGAGTATATGTATATGATAGGGGGAAAAATCTAAATGCAAAATCAAATTATAACTGAAGTTACTATAAAATCTGTCATTTTGTAGTACCGTGAGAACAGTAGAGGTCATGATTATATTTGTTCAGTATGTTTAGTGGGTCCATTAAACAGCATACAGTGAGAATCAGTTGATAATTGTGAATAAACAAGTGTGTAATAATAGCTTCATGGTTATTTAAATTTTTTTTGGAAGAAATATTAGTGCAAAAAGTATTGAAACCTGCACAGAAAAAAATTAAAATTAATTGTGCAAAAGGTGTAGAAAAGAATAAAAAAGGTATGGAATAAATGGGGTTAATGTGCCCTTGTGTATTTCAGATTCACAGTGTGAGATGGAGTATATCTTTATGATGAGATTTCTGTTGAGTGACAGCACAGGGGAATTAGTGGCCAATGTTTGGAGGAGAGATGCAGTAAGCATATACAGTCAAACCTCTTTATCTTGAACTAGATGGAATGTTTAAAGACTTCGAGATATCCGAGTAATCGTGATATGGAGGGTAAAATACTTTAAAAATAAATGGTTGGAACTTACAAATCACTTTGACATATCCATTGTATTGACTATTTGAGATATCAGTGTTTGAAATATCAAAGTTTAACTGTACCAGCATTTTCTGACAATGCCTGAATGGTTAAATTCAAACTGTGTACAATGTATACTTAACCGCTGTCTGGCTAGACAATTATTCATTCTCATGGAGACCAGTTTATTTTGCTTTCATGTCCATATATTAATTTGCTTTCATGTCCATATACATGTGTATTAATTGAAAAACAACTGAAGAAAAAAAACCATAGCCTAAAAAATATTTATTTAAAAATTGATTTTATTGATACACATGTACTTCAACAGCCATACATGTGGGTCTGAAAAGTTAAACACATTTGGGAAGTAAAACATGTTAAGATATTTTAACGTTACCGTAATTTAAGTTGTTGTACATGTACAGTGTCAATGTTTTTAAATCCTAGAAATAAACATCTCTGTTGTGACATTATATGTCACATTGATTTGACATTATATTTATGACATATTAAATGTAGTTCAATGTATCCTTTTTTTGTCTCAGGTGACATTTTTCCAAGACATCACTCCAGTAGAAATGTTCACAGAGTCTGTGCTGTGTAATTTGGTCAAGAAGGGCCTCGGGACGATCTCTACTCCCTCTGGTCCCTGGTTTGAATGCTGTGTGAAATCTTATCAAACACTTAGTGGAGTCCGCTACCAGATATTTGACACGTGTTTAGTTTAGGAATTAAAATGTAGATTAAAACATAGCATATAAAGAGCTTTTCTTTATATTTCATGTACATTGGGTTTGGTTTTATGTACAGAAAATTCATATCAGGTGTCCTGATTTTTTTAATTGAATTATACTTTGGAAAATGGAAAACTGAAATATCTTCAATGGAACACTTAACAAGCAATTATTTTATAATGAAGAAATAAAACCTGTGTATATAGAACACAAGTGATCAAAATGGGGCTCAAACCAGCTAATTTGGGATACAACCATATGCGCAGATCCAGAAAATGTTGGGGTTGGGGGGGGTGGGGGGTGGGAAGGGATTTATTTTCAAGTTTGCCGGGGGTGGGGGGCGAGGTATATTTTTGAGGAATTTTACGATGTAAAAAGTTTAGCACATAGTCATATGGTTCATGCATTGATCTAGAGAGCCAGGAGCCCTCCCATTCCCCAACCCCCTGTAGATTGAACCATATGACCAATGGCATGTGCACTGTGTTAAAAAAAGTTTCGATATTTCCTGTGGCCTCCCCCCCCCCCCCCCCTTCAATTTAAATTTTGACAGGAGATGTGGTCAGTAGGGATCCTCATTACAAGAGAATTTGAACCCAACACAATAAGATATCGCAGCCAAAACTTAGCAGAGCTTTGGGAAAACAAGTTTGTGCTTGTGTAAGAACACCAAGTATTCATAAAAACAATCATTAAGAAGTCAGTTTTGGTGTATCTGATTTCGATAAGAACTTCCTCGTGAAAAAGTGTTCATCTGTCAAGTACTTTTAAAAGTGAAGTGTAACACTAGGGCTGGGTCGTTTTCTCTGACCGTCAGCTAAACTTATTATGAAAATTTAACTCTGAAGATGAACAAATATTTCAAATAAAAACGTAATTCACAGTTTTTAACGAAGAAGGAGAACATTATTCGTGACAAAACCAATGCGTAGATCCTGAAAAAAATTTCCAGGGGATAGTTGTTTTTACCGAAGAGGGGGGGGGGGTGTTGAGGTTTACTATGGGGATATAATAAGTTTGAATTTACCGGGGGCGGGGGTTGGGATATTTGGACCCTACCAAGATCGGCGCATAAAACCATTAATATCATAAAATTTATATATTTTTTAATCTGTATTGGCCGCTACTACGAGTCAGCATTATATATGAAGATTGGATAATATCATGCTCTCATTCCGTTTTATCATGCCTAATCATTATAGAAGGTAAGGTAGCAAGGGACAGTTTCGGATAAAGTACCCAATATTTTTGTAAAATTGAGAGTTGCTGTACTTGAAGGCTTATGAGTGTTGCTAAAATTCATGAAATGATTTTTAATGATTATCATTAATTAGAGGGATGTCTCTTGTTGAAATTGACATGCAATATGTAGGCCCCATATGTTAGGTACACGAGAATCAGAAGTAAAATGCGAAACCGCGGCTATGACTGTTGTGTTGACTTTACACAGTGAAATTGCAAGTGACAGACGGGAGGTAAAATAACACGAAAAGTAGGTGGATGGGACATTGTAAACTATACACCGGTAAGTTTCTGACATATGATGGTGCAACATGCACACAGTACGGAAGGTCAACACTTTGCAGGGAATTAGCTGGGGGAGGTCTAAAAAGCTGAAAAATCATGAAAAATTAGCAAAATATGAAAGGGTCAAAATCTCATAAAATCCAGTATGTAGAAAATTTTACAGGTTTTGACTAGTAATTTTCTTCAGAAATTAGTGATTGACCCTATAACAAGTGAATTAAAGGTATTTGTGCTCAATGGGAACTGAGGAAATTCTAGTTACAGAGTTCCGAAGACACACATCCCCTGGCTACAATGAAATGTATAAAAAAAAACTGTCCCGTGCCACCTAAGTTAATTTCTCTCCACCGCGTGGTTGCAGTCATCGAGGCACCAGGCGGGACAACTCTGTCCACTGGTACAGAGGACCTCGGAGATTTCATTGGTAAAGTCGTGACAGTTGTTACTCAGGAGACTGTAGCTTCCGAAGTGACATCGATAGTTCCTGGCACACCCTTTAATACAGTCGAGACTCAATTCACTGTATCCGGCAGGAGAGGATTCCGGACCCCCGGGGCAAACGTTTGCGAATTGACGTTGTGTAGAGATGTATGCCTTCGAGTTATCTATATCAAAACAACGTTTCGATCAGTCATTTGTACAATACGTTTACAACATGTAAAATATATTCTGTTTTTATCGAATATTATTTTATAGAAATGATTCTATTCAAATTCAGCCACATTTTATGTGTGTATCTGTTTAAGTGTGTACTTAATGTACAATCAAAACACGTTATTCGAAGATTCGATATCAAGGTAAAATACTTACGGCAGAATAAGTTGGTACTTACCGAAAAACTCGAAATAGTACCCTTTGTAGTAGATGAATCGATGCACCCACTCCAAGGTACCCCTTGATGGCGCGGATCGCTTTCCCTTCATATTTCTGTGCATACAGGATAGGTCCGTGGTGCCGAAGTAATAAGGAGTGGCCGATTCTTATCATAGAAACAATGTTAAGATTGCATTTTTTTTTAAAAACAAATAAAGCAAGGATAAAGTATTTGTACAATTTCGTGCTGTCTGCAAAATTAATTTTGCCTCAATAAGTTTGATTAAAACCACCACTTTTGCTTACACTCGTCAGGAACCCTGACGGCTGTAAGGGGAAGGGTGTGGTTTTAATCCGACTGCAATGACGTTAACTGTGATCTAAAATGATTTGTGGCTGTATTTGACTATTGTGATTGCATTAGACTATTAATATCTTCGTGAATTGTGTTGTATTCTATTCCAGAACTATGACAAGGGTAGAAATTATAGGCATCGATTTAGTCCAATTTCGTTTTTTAGAAACTACTATCTGTAATATTGGAATTCTAGATTTTTACCAAAAATGCTAAAGGTTCTATCTTTAAATTTTATAGATATTATTTTAAAGATAAAACTATGATTTCATAAAAATCTGTGTTGTTTTCTCGAACATCTATACATATACAGTTACATTGTACCTCTACTCGGGCATTGGTTATTGTTTCCATTCTTCCCGACCAGCCACCAAGCGGCGGTTTGATCCACCAAAACAAGGGCAACAACTAATAATGCCTACACGAATAGAACAGTGACCAGTGAGGGTAAATACAACGATAAGAAATTTTCTCCTTCTCTACTCAATATGTTTTTTTAAAAAAATGTGTATTTATGGTAATTCAATGGCAAATAAATAAACATATAATATACCAGTTACAATTAATACACTATAACATACTATTACTTTAGGCACTTTTTACACTCCCCTTCTCCAAAGAAAGACTATTATAATAAACAATTTTGTACTAGTTAAAACTAGCTAACTAGAAGAATAGTTAATTTAAAAAAAGTTCTACCCTCTGTTCATTCCATCATCTTGGTATTTAAAACTATTTATTTCAAAAGACGAAATAGTATGAAATTGACATGCTGTTCTAAACATTTTGTATACGTACCAAAAAAGCGAAACACTGCATCTTTCCAATCCCAGTGTGAATCTCACGCTTGTGAAGAAGATACGATTTATTGTTGTTCAGTTTTACGGAAGAAGGAAGTGCGCTCGCTTATGTCTACTTTTGGGTGGTCCTAAATACTTAAATAAGCACTCATATAGTAATTTCATTTTTTTTACTTTACTCATTTAAAACAATATGTAGCTCTACGAGAAAAATCAAAGTTTCTGCCATACAAAAACATGCAATTTACGGCTCAAAAAAGCTCGCAAATTATTTGAACTGATTAACTTAACTTTCCTATGTACACATATTACGTTCAAAATTCTACCATGAAAAATCCGAGGACATTTAACTACACATTTCGTCATTTATTTATTTTTTCAAATATCACAAGCCTCGTAAAAGTGAAGTAAAGTGATTCAAGTAAAAATGGCGAAAGTCAGAGGCAAGCAAAGTGACGACGTCAGTAGTAAAATGTATAAATACTGAAAATATCTTATTTTTGAAAACTCCATCATAAATAAATACATGCATGACCATTAGTTTTGCAGAGAGTCAGTTTTAATTGATATTGTATAAAAGGTAAGGACAATGCTGTATATTTAAAATGAAATACCATGTGGTTACTATGGTAACTTTCTTAGTTTCCCTTTACCCACAATATTTTGCTTCGCATATTCTACTGTGGATACCTCAAGCTATTGCGATTAATTGTAATTTGTCAAAAGATTAACTTATATTGTTATGTTTCCATCTTTAGTTTCTGTTACTATTAAAACATGGCTATATATCAATAACTAAGGAAGTCTTGCTTCTTGTGTATCAAAATGCACCATACTTCGGAATCAAATGGTAATAGACGATTATGCGTGACCATCAGATTTTGGTATTTACTGTATTTACTATCCACTGTGAATCGTTATAAATAAACGAAGAAAGGCATAAATTGTCTGCTTTAATAGTCTGCATTATTTAACAGCATCGAATCATGATCTAACCCTCCACAGCGTCGGTACAGCTACCGAGGCACCAGGACGGACAACTTGTTCAATTTGTGGCAGTTGTTGTCCAGAAGACTGTAGCTTCCGAAGTGGCATTTGTAGTTCCTGGCACATCCCATGATGCAGTCGAGACTCAATTCACTGTACCCAGCCGGCGAGCTTTCTCGACTTCCAGAACATCTACTTTCAGCTTGCCGATGCAGTGAAATGAAGGCCTTTGAATTATCTACCATATGATAGAAAAGAAAATTATTGATATTAGATGGTTGTTCACTGTATAAGAAAGATAGTAATAATTAGTAATAGCATGCGCGGATCTAGAGGGGGGGGTCGGGGGGGGGGGGGGTCCCGACCCCCCCTGGAAAATGAAAATTTATTAAATTTACATAGTAAAATTATCGAAAATATGCCTCGGACCCCCCCCTGGCAAACACAATTGTCCTTCGGACCCCCCCCCCCCCCTGGAAAAATTTTCTGGATCCGCGCATGAATAGTTATATAATGCAAAAGAACTATGACATAAAGTTTCCATTTATATGATTAACTAACCAATTTTAAAACAATTCTAATGATTTTAATTTGAATTATACACCATATCATCAGCATTTAGTTTTCCACAAACATTCAAAATTACGTTTTAGTAATTCTAAAGGTGATTGATGTTTTGATGAACGCTACAAAGTTTGTGCATTTTGTTTTTGACAAAAGTCAATGGTGCACCAGTCTTTGACTGATAGTTTAGAGTTTAAACTTTAATTCAAATAAAAAATAATGTTATATTTACTAAGGAACTCAAAATAGTACCCTTTGTAGTAAAAATTTCATAGAAAGTATATAAAGCAAGAATGGATATTGCAACGGTACCTTACCAGCAAGGATCTTGTCAGCAATGCATTTGAAAATCAAGAGTGTAAGTAGTATTACTAATTTTGCATATCTTTTTCGTCGAAAAATGAAGAAAAATCGAATAAAATCATTCTATTGGGGTTAAGCTAAAATACAGAATTTCTGAAAGTTAACCCAAATGTCAAAACAGAAGGATGATGCAGCTGTTATAAACCTACAGGACCGCTGAATTTCAATTGGCTTTCTATCAATAAAAATTCCAAGTTGAACATTAAATGAAAAGTTGCCATTTACATCCGCGACGCGCCTTCTAAATCATAAACATGTACTCTAATGTTTCATTGAATTTCATTTGAATTGAACAATTGTTTTTTTTAAAATTGTCTTAACATTTATTTACCGTTATTGATTAATTTTATTTTGAATTCTCCCTTAGATTTTTTCATTCTAAATCAAACGAATTCGATTGGAGGGTAAAGAAGCCTTTATATGGATACTAAACATCTCTGTTCTGCCACAAGAAGAACTCTCAGGTCATATGGGTTTGAAAGTTTATTGGCAGATAGATAACCCAACACTTGACACAATATGTGTACACTGATACACGTGGTGCTTATCCACCGGGGTGTGAAGTCATACACATGTGCTGTTCGTGTGCGTGTGTGTGCGTGCGTGGTAAAAAGCTACAAAAAATACAGAAAACCAAATTAGGTTTTTGACACAAACTGCTTTCCATACAAAAATTTCTTGAACATAACTTTAGTGTATACAGTGAATCTTACATTTGATAAACCATTTCTTGATATTACTATTCGATAAATTCATGAGTATATATGTTCAATTCAATTCACAAAACTAAGATTTAATGACAATTATTGCCTATAATTATATACTGTGTTACTGAATACGACAAAAATGGCACACCATACATTGAGCACATGGCAAACTGTAAACACAATTTATGCACAACTGCATCTATATGCATAGTTGACAGTATAGCTACAGGTAACTAACAATGCAATAAAGGTAATAAATGAAGTGTACAATATAAAAAAGACTTACACCGTGGTTTACGAGCACTTAGACCAGCGGGTTGAGATTGCCATGCGACAAATGGCGGCACAAAACGTACAATAATTAACTCATGCGTGGAAGTATTCGTATTCGATTCAAGTGTAATTGACATAATGAAAAATACACAAATTTCTCAAAATTGAAAATAAACTAAAAAGAACAGACAGAATACTCCCCGTCTGATATCTATAGATATCACTTTCTGCATTCAAACAAAATTACAAAAATAATGTACAGAATCAAGATCTAACAAATGCCTGACATTCATCATATCACTGAAGTTACACACATAAATCACTCTCTAGGAGAAGAATCATATCAACCACTGGTCTGACATAGAGAGTGGGCTTCTCATTTACTATAGTGCGAATCTCGGCTTTACGAACATGGTTGTCGGAACTCTTGAAGACCTTGACGACTAAACCCAGAGGCCAACAGTTCTGATTCACAGTCTTGTCTTTAATGAGAACCACATCTCCTTCGGCAATATCCCGTCGACTCTCTGTCCACTTCCGGCGACTCTGTAGTAATGGAAGGTACTCTTTCTTCCAACGTGCCCAAAACATGCTTGCTAAAGCTTGGACACGTTTCCACTCACATTTAAACATGTCACGATCGCAGAATTCTCCTAGGGAATTGGCCTCGAATTTATACTCGGTCTTCTGGGTTAGCAACATCGCTGGGGTGAGTATCAGCGGAAAGTCCGGATCAGTGGAGACAGGAACAAGTGGCCTCGAGTTAATGATGGCTGTAACTTCCGCCATGAATGTGATCAGGACATCGTGAGTTAAAGTCTTTCCACTGGCACCAATCAGCATCGAGTCGAGTATCCTACGGGTGATCCCTATCATCCTCTCCCATGCCCCACCCATGTGGGAGGCATGAGGAGGGTTAAAGATCCATATGGTACCTGAGTTGTGAAGATACTTCTTCAAGGGCTCATCATCAACATATATGGCGTCGATGCGCAAGTGGTCCACAGCCCCAACAAAATTGGTGCCTTGATCAGAACGAAATGTCTTAACTGGACCTCGTATAGCAGTGAATCTCCTGACGGCGTTGATGAAAGCAGATGAACTCATCTCTTCCACTACTTCAATGTGCACTGCCCTAGTGACTAAGCAAGCAAATAGTATTCCCCAGCGCTTCGAATTTGCGCTGCCTCCTCGGGTCTTCCGTGTAACAATAGACCAAGGTCCGAATGCATCCACACCTACTTTGGTAAAGGGTGGTGATGGGTCTAGACGGTCTGCTGGCAAATCAGCCATAATCTGATACTGAATTTTCCCTCTGAGTTTTCGACATGTCACACATTTATAAATGATGGATGACACAAGCCGTTTTGCACCGATTATCCAGAGCCCTGCAGCCCTAATGGCTCCTTCGGTGAAGTGGCGCCCCTGGTGCTGAACCTTCTCGTGGTAGTGTCGAACTATGAGGGTGGCTATGTGATTGCGTCCAGGTATGATCAAAGGTTTCTTCTCCCTAAGGCTCAAGTTTGAATTCACTATACGGCCTCCAACTCTAAGCAGTCCTTGTTCATCCAGGAATGGGTTAAGGTTAGCTATTGAGCTTTTCCTAGGGAGTGGCTCATGGCGTCGAATACAGTCAATCTCCTCATAGTAGACTTCAGACTGTACTATTTTGATCAGATAGTGTTCTGTCTCCTGGTGCCTATCAATCACTGTCTTTGAATCAATGTCTTGACCTTTGAACTTGAAAAGCAGATACCTTAGATAGTTCATCGCAGAAATAAGTCTTTTCCAATCGCTAAATCGCTGAAATCGATCAGTCACGCTTTCTAGTTGATTACTATTTTCGTCGGATGTGCGGGTCTTCATTGACGAGACAACTGGACGGATTTCTTTATCTTCATCTGGAGCAATGAGTAAATGTTCATTCCCATCATACTGTTGCTCTTTCTTCATCATCAGTTGTTTTGGTCCTTGTAGCCAAGAGCTGTCTTGAAGTTCAACTGCAGGTAGACATCTTGTTGCAAGGTCTGCTGGGTTACGATCGGTGGGAACATAGTTCCACTGACTAGGGGTAGTGAACTTCCTGATACGTTCCACTCTATTGGCAACATAAGTGTAGAATCTTCTGGATTCATTGCAAATGTAGCCTAAAACCACCTTGCTGTCAGTATAATACATCACACAGTCGATATGTAGGTCAAGGTGTTCAAGGGCAAGCTGAGCTATTTCCACTGCTAACACAGAGGCGCACAATTCCAGTCTTGGAATAGTGTGTCCGCTTATGGGTGCTACTTTGGCTTTGCCTAGAACAAATCCAAGCTTGACTTGTCCTTCTCTGTCTGTAGTACGTAAGTAGGTGACAGCCGCTATAGCCTTTTCCGAGGCATCGCTGAACACGTGAAGTTCCTTGGTCACAGCTCTGCTGAGATCTGTAACATATGTACGTTGAATTCTCAAATCCTGAAGTACATTTAGGGAACACTTCCAGGAATTCCAAAGGGATGCTAGATCATCAGAGAGTGGCTCATCCCAGTTCTGAGTCTGTGCAACAAGTTTCCTGAGAAGCAGTTTACCATAGATAGTCACTGGGGCTAGAAAGCCTAAGGGGTCGAAAATACCATTCACCGTTGAAAGTAAACCCCTTCGTGTGACGGGTTTGTTATCCGTAGATAGTTGGAATAGAAATACGTCGTTGTTTACATCCCAGCTGAGGCCAAGGCTGCGTTGAAGAGGTTTCTCTTCCCCATGTAGATCTAGGTCCTTAAGGTTGGTTGCTAGGTCTTCACTCGGAAACGCTGACATAACTTCAGGACTGTTGGAGGCGAATTTATGAAGACGGAGATTGCCAAATTCCTTCAAGGCGCTCTGAGTGTCCTTGAGAATATGAATGGCTTCTTCAGGGGTAGGACAGGATGTTAGCCCATCATCCACATAAAAGTTGTCTCGCACAAACTTGGTAACATTGTCTCCGTACTTAGATTCTGCTGTTTCAGCTGCTTTCCTGAGTCCTAATGTTGCTACAGCTGGCGAAGGGCTGTTGCCAAATACATGAACTCTCATTCTGTATTCGATAATCTCCTTCTCAAGGTCGTTGTCCTTGTGCCATAGAAATTGTAGAAAGTTACGATGATCCTCTCTGACCAAAAAGCAGTGGAACATGTGTTGCACATCAGCGGTCACGGCCACCGTCTCCTTACGAAATCGTATGAGTACACCAAGCAGGCTGTTAGATAAGTCGGGTCCAGAGAGTAGAATGTCATTCAAAGAAACTCCCTTAAATCTGGCCGATGAATCAAACACACCCCGAATCTGATCCGGTTTTTTGGGGTGGTAGACACCAAACAGTGGCAGGTACCAGCATTCTTCTCCATCAGACAATTCTGGGGCAACTTCTGCATGATTATTGTCAAGGATCTTTCCCATGAATGTGAGGAAGTGTTCCTTCTTCAATTCGTTCTTTCTCAGGCTGATGTCGAGTAACTTAGCACGCTGAACTGCTTGCTCCCTGTTGTTTGGTAAGCGCTGTCTCTTCTCACGAAAAGGAAGAGGTGCCACCCAACTTCCTGTGTGGTCTCTTAGGAATTCGCTGTCCATCTGCTTCATAAACATCTTATCTTCAATTGACATGCCTATTATGTCATCGTCCTTGGTTCGAATGAACATCTTGGAATCATCCAACATAGACTGATCTGCTGTCTCTCGTATGTCAAACTTGTTGCTGCATGGTTTTAACAATGTGGGTTGACCTGTCGATAAGAGGAATGTTTTCTTAACGTTAAGATCCTTTGAGGCATGTACCATGTTGAGGCAAGTCTCTCCAATGATAACCCATCCCAATCTGAGTTGCTGTGCATATGGAGCCTTTGGTGGACCAAAGACCTGGTGTAGGACGTGATGAGCCTCAATAAGGTCCCGTCCTATCAGTAGGAGGATATGGCAATCGTCGTCCAGAGGTTGGATATGCCTGGATATATCGAAGAGGTGTGAGTGATGCAGGGTGACTTCTGGTGTAGGTATCTCCTCTCTATTGTTTGGTATGTGGTCGCACTCAAGCAGGGTAGGAAGTTCAAAGTCCACATCGCCTTCCATAGATCTCACAATGAAACCATTTCCTCTTCTTCCAGAAGTAACGACTTTGCCAGAACATGTTGATATGGTGTAGTTTTGTGGCTTATCTGTCACACCAAAGAACTCAAAGAAGTCGGGCGCTGCTAGTGAGCGGTTGCTCTGATCGTCAATCACTGCATACAATTTCACTCGTTTGTTTGGATTGTCACGATGAAACACATTCACTGGCAGAATCTTCGCACAAGATTTCCCACTATACGGCTCTCTGCATATCTCGGTACAGCTTGAACTAATCTCAGGAACAGGTTTGAACTTGCTCCTAGGCTCCCCGCCATTCTCCTTCGAGGATGAGTATTGAGCATGGCTCCTTGCCTCAGAGTCTGTTGCTCGCTGAATTGTGTTATCATCTGCTGTTGCTGCGTAGTTGTTCCTGTTGATATGAAGCGCCGTAGTGTGATACTTGCTCCCACATTCTTTACATGAAACACTTGCACTGCAGTCGCGACTTTTATGAGCGTTTGATGCACAGCATTTGAAGCATATGTTGTTCAGTTTCAAAAGTCTTTTTCTTTCTTCCAGTGACTTGGAACGAAAACCTCTGCAGTCATCGAGAGAGTGTTTGGTTTTATGGATGATACAGTGTTCAAGTGGAACAGTCATATCGATACCAGTCTTTCTCACATTGACTCTGTTTTTTGTGTAACTTGTCTGTTTTGGAGCAGGAAACCTGTCAGTGCTGTTTGTGTCTGGTTCATAGTTGAATCCAGGGTCGTTTTTCACCTTGCTTAAGTCCTTTATGAAGTCCACAAACACTTCAAATGGTGGAAATACAGCATCATGTTCTTTCTTATACTTCACTGCTCGATTCGTCCACTTCTCCTGTAGACTGTACGGTAATTTGGAAATGATTGGTCTTATCCCAGATGAAGAGTCTAGATATGCTAACATGGCACTGTACTTCGGATCTTCTTTCAAAAACTGCATTTCCATGAGAATGTCTGAAAGGTCATAGAGCTTCTGATGATCCTTGTTGCCAAGTTTTGGAAAGCTTAAAAGTTTGGATCTTATGGATGCTTCCACATGTTCTGGTGCACCGTAGCGCTCATCTAACCTTTCCCAAAGTCTTTGTAGTCCCCTCGGGATGTTGAAAATGTTAGACGTTCTAATGCTGATCGCATGCTTCTTTGATTCCGGCCCCAAGTACTTGATGAGAAGGTCCATCTGTTCGGAATCCATGACTTGAAGTTCATTCACTACACAGGAAAAACTATGTTTCCATGCACTATAAGATTCGGGTCTATCGTTGAAGTTGGTGAGCCTAGAGAACAGTAAATCCTTCCGCAGAAGGAATCGGGTAACGTCAGTTACTTGTGCTCCTTGGTCGGTCACACTTGGTGATGAATGATGTGCGGAAGGCACATATGGTTGTGCATGCGGGTTCAGGTTAGGCGAATTGGTAGGGATGTGATCACGTGTAAGACCTGAAGGAAATTGGCCTGGTTGAGGCTGATTAGAAGAGGCGGTCTGTGACACGGTGTGACGACATGGTGTAGAGTAGTCCTGTTTCGGTTTGAGATTGCTGGCCTCATCTGGAGTATTTGGTCGACGAAGTACAGGGGACAACTGGCCAATAGTTGATTCAAATGCTTGACAGTCCGCTTCAGCCTCAGCCGCTTCTCTTTCCAGATTTAACATTTCTAGTTCTGCGTCGAGTTCCATTTGTTTCTTACGGAGTGTTATTTCTTTAGCAGTGTATAACATTCTAGCTTTCGCTTTGCTCACATGTGCCCTCTTCTTTGCAAGGATATCAGTCGCCATCACGTAAGAATCTGTAGAAGATGCACAACTACTTTCACAGTCTTCCTCTTGGTCCTCTTCGTGGTCTTCTCTCACATCCATCCTTTCACCATCTGTGGGCGGTAACTTCTCTTTGGTTGAGTGGGTCTCCACAGTCGAATCTGGAACGGTTGACGTAATGGTCTGTTCTGCTGTTGTAGACATCAGGTCTTTTTACTGTTCTGCCACAAGAAGAACTCTCAGGTCATATGGGTTTGAAAGTTTATTGGCAGATAGATAACCCAACACTTGACACAATATGTGTACACTGATACACGTGGTGCTTATCCACCGGGGTGTGAAGTCATACACATGTGCTGTTCGTGTGCGTGTGTGTGCGTGCGTGGTAAAAAGCTACAAAAAATACAGAAAACCAAATTAGGTTTTTGACACAAACTGCTTTCCATACAAAAATTTCTTGAACATAACTTTAGTGTATACAGTGAATCTTACATTTGATAAACCATTTCTTGATATTACTATTCGATAAATTCATGAGTATATATGTTCAATTCAATTCACAAAACTAAGATTTAATGACAATTATTGCCTATAATTATATACTGTGTTACTGAATACGACAAAAATGGCACACCATACATTGAGCACATGGCAAACTGTAAACACAATTTATGCACAACTGCATCTATATGCATAGTTGACAGTATAGCTACAGGTAACTAACAATGCAATAAAGGTAATAAATGAAGTGTACAATATAAAAAAGACTTACACCGTGGTTTACGAGCACTTAGACCAGCGGGTTGAGATTGCCATGCGACAAATGGCGGCACAAAACGTACAATAATTAACTCATGCGTGGAAGTATTCGTATTCGATTCAAGTGTAATTGACATAATGAAAAATACACAAATTTCTCAAAATTGAAAATAAACTAAAAAGAACAGACAGAATAATCTCTTATATTAAGTGTGACACACTGCAAACTAGTGAGGGAATATTTTTAAAATATCTACCTATGTTATACGATACAAAATAACGAGCTGTTTATTTTTTATAAACCGTTTTGCACGCGCGTCATAGTGTCACGTAGGCAAGTTATCCACGATATTTAAATGCATCCGCTTATTCCAATCAATTAAGGCGCTAAAGTCAGAATAAGATAGATACTTAATGTTCTTTTTACTCTAACATGCATAGACGTTGCTGGTTGTCGTCTTTATTCTCTTGTCCGAAACCAAGGCGTGGTGGGTGTTCGGGGGGTGGAAGCAGCCAATGCCCAATGCAAGTAGAGGGACTAAGCATTGAATGCTTATTTTTGGATGTCGTCGGTCCTGTAACACACCAAGCGATGCAGACAAATTGAATACCGGAATACCGACGACAAAAAAAAATAAGCATTCAATGCTTATACATGTATTAATATTCATACTGATGTCTATTTTTATGAAATATATGTGTTTTGTCGCTGTACAGCCATTATATACGCTCTCGGTCAGGGATAAGAAAGCCATATTAACATGTTATTTAGTTCGCTTCCGCGACTAAAAATATAGTGCCAGAAACTTTGTAGAGAAAAATCTTTTATTTAGGAGTAGATATAATTTAATGATTATTTTTCAAAAGTAGATATCAAATTGGTTATGTAAGATTGAACGTTTCATTTAATCGTACAAAATTATATATACTCAAAACACGTGAATACGTTTATATTTGTGCACATGGCGCATGAATTATCGAAGTGCATTCATTTAAGCAATGAATCATTTAATCGTACAAAATTATATGTACTCAAAACACGTGAATACGTGTTTATATTTGTGCACATGGCGCATGAATTGTCAAAGTGCATTCATAGAAAATTGAACATCGCAGATTTCCAATCCAAACATAAGGGTAAATATACACTGAATGTAAATATTTAAGCAATGAATCATTATTTTTTTTAAAGATAATTATAGTCTCATAACTGCAGCGGCGTGTGCATACAAATTAAGTAACGCGCGTAATTTTTCATAGGGACTACTTCTTTTAAGGTACACGCAGCACCTTCCTGGCGAGTGTGCAGTCTGTTTACATACAAACGGAAAACACGTGGTTTTGCGTGTAGACCTGTTAAAAGCCAGATGTTTTGAGAAAATGCAGTATCGTGTGCCCTTTTTGGTGTTAGCTGATGAGATAGATAACAAATAACCACTCATCCAAATATTTAGTCAAGAGAAATACAAACTAATTAATAAAAAAAAATTCTCTATAGTTTTATACAGTGAAAACAATTACAGGTGTGATACCTGTGGAGTTACCACATACAAAGACACTGGAAAATGTAAATATGGGTCAGTAAAACAGGTAAAATTGGGGGAAGGGCCACCTTTTAGAATAAGAATAGAATGTCATGTCAAAGAATAGGTACATAAAGAATTTGCTTTAAGTAAACATATTCTAAAATATACATTTATATCAAATATTTAATATGTACAACTAAATTTAAAAAAAAACACCCCAAAAACCCATTTTTTATTTCATTGATAATCACTTTATTATCCATAAAACAGTCAAAACATTAACTGGATATGGCGTGGTTACAACTTCCTTTACACCAAGAGGGGCAAGTTTTCCCTTTTCTGCAGAGAACTGCAGAAAGACGGTTGGCAAACTTGTGGCAGTTGTTGCGAACAAGGCGATATTTGCCAAATCTACATCTGTAGTTTTTGGCGCAACCCTTGATGCATTTGACACTCAATTCGCTGTATCCGGCCGGGGCTTTCTCCATCTTCCCCTTGCATTTGTGTCCCATTAGACGTTGTGTCGAATAGTAGGCATTGGAATTACCTATTTATATAATCAATTCTGAATCATGATATCTCAAATTTTGTAAGCAGTGGAAGGTCAATCTTTCCACAATCAATCTTCCTCTTTTTTCATATATAAAGTTTTCTGAATTTAAACCTCGTGAACTGTTTGAATCAAGTACCAAGTTACTAAATAGATTTTATGATTTATATTTTCATCAAACTGACTGAAATTTCATGAATAAATAAAATAACTTGCAAAATTAATCTATCTCGTCTTATTGTTCCATTTTTGCAAACTTAAAGAATTTTAAAATTAGCAGAAAACCAATATATAAAGTAGATAAGTGAGGGGAAAATAAATTAATATAATAACTGTATTGTACTCACTCATAAATTCGAAGTAGTATCCTTTGAAGTAAATGAATCGGTGACTCAGTGCTATGGTGGATCTCCACGGAGCATCGCGTTTTCCTTTTCCGTGCTTCTTCATGCACCACAAGTTGGTGGTACCAAAATAATAGGGGGAAGCGCCACCTTTGTAAAACATATATACAATACTAATTGACCATTTTGATAATTAAGTATCCACTCATTCATTATCCCGCCACAACTCCTACACTTAAAACATTTTTTAAGTGTAGATTAGGGGTTAAATCATAAAAAACCAAGTTTAAAAAGTGAGTACTGGTTAAACGCCATCCATCTGACAGTACTATCAATATAATGGGGTATAGTTTGATACTAATCATACAACTGAAATTACCTCTTTTTCCACATTGTTTATTTTTCTTGTACTTTCTCCACCACCAGGCGTCCGCGTTGTCGCAGAGCATTGCTATCACCAAGACAACCACCTACAGAAAGAAAGAAAATTAGAACTGTGAAACCCAACTGTATTCACATATAGAGGACAAACCAATTGCCTCTATAAACAAAAAACAAAAAATATTTAAAGGATATTTAAATAGAACTCCATTGTTAAAAACATGTTTCATTATAGTAAAAATCAATAACATATTTTATACGTACCGTAAACAGTTTCAGATGCATCTTGTTAGATGACCACAGAATCCGCATCAACAGTGTTGAACATTCTAACTAATTTATCGTTTATATACCGGATTGCTAATGCAATAAGATTGCTAGCCTGGACATTTTGACAAAAAACTAAGATCACCATGTGACATTATATAAATAGTGCCTGTGGTTTCTCGGGGTGTCATTTTCAACTGGTACCCTCCCAAACAGGCACCATTTATTTTATTATTCTGAATGTCTTAATTTTATAGCAAATTTTACTGCTTTTATATAGAAAATACGCGAGTTCTACGACGAACCGTACGCGCATAATTTACGCGCATGTAACAATTCGTTCTATCGGCCCGTTGCCAAGTGTGTTGCTAACGCTGAGGGTATGAGAACGGATTATCAACTGCGTCTAAACCAATCAGATTTTAGTATTTAACATGAAAGTATTATAATATTATTTGTTCATTTGTTCATTTGATCTAAAAAAAAAAAAATATGACTTCACACAAATGAGTTAACCTAATCAAATGTTTCTTTTTTTTTTAATTATTAAACACTATTATTTTCTTTCCATTCACTGACAAGACAGTTGCATCGATATATCAAACCATTTATAATCGTACCAAAAATCTTTATTTGATTTTATTCTAGAAAAAGATTCGTAGGCCCTAAAGAATTCTATATCAACTTGCAAGCATATTTCTTTCTTTTTTAACCTAAAATCACATAGACAGGCTAGCACAGTGTACCTTAAGGTCCGCTTAAGTACACAAAACGCTAAAAGCAAGCAACAAATAACTTCAGTTTATAGTTTCTTTAAAGTTTAGGATTTATGGTCAGCATAAGTTGAAACAGATGTGGTCTAAAAGTCAGTATACACATACTATAGTTGCATTAACTAATTATTTATGGCCATAACATGATAATCAAACAACCACAGGTTGAAAACAAATTAAAATGTCGAAACAATTCTTTTTTTTTTTAGTTTCAAATGATATGAAAATCGGTTTTACCAATAATAGGAAATTTTATTTAACATTGTTAAATAATTGGGCCCAATAAAAGCACCATTCTCGAACCATCATTAACAATGGTAGGTGTCATAATTTAAATTTTCGAAATTCAGATTTCTGTGATACCGACATTCGGAATTTCAACTGATTTATAAGTCCTAGCTTATATGTTTAAGAGTTATACATGTATGTGCGGCTTTATACTTCAAAATCTAACTAGCTTATTTTTTATCGTCTTCCATCCATTTACATAGATTTAAGTAATTTAATATAGGTAAGTCTTTCTCAAATATCAATAGGTAGATCAAACAATCTATTCACAAATCCAGATAATAAACCTTCCTGACCAAGCCCCTGACTGCACTTAAGGACATCGATATTTGTGAGAAAATAAACTTTTAAAAGAATTTTTCTTTCAATTGCAGAAATGGTCAACATCCAAACCGCAACTTTACGTATTTGCATTAAATAAAAGTATAATGTTACCAAGTACAAATTTGTTTTCTTAGACGGGGGTCATCACGATTTCTTGAGTTTCCATACGATAATTAGGACGCCCCCTTACATACTGACTTCATACATAGTCAGCACATGTTTGTCTTTTGTTCTCTATTTAACAGTAGTTGTTTATTTGCATTATCTAAGTTGTGTTAAAGGGAGATTAAGGGGGAACAGGACGTTGCAATGTAAAATTATTTGTCAATGAATATTTTTGCTTTTTTTAGGCACATTAACATTAAGGTGTCCTCTACATCATATAATTATCATTTTCATGACTACTTTCTTACTTTGCAAGAGATATATTTTGATAGGAATTGTCCCCCTTTTCTGGCATTATGAACTTTTTTAACAATTTCAATTTTTTGCAATAATTATTTTATTTGATAAAATTTATTTGCAAAGTATTTTCATTAATTTTAAGAACGGAAACAAATTTAAAAATTATTTACATCATTGGCTTTCTTACATAGCAATATCATAATTTTATCAGAATATTGCTAAAATCAGCACTACAAGTTTTGTAGTTTTTGATTCTAAATTTTAACAAAATGGAGATAGCATATAAAAACTTCTCAATGATTTTTTTTTTCAAAAATTCTTATTTCAACCTTAACATCTGCTTTATAACTTAAAAATTTTTCATGGCCACTTTCTTAGCATTTAAGGGAGATACTGCATTAGGAATCACCCCTATCCCTTATTATGGAATTATGACTTTTTGTGACAATTTCTGTTTTGAACCATAGAAAAGTAACACATTCTTTAGATTTATTAATTAACACGAACAGAATAATAATCAGAATTTATATATATGATTATCTTAACCGCTTATGATTTTGTACATATACATTTCTAAAATTGAAAATGTAAAATTTTTCCTAACTCATGTTGTGAAAATAATTACTTAAGGGGGAACAGGACGTTGCAGTGTAAAATTATTTGTCAATAAAATTTGTTGCTTTTCTTAGCACGTTTAGATTTAGATGTCCACTACAACATGCATTATTTTCATGACTACTTTCTTACCTTGCAAGGGAGATATTTTGATAGGAATTATCCCCCTTGTCTGTCATTATGACTTTTTTTTAACAATTTCAATTTTCTGCAATAATTATTTTTTTTGATGGAATTTATTTGCAAATTATATTCATTAATTTTAAGAATGGAAACAAATTTCAAAATCAATTACAACATTGGCCTTTTTACATAGCAATATCATAATTTTATCAAAATATTGCTCAAATCAGCGCTTCAAATTTTGAAGTTTTTGATTCTAAATTTGAACAAAATGCGATGGCACAAAAAAACCTTTCAATTAATTTTTGAACAAAATTTCATATATCAACCTTAGCATGCGCTTTATTACTTATAAAATTTTCATGGCCACTTTCTTGCCATTCAAGAGAGATACTACAATAGGAATCACCCATACCCCTTTTTCTGGAATTATGACCTTTTGTGACAATTTCTGTTTTAAACTATCAAAAAATTAATGCATTATTCAGATTTATCAATTAACATGAACGGATCATTATCAGAATATATACCTGATTATATTAACCGCTTATGATTTTATACATTTACATTTCTAAAATTAAAATTTTAAATTTCCCCCATCTCATGTTGTGAAAATGACTACTTTAGAGACGTTGAGTACGGGAAAAAGATCTATCAAATCCTGTATGACGTCATAATGGATAAATCACATCATAGCATCATACAATCAAATCAATTATGACGTCATAATAGAGTTAGCACATCAAAGTATCATTGCAATGAAAATCACGTGATACCTGTCCTGTCTCCCCTTAAAGCAGTAAAGTACGGGAAAAAGATCTATCAAATCATGTTTGACGTCATAATGAATAAATGACATCATAGTATCATACAGTCAAATCAATTATGACGTCATAATATAGTTAGCACATCAAAGCATCATTGCAATGAAAGTCACGTGATACGTGTCCTGTTCCCCATTAATAGACAACCATGCGCTCATGGCTAAAGGACGACGGACCCAATTCAAGATTTCGCACCTCTGCGCAGATTCCGCGCATATGCTTTTAATATGACTGTCGTAATTACTTATATCAGAATAAGAGAAAATAATAAAATTTTTATTCTACTAAACATAATTTGTGATACCAAAATATTTCTAGATGAAGAAAAATCAAGAAAAAAGAATTAGTCCGAATTTCCTCTGTTTGCGACAAGTCCGTTATATTTCTACGGTTTATAAATCATAAAATGCACAAAGGCAGTTTACAGTCTTATAATCTGTTAGATATTGAATTTATACCTTAACCTTACAATATTTATTTATATAGCAATTAATGTTACTTCAGGAAATAATTAATTTTATTATACTTTCATGTTAAATACTGAAATATGATTGGTTTAGACGCAATTGACAATCCGTTCCCATACCCTCAGCGTTAGCAACACACTTGGCAACGGGCCGATAGAACGAATTGTTACATGCGCGTAAATTATGCGCGTACGGTTCGCCGTAGAACTCACGTCTTTTCTATATAAAAGCAGTAAAATTTGCTATAAAATTAAGACATTCAGTATAATAAAATAAATAGTGCCTGTTTGGGAGGGAACCATTTGAAATTGACACCCCGAGAAAACCATTGTCAATCCCGCTTCGAGTCGGTTGACAATGGTTTTCTCGGGGTGTCAATTTCAACTGGTACCCTCCCAAGCAGGCACTATTTATATAATATTCTTTTTCCAATGATATTTCTGAAGAAAAATGAACCATGTAGTGAGCTTTGATACAACCCCTCAAAAAATTTAGGTCGATGACCTACATTTTTTTGCTGTTCATTGGTAAGCTAATTGACTTTTTAATATTACAATTAGAGTAAAAAATCTATTGCAGAATTTTTGAAATATCAGTTTTTATACCACACCCCAGAAAATTCCTATTACTTTCTATTATATCTGAGGATTTTCGTACCCAAATTTGAAACGTCCTCACTAAAACAAGGAAGTCGATGATCATGTAATTTTTTTATTGATTTTTACTCACCATTAACTGATTAACATTATGTAAAAATTTGAATAAAAATCTATTGTAGAAATGAATTGGGTACACCGTCCTTAAATGAGATAAAACTGCTTCTTCATACTTTCGCTTTCTCTGTTGTAACCAATGGTTGATACATGTTAAATATTATAATTCACCACGTGATTTCTCACCTCATGTAAATTTGTGAATACAAAATTTTATCACGTGACGTGTAAAGAAGCGTGTTATGTGCTAACTAGGACAATGTTTTCGAACACACTATGTTGTCAAGCATTGATTTAAAGTCTTCTGTACTTACACGGGCATGATCTTATAGTTAAAATCATAGTAAATAGTATACTTGAAATAAAAAATACCACAGAGTCTGCGTCATCTGTTTTATATTTGGATATTTTACTGGAAATGGACATTGATGGTAACCTAACAACAAAACTTTATGATAAACGCGATGACTTCAATTTTTCTATAGTCAACTTTCCTTACTTATGTAGCAATATACCTTCATCACCTGCATATGGTGTTTTTGTCTCTCAGTTAATTCGATACGCAAGGGCATGCTCTTCGTATAAACAGTTTCTAAGGCGAGGCAAGCTACTGACAAACAAGTTGATAAAACAGGACTATCAACAGTCTCGTTTGAGGAATGAGAGTACCAATGCACCGGATGTTGACATCAGAGAAGTGTTTATAGAAGATTGAGCCGAGCAGAAAAAGGTATGGCTTAGGTGATTGGTTGAATTAATTGCTGAAATAATGATCATTTTAAAGTAAAATTATCACTGTTTAAATTTAATGATGGAATGAAGAAGTACTGCAGAAAGTAAAGAAATAAGAGGGGTTGAAATAAGAGGTGGGTGTCATTTTTGAGACTTGGATTCATTTGCTGCGGATCGCTGTAAGTTGTAAACAAGCTCAATTTTGACCTATAAACGCCCTGGGACCATATATATTTCTAGTGATTTTTTGTTAGTGCTTGGAATGAACTTTCAAATGTGACCAAGGATATATCTGTAAGTAGAATAGCAAACTAGCCAGGTGTGTTTAGGTTAACATTGAGCTCTATGGGAAATGAATTGGTACTCTTTTCCCTATAGAAGTAATCTTTTCGTAAGTTCTATGGTCGATACAACGATCTTGTCAGCAAATACAAAAATCCACTTGGTCGCATGCTGACTGACGTTTTTCATACTAATTGTTAAACCATAATTAATCACGTAATTGTCAACGGACTTTTCCGTTTTTCTCCCGATTACGACAAAGAGCACACGGCGGGTGTGACCAGTCAGCAGAGGATGCTAACTACTCCTAGGCATCTGATCCTACCTCTATCTTTTTGAAGGTCCGTGTTGCTCTGCTTTGAATTTGTATTTCGTTTTCTGGGTTTTTGAGATGGTTGACGATTTGTTATTGTCATTTTTTTTATTGTACTATATAGAATAAAAAGAGCTTTGGTGAAAAAGTGATCACATAATTTTTTATATATGGCATTGTTATTCATGCTAGTCTAATTTTAGTCCCATTCTGGTAATGTCAGCTCCACCTCTCATGCATATTGATATCAATCTTATGTTCGATCAAGGGCAGATAAGCGAAAATTCTTCTTTTTTTCGACAGTTGTAAGGAGAAAAACATAGAATGAGTTTATTGTATCACAATATCAAATCTTAATTAATGTTGAAAGTGACAAGACTCTTTAATAACTAAACAAAAGTGATATTAGGTTAAGAAATAAACGCAACAGAAACGACCGAAAAAGACCCAAAACCCGGCGCTTAGTGCAGTCATCCTTTCAACTTCATCTTACAACATAACTTATAGAAAATAAGATCCCTTTTTGATTGATGTAAATATTTCAAAAATGGAAATGCCGATACTCATAGATGTTAGAGGGTGTTTTTTGTTTCAAATAAGTAATGATATCTAAAATCAGTTGCTATAATGAAGAGAGTCTGCCTACCTTTAAAATATATGTATGAATTCTGACGACTCTTGTTGACAAGTTGTTGACTTGTCAAAAGTTTTCGTTTTTGTTTTTGTTAAACCCTCATCGTACGTTAGTACATACCCGTACGTTCTTGATAATAATAATTTTTAATCTTAAGATTAACAAAAATCGTAAAAAGTAAAATGATAAAAGTGAAGAGACTTCCTAAAGACATATCAAACTGTTTTGACAATTTAAATATGAAGAATGTTATAAAATCTAAAATTCCAATGAATTAAGAAAAAGCCGGAGTAAAAGTTTTAAGAGCTTATGAGAGTTATCCTTCATTATTCCTTTTCTAGTTTTACAGGTAATCAAAACACAAACACACCAAACTTATCTTGTTTCCAAAATTTCCTCATTATACACTATAAATATAAAGTTTTAGAATTTTTCTTTTTACTATTCCAAAAAAGTAATACTGCTACAACAAATAATGAGACGTCGAGCCAGCTTTACGTAAAGATTTTAGTAAAATTAAGGGGCTTACATGTTTCTTAAATTTCCAATTTCTTAAGTAGTGCTTTATTACTATTGCCTGGCTAAATAAACTGTATGTAGTCATCATTAAAAAAATTCAAGATTAACACTGTGGAAAATATATTATATTGCTTACAGTCCCTAAAAATGGTTATTCAGATAATCGCCTTGATATTTAGGAACTCAGATCAGAATACATATGAAGTGATAAGGTTCCAATATGTTCATATAGCTAATGCTTGCTCTTGATTATAGTATAGCCCAAGAGGACAGATGACAAAAATGAAGCTTCAAGCTAGCGTCTAACCTTGTAAATAAGGTTAGAAAACCTACTTTTAGGTTATGGATGACAGAATAGCTCCCGATTGATCCCAAGGCTCCTGAAATGAAAATGGAAAAAAAACACCGCAAAAACTTAATCTAGCAATAAATCGAGTTGTTGTATATAAGGAAATATATCTTTTTTGCAAATTGCAATTCTTTTAAATGAGACCTGATGACATGTCTCGATGTGCAGCATTTGTAATGTCACCCTGATAAAACATACATGTATCACTGCTTAATGGCCCGATACAGATGTAGGTGGAAATTTGATGCACCTCACCCGCACGACGATATTTCGAAATTTTATTCGTTAAACTGCAAAGTTTTTATGTCCCTAAACACTAGACAGAATAGCTATCGCAAACTATTAGAAAGTTAAAAGAACTGATGTTTTTTGCATAGTGTAAACAAAATTAATGATATTTGGTTCTTCAAATAAAAAAGTATTGTTACATAATCAACGTAAATAAAAACCTTTAACTTAGTGATCCTTGTCTCGAGGAAGAACATCACAATAATCATGATAGGCGTTAACAAGGTATGTGTTAAACCTGATGACGATAACGAAATACCGTGTGACAATACCAACAGACAGGTCAGACCTCTCACTTATCACTGGTGTTACCTTTATAACTATCAGCACTTACTCGGTGCACGACCTATATGCACTCAGCTTCATGACTTTGGTTTGCTACCATTAGTGACTGCTGTGTTAGAGATGTACTGCAGTAACCAAATAGCATACAGTAGGTCTGCATATTCCATTGAAGATATGTTACACATGGTACATGGGGGCATGTATCGCATATCTGCTCATCACAACTATGGTCAACCACCAAAAAAAAAAAAGACCCAATAAATTAACAATCAAACAAAAACAATGAAATGCTACAAAGATTCTTCTAAGAAATAGACAAGCTCTGTGATGTTTTACGGTGATTTCGGCAAACAGATTTGTCGATGCATACACGGTATTAGTTTATTAATCTTCGTATGGAGGGTTCCCAGGTTGAAAACGCTTTTGCAAATATGATGATGCAGTCATAATGCAATCGTGACTGTTGTATCATCATATGCAACTAAACTTTTGCCAAAAAATGAGATTAAAGTACAATAATGACAATAATAATATAGGAAAGATTCGTTGACAAATTTGTCTGCTCTATGTATAAATATAATACTTAATGCATGTACAAGCTTCCAAGTAAGGTGCACTAATTTGATACCCATTTATAGAAATTCTATCAATTGAATGTTTTTTCTTTTGAAGTATGTTCTAAAACGATTTTTAAAGAGTTTACTGTAAAAAAAAAAAAGATGAGATTAGTACGTTATCAAGTGGATGGATAAAAACAATGTTCAGTTTCAGTTTAAGATAGAAGTATTTGCGTAGAAGTTTCTTATCTTTGGAAAACTGATGTTTCTGAACGAATGAGTGTATATGATGGTTGATCAAAAACCCATAGTTCTTTGTAGCTTTTGAATGAGTATTTTGTGGAGTATTTGTTATAAATCGCTCTCAACTTATTGCGAGTCACCGTTTTTCTTTATCCATATTTGTCATAATTTAAGACTTAATTAATTCACTATGTAAAATATACTATTTAATGTTATTTGATATCAACTCGTTTTTTAAATCTTCCATGTTTTGCACTCTTAAACTAGTTTCGTCTCTCTCATTTAATGAGAAGAGATTTATAAGATGAGAAAGGTTTCGAAATGCTCATTCCTGTAACTTTATTAAAATAACAAAGTGCCGTTCTATCAGGAAATTCGAGTAATAACAAAATAAAAAATACAACATCATAAAGCAACTTGAATCCTCTTGACACATTGGTACCGCGATGTGGTAACACCAGAGTTATTGGTGTTCATCTGAAAACACAGCGGCTTTCCACCAACAAACCCATATCAGGCTTTTATGTTATCGATCTATTTTTCTGTAGGGAATGCTAAATTGCTACTCACGCTACTGCCATATTTGACACAAGCCTCATCGTTAGTTTTTTGAAAACTAATGCAATAATAAGAACTATATGCTAATACATTTGTAATACATTGGTTGAGTAGGTATGTAAATACACGCCAAACATCATCCCTTTAGCCTCCATTTCTGGCGCGCTTTATAATCGTTGCAGACGATCCTACAGATCTATTGATTACCTATTGAGATCATCTTATTTATAGGCTCTTTAGAACTCGATGTCTCCTGTTATCCGATTGGCTGATTGACTTGCAAAATGCATGACAATACGGTCGATTTTTTCTCCCGCATCTCTCACGAGTGCACTTAATTGTCCAACGTAGTTACAAAAGCTTGTTGCAGATTCAAGCAGCAAGCGACTTCTGAGGGGAGCTGTCTGTATTTTCCGTCCGTTCTTTGGCGGATAGACGGATAATTTGACGAAGACAAGCGTCTTGCAGAAGCTGATTGTCTTCAAGAGATTTTTGAGAGGTATGTACTCCAATGCTAATATCTGCAATCGTATTTACTTTAAGTCGGTAATTGCATTAACTATAAACATTCCGTCTTTCGATATATTTGCTACAGAAGGCATATGTACATGTTTTGGCTTGAGCTTTTTAGAAAGAAAGTAATATATTTGTAATTCGAGTATTAAAGGCTTACATTTTTAGAAATTTTAATTTAACATTTTTGAACCATGATAGAAAACGGTGAGAGTATAGAGAAAAAAATGGAAGAGAGAAAATATTAAAAAAATATAGCAAAACATCAAGCTATCTGATATATCCTATTACAATACTCTATTGGTTTTCATGAACATTTAAAATTCTCTTTTGATAAATCAAATATTTAATTAGCTGGAAATGGAAATTGAACAGAGAGTGAAGCACAAAATCTAATTACTTTTTCCCTGCAACATCCATGAAAAAGAAATTGCAAAATTTTATTGGAATTGTTTTAATTATTGCTGCATTGGATATTACTGTAGAAGGATCACGATGTAAAAAATCTTATAACATGTTTTTCTAAAAATTATCTCGACTCCTAATGAATATGAAATTAAAATGTACAAGAAGTATGTAACAAGTTGATATGCAGCTTAATTGTTCTTAAATGCTACAGTAACGTAACAAAACTGGTCCAATGTGCTGTTAAAATAATTATGTGTTTGTCACGATTAGTTAAGTTTTCATTACTATTATCTTTAAATGGAAGATTTTTGTTTGTCAGTATAATTATATGTTTTTGACGTTCTTCAAAATACATGATAAAACATTTAAAGGGAAATCTTGAACGTTTAACGAAAATCAAAATGATGATCAAATGAGGTGGGTTTTTGTCTCCTTTTTTTTCTTTCATAATAGTCGATACGAGTCTTTGTACTATTTGACATGATTCATTTACAAAGATAACATTATTATTTGAAATATTTACACTCTGTTAGTCTATGTTGCACAATTATATGCATTTACACGATAATATAGTGTATCTCTTCTAACATCAGAGTTTATTGAAGTTTGAACCCTTTTTTGTCTTGATGGATATTTGGTAAAAACCTAAAAAAATCCTTAAAAGTTAAATTTGTTATCGCTAAATATCACCTCATAATTCAATGAACAAATACGGCTGTTTTTACAGATAGAAATAACTCTTGTCCTTGGGTCAGAGATTTGAAAGGTTTTGCGGTAAATTTCCCTCAATGTGATTGGATACCTTGGGTCGTAGAATAGTATGATATATCACAATGGTCGCTGATTTGAACATTGCCCGCCTGCTGTTTCTTGTTCTAGGAAACATTAATTGCAATTGTTTTTGCCACTGTTTCTAATCGTAACTTCTTTATTATTGATAGTGGGAGGCAACAAGACAATTGATAGAAAGTCGCCCCTAAGGCTTAAATCAGTATAGATCGCATGTTGTCGACCTTCGTCGTACGTGTACTGGGTTTACCCCGATTCTAATTCGAGAATTACGTGCATGCATGTGATGACGACATACGAGACTTAGACTTTCGTCCGCATGGATTAAAGACATAACTTCATATATGAATCCAGCTATTATCTTCGGGATTATGCTAGGTTTCCAGAATGATAGGATTTATAAGGAGGTGCCTTTGTTATAGGAATTTTAGACCTTTGAGGTTCTGCAAAGCCTCATAATCTGTCATTGGATAAATACTTTTCTGTATTGTAGGAACTTTTGAGACATACTTAATAAATATTTTCCCTCTGAGAAATTAAATGAGTTAAAGAAGTTGGGGTGTGGAGTGGGGGTGAACGTAATAGTGCATATTAGGGTCTTTGATTGAATCTGGATATATTCCGGTCATATTGTCATCAATTATTCAAGGACGGATGACGTACAGCGATTGTTTCCTAGAGCTGAAATATCGCGTTAAGAAAACTGATCTTCACCATGGTCTAAATGAAATGTAATGTCGGAAGCTCTTGCTTTATCACAGGAAGTTGATAACGAAATCGGAAATCTGAACCGACGAGGGTTAGAAAATAGAATCCAGATAAAGAAACTTAATTAACCTTTCTTGCATTCTATAAGGGGTTCCCTATTGTTGTTTCTCATACACTGACTGATTTTAAACAGAGAGAGAAATATAATGAGCAGTTTTGTGACCTTACATGGCATTTTACTGTGCTACCGTCATCAACAAGAAGACAAATAGCAACCTCTATTTACAAATGTTATTTTTTCCTTGCTTTAAAGTGTACACAAGAGGAATGTCTATGTTCTCTACACATTCCCAATATTTCTAGTTAGCCTAAAACTGAATTGAAATTTAAACCAATATCCTGTTTTAAATGTTCGTGTCTTAAGCAATATGTAATTAGGAAAACCCCAGACAGTTTGAGCTGAGAAACATTTTGAAAAAATCCGTTATCAACTTGATTGAAATTTTAAAAAGTTCCAAAATCGAATCAGATATTATAACCACGATCAGGATACTTTGTATGTGCTGAAAACGGCCCAGTAGCACAATCACCCTTATTGACATATTAAGTCTGATAATTAAATTTTCATCATACTATATCGATGATGGATAGCTCCATCGACCACAGTCAATCCTCTCCCCTTCTGGAGTATACCACACAAAATCGTTTGGCTTCAGGACCGCAGAATTTAACCAGCATTCGATTGCAGAGATTTAAAGCGTCCTCAGTGAAATCAATTAGCTCTTCGCTTACGTTGGCCACTATCAAAATAAAAACAATTGAATAAGTGATAATCTTTCCGAGAGAGAGCTTAAAGCGCTTTGTGTATTTAAGAGGGGCTAAATGGTCCTGACCAATTTTAGACTGTATAAATCTCGTTAAGAAGTGGAGCTCTGTATAAAGATATAGGTAATCATTCAAATTTCTAAATTTCATGTATAATATTTTAATTTTTTCTTAACTAAATAATAGTTTATAGCTACATTAATCCTTTTGAAAAATTAAGGTAGATTTGATAGGTAACTTGTTGACCACACAGCCTCCTTAATTCCACCTTGTCCTATGTTGCATCAATTTCCATCCATGCACCTTCTATATACATGATCGTTGAAATCGTCTCTCAACAAATTGGAACACGACGCTATCAATTGGTGCAAAGGAATCAAATGTTTATGCGATACTAAAAAAATTATTATATAGTTTCAGTACTTTGATTTTTTGTGTAGGCGATCAATACAGTATTGATGAGATTTATGTTATCTTAGCTAAACAAAATTCTACAAAGCCAGTCTATAATAATAAAAAAAAAGCCACCAGCACAATGTTAATGCGCGTTTTAATCGTTATTTGGTGCAAATAAGGACATATGTACGTACTTCAACCATAAACGGAAGTGACTCTGATTGTTTGATGATAATCGGCACTCTGGGGATATCTAATTTGGTTTCACTGAGAAAGGTAGTCCCAATGGTGTTTACAGTTAAGGATTGCTAGAGAGAAACAGCTTAATTAAATTTCGATCAGCATTATGATATCGCGGTATAAGTGGAATTGTTAAACCTAAAACGCTATGTAAAAGAATTTTACATAAGGTGTTTGCATCATATACATGGGATTGCTGTGAATTCTTTATTTAAAAATGTTTATATGTTAAAACTCATATAATTATTTACGAATATATTGTAGAGATTTAATTAGAAGAATCATGTTTAACGACAGAATATTGACAGTAAAAATTTGTGGAAGTTATAGGTCAATGTCATACTTAATTTTTATTTTATTCCTTTTTATCTATCATATACATTAACGTCTAAAATTTCTTTTAGATGAAATTTAATTTTGATGAATGAAATATACAATTGTTTATTATATGAAACCCTAAAATTAAATGGTTGGAAAGGGAAGAACCATTAATTATTTGAAAACGAGTATTTGCTAATAATACTTTTTTTTGCTTATTGTTCTCATGCACACCACCGATAAGCCATTTAGTTGGCATTTTCTTTACATTTTGTTGATCATTGACCCAAAGTTCTTCTTTCGAATCCATGATTCTCAAGACTAAATACCTTGATCAGCAACCTTTCTATGAACTTTCAGTTATCTAGACATTGTGGGTTTATGTAATTGTTCAGCATAACATATTACATTGATTCCTACAGACTTAACTGTTACTAATCACGTTCTTAAAGCTTCTTTGCTGGCCACAAGACCACGGATCTTCAAGGATTTGTTAAATTACTGTCGTTACCTGATAATTCCAGAATCATTTTGTGTTCTTATTATAGGTCTGTAGAAGAAACACTGCGTTCTAAAATGCATGCTTTGTATTCTTATATAACTCGTCATCAGGCTTATCACAATAGATTATTCAGTAGGTTATGTGTAGTTGGGTTTCTTTTATCATTTTATTCTTTGCATTCTTAACAAAAAATCTTCCTTTTGCCTTTGAATTATCTTTTCATTATTGCATAGCTTGGATTCTTTAAATTTATCAGACAAATATAATTATCCTTGAAGCGTATTGTACGTGTAGGTTCTTTGTTATATTAGTGACTATTCCAAATGCAAAATATGAGTATTGATAAAGAAACCAGTCTTCTTATCATGTCCTTACAAAGCGTCAGTGTGATTACTCCTGAGAGAAGCTATTCAAAGAGTTGATTAACAGGGTGAAGTTCGACACAAAAGCGTGATATTGGTATCCATATATATCTAGTTATAAATATCACGAACATAATAATACAGGATCAAACATTCAGGCGGAATGATACAACACTTTGTTATATTAACATTATGATAGTTAAAACCTGAGGCTTTTATTTAAGACAGAGGCATTCTTTTTATATTTTTTTGAAACGCAAAATCATCGAACATAAAACATATCGTATATATTTAAGGAATAAGGAATCATTCTTTGAGTATTATGAGGTGATAATTTCGGTCGGGGCGTGATCAAATCTAATAAAGCCCGAAGGGCTTTATGATAGATTTGATCACGCCCCGACTGAAATTATCACCTCATAATATTCAAAGAATGATTCCTTATTACTTATATTTATATAATTTTAAGCCATCGTACGATTAAATATTTAAATATAAATATGCAAACCCCGCTGGCGCCTCTATTTGGCGTCATTTGAAGTTATGGGTTATATAGTACAAAATCGATGCGTAGTGTTATCACAGGTAAAGACACTGGAACATGTAAATATTCTCTTATAAAGCAAAAATTTACGAAACAATAGTATGAACCAAGCTCATGATTTACGGATTACACTGGCTGGTGCTTTAATCACCAATACACTAAACTCCATGAAAACACATTTAGACGTTAATATATAACATTTACATCGTGTTTATTATAAAGTATATTCTTTATTTCGGAAGAAAGTATGTCACAAAATTGCGGTTTTTCAAACCTCCTTAAGTGTATATATTGCATTCAATCATTTCTTCATATAAAGAACAAATTTTTGAAGTTTATGAATCTGTGATATTTTAATACCTGTTCCAAAGACGTTTGAAATAAATCGAATATTATACTGGAGTCAACTGCGATGTAGCCTATTGATTTTTGCATGTAATTATTAATACATGGCAATAAAACGAGGCAACAAGGGCACGATTTAATAGATCTTTTTCCATTTTTATTCCAACGACTTTGCCAAACAATCCCTCTGCTACGTCATCAGTGCTCCTTATCAAATATTAATGCTGTATATCTGATTTCTGGCGCCGATATATGCAGATTGCTTCTGAGAAAAATGACGCCATGAAAATCTTGTTATGCTTTAGGAGTACTTCGCCAGGATAGAGGCGGATACAAAGCAGCAAATACTGTAAACGTGGTTATATTGACGAGTTCAAAATTTGACGATTTTTTAGTAAGAGACAATTGGCGAGTGGAAATTTTGACGAAAAAAATTCTGGTATTAATACGCTATATATATGATGTTAAGTTTGGCGAGTGGAAATTTTGAAGAGAAAATAAAAATCGCCAACATAGTCAAAATTAACACATCGTCAAAATTTCCACGTTTACAGTATATATGTGACTTTTTAAAAGTAAAATTCCCGAAGATTGTGAATGTTTTTCGAAGAATTTTATATAAATCTATTATCTCCGATTTCATCTTTTTCTTTGTCATCGTGCTATTTACTCATCGTGCTCATCGAACTTGTCCATTATTTTTATCACATTTACAAAATGTGAACAACAGCTACCTTTATCAGAATTCTTCGTCTACAGGAGGTAGAAAAAGCCTAGATATGACCATCCAGCCCTCTTAAGGGACAGTTTTTAAAAATCCATGTATGTCAAATGAAAGACTTCCAATAGCCGAACCAAATTTGCAGGCACTCTTTAAGCAATGGTCTATCATGCGAGATATTTGAATGTTTTGGAAACATACCACATTGACACTGATATTATTACACGGAACAGTTTTACTTGTTGACGTTTTCAACAGTCCCAGTGGTTGCTAAGAGTCTGGATGAGAAATCGTTAATATTTCTTTATCATTTCCGCAACATAAAAGATTGTAAAGTGTTTATAAGTTATTAAAAGTGTTAGTTCCATAAGTCACGTGACTGAACTTGACACCGGAAATGCCTCACGTTTATTGACAACACGCTGAGTGCTTGCGAGAAAAGCTAAAATTTGAAAAATAGGCAATGAAAAAAATATATAAATGATTGTTTCCTCAAATAATTTTGGTTAATTTTTGTAATTAAAAAACAACACTTACTTTTCTTTAAAATAGTTATTAAATTGATTTTTACTACACCGTCTTAGGCCAAAATATACAGTATGATAAAGTGGTAAAAGGATCTATTAAATAGACAAAATGCTGATTCATTTTGGAGTAGCAACACTCTAAACTCGTACTGTTTAGTAAAGTTTATTTCATGAGCATATTGTGGAAAATTTGTTCTAAGCTTATTTACACACGATGGGTTTATGATATGTTATTGACAAACTTGCTAAGTGACTATTTGTTCATCTTGAAAAAATCAATACAGTGATTCCAACCATAACAAGACTTTTCTATTTGAATTTTGTTGATAAAATCTTTCATTGCCAGATTGCCTTTGAATTTTTATAATTAAGTATTCATCTATTGATCAAGGGTAACAAATACTCTTGTACCGTTAAGTAATGTCTCTGATAATCCGACTTAGAAATCAGAGTAAATTTTAATATTAGATGCCGTATTATTTTACATTAATTTGGTTATTAAAGCTTAAGAATTTCTTGATGTAGGCCAAATATCGATAGCAATATCTTAAAATCAATTAATTCTGCCCATAGAGTATAATTTTAGTGCATAATATACATGTCATGTACACTCTTCACAATATATCTTATGCTGAATAAACCAGGAGAAAAATTTATGGCTTCGTACACAAACATCTTACATCTACATGTAAGATACTCTCTCTCTCTCTCTCTCTCTCTCTCTCTCTCTCTCTCTCTCTCTCTCATTGAGAATCAAGCATGAGGAAATATCTTCAATTGTCTTTTTATGTTAATGCACCATTACTACAGGCCGATCAACCGTCTGAGCTGATCTCAACATTCTTGTAAAACTAATCATCCTCGTGTCTCCGGATGTCTTCACTACATATAGAATGAAAGGCATGTCCATATCCTCTGGTATTGATTATCACAATCTTGAGGGTGAAAAGTCTTTTGGTGCTAGAGATATGTGGTAGACTATATATTGTCTGATTTTTTTCCTCCACCACTCTTTTTTAGTCGTTGATTGCCTTATTCCCCGAAGAACAATAATATCGTAATAATCCTCACTGCATGTAGACAGACAAGGACGGGATATGCGTCTTGTCGATTCATTATATGAGGTACAGTGTACCTACAGCGTTTTATGCCGTGCCAATCAATTTGTCTTTGTTAACACGACAAGCTTCCAATTATTTGCCATCGATTATTTCCAGATAAAAGACAAAATACATGCAAAATTCGCAGTCCATATTTTATTTGGGATTCAAGAAGTTTCTTATGATAAACAAGAGTATAGTTTCGTGATGTCAGTATATTACGATAGGCTTCGAACATTAACAGAAAGGACACAGTCACGTGACTAAGACGCATCAACCTTTACCGCTTGTACTAATGAGTACGCTAATCAATCAATTAAAATTGGATAATTTTTTGAGGGACAAAAGACCCCAGTTTAAAAGTACGCTTACCGTATTTTAGTCGTATTTTCGTACATGTAAAACTGATATCGTTTTTAACTCCTTACCAAGCTGAAAGTGAACCAGTCAAGTTTTATTGCAAACAGCAGCTTACTACAGCAAACTGCAAAGTCCTGGTAAAAATCAGTAAGCGAAACACCAGTTTAAACGATATTTCAATAGAGATGAAGTCATCAACTCGTCCTTGTTTATTTATTTACCCCAAAAGAGTCGTATTTATCTTTACTATTGCACTGGAGTGTGTAGCCATTATCACATAATTATCGACTACCTGCCAATGTGACCAAAGTCCCATAGTTCTAGGCAAAATGCATGTTTATGTTCACGACATTAAGTCATTACTGACTTCAGAATCACGACAACGAGCAATCAACACAAGACCTACAGATAATCAAAGGAAAGGGGATATAAAACGAATTCAGAGCTCTCGATAGGTCGATGGACGCTAATATTGGGCAAAAGTAAATAAATCAACATTTGGTGCGGAAGCGAAGAGCTGTATGTGTTGAAAACGAACAGTGTTTAAATTCACAAGTTTAAAGGAAAATTACAAAACAGGAGCAGAGCGAACACGGACCTCTTAAAAAATAGAGGTAGGATCAGGTGCCATGGAGGAGTGAGCATCCTCTGCTGACCGGTCACACCCGTCGTGTGCTCTTTGTCGTAATAGATGCCCGGTCACAATGGGCTTAATGTCGTGAAAAGATCGCAACATTACATTGCCTTAACTTCTCATCTGTAGCGGATCTTTCCTATAAACGTACTTGATATTGAAGGATAAATATTGCCCGCTGCGTATTTGAATGTTTGCCCAAGGTCACATTATGTTCATAAAGACACATTTATAAAGCGTGAATCTTGGAATGGACGTTCAATTATAATCAGGAAATTAATGAATATATTTCTAATATACATGAATTTAGGATTCTCATATACAAAGATGAAAAACTCAAAGTATATCTTATCGATTGTGCACACGCTTAATCTTTCGATATTTAAAATCAAAAACACAATGAAAACCTATAATTATTTATACAAAACTGGACGAAAAAAAAATAAGTTGTTCGTTTGACTTATCATTACAATCTTTTACATTAATCCTGTCATCAATAAATGTTACACTCCGTGTCATAAAAGTAATTCTTTGGTCAAGAATATCATATAAGACTGTTGCAATAGAGAAAAAGGAAAAACTTTGCACAGCTGTATTGCTGATATCATTTTGCAAGTCTTGGTGTTAATAACTATGTGTTAGATAACCTTTTCCAAATATGACACTAATTGTCTGCAGTGTTTGACAGATGTCATAAGAATGCTATTTTTTAATATCGCGATCCAACTTTATCAGTGACTCACAATTAAGTCATCATTTTTTAATATACATAGTGCTCTTTAATGCCTAGCAAAATGGTCTATATGCCGATGTTTAGAATATATATATATATATATATATATATATATATATATATATATATATATATATATATATATAATACACTTTTAATAGCGTTCTGTGATGTACTTTTACTCTTGATGACGCCATGGCTTCCTGCCCTTTTAACACATTTTTTTTATCATAACACCTGGCAAACTGCCAAGTTATATATGTACGTGTTTTGAGATCACGTTGTGAATTGCCTACTACAATGTATATATCAATGCATATGATTCATTGTCTTGAAATGAAAGATATAACATCGGAAAAACAAGTTCGTGCTTTTCTGATGTTATATCTTCTTTTGTCATTATTTCATTCCTCGGTAAGCTTTCCTTATGTAAACCTTGTTTGGAATGAAACAAATTGTAATCTTTTTTTAAGGAAATTCATAGAATTATTTAATGTGTTCCAATGAGTGAAAATCAAATGAATGTTACTTATCTTTTCGCAAACAGAGAATAGAGCGTCAATATACATAAATTTCCATATAATAAAATGCATATTAGTTCACTCGCAAACAATTGAAGATAACGGTGATAAAAATGATCAATAACCACTAGGGAAAAATAAAATGTAGTGTAAAATCCAGCACATTGACCTCCATATATGTCACTTTATATTGGCAAAAGATCAAGGATATTAACTTATAATATGAGCTAACCACCATTTATTACAATCTCCTTTTTCATTGCGTTAGGTTTTCCAGACAAATATAATTCCACATTATATAAATAGTGCCTGTTTGGGAGGGTACCAGTTGAAATTGACACCCCGAGAAAACCATTGTCAACCGACGCGAAGCGGAGGTTGACAATGGTTTTCGAGGGGTGTCAATTTCAACTGGTACCCTCCCAAACAGGCACTATTTATTTTATTATACTGAATGTCATAATTTTTATAGCAAATTTTACTGCTTTTATATAGAAAAGACGTGAATTCTACGGCGAACCGTACGCGCATAATTAACGCGCATGTAACAATTCGTTCTATCGGCCCGTTGCTAAGCGTGCGAGGGAGAGAGAACGGATTGTCAACTGCGTCTAAACCAATCAGATTGCAGTATTTAACATGAAAGTATAATAAAAATTCAAATCTCATCAACATCAACCTTTGTGAATGTTAATGTCTATCAAAAGATATGGTGCCCAATATTTGTGTGTAAATGTGTATTGAAATGATGGCAAATATCTGCAAAATAATAATTTAGGTAGAAGCCATTTGTATAGAAAAACAATATACCTGCCCATAGTGAATGATATAGATATACATAAAGCACCGAGAAATTCACCTTATTGGAGCTCCACCTCCGCCCCGGCCGGGGCTTGAACTCACGACCTCTGGAACCCATTCTCCTCGCAGTGAGCGGCCACCGCGCTAACCACTACGCCATCTAGGCAAGACAAAAATCTTGCTTTCGATGACGAAGGTTAGCGCGGTGGCCGCTCACTGCTAGGAGAATGGGTTCCAGAGGTCGTGAGTTCAAGCCCCGGCCGGGGCGGAGGTGGAGCTCCAATAAGGTAAATTTCTCTGTGCTTTATATATATATATATATATATATATATATATATATATATATATATATATATATATATATATATATAGCCTCATCGATGGGAGACCGTTGTAACAACGTGATTATTGAATCATGATCACAATTTTGGGGTAGGACTGCTCATGTCTACCACCCCTAACTACGATTACAAATGCAGATATTTCGATATTTGACGTTAAAAGAAATATCTGAATTTTAGTGTTTAAATTCCTTTAAACAAATTTGAATATTCGTACATTGATATTTTTTAATAGGTTAATGGTAACATTTCGTGGAATTACTTGTATTACAAATATATTATTTGATACTATTACTCATAATTCGTTGTGGATTTTAATTCATGGATGACGAAAATTAGAATTAACGAAATCCATGAAAATAGAGTATACACGAGTTCCAATGATTCCACAAATGTCAGTCTACATGTGTATCCTAGAGTGAGGTGACGTACCATTAAAACTCCCGTCCCCCCGAAATTCATTTGATAACAATGTTTTTGCCATATGTTTCCAAGAAATGAAAACAAATTTATGTCTATATACCTATAATGTAAACAATGTTTACATTCTTCTATGTCAACATTTCTTTCTCGATATAAATAAAACTCACTCTTAAATTATTATTTTTAACCCCATATTTTGTTAAGTCGTTATAACAGATAGGAAGAAAACTTACGTTAAGGTGATTTGAATTATGTAAACTAACCCCAATATAATGCCAAAATTTGCATAAATGAAACGACAAAATTATTTATATGTTGACAAGACCATAAAAAGTATGGCAATGTATACGATATAACACAACAAGTGTAGACCCCAATACGCTTCCGAAGAAAACAACCCCGCGAAGAAATTAATTATTTTAAAGAGGATTCTTTAAGTTAACTGTTGCAAAAATCAAATATTTTAAATTTGAATTTAAAAAAGCATATCATTATTAAAATGATTTAGATATGAACGTTTTATTGGTCTTGAATTGATGTTTTTTACTTTTTAGTCCTAATTGAGAGGAAACTTAAATGATATACTTAATGAGAGGGTTCTCTCTCTGATGAAGAGATATATTCTTCAATGTTGAATTTGTAACTAATAGATTTTGGATATGCACTTTATATTATTGATCATTCAATTCTTGCAAAATATAATATGACGAAAAGCCAAAAGTTGTATTGTCAGTAAACGGTCTTTTATTTTCGAGTTATGGTTATGTTGTGAATTTTGTCGTAACCTTTACCTATGTAAGTTTGTTTTTATAATTTTATGGCTGCTGAAGCGCAGAATACGTCATTTGGCCGCTAAAAGTGATATTTCTACACTGTCTCTGTAGTGACGCCCCCTAAACGACGTCACGACAACGAATCCATCACAGCTATTTCGTCATATTTAGGAAACAAAATGTATAATGCAATTTCTGGCACTCTTGTTCCGATTTTAGCCTTTCTTTTCTGAAAGTCGAAAATGGTGATTTATTTGTCGACTTGGTGTTTGAGCAAGCACTTTATTATAGCTAGAAAATTGGACATTTATAGATTTTGGTGATAACTACACGTCGAATTACCAATGATAGTGTTAAATACAGGGTTAGGCTTGTTATTCTGGGTTTTGGGCGTTTAAATAGAATCAATATTTGTAATGCGTAGATTCAGTGATTGATTTTTTAGTTTTTCATGTTTTGTTCATCATTTTAAACTATGGTTTTTTATTTTGAAGGTTTAGGAGACTGTTTAATTATCTTCCCCTCTCTACATTTTTGTAATTGTTACATTTCATTGCTAAAATTTATTATTTACTTTAAATGTTGACATATTTCACCTTAAGTTGTGTATATATTGATAATTTTGTATGTAATACTGGCAAACCCCTTTAATAATTATGTTAAAAAAAAAAGATGTTTGATTTCACTCTTGAAAAAACTATGCGTTTTTATATTTTTATTTGTCATTGCAACTATTTATTTTATATCTTAATGTAGAAAAAAGTCGAAGCAAATAAATTGTATCATTAGCTCAAAACAACATTCATTTTTTTCCTTTACTTTCGAAATTGGTGCTATTTGATGTTATGAACATTAAGGAGGCTGGATGGTCAACAAATTAACCACCAGATCTGCCTCATACTTTTGATTATGATATTTCTAGTTATAAATTATTATTAAGTAATAAAAAAATCAAAATATTGTATCTTTAAATTTTTAACATTTTCTTATATCTTTATACAGAGCTCTCCTTTTAAATGAGGTAAATATAGCTGTAAAATGGTCACGACCATCTAGCCCTATTAACAAACAGTACAACTTCTCTTTTCTCATGTTGGCAGAATCCTTAGAACAAAAGGAAAACAGGAATGGGGAATTCGAATTCCGTGTAATATTTATCAAAAGGTAATCATGTACATTAATTGAAACGCCTTTGGCATACTCATTGTCACTTGCAATTTAAACGAAGTTAAACTAGATATACAGGTGTTTATTGTTTGTGACAAATAACTCTCAAGTCACTGGGTATTTAATTATTGATATACAGTACTTTTTCATCGTTTGAAGTTTGGTTTTGATTATAGCTAACAATTACTTTTAAGGGCTAGGTTCACATAATTAATCAATATATTGTCTCCATGGTTTACTCATTACAGTTATTAATTAACGAGCCAAATATAAAAGAAAAGCATCATATGTTTACATTATTTGCCGTAAAGGTAAAATTAATGGGTTTTTCAACCTTAATTGTGATTTTAATCATCATTTTTCGGAAATAAAAAAATGATGAAATATAATGTCTACTGTAATTGAGTAAAATATCAAGAAGATTTTACAAGTGAAAGCAGCCTTCATAAAGATTTTGACAATAACAATTTTCATACCAAAGGAAAAGAATAAGTTAACATTGTACTTTTTAAATTTATACATCGAAAACACATTTATTAAAATCTCAGGGATTATTTAAAACAAATGGAACCGAATAATTTCAACTCCGTGTGGAACAGATGTCACCGATAATGTTATATGAGGGAGTCTTTGTCAGACACCCATGGCCAGTAGCGCTCACGCCTAATAACCATTGGCCAACTCACTGACTTTTTCTTACGTTTATGAATAAATGTGATCTGAATTATATTAGCTCTGTCTTTCATGAATTAAAAAGAAAACTGCTTATATCGTAAAATCTAACATGTATTTATAGAAGGTAGAATGTATTCATAACTTCATCCTCGTTTTCACACCTCCAGAAAACTAAAGAGTTTTGCTTTTTAAATGGTAGATTGAACATTATCTAGTATTTGTGAACCAACAGTAACATCAACAGAGTTGGATTTTTTAAACATGTATAAATCCCAAAATCCCTACGGATGATTTTCTCCAATTGCCCAAGTTTTTGCCGGAAATACACATCCAGTTAATTATGCTATTGTTGTTAGAACACAATTCATGTCAAAGCGAATCTTGAACAAATGAAATTCAAGAAAGCAACACAAAGCATCGATTTAATAAAAAAACTAAATGAAACATCTTTTAACATGCACTCCCCCCTTTTAAAACACACACACGCAATAAAAAAAAAATACAACCAAAACACGCTAGATGATAAAATGCTATGTTTTGCTGGAGCTGGAAAAAACAAAACGTCATGTCTCATTATCTCTTTGTTCTGTTGTAATGAGACAAACATCTGTGTTAGTCCGATTCCAATTTGCGAGAAATATGACATCAAAAAGGTATGTTCATCTTCTTTGAAATTAGAATAAAAATTATCGTTCTAACAATTATATGAATGCAGTAACTAAAGCAACGGAAAATTAAAACCGTGCTTTAAATTTTCTAATAAACTGCAGGAAATGATGAAAACCCATTTTAAAACAGTAACATCAATTAGTGTCATAATATGGAACAGTACAAAATGTATCGATAAAAAAATATATTATTAGAATAATATACGTATTAACAAGTATTCCAGGTAAGTAAAAGACTGCAATCAATAAGAGTTGCAAATCATGATTATGGCATTGGTATTTACTGGTCACACGTTCTCTTGTTCCACGATATTTCACATTCACGACAATCTTACGTTTGATCTGAAATAGAAGAACAACTACTCCAATCTTGTTGACCTCTCACTTTTCAAATCAAAAACAACAATCACCATCCCTTGTATGTTCTTGATCTCCTATAAGCCTCCAACGCCTTGGTTCCTTTGTGTAACTACATTTATCGTTTTATCATTCACATCAACGAACTCTTACACTGGCGCTGAAAATAAACAACAGAAATGACAAACCAATTGGAAAAGGTCCGAGGAATTTATTTCCCCATTCGAGCATTTCCAGAATCTGCTGTCAACACTCATTATTATACTTTCATGTTAAATACTGCAATCTGATTGGTTTAGACGCAGTTGACAATCCGTTCTCTCTCCCTCGCACGCTTAGCAACGGGCCGATAGAACGAATTGTTACATGCGCGTTAATTATGCGCGTACGGTTCGCCGTAGAATTCACGTTTTTTCTATATAAAAGCAGTAAAATTTGCTATAAAAATTAAGACATTCAGTATAATAAAATAAATAGTGCCTGTTTGGGAGGGTACCAGTTGAAATTGACACCCCTCGAAAACCATTGTCAACCTCCGCTTCGCGTCGGTTGACAATGGTTTTCTCGGGGTGTCAATTTCAACTGGTACCCTCCCAAACAGGCACTATTTATATACTGGCATAGCATAGAGATATCGTCCTCTGTGATTATTTGGCACACATCCTTTGGCGCTATTTCTGGTGAAGAAACAGCGCTTTTCAATGACTAATTCTTCTAATATAAATGTAAATTAAGGGTAAATCGGGGGACCTGTTATCATAAATCAATCTGATATAACTCTCCTGCTTGATTTGAATTTTCACCACCCTGACTTGGTTAAATTCTCAACAAAATTGATTTTTTGACCATACATAAAACTGTGTGAAAAAACTTTGGATGCCGATTTAAAAGTTAAACTTAACTTTTCATATAAAATATTTTTTATCATATATTTTATATTTAAAATAATTAAATATAATTCTGAAAAGAAATGATTAGATACACATGTATTTGTAAGCAATATCAATCGTATATCGTGTTGAACATTGATACGTTGATGGAATATTGTTTAAATATTTTTCATATAAAGAAAATTTCCTTCAACAAAAAAAAAAAAAAAAAAAAGAAACCCAAGTGTCGAAATATAACTATGTAACATAGTGATAAGAAGTGTACGATGTCAGTATCAACATTATATATTTGTCTATAGTGTTTTTTAATGTCAGGTCGATGATGAGGTACATGTTCTTAAGATAGTGCTATTCATTCAAAATCGATGGTGTTTTGAACAATTGTTATATAGTTCTCGGCATAAATGTATTCAAGTTTGTATACATAGAAAACGGTATAAACTACACATTTAGAGCATGCGCACGATTTTGTATCTAGGTAAAAATGCCAACAGAAATGCCAATAACAAGTTTTCTGCATGGCGTTTCCATAGCAACATCATGAGCATGCGATAATGACGTATTTATTGATGGTGGTTGGTGTGGTATAACAGTACGTAAGGTCTAGCACGGGAAAACATGACATGAACCAAAAATCGTTCTACTAAGATCACAGTGAATACTGATTAACTGGTGTATAATACATCATATACTAGTAAGTGAAATAGTTCTTTCCCCTTCTTTTTCAAATTGAATTAATTATTCACTGCAATGACTATTTGCAAAGAAGTAGTAAAATACGTCATCGTGCATATTTAAATTAATTTTCACATTGTATATAATGATACAATGAAAAATAGCAGAATGAACGTCCATACTTTATCAAAAAGTGTGTTTCATTATACCAAGGTAATACTTTATCATAAAGATGTACTTTTCAGCTAGTGGAAGTTGTTTGTATTTTAAACAGTGACAAATTTTGTTAGTGATAATTCTGATACGATGAAAGTACAACATTTTGGTATAATTACCCAAGTAATATCGTTTGGAATTTCCAATGCTCTCCGTCATCATTTGACATTCAAATTTCTCATGTCGAACATGGACGGACATAATCATGAGATTACCGTAACTATCTAACTTCCGGTTTTCAGTTTTAATTACCAGTCAATTATGGGATCAAACAGAAATAATAAACGATCTGATAAGTACGCTGTTATCGATTTTTCAAGGTGATGTAAGCGTTTAAATGGTAATAAAAACAATAAAGATTCGTAAACTCCTGTCGATCTTTTGTATTTATACCAATTTTTTTTCGTAACATCAACTCTTTTGATATTGTTGTCGATACAGTCTTTTGATGTTTTAGTGTGACGTCATTTCGCTAGCCATGCAATGTATATTGATTTTTTTCAGAACGTTTTGGAAATGAAGCAAATAATAATAATAATAAAATAATAACTGTGGGTAAACGACCTTACTGTTACACACCTTTTGTTATTTAAAGATATAAAGTGTTTTAAAAAACGCTTGAAAGTGAGCAATGAATCATGTATACTTCATTCGTAGTACATCGAAATTGAGTTTCTAAAACACTGTTAATCATGAACTACAGAAATTGCATATTTATTTTATGTACATGTGAATCACACTGTCATTGCTTTGCGGTATTTCTGTGAAAGAGTTCTGTTCTAATATATATATTTCCCCCTACACACACCCAAAACAAAGAAGAAACAGATAATAACAACAATTTAAGTAAAATATACACTCAAATATTGAACAGACTTGAAACAAATGTGCTCCCATATTTTTATCCTGTTATGGTCTATAAACATATGTTAAGAAATTAAATAAATCAAAATCTTATGATATTGTATAACTACCACAGGCGAGAGAAACAAATAATTCAAAATCGTCAGCACCTGTTGACATTCAAATGTATTTTCCATATTTTATTTTTGACGTTATTTTGATACCACCATGACGGAATTGCATTTGTGTCTATGATGTGGGTATAGAGAAAATAACGGATTGAGGCACGATCCTCGTCCCACGCTTCTACACAAAAATAATGACAATGTCATCCTGATAGCCCTCGTTAAAGCCACAGTAAAATATCGTTGATGAAAGATCTAATGTGCTCACAGTTTGCAGTTATGTAAGTATTTAATAACGGGAGTGCTCAACTATAGATTGTGTCAGATTTATGAATAAAACGTAAGGAATATTTTTCATCTGAATGTTTTAAAATTTGTACCAAATTAATTTTATTTAACTTTATATTGAATCTAACTTTTGCTTTGCTTTCAGAAGCGTTGAAAACGGACGAAAAATGATGGGTGTCATGGAAACTTTATGTTTCGCCGCCATCTTGCTTTTGTTTACAACGCCTCAAACGGAATCCCTCTCCATCAAGCGACATGTAGCGAGTTCTGATGCCGATCTTACGGCCGCTCTAGCAGTTCTCCAACGTCATCGAAGACAGGCCTCTGACATAGACTATCTCAGGAGCTATCTTTTAGAAAATCGAAACAAGATTCCACCCTCGTATTTGAATGCTTTAAATGAAAATTATGGCCTTAACTTAGAGAGTTATTATTCTAAGCAACCGACAGAAGATGTTCTAGATAGGCAGATGCTTATGGATGCATATAAACCGAAAAATTATAAGGATGTTGGATTGTTTGATTCATATGAGCCTGATAAGAGAAATGTCAAACGCTCTCGGACAGCACCAACGAAAGCAGAACTTGCTGAAATATTTGGCGATATCAACAAAGCTTCTGAAAGAAACCATAAACGACAGATTTCAACACAACTTTCTGGATCAGACTTCTCATCACAAGACGACAGCTTAAAAGTGGAGAAACAGAAAGTGGCCAAGTCAGCAATGAAAAAAATGTTTGAGGAAAACAATAACAAAGACAACAGCAAAGACAACAATCAAAGGGAAGAAGACGACAAGAAACATACTCCGGTCAGCAACAGTGAATTGAAGAACGTATTTGGGGACGAAGAGGGAAATAAGGAGGAACATGCTAAGCCTACATCTACTCAAGAGCAGCCTTCTAAACCTTCAGGGAAAGAAAGCAAAGAGGAGCGGAGTACCCCAACAGAAGGAGAACGATTTGAAGCTTTGACAAGATATGAAAACTTGGCGAATATCAAAGCGGAGAAGAAAAAACGAGTGGAAAAACGTGACTACGATTCAGAGATAGAATTATCACAATCGGTGTTGGATTTGACAAAAACTGTTGCAGCGCTTCGAGACGAAGTGGCACGATTGAAGATTGCTGAAGCTCTAGAAGATAAAGAAAACGACCTCTTAGCATCTGCTCTCAAACAGGCAACATTAGGACAACTCCAGGGCACAGAGGGTAATCTAAAGAAAGAGTTTCTAGATATACAGAACGCAATTAGAGTAGAAGAGCAACTCCAAACAATCAAAACCCCCGAAGAAGAGGAAAGCGAAGCATCTAGCGATGAGGACAGTGTAGAAGAGGAAGTTCCAGTAGCTAACAAACGACAAACTATTTCTGAAGACCTGACCCAAAACGGAAACGCAAATATTGGACAGTGGTATGAAAATCCCGTTGATGACGAGGAAAGCAATGAACAACAAACGGAAGGTAATTCTAGAATAAGTAATGTATAATGCATGATTCATTTTAAACAAAATTTAAAGGAGATAAGATAGAAATACGAACAAATTGTAGACTACCGGAAAGAAAACTATTGTTTTGAATCATTAAGTGTTGGTCAGCAGCTTCTTCAGACGTATATAAAATATTATAAACATAAGGGTTACAGTAAGATTCCTGATTTCAGACGCAGACGAAACAATACGAGCGTTTGCTGCAAAAGCTCTCGCTTATAAACAACAAATTCAACAAAGTGAGTAATCGTTGCACAAAAGCACAATCTAACACGTTCTTCACCAAGAGCACAATCTTACATTCACTAGCACGTTGTTAAAATAGATGTGCACAATTTTATTGCTGAATCTTTCCAATTCGCTGGCACCACATAGTCGACGTTTTTACCAGTCTAACTAGATAATTAATTAGATGTCAATGAGAATAACGTAATAAAATATTTAAAAGCAGAGTTTGAAAAAGTACTTTTGGCTATAAAAATCTAAGTTAGATATACAACACTGAATATTAAGTATATTAAGTACATATATCTATAAAGCCTTCTTTGTGTGGGGACGAAAAAGAGAATGTCATTCGCAAATGTCTATTATCAGAATGACCAATAAATGTCTAAACAATTTGGAAAAAAATATTTTAAGTACTAGATTTAATAGAAGCACATATTAAAATTCACTGATGTATAATTACAAATTTTGTAGAGGACAACGAGAATGCAATGGAAGAACTTGTGTCCAGTCTCGGTCCATCTGAAAGACAACAGCTAGCAGAGGGGTTTCTGGGAAACGGTGCCTATGATGAACCGTCAAATGAAAGTACGTTTGTTACAATTTGCATAGTTTCATATATCAGATTTATTTAAAACCGACCAGAATGCAGCCTTTACTTTCATTTATATAATTTAAAAAAATCAAAGGAATGCATATCATTCCTCAAAGATACATTAAGTTTACAATTTTTGGTACGAAATTTAAAAATACTTTTTAGGATGCATTTTTTTTAATTATGAAAAGTGTTGTTCAAAGGAAACGTTGGAAGCATAGAGCTTAGTAATTTGCTACTTAGTAATGAAAAAATGACAATAACAAACCGTCAACCATCTCAAAAATCCATAAAACAAAATACAAATTCAATGCAGAGCAACACGGACCTCCAAGATAGAGGTAGGATACATTTAATCAAAGATTGTATAATACCTAATACATACAACCAACCAAGCAAAGAAATCGATTGGAAATGAACTTTAGAGGTTAATGTTAAGTTGACCACAGGTCATAAATGAAATGTACATGAACGTCAATAGCACTTAAAGTATCGGGGCTAATATCTGATTACTATGCAACTGTCACTACAATGCCCGTCCAAAGCAATAACAGTAAAATATGACAACTGCAAGATGAGATTCTTTATAAAGAATTTTTCTTATAGTATTTATTTGGAAAGTGATTGGTTTCATTATTTGGACCAATCAGTATAATAATATATATATGCATTGTGTTTGATCATGATATCATTAATTCTCTTTTATCTTATTAACATTATAGATAATTGCCCGGGTGTCAATTACCTTACTTCCCAGTGTTCCGTAGCGAAAATGGCGGGTCTCCGAATAGACGATGAAGCAAAGAGTCTCTGCAATAGGCATGAAATATGTTACACGTGTGTAAGTAGAGTTGTTAACGAAATCTTATATGTACATGTATGTCATCGGAAATTACTAATGAAAAGAAAAATGCAATAAGGTGTGTATAACTTTGATATACCAGTATATAGCTCTTTCTTACAATTCCTTCCATTCTAGGGAGGATCTCTGTCATTCAGCCAATCGACATGCGACGCAGGATTCCGTGGTGACGTCATAGAAATGTGCGGGAAGGACACGGAATGCATTGAAAATGGCGCCAAATTTCTATGGTTTTTAAAATCAGAACATACATACAACTACGGTTATCTGGACAAATGTGACTCTGGATGTGTTAGTGATTTCATAAAAGGTTTATGAATTGATAATCACAATTTCAAAAAGTAATATGGCTTTATAATCTCTTGGATATTCTTAAATTCATTTTGATTAGACTTTTGAAAGTCTTTCAAAACAAAAATTTAATGAAAAAAATTACTTAATCATCGTGGAATGGGTGTTTGCTCACGTACAGATTGATTTGTTTGAATGTTTATAATTATTCTTTTTAAATTTCTGTAGTTTTAAACTGGATATTTACTCGGTTGATCTATATTTGTAGCTAAATCATAGGTTATAATCTTTAATAGTGTTGAGTCATAATTTGTTTATCAAAGTACTTTAACGTTAAATATTTATAAATTTATCGTTATCAATTTGTTTGGAATTTAAAATATCGTGTCGACCTTGCATGCTTAAAAAACTGAAACAAATATTATTTGATACTAAAATTATTAGCAGGTGTGATAAATTCAAACGTCTTAAAGATACTCTTAAGTAAAACGACAAGATTTTGTTTCAATAAAATGTCTCCATACCCGTCAACTTGTCTCTGTTTGTTATATCACTTGGACTATTTCCCGAAAACTTGACGAAGTCATTTACTGACATTATCCTACCACACTGAACATTTTAGGTATAATGAATAATTCATCACTATTCCGGTTGGTTCCTTCTATCTTAAATAACACGTGCTTATTAACACCAGAAGGCTTTATCAACATGCTCTTTTTCACACTTCTATGAACTCTCTTTTTGTTCATGATTGACTTAAATGAAGTTTTTGATAACGAGGAAAGTTCAGTGATTTCACATTTGTTTCAAAGCTCGTGGGTTTATGCAAGACTGGATGCGGGTTTTGGCAACAAAGCCACACCAGGCCTGTTTCACTGAATCTGAATCGCTAAAGTAGGACTAGCCAACCTTTATTTACCATTATCACCTCTCATTTAAATACCTTAGCATAAAAAAGATACGACCAAGACACCTAATTAACCTAATAGTCTTTATTGTAAGTGCTGTATAAACAGTTTTAAAAGCATTTTTAGGATCAACAATTGCCATATATGATAAATATAGTGCACACTTTCCTAAGTTTTATAATCAAAACAATTCCAAATTACATGTATTTGGCACAGAACATACATTCTACAAGTACGTTTTATTTGACATACATATTAAGATATCTATAACATCTGTATTATGCATTAATAAACCAACTGATTGTTTTCATTGCATTTTAGTTGTGTATGTTTAGTTTGCTATTCAATGAAAGTGTCAAAGATCAAACTTGTAATAAAATGCATTGTTCTCAAAGTTCTTAGACCCTCAATGTTTGAGATTTGAAATGGACACTTTGAGAACACTTCTATATTACGAGAAAAAACCATCAGGTTACATAAAACTAACAATTTAGAAACGTGTGTTAATTCATTTTAAATTTTGTATTTCTTTGCTTTTATTTTGATATAAACTAATCTACTTCAAGGAAAAATAAATTGATATCTTTCATAAAAAAAAATCAATATTTTTATATTGCATCTGCCTTTTTAGCGAACAGTTTAGTATGAGGATAATGCAAAAAAGGATAGCCCAATAGTTCACAGACCATACCTATAGTTTACAGTCGATAGAGCCATTTTTTTAATCAATTTTTATATACCATGTCTTTGAAAAAATTATTCTATAATCTTTAAGATTACAAATTTTAAAACGCTAACTTTGAATTGGATTTTAAGAAATCATTTGGATGGGAAATATATAACAAATGAGCTTAACATAGTTTCAAAGTCAATGAAATAGTTTAATCGGTGATTAATTATAGATTACAGACAGTAAACTATAGCTAACAAAGTTAACTTATATTTCACATTTGGAAACCATAGTTAACGGAATCATTTGTTTTAGGAATGTAAACTATATAATTACACTATATAATTACACTGAAACCATGATTAACAACTTTTAACTATAGTTAAAGAATGTAAATTATAGTTTACAGCTGTGAATCTTTTATCTTCAGCAAAATATGTTGTTAACATTTATATACAGACAGGTTAACTTAGAAAAAGAATTCGTAAACTATAGCTTACAATTATTAAATATTGTTTTACAGACGAAAATTATCTACTGAAAACTATAGTTTACAGACCATAACTATAGTTTACAGTCGATAGATCCAGTTTTTTTAAAAATAATTTTTTGTTAAATTTTATTTTAACAAGTTTGAAACAGTGTTATGCTCATTTTTGTGAATATGACAAGCCATACAATTATATTTATGATATATTCCAGGTCAATTTTGCATATAGTTAGTCATAAATTCTTAAAATTCAACAAGCAGGTCCAATACATGTACATGATTAAGTACAATAAATAAAATACTTCTACAAAATATAATTTTTACGTACTTCTGTCACCTATAAAATCAAATAGCGTCACATAAAGTTTGCATTTAGCACCCAAGCTGTACCTGATTTAAAATATCTAGGCTCTATATAGCTATTTAATGAAAATCATCCTAACAAAATAAATGTAACAAAAAAGGCAGTTGTATAGAAAATTCAAGAATATCAACCGAGATATGTACATTGTAACTATTGGCCGCCGGATACTGGAAGAATAGGTACTTCATTTTGAAAGCTTTACACATATTAAAATTGTTGCCAACAATACATGCCCAAAAGATAATGATTTTAAACAACATGCGCAATCAGTTACATAACAAGTTATTGAAAATGAAAAATAAATAATCTCCAAGAGAGAATTCCTATGTGTATAACAATGCAAAACCTTGTGTTGATCTGACATACCTACAATACAAATATCAGCTTATCTACAACTGCACTTTTGATCATGAGTGAAATACCGGTAAACAATATCAAGCATTGTTAAAATCGTTATTTTATAGAGGACAGATTTTACCCCAAAAATAAAAACACCCTCTAAATCCTCATTAATACATATGTTTGACAGGAATTTCAGTAAACTTTGATTGCTTATGAAATGATTTAAAATGAAATTACACACCTCAATTTTGAAATCTTTCCACTAAAGCTAGCTGTTTTCATAAAAAACACTAAGAATAAAAGATTTATTGAATATCTAGTCAATTATCATTGGGAATTCGCTCTCTGAACGTGGACGTTCGACGGTGGGATATTATCCACGGCGTCCTGGCGGTGAAGAGCATCATGGGTAAGTTTTTTGGCTGCCTGATTGCTCTGATCCTCTGGCGTTAGTTCTTTGGAATCAGTGTCATCCTTCAAGAGGGGTCTATCCTCCTTTTCGAACACGTCATCTTCTGGAATTGTTTGATTCACTAATGAAGTGTCGAAACTTTTATCCCCATCCATGGGAGAACAGTCCATTGTCATAGCTTTCTGTGTTCGACCTGCTCTTTGGTTATTTGATCTTGCTCGACACAGATCGGAATCATTTTCAGCCCAAGAAAGGGCTCTTTCTGGCATTTTCCTTATGGATTTCATTCGTTCTAAGCGGTTATTAAATCTTCGTCTGAATTTTAAGTTTCCAAAATCAACCTTGGGAGCATCTTTTATCTGGTTATCAAAGCGCTTGTTTGGAACCTGAAAACAATAAAGAGTAACTTTAGGTAATAAATAATGAAAAAACAGACCTTCCAAAACAATATATTTCGTTGTAACAATGTTTATATAAATCGAGCTTATTTCAAATGCATAACTTTTCATACAATTACAAAATAAAATTCTTTAGTAAATGGAAAAAATTCAATTAAAAATGATGCTTGCTACCTTTTTTTACTGAAAAGGATGTATGATCAATGCATAAACTAAATAACTACTCATTTTACAGGAAAGAAAAGTAAATAATAAATAAAGAAGTACTGCTTATCTCTTTTTTTGTATTATTTTGGTTGTTTTTGGTTATTCGAAGTTTGTTTATATTTCGAAACTATGCGGATTGCAAACTAGTGCAGGGTTTCTGAAGGATTGTGTTTCGTGGTATATTAAGGTAGTACGAAACACCCGTGAAATCAATATTTTGAAATATTTTCTCAAATAGGCAAAATAATGGCTTTATATTCAATCCTTTAGTTATTTCAATCCTTTATCTTAAGAATATAATGTAAATCATACCCATCATAAAAATTGAGGTACAGAGGATTCGATAATTTCGAAACCTACATTTGAATTGAATATTCAAGTGATTTTTGTGCAATTTAGCCTTCTATCATTGCAAAATGTGTAACTTGTGTTTCTTTCATAGTAAAGACCTGAAATTTGGTCACAAATATCCCTAGTGTTTAGACTTCATACCCAATGAATTTCAAAGTCACATCAAAAGGTTAAAGGTAAAAAATGATGACGTCATCTAGGATATTCATTAATTTTTACCTCCGTCAAATATACCTAAACCTCAATTTATCTAAAACCAATGGTCAAATTTTCATTATTTTGATATATTTTAATAAAAGGGTCATGGAAATCATACTGTTAAATTTTAATTCAATTGAATAATACAATTTCTTTTTAGAGACTGATAAGTGATGCAAATAATCATCTTATAAAAGAGAATTCACAAGCGCTAGTTTTACAATATATCATTACATTAGAACTTAGCTTAAATTGCCAGTAATAATTTATTTCAGTGTCTCTAAGTAACAAAAAGATCTCCTGTATAAAAGGCAGCACAGACATTTGTAATATCTTGAAAAGTAACTTATTGGCATAGCAAATCACAAGGTTAGCTTTTTAAAAAGCTCAGAAAGTCAGCCAGCAGAATTTTAATATTCAGGTCAAAAGTGAATACATAAGCTCTCATTAAGAGGGATCAGGAGATATGTATGCGGACTCCAGACCGTGCCTGCAGACGATACCGTTGATAGTCTTCGAGACTAATACGTATTTATAGAGGCGTTACTGACGATGCGCAGTTTGACCTAGAAACTGACCAGTTTCATAACTTATTCGAATTTCTCAAACACGGACTAATTCTTTCCCAGAATTCCAATTCACGCTAGCGCATTTGAAGTTTCATCCTAACTTAATTAGTCAGCCCGTGGACTGACTAATAACGATCACTATTTTTTTTTTACTCTCCACTCAAAGGAGGTTCAATTGGTAGGTTTGGTGGGGGGGGTGTAGGCAAAAATTGCAAGGTCGGATTTACTTCAAATTTAAAACACATATTTTATTCAAAAGAACAAATTATTAAATTTTCATTGAAATTGAATGATAGGATAAAATTAGCTTAATATGTGTTTTGTACTACCTTAAGAAGAGAAGAAAACCTTACCAGCATTGACGGAGATCGCCCTGTGTCATTCAACAGGTTCCTGAAGTCTTTAGCAGAAGGCTGCTCTCCTCCTATTTGTATAGAAATCGGGTGGCTTGAGGATGTGCTCCGATCTGTGGAAGATGATTGAAATCCACAGTTCATGAATATGAAAGTCAGATAACATGTATATGTCTCTTTTTAACATGTATCTTCTTAAACTAAAAAAATATTAAACTTATTTCACATCTAGATTATTAATGTTAAGGTATAATTTATAAAGAGTATATTATTAATATTTATACAATTATTTTGATTTTATGAGCTTTATCCCTCCTTTACTCTATAAAGATATATCATACAGAAATAGGAAAACCAAAGGAAATTTAAAAGTAACATAAATCATAAAGACATAAACACCACAAAGAAAGTTTGAAGGAAAGAATCCAACAATCCCACGCTAGCATAGGAAAGATACATTTTAAAAATTCTCAAACTTTATGAGGCAGACATAAACCAGTTCTATTTTTCCTAAAACACTTCCTTGAATCAGTTTAAGCAAGCGGTTTATATTCAAAACGTTCACGGTTTACCTTTAATTAAGAAATAAGGAATCATTTTTTGAGTATTATGAGGTGATAATTTCGGTCGGGGCGTGGTCAAATCCAATAAAGCCCGAAGGGGTTTAAGATAGATTTGACAACGCTCCGACCGAAATTATCACTCATAATATTTAAAGAATGATTCCTTATTACTTATATTTATATTATTTTCAATTTGTACACTTTAAAACAACATTATTTTAAAACCACTATTTTTTCATGTAGCACATGCTATGTATTACTGCGCAGCGCAGCCAATACCTTTCTCTGTTATGCTATAAGAAACGCCCATTTTGTGTCACTCATGTTTTATGAAGTTATTAGGTTTTAGGGTTCAAAATTCATTCATAATGAAAATGTAAATATTGTCGAATAAAACCTTTAATATTAATTTTTAATACATATATTTTGATCCAGGGAGCAGTACCCACAGCTTTTTACTGGTACTTATAATCATGCGGTAAAAACAACTTTTGACAGACTGACAGTAGAGACGGTCACTGATTATGACATTAAGTTATATTCAGTAATCATTAAAGGAGAACTATATATTTTATAAATTAACTGTTAATGATGAGCACGTGTTTGTATCCACGTAATAGACGATATTTCCTTCACATATGAAGGACAGAGTCAATGGGAATAGGACATCAATGCTTCTAAAACAGACAAAATTTCATTCAATTGAAGTACACCACGATATCGAATTCAAAATTATTAATGCTCTTGTAATGTCGATCAAACGGGACTCTCAATAAAACAACGACAACAAAAGAAAAAGAAATAAAGTTAACTGAGTAAAGAAGTGATTACATGCACGCATACAGTCATACTATACGCGTACACAATGGAACCTGTCTAAACGAATATCCTTTGGGGGAAAAAGTATCAGTTTAATGTTCCTTGAGACACCAAAATTTTATTTGTGGATCAATAAAGGATCTTTTTTGAAATATGATTTCACAGTATCGGCTTTAAATTATTCTATATGATTTTTGGGGGGTATTTTTCCGCGAAATGGGAAAATTGTTTTAACGACAAACAGGGTATTTAAGAGCTTAAAACTTGGTCTCAATTAATGTAAACAAACCAGTTTGCCGCTAAACGACCCACATTTTTGCATATTCTACTTTGCTGTAGAGGTCTCACCTTCTTGTCTCGCCGTGTTACTTGGTCGCGATGAATTTATCAAATTTTACGCACTTTTTCCAAGCCTGGAGAATATTAACAGCAAATGAATTGGTTAATGCATTATTTACAAACAGAATATGCCGCGTCGGCTACGAGTTTCAGTTGTGCAATCGGGTGTAACAAAGTTGAAGGGACCTGTGTGACGGTGCCTATTTACGAGCGGTGTTCAGCTTTAGTTACAATCGGGACCGGTTCGATTTTAAGATTTTCCAATTTTTCTTTAATTTTGCTATTTCGTTTCAATTTTTGTTGAAATATGATTAAAAATACCTGAAATTCATGATTTTCATTTTCATAAATATTTTTTATGATAACATAAATATTATAAAGTTTATTTGGCCGTCTTTGACATGTATTTTATAGATAATTGTATTGTGCATTAATTGATACCAAATTTTAGCTGAAAAATATCCCGTTCGCAGCTAAAACGATGTTTCCGGTACCTATTAAAAATACAAAAAAATCATATAAAATAATTGGAAGTCGATATAGGTGTCATTTTTGTATAATCATTTTTCTAAAATGATTCTTTATCGATCCATCGGTGTGTCAAGCCACCTTAATGCTTTCAAAAATTTGAAATAATTTCTAACAAGTCTACACATGAGTATGCCATTGCCAAGGTGCATGCTTCAGAACTTATCAAAGATTCATATTTCTAAGATTTCAGGTGAGATGCAAAACGTGAATTAAATATCTCTAGACAATCCTTATTGCCATATATATGTAACTACGCCATAGACAGATGCAAAAAAGCCACCTTGGTAATTGTACTGTACACATCTTTCAGACAATGTGCGCAATGTTTCTGCGAATTACGCAATAGCATGATTTTTTGTTACATTTAATATTTAAATAACACGAGTAAAAAAGAGTAAGTTGTGTAAAATAAAGTGTGAGAATAAAACATTCAAAAGTTGACATATGCACAGTGGAGAAGAGTGTATCATACAAATTAAATTAATGAATCAGTATCATAATTTAAGGGACATGGCCAGGATTGAAGTAAAAATGTTCAAATTCATTTTCGTTTTTTTTTTTATTGTTTTATGATGTTCAACCAAAATTTGAATGCCGAATTACAAGCTTGTTACAAATTATTGCACAAGCTTTGTTAATTAACAAATAATTGTGGGCTATAATGTCTTTCATTTGTTTATCGACAACTGGAACTTTATTTTAATGAGATATTTCTTTTTGAAAAAAAAATTGAAACTTTATCAAATGCTGACCAGTCTCTTTAAAAACAAATAAAGTATGTATTTAGTGTTAGAGTATTTTCTTAGTTTTTCATAAGTAATTTTTTTCCGGTTGAGCTAAAAATATTAAGAAAGCAAAATTGGTTTTCTTTAATATTGATCATAGTGCATTTTATGAAGTAAATAATAGAAGCAAGAAATTAGGTCACCACAAACTATAAGCAATGTATTAAAGCATCAAAGAGAAAATACGCTAAAACTGGTTTTACCGTAAGTAACAACACGATCACCGTGTGGTCTCAATACTGTCGCTAAAACGGAAAAATATTTATGCACAATTTTATTTTCATATAAAAATACAAAAAAGAAATACTGTTGGAAATAATTTCATCGGGAAAAGGGTTTTCACTTTGTAAAGTCACAATCCTACGGGTAAGGTTTAATGAAGAGGTGAATTTTATTCAGTATACTTACCTTTTGTTATAATCACTAAAATCATTAAATAAATGGCATATTGTACATGTAGCATTAACTGCGTATTTGTTTTTAAATTCAACAACCCCTTTTATTAAAGGCTTTTCATTCTGATTATGTTTAAGTGCAGGAAATAAAAAAAAGAAAGAAAGAAGACGTACTTAAATACCAAGTTTCCTTATTTTAAAAAATCAAAATTGTTTTCCAAAGGTATGGGAGATATAATTAGGTCGGCTTCGCTGAATTGTAATCACATAGGAAATAATTAAACAGTTGTAATGTGACTAAATGTATTTAAAAAGTAATTCTACTATATAATAAGTCATGAACAAAATACTTACGTGGGACATTATCCGCATTATGTTCATCCTCATCTTCATCAACATCTAGTTTCAGCAAAATTGCTGTACTATCTACATTTTTCCTGTACAAATTAAACAAACATGTAGTTTATTTTTCATAGGGAATAGCCCGTTTTGAAATTATAATGAGAAAATATACAAATTCATCTGATTAATTTTTTGAATAGAACAAAATGTACTAAGTGATCTTACAGGTCACTGGGAACTTTGGGCATATTAGCAGCTCCACAAAGATGTAGATTCTTGAAATGTTCTCTGAAATTCAAATTCAATTGATACAAACTTTTATAAACAAGGCACTAATGAAAACCTATTCAGAATATTGGGATTCAACGGTTTTCATTGTTGGTACAGGTTTATAGTTGGCAAACATTTAAAACTGTTTTCACTAGTTTACAAAACATAAATTAATATGACCATTGATTCATTCAAAATAAAACAAAGTACATATACTTTAACACTTAAAGCAATATGAGCTGTATTTTTTAGAATTTTATTTTGCTGCAAAAACCTGCTTGTTTGATAAGTCTGCATGTAACTTAAACTTTTATGATAAATAAGATTTGAATAAATCATTAATTTTTGTCAGAAGAAAGATTTCTCTTCTCAGGAATATATAGCAGATCAATTTTTGTACAGGACGACAATAATTAAATTTTGCTCTTAAGGCTTCTTAATGGCATTTCCACAAAAATATGGCGAACAGAAGTTTAAAAACCATGATATTTTTTGTCATTTTTGTAGAAAATAACATTTTCGGAAAAAATCAACCAAGAAAATTGCAGCTCATATTGCTTCAACTCTGTCCCAAGATATCCTAGATTCACATTTTACTTAATTACTTTATTATCATTAATACTTTTGAGTTCAAACGGTGTTCATTCAAAAGTAAGAATCGCCCCTCAATACAGGGCTAAAAATAAAGGAGTCTACCGGAATTTCGCATTAAAAAGTACCAGGATATTTGCGCGTTATTCAGAGTGACTACCGAATGGAGAAAGGATGTCAACATTTCTTATTATAAATCTACGTAAAAAATCTGTTTTTGTTCCTGTGATTTTTTTCGAGTGAAAAATGATAACGATTCAATGAAGATATCTTGGATATTTTTCTTTTTAAAGATTTCAATTGTATTTCTTTCGCAAGTATTTGTATTTTTATTAAAATAAATTTAGGATAGACTACAGTTGACTTACTTCATTACAAGTTTTTCGTAATTTACTATGAGTTCTGCTCCATCTTCTCCATTAGGATTTTTCAGCAATAGTTTTCGAACATAACGGTCATCAAAATAATGAAATTTTTCCTATGGAATAGAAATTACTTACCATTTAATAATACTACATTTTACAATGAAATTAAATGTAACCAACAAAATAAAATTCATTGTCTATATATGCATGTATAGGATACTATAACACATGTATTTATCTCAATTTTCGGATAAACTTGTGAACAAGCAGAAGTTAACCCTAATCTCTGATTTATGTCAGTGGGTTACTGTTTTTTCCCATTCATTTAAATGTAAAGCTAATAAAAAGAAAACTGGTCAATTCTTGTAGTAATGATTAATATGTGTATGCTAGTAAGTACTCTAAGCTGGAACTTTCCAATGTATCCCAAAACTTCTTCAACACCAGCCATCAGATGATCGTTTATCTGGAAAAAAACCCACAATAAGATGAGAAATTTTTATAAACATATTCCATAAAGTTAAAAAAAAGTGAAACCTGATCAAATTAACAAATTTCTTTTTATTTTTGAAAATTATAAAAATGAAATGTTCTAGCTTAGCAATGCATGGCTCTTTTTAATTGATGGAAAGCCAAGCTTTCTGTACTTATATTAGATAAGCATTCATTATATTATATGTGCTAGCCTTTTCATGAAGAACGGTGTACATAGTTGGACTTTGGTCTTCAGGAGCCAGTTTCACTCGTAAGGCATTCACAATGGGTTTGATAGTGGCACCCTATAAAAATATTAACTTTAATCAAGTGAATTTCATTAAGGTTTCAGGCAAACATTTTAGAACAACTTCCCTCCTTAAAAAGCTCTGCAAAGCATGCTAAAATCGTGTGCATGTCAATAATATAATCTGTTCGTATGATTCACACTATGAAACAATGATTTACTATTTATTGCACTGGAACAGGATTGGGACGACCTAAAAAATAAATTGCTTGAGAAGACTTCGGAGACCTTACCTGGAAGAAGAGCGTGAACAGAAGACTTCGGAGACCTTACCTGGAAGAAGACCGTGAACAGAATCACGGAGACCTCGGAGACCTTACCTGGAAGAAGACCGTGAACAGAAGACTTCGGAGACCTTACCTGGAAGAAGACCGTGAACAGAATCACGGAGACCTTACCTGGAAGAAGACCGTGAACAGAATCACAAACAGCGTGGTGGTGACAAACATGTCTTTTTCTGGGAACTCATTCTTGTCCAGTAGCGCAACCAGCGAGAAGCAGACGGCTCCACGGAGCCCACCATAACTCTGAGAAGAACATCATACCAAAGGTAAACAGAGAAATATACAATGTAACGGCTAAAAATGCCACAATAGGCTTTAAAACTTATATAATTTTATGCAGAATATATTTTTAGACTGTACTGATATTTTATTCCTAAACACAACTTACCATGATAAACATTTCATCGTATCCTATCTTCCGAACTCTGTAGGTGTCAAACGTGTTAATCAAAAATGTTATGGCGTAGACAACTGTAAAAAAAATTAAAAATGTAACTGTGCTGTAAATTAAATATATATCCACAAACATAATTTACGTTGTTCTTAAATTGGTAAAGTGATATCAAAAGTTTAACTTTAGTTGACAATTATTGCAGTTGATTACATTGTATGTACTGGGTTTTTGTTTAATATTTTAAATTTAAAGGTCAAGTATCATTAATAAAATGTCTATCATACACAGAATGAAAATAAAATTTCAAAGCATGAACTTGAAGTTTAAAATGAAGAAGCTATAAAACAGACATGAATTTGAGAGTTTTATAGTTTATAGATTACATTATTATACAGCTTTAATATTTGTCCTTGCATTATACCTAGAAATCTGAATCCTATGCAGAGTACCAGAGTCCACAAGACGAATCCAGTTTGCCAGTCATGTTCTGTGACCAGGGCTAGTCCCAGAAACAGGAATATGATAATCTCTGATGTTGTACTAAGACAAAATAAATATAAACATGGTTCACTTCTAGGTATGTACGTTCTTAACTCTGGGTAAGTAGACACTACTTAATTATTACTCTATGAGTTCATGGTTTAAAACAAAATTGTACATGTGTTGTTAAAAAAACTGTACAATTTATAATTGTTTTAAAGTTTTAACAACTGTAAAATAATTTGAAAATATTTCAACCCTGATTCAAATTAAACTTTATTTTGACACTATTTTTCAGACTATTTTCAATTTACCTTTTATTTATTTGTTCTAAAATTGTGATATCATAAGTTGTATATTTGAGCAAAAAAAAAAAATAAATAAATAACAAAATCTGGTTGATTTCTTGTCAAAATAAAAATCAACTTTTTTCATTCCCTAAACATTTTAATAGATGTACCATTAAAAACAACATTGCAGATTTTTTTCATTTCAATACCTAAGTTGAAAGAATTATTTGCCAAAAAAATATAATATTCAGTTTTTAAAAGGTTTCTAGAAACAATATATCATAACAATGAACACAAAATCAAAGTGACAGCACATGGTTACAATAAAAATTGCTTATGGTGATAAAAAAAAGTATTCTTGGGAACAAGAAACTTAAGTTCACTGTATCAGAGATTCCTTTATTCCATAAATTACAAATAGTAAAATATGAAGGATCATAAATATATACAACTTACTTACAAGTATTTAAAAATCATTATATATTATATATAAGCCAGTTTTACTATACTGATAATAAATAACAAATAATACTTAAAGATAACAATGTAATAAAAACATATAGTACCTTAGTACTTTGGTGAAATACTTGATTGCTACACGAGATTTTGGAGCAATATTCTGGAAGGAGTAAGCAACTTGTACGATGCCACATCCAATAATACTAAAGAGTAGAAAATATTGTTCATTAACATGAGAATGATATGGTGCAGAAGACTCTCAGTGTAAACTGACCAAACTCTAAACATTTTTGTTGATCGGTTAAAAAATCTGGCTTTTTTGTAAGAATATTTTCTAATCAAATAAAGGATGTTAACATATGTATTTAAACATTATTTTTCCTTCTTTTTTGTATTTCATAGGCTTACATTAAAATAATTCATTAAAAATCTCACATTATGTCATCATTCATGACTGAATGACACAGCATCTGAAGTTACCCATGTACATAGTAACTGTTCTAAGCTACATTTAAAACATATATCTAAAACTAAACTCATCTAATACTTGAGATTTTTCTTTATTTGGACAATTTAATGTTGCTCAGTTTAACATTGCTGCATGATAATAATAAATAACAAATTTGTGTCATTTAAAACATACCATATAATTCCAGAAAACTCAAATAATTCAGCAAGTAGAAAAGCGAGATAAGCCATTCCAAATATTGCTATTGGTTCAACAACTGCAAAAATCAAATTTGTTTTATTTGGTTAGTCACACTGCAAACAGGGAAATTTTGCAAGCATATTTAAGGAAACATGGGGCAAAGTCATTTCTGAGAGCTAGAAGCATAATTATTTATTTTCATTGCAGGATAAATAAACTGTGTGTGTGTGGGGGGGGGGGGGGGGGGGGGAGAGTGAGTTTTCTTTACGCATCAACTTTATATAGTCATATACAACAAGATATCTGTGAGCCAATGCTCACTAGTGTTACCCCCGCTCTGATGTGAATATACAAAATAAGCAAAGTCGACATTTAAAAGATAGGTGGCATCGATTGGTACAAAAATATATCCCACAATATGGCATGCCTAAACAAATAGTGTGTTGAAATTTCAAGCATCTGTGATAAATAGTTGCTGAGAAATCTTTGATGAAAAGGATGACTGCACTTAAGGACATGCGATATTTGCGAGAAAATAAACTTTTAAAAGAAGAATTTTTCTTTCAATTGCAGAAATGGTCTACATCTAAACTGTAACTTTACGTAATTGCGTTAAATAAAAGTATGTTGTTACCAAGTACGAATTTGTTTTCATAGGCGGGGGTCATCACGATTTCTTGAACCTCCATACGATAATGAGGACGCCCACTTTTATACTGACTTCGTACATAGTCAGCGCATGTTTGTCTATTGTTCTCCGTTTAACAGTAGTTGTATATTTGCATTATCAAAGTTATGTCAATAGGAGATTAATAGACAAACATGCGCTCATGGTTAAAATGAGAAAAACTGCTTCTTCTTACTTTCGCTTTCCCTGTTGTAACCAAGGGTTGATGCATGTTGAATATTATAATTCACCACGTGATTTCTCACCCCAGGTAACTTTGTGAATACAAAATTCTATCACGTGGCGTGTAAGGTAGCGTGTTATGTGCTAACTAGGACAATGTTTTCGAACACGTTAAGTTGTCAAGCATTGATTTAAAGACTTCTGTACTTTCCTTCAAATTGTTGAAACTATAGTAAATAATATACTTGTACCAGATAGAATAGATAGGGTTATGATGAAAGAGTGATCACATAAACTTTTATACATAGCATTGTTATTCATGCTAGTCTAATTTTAGTACCATTCTGATAATGTCAGCTCCACCTCTCATGCATATGAATATCGATCTAATGTTTGGTCAAGGGCAGACAAGCAAAAATACACCTTTTTTCGAAAGTTGTTAGGAGAAAAACATAGAATGAGCTTATTGTTTCACAGTCTAAAATCTTAATTCATGTTGGAAATAGACTAGACTCTTAAAAAAATTAACAAAAGTGATATTAGGTTAAGAAATAAACGCAACAGAAGCGACCGAAAAGGGCCCAAAACCCGGCGCTAAGTGCAGTCATCCTTTGTTAAAAAAATTTGGCTGAAAATAAACAGTCATTATTTATCAGGAAGCTGACGTCTGATTGGTACAAAAATACATCCCACGAAATGGCATGCCTCAACAAATAGTGTGTTAAAATTTCAAGCATCTGCGGTAAATAGTTGCTGAGAAATCTTTAAAAAAAATTGGTTTGAAAATTTTGGCTTAAAATAATTAAACAAAGTCGTCATTTAACAGATAGGTGGCATCCGATTGGTACAAAAATAAATACCCCACGATATGGAATGTCTTAACAAACACTGTGTTAAAATTTCAAGCATCTGCCATAAAATAGTTGCTGAGAAATCTTTGCAAAAATCTGTTTGAAAATTTCGGCTAAAAAAAAACCAGTCGTCATTTAAAAGGAAGTTGACGTCTGATTGGTATAAAAATATATCCCACAATATGGCATGCCTCAACAAATATAGTGTTAAAATTTCAAGCATCTGCCATAAAATAGTTGCTGAGAAATCTTTGACGAAAATTTGTTTGAAAATTTTGGCTAAAAATAAACAAAGTCGTCATTTAACAGAAAGTTGACGTCCGATTGGTACACAAATATATCCCACGATATGGCATGCCTTAACAAACACTGTGAAAAAAATTCAAGCATCTGGGATAAATAGTTGCTGAGAAATCTTTGACGAAAATTTGTTTGAAAATTTAGGCTAAAAAATAAACAAAGTCATCATTTAACAGGAAGCTGACGTCCGATTGGTACGAAAGTATATCCGACAATATGGCATGCCTTAACAAATATAGTGTTAAAATTTCAAGCATCTGCCATAAATAGTTGCAGAGAAATCTTTGACGAAAATTTGTTTGAAAATTTTGGCTAAAAATAAACAAAGTCGTCATTTAACAGAAAGTTGACGTCCGATTGGTACACAAATATATCCCACGATATGGCATGCCTTAACAAACACTGTGAAAAAAATTCAAGCATCTGGGATAAATACATGTAGTTGCTGAGAAATCTTTGACAGAAATTTGTTTGAAAATTTAGGCTAAAAATAAACAAAGTCATCATTTAACAGGAAGTTGACGTCCGATTGGTACAAAAATATATCCCACAATATGGCATGCCTAAACAAATAGTGTGTTAAAATTTCAAGCATCTACGATAAATAGTTGCCGAGATAAATGCGACAGAAATTTTTGTTACGGACGGACAGGCAGACGGACAGACATACAGACAGACACAAGGGTAAAACAGTATACCCCTTCTCCTTCAGAGCGGGGATATAAATATTATATAGTACGTGCAATTCTACACTGTGCAAAAACGGATTATATATTTCTGTTATGTAACTAAATATGATTTATTGATAATATATATATATCTGATATACTTGGACAATATTTTAAACCTACATGTATCATACTGTTATCAATATATCAATTATGGTTTGGGTAGTTGTAGCAAAAACAATGACTATAAGCTCTTTAAAACTGCACATGTAGCAGTAATGTGGATAGACAATTTGAAATTCATATCCTGTTATTTCAAGGCAATGTAACTTCGTTTAAATTATACAGTTTTTGTGAAAGCTTTCATATTGCCAAAAACAAAATCACACACAAACTCACACAAATAATGTCAATAAGTCTTTGTGATAAAAAAAGGCCTTTTTAAATCACAAAATGACTTGTGCAAAATAAAAATGTGGGAGATTTTCATTTTCTAAAATTAGTAATATATGAAGAAAATACGCAGATATAGGTATGTACCTTTGACAGTGTTTGTGAACTTTGTAAGCAGAGCTGATAAACAACCAACTAAAATTCCAATAATAAGGCCGCCTATGACAACAATAAAAAACTTAACAATTCCAAGTACGACCTGAAATAAAAAAAAACAACTTTAAAATTACATCATTAAAATTACATAACACAAGTACGACCTGAAATTTAAAAAAAATATATAAATTACATCATTAAAATTACATAACACACTATCGGTGGTAATTTTTCACCATTATATAAGAAATAATCTGATGTACACACATTAGAGAAGGCTAGATAGCACCAAACACACAATTAATCAGTAACAATTAATATAAAAAAAAATTGTAGAAATGTCTACTCAATGGAAGCAAGAGAAATTTTGTAGGAAAACAAAAATTTTACAGCAAAATCCTTCTGCTTAAAACAGTAGTCCAAGAGTTAACACGTATGATGATCATTGAGAGGAGTGTACAGTTTTATGTTTAAAAATATTGAATGTGCATTCATGTGTAGATGTAATCATATAAAAAGACTATAAACTAAACACATACCGTTACACAATTTATGAGAACTTAAAGACACATTATTTTAACTTTTTATCTAAATAATGATATACATCTGTTTGAAAATATATTGAAAATTTAGTTGCAAATATTCTCAAAGATGTTTCCTTATTCAAAATTACAGATTGCATGTATGTTTGCAGATTGCGTGTATTATTACCTGTGTGGCATCAATTGTCCCCCCTTCTGCTTGTAGTCTGTTGTATGTCTGCATTACATTATACAAAACCACAGTGACTCCATCTGTTAACGAAAATCATCAATATGAAAAACCAGATCAATATCAAAATTAAATAATGTTTTGAGTGAAAAGACTGCAGTACTGGTAATTTTTTATTATATTTTTATTTTTGCCTCTTGCTGCCTCAAATTCTCCCTGGGCTTGATTTAATGATATAGCTATCTCATTCAATGACAGTTTAGAATTGGGTGACACTGTTGTGTGAAAATAAAGCCCTTCTTACAGTATACTGTCAGTACACTAGGTACATGTAATGGAGGAACACTTAATGCTTCATCTAATAATAAACATGCTCTTTTATTTTCACTTCAGACAGTTAATGGAGGACTCACCATTGAGCAGAGACTCGCCGAACACCAAGAAATACAGAGTGGGATTGATTCCGACCTCTGTGAACACAGCCAGCACCTGACCAATAAAAGTTTAGAGTTGGTCAGACAACCATAACAAACAGATATTTCCTTCTGTCTTTCAAAAAATTTGATGTACATATAACAGATTAGTATTTGTATGTTTTACATTATAAATTTAAGAATACTGGTCTATAATCAATGTCCTTCAATCTCAAGGTGAAAAATGAACCAAAAAGATTTAAAGTACTCACTGCCACTGGGTCAACAGCCACAATGAGTGAGGAGAACACAAAGATCTGTATGGCTGGAATCTGGGACACTGTCCCCATAGCTCCCAAAATCATCAGGCCATACAAACTTAATCCTTTGTGTCAAAAATTAAAACACATACTTTAATCTATAAAGTCTTTCTAGTATAGGTGTACACCAATATAAACAGTTTAAAACTTTTCAGAATGCATGAATGTTATAAACAATATTTATACAAAGGAAAATATATATTTTAATTACTGATCTTAAGGTTAAAAATATAATCCTTAATCTTTAGAAATAAGGCTTCACTTACCAATTAAGAAACATGATATTGTTGTTCCCTAAAATAAAATCAAAATATCAAAAATGTATATTAATTTTATAATTAAGGAAAACCAGCTTTAGATTTTATTACATAGATGTACAAAGAATACACATGAAATAATTATAATTTAAGTTGTAAAAGGAACAAAATATACATGTATTTTATGATGACAACAGTTACTTGATATAAACTTGAAACAATACAAGACCAAGATATCTTAACATTTCATTTTTATGACAACTATATATTTATTTACTAACTTCATTATCTTTCCAAATATCAAATTTGTAACTCATATACATGTACTAGTAAAGTGGAATGGGGGTAAAAATTTACTTATTAATAAAATTAAATTATTTTACATTAATTGTTTTATTTTTCATATGAAAATATAAACGTTTGAGTAATTCTAAAATCTCAAAAAGCTAAAAAGTAAAAATAAAATTGTTTGCACCCCCCACCCCCGAAAAAAAAATATTAAGGTCCTCATCTGCTTATAATCAGTCCTTCAGTGATCTCACATTGAATTTATATCTAATTTTGACTACAATCATTAAATAACTTCAAATTCGATTTTGTTTCTCAATTTTGCTTTTGTTTGTGTTTGATGGTTGTGAAATTTCTGGTTTTAGACAGCAATTGCAATCTTGTGACACTCATTTTAAAACTAAAACTATCTAGTTTGCTCATAGCTGCAGGTCTGTAGCTCCCGGTCTGAAAAAATTCGAATGGAAGACCTGGGAGCTACAGTGCCAATATCAGTAGTAAATTTCCTGAAAAATTTAATGGTACTAATTGTTTTCACAGAATTTGTGTGGAAATAAGGTTAATCACTCCAAAACTAGCGCTGTTTTTTGTGCGCCGTAAATCGCAGGTTTTTACTATGGGAGGCACTGTAGCTCCCAGGTCGTCCATCCGAATTTTTTCAGACCGGGAGCTACAGACCTGCAGCTAGTTTGCTCATAGGTGTTTCTCATCTAAATCATTCCTTTCCATTTCATTCCTTTTATACTATAAAAAACAACTGAAAGCCTGCAACTTGCTCGATTATATGCTTCTGATCTTGGCTGGAAGTGACTATAAAGATTCAAACTATACTTAGCATAATTATATCTCTGGATGAATTTTAAATGACTTGTAAGCTGGCATAGAATGATTTATAATGTGTAAAGTGAAATATATGTACTTTTCTGAGCCACTACATATATGTATGTATGTATGTCAGTTTAATTTTCATATGAATATTCAATATCAGACTTAAAGGGTACCTGCAGCCAAACCCATGTGAAACTTATGTTAAAGAATTTATTTACCAGAATTTAATGCAAAAAACCGCATCGAAATCGATGCAAAAATAACGGAGTTACGCCGCTTCAAAGTGGCTATTTTTACCTGCTTTGGGAAATCCAATCAAGAGAAAATAGAATTAGGCGATAACGAGGCTTCAGCGGAAGTGACGTCACGAGGTCAACAGAAGGAATATTTCCATACAAAGCTATAGAAAATAAATTCGATTTTACAGCCAAAATGATTGATATAGGTCTGATGTTTTGACGTATCAAGTTATTTTAAGTATTGTAGATTTAGAAATTTGTATCCGTATATATTTATTACAGTCAGATTTATTTTTAAAGGATTTTAAAATTTGCTATCCTCCTCGCCTCTTTACCGATGATTACGATACCTTAAAACACTTGCATGGTCAGAATATATTCATTATTCAGTGTTTGATTACATAATTTCACTTCACACGCGAATGATCCGAGACAATGACACAGGTAAACAGGTAAACTAACGGAGCTACTGCTCCAGACACGTGTATATCTGGGGTATGTATACACATGGTACACATGCATGTCTGGTGAACAAAGGGGGGTTTCACACCTCTAGACTGGTAAATTGATTTGTGTATAATAAGCTACCGAAAACAGAAGAATAAATTAGACTGTGTACAAGCTTATCTTTTAAAAAGATTGGTGAGCTAGCGCTGTAGCCATCATAAAACACAGAAGCATCGGCAATGGCATAGCTCATTGACTGTGCCTTAATCATTATGTATATACTGTAATTTCAACTTCCAGGTGAAAATTTTCAAGAACCATTGGTACCGTTTTGTAGCAATCGTATCTTCTCGGGCCTTTCCGTCAAGCTCGGAAAACATATCCGAGGTTGTTTTCCGAGCTTGAATGTAGTTAAAATAAAGCTAGCTATTTATTATAATATTTAAAATAACTTTGCATAATAAGACCTAAGCGACTGTTACTATTTTGACATTTACAATATAACACAAAACTTCGTGTGGAGATGATAAAACGAAATTCACATGGTACAGTTTATCTACAGTAGTACAGTATTCCCAGAATCCCCTACTATGGAGTCGAGCATGCGTATTCAAGTGAAGAAGACTAACGTAGTTGCTAGCGCTCGAGAGCGCTAGCAAAAATCAGGCGTTCATAAGCAAATTCATGTGTATAGTCTGTCAATCAGACTATCAAAACGTAACCACAAACCTGCTAACGTTCAAAATAAATGCCTTGATTGTTACTTATTTACTCGCATTTAAAATGACAAAATTTACCATTCAGCCGTTTTAATCTTTTTAAAAATGTAATTAAGTAATTATTTCGGAAGTAATTACAATACGTTGATCATTAATTTAGTCTCAATTTTTTATCTAATATTAATAAAGTGCAACTTTCTTTCGAGCTCTATGGTCAGCAGTTAAATACATAACTTCAAATAGCTTAATTAAGTTGTTATACTGACGCCGAATCATTATAAAATCTTTTTAAAAAATATGACAAATTAAAGGATGTAAATAAGTCGAAATTGAAATTCCACTATCGTATTTTTAAAGAATACAAGACAGACATCATCATGCAGCCATCTTGCATGGACTTTCGCCCTGATCCGTTTATAATTAATCCTGTGTTTATTTTATATGCTTGCTGTTTTGATTGTTATTGGTTTAAATTAGTATTAATGAATAATCAGGCGACATAGTGGTAATTTTATGTCTCATACGAGGAATGAGGAATATACCCCCATTATAATACCTTTTACAAAATATGTACTATTATTAATATTATTAATAATGTCATGGAAAAATCATCCCAGAAAAATACGAAAATATATTTCTTATAACAAAAGTGCTTTGATTGTCATTTTTGCTACATAGACTGTGAATTTATATGGAAATTGTGTTACAAATTAGACTTAATTCATCAATCAAACAATTTTCCGAATTCGGCTTTTTTGTACGGTAAAATACGAGTTTAATTCAAACAACATTTTATTTAGTCATCCTGGGTTGAAAAGGAAATAAAAATACAGAAACAACTGTTCATATATCGATGAAACAATGCAAGAAAACGAACAGTTTTCATACGATTTTCTTGTTTCTCATGTAGCGGCGTTGACCCCGTGACGTCACAGTTCATCTCGCGCCAAATCGGCTTGATTCAAAAACCGTTCAGGTGTGAAATTGGGTTTTCCCCAAATATCTCGAAAAGTACTTATGCGATCGCAGTAAAATTTTCAGGATGATGTTTTTTCACATAGATCTCCATAATATCAAAAAATGACCGGCACTGCAGGTACCCTTTAAGTAAACATTTAATTTTGATATGAATATGCAAAAGCAGACTTACAATTACTGCCAAAATCAGTACACTTCCAAGGTTGTCTGCAAAGGTTTTGTCATAGAGACTGAAGGAGGCCTCTAATATGATTCTACAGTAGATGAAAACAAGCTTTGCATAATTCAATATCCATAATCATAGTCGATACACTTAGAAGTAATTGAACCAGAAATCATTTACTAGTATGCTGTATGTCTTAAGTGAAACAAGGAGCTTAATAAAAACATTTAATCATACGAAATGTCTAAAACTATACATATAAAGGCAAAAATGAGTAGTGTGTACCTGTCAACTAATTCTTACATTAACAGGTACATGTATGTTAGAAAATGTGAAAGAAACAGACTGAAAGGTATGTGGAAGAATTATTAAGAATAAAAACTTTTTTTTTAATTTGAGGAAATGAAAAAAATTCATAATTTAATTCATGCAGCTTTTTATTTTTCCAGTCACACGTTTTTAGGAGAAATATAAATATAACAACCAAAAGTTGTGATTCAAGAGTCACTAACTTTGCTTGAAAAAGGTGATTAATAAAAAGAAAAAAAATCTTTGCCATTTAATGTCACATTAGTCTGTTTTCAGTTGTTGTGCTCTTACCAAATGGAAGATCTAAGCCATATATAGCAGTTATTTTTTTGCCAAACAGATTATATCTACAGTGAGAGCCTCAATTAACACAAGTTGATGATTGTTAAAGATTATTTTCCATGTTAAATCATATACAGTCAAACTTCGTTATCTCGAACTAGATGGGACTGTTTAAAAAATTCGAGATATCCGAGTATTCGAGGGTAAAATACTTAAAAAAATTAGTAGTTGGGACTTAAAAATCACTTCGACATATCCATTGTATTCGAGATATTAGTGTTCTAGATTTCGAAGTTCAACTGTAATTGTTTGCATATTTTCAATCTTTTTAAGCGCTAAGCATATGCAGTATGCAAAGCGCTTAATGGCATTGCAATGCGGGGATGACGCTTCCGATTCAACGCCATCTATATTCATTAAAAATAGTTTGATGACTCGATCTCTGACAATAGAACGCAGAGAAGTGGAGCAGCTGTCGAGCAGCTGCGCATGTGATATCGGTGTTAAGGCAAAATAATTACAACTATACTGCAGTAGCAGGCACATCAAAGATTCACAATAAATTAAAAGTATACATAAAAATCATTTGTGTTGATTTAGATTATAGACTTGTTTTTTGGTTCAATTTCTGTCTTCATATCGTTTAAGTTTGTCTCATATTTTTGGTGTATATATACTGCATTTATTATATCATTTTGGAAATGAAAATCCCCGTAATCATTAATTCCACACTTTTCCTCTGTACCATATTATCGATATAACAACTCTAATGTTTATTACATCTTGTTAACACACAAAACTTTTTAAGCCTATTCTTTTTCTATGCATTTCAATTAAAAATTTGAGTCAAACTACAATGTCTTATTCTTTGTTTTTTTTTTTTTTTACTGAAGTTTGTAAAACACATGACCTGCAGGCAGCTAGAATTAATGTAAATCAGAAACATACACAGAGATCAAAATTTTTGAAGCATCAAGCTATGCTCAGCAGCCATTTTATAGTGATCTTTGCTAAATATCACTACCACTTCCGGTTTAGTTGAATTTTGCTAAAAGCTTTTGGATTGTTTTAAGTTGCCGATGAAAATGATATTACGCTTACGAAATAGAAAAATTATATCAAAATAATGTTTTCCTTCAGATTGCTTTAATATTTAAAACAATGTAGAGGACAAAACAAACAGCAAATTTAAACTGAGTACGATCTGCTGTGAAAACAATGCAGACACCAATATTCCAAGAGCTCTAGCTGTGTTTGCAGTGATCATTTTGGCAATGTAAAGTGGTTTTCTTTTTAAACTATCACCAAAGACTAAAGTCAATCACAAAAATGACAATCATATCAAGCACGTGCAGTAAAATACCAATTTTATGTTTTGGACTTTTGATAATTGATTTCAATAGGTTGATTTGGGATCATATGCCCGACAAGAAATACCTACTGTGTAAAACAATATTCAAAGAAATTGTGCCCAAATTAAATCTTCTCCCATTAAATTTACCCTTAATGACAGTGCATGAGCATTTTCAAAACAGGACTTAACATTAAAATTTGCAAGATGATCTGTAACAAAACTGCATTAAAGTGAATTCAAAAAATTCTCATCCTGGTCTGTATCTCCTATATAATTATATATATATATATATATATATATATATATATATATATATATATATATATATATATATATATATATTACTAGTACACTGTAAATAAATACATGAACACATATGTTTCAGATGATTTACATATGATGCTCCTTTCATATGAAAATAACTTGCAACACACATAAAATTTTTATAATATGAGAATCATATGATGCCCCTTTCATATAATTCTCATAGGTAAATGAATGAAAACCACATTAAATTTTCATATGTGAATCATATGAAACAATTCACATATAATCCACATATGTGGCAAAGTTGTTGTTAATTATTATGAAACAATAAATTCATGAATGTCTGATGAGGGACACTAGTGTAAAAATGACAATATCATGTTTATCAAAAGTAGAATGTTTTCTCTTTACCATTTGACATTATTTGTTTTCAAGCTAGAATAGGAAACATGCTATCATTTTGACCATGCTTTACACATTTATATTCATCATAACTTTATTACTTAATTTGCATTCTTATGAATACCACAAATATTCATTGGTTTTTTAAATACTTCCTTACTTTATTCATTATGTATGATCATGTACATGTACCTGGATAAGTGTGAACCATTTACCGGTTGATTTAATTTTGTAGCAATTCACTAAAATTCTGCATAAACTATAGGGAAGAAATGTCATATGATTTAAAAATAAAATTAAACAGAAAGTATCTTTCAGAATCTGTTTAGTCAGAAATACTCACGGTGGAAGGAGATATTGGAAGAAAATTTCAGGGGTGAAGAAATCTGGCAAGCTCTCATTTACCCCGATCAATCTGCAAGAACACACATAAACATGAAGATTTTAGCATGATTCAAATGATAAAGACATAAAGAATGTGCTGTACTTTCTAAATTTTGTGCCAATTTACATTTTAAAAATTAAATCGCTCAAATCGGTTGATGGCACCATGGACCTTACAATCCCCCTCCAAATAGTGAATTACAGAAAAACCTTGTTATCTCAAATGTATTGATGGGACATGGCAATTGCTTTTAATAGAACTTAAAGGGGCAAGGTCACAATTTTGGTCAAATATTTTTCTGTTTTTATTATTTACAAAGCTTTAGGAATGCATTTCTAATGATCATGTGAAATTTGAGAGCCAGTAGTAGAGTTATAAGCAAGATACAGAGCTTACAATTCTTTGTCATGTAAACAAGGCTCGTGCCCTGTTTTTGGTAACATAGGTTCAATATACCAGTAAAACATCTTTTTAAAGTTGATTTGGCTAACTTCTTGTTCATTTTAAGCATAAATAAACAGTTTCTAACATTTAACACATTCATTTTAGGTTTAAAATTGAAAAATTCACTTCAAAATTGAAAATGTAAACAAAAGCTTTGTTTACATAACAAAGAATTGTAAGCTCTGTAACTCCCTTTTTACTCAGATTTTGGTTGCTTATCAAAAATGCCTTACTGAAGCAGTGTAAACATTAAAATCAGAAAAAATAATTTTTTTTTCCCAAATCGTGACCATGCCCCTTCAACGATATCTAACAGTTTGAGAAAAAAACATTAAAACACTAAAGAAACATTAGTTGGGGCATCCAACCAACGTACTGGTACTTCAACAAGTCAATCTCTGTATGTTTTTAGAGATTATACTAATGTTCGGATACTGAAGTTCAACTGTACACCAACAAACAGATTTATTTCAACTAAATAGTCAATAACTCATGTTTTTTTTAAAGGGAAGAATGTGTGAGTAGAGCAAGTAACTTTCATGACATTTTCAGTTCCACTGCATGAATTACTGTATGAACTTACTTGAACAATCCTCCAAAGATAGTTCCAAGTATGATAAGGAGGCTGAAGAGAAAATGGAGCAAAACATTTATATTGAATATAGCATGAACACTATATTTTCTGAAAAATGTTAGGGAAAAGTCTTTGCAAAATTTATATAAAAAGCATATTACCGGTACAATGTTACAGCAATATGTTAAGTATGCAGGCAAAACAAGAATTTAATCAGTGTGCCCCCCCCCCCATTTTGAGACAGGAGCCTTAATGATAGGAATGATAGATATATAAAGAACATTAACATCTAACAGGTACATTGAAAAAGTGCAATATTTGTTTATTATAGATTGCTTTGCATAAGCTAGAGGAGGTTTTAAGAATTTAAGAATAAAAAAAAATCAGCAAAATCTGTAGGAGTTAAAATCTCATTCAATTAACAATAATACAAATTTTTTTATGGAACTGTACAAACAATGCACAGACATTACCAAAAAAATTTGCATCTAACATTTCTTGGGGTGAAAGAAATAGTTACCAAGACTCTGGGACATATGAAGAAATGAAATCAGCATGGTGAAATCCTACAAAAAAAAATAGACAAATTTTTTTCTTTGTAAGAGGTAGATGCATTTTAAAAAAATCCAAGCATACTCATCTTGTAGATGTGAACATCCAGTAGTTCATTAGTTTAGTAGTTCATATCTACATGCAGATAATAAAGAAATCATACATGAGATAAGTTTCCATACTAAAACTGATACAGAAACCTTCAAAATATGGGAATTGGGGTCAAAACACAGCTCAAAAAATGTACAAAATCATATTTATTGCTATTTTTAATTAACAAATGCGATATATACATGTAATACAATGTAAACTTATCTAATACTTGTTGCAAGCATCTCTCTTAAACTTATATCCATGTTCCTATTATGGATAAATAAATTACATATATTAATAATTATGCTTTTTGAAGCTTCCTGATACAATGGTATATAATGTAGTAAATAATTAGTAAAAAAGTGAACTTCCTTACCAATTTTACTAAGACCAGCAATTAAGACCACCAGAGTCAGAAAAAATGGTTCCTTTATGGCTTCATAACGGATCTCTACCAAAACAACCCCCTCTGGATGTTTTTCATTTTCCTCTGCTGTGTGATTGGTTGAATTGGTTTGATTTAAAGAGAAGGTGGTGTATGTCACAGCTTCACTAGCTACAGCACAGGACAATGTCAGGACAAAAAACAAACAAATGATCTTCATTTTTCTTTGTCATTTGGGACTAGTCTGAAAAAAAAGTTGATTATGTAAAATTACTTGACAGTATATAACAAGAGCAAAAATAACCATAACTCTGATCAAATCAGCATTAATTACAGTGTCAAATTCAAAATATCTTGACAAAGTTAGTACAGTAGATCTTGCCCCCCCCCCCCCCAAAAAAAAATATCTTCTGACTTTTATCCACATTTTTTTATGTTAAAAAACAAGCCCCTTTTGTTGTTTCAGTATTAATGAAATGATTTTTCTCTATTCCTATTTAACTCCCCCCCCCTCTTTGTGGCCCCATCCTTTTCTGTGGATCATGATTTGCACAAACTTTAATTTGCACAACCTGTGCTTTTACACAAGTTTCAGCTTTTCTGGCTGAATGAATATTGAGAAGATTTTTAAAGATTTTAAGCTATTTATTTCTATAAAAAATACTTGATTCCCCAATTGTGGCCCCATCCTACCCCAGTGATAATGATTTGAACAAACTTAAATCTATACTACCTGAGGATGCTTGCACACAAGTTACAGCTTTTCTGGCCTATTGGTTTTTGAGCAAAATATTTAAAAAAAAAAAAATTCAAAATATTTCTATTCTAAAAAATTTGACCCCACAATATGTCCCAAATGTAACCCCCCCCCCCTCCCCTCCAATTATGGTTTGAATAAACTTTAATCAACACAACCTGAGGATGCTTCCACACGAGTTACAGCTTTTCTGGCCTATTGGTTTTTGTTGGAGAAGATTTTTTAAAAATACTAACAAATTTGTAATAATTCTTAATTATCTCCCCTTTAAAGAAGGTGCGGCTCTTCATTTGAAACAAACTTGAATCCCTTTCACCCAATAAAGTTTTGTGCAAAGTTTGGTTGAAATTGGCCCAGTGGTTATATAAAAGAAGACGAAAATGTGAAAATTTTATGACCACAACGACAGACATAACAGACCAATTTTGATCAGAAAAGCTCACTTGAGCCTCGGATCAGGTGAGTTAATAATTAATATACTATTGTGCATGTCTCTAATTTCTGGAAGCAAACTTAAATGTCGTCAAACTAAAATAACAATAATACCTATATATATAACTATAAATATGTTTAGTTAATGTTATCTCCATTATATAAATCTCTAAGTAAACTTATTTTATCAATTTTCAAAACATGGCAATGAGTAACAGTGGTTTCATGGTCACTAATGTTAAATGTGTATCATCTGCAGACATCTCTTGTATATCTGTTACTTTGTTATTTACAAAATTCCTGAAGGTTTTTTTTCTAGATTACTCAAGAGGCAATAAATCAGAATTGCAATACAGATAATAGCAGAGAACAAATTAAGTCAACAAAACTAACAGTACAGTAAAATATGAACTGATCACTTCCCCTTTTACTGGTTCCAAAACTTCCACTGCTTGATGATCAAGTGCTAGCTTTAATTTTGCACATTCCACATAAACAAACACAATTCTATAAATCATATACAGATGTATGGGGAAGGGGGAAAATTAAAATGTAGCCTTTTCTTTCTTATTTTAGAAACTAATAGATGATCAAATCACAAACATATATATGTGTAATTGTACACAAAGAAGGCAACCATGAAAGAGTATAGAACTTATGTGTGACATGTGCTTGATATATCAGTGTAGCTGACTACATCCCCATACAATTCAAATGCCACTACAGCTAGAGCAACTAAGCAATTAAAATTAATGTCCTAAATAACCAACTTGTTTACATACAAACCTTTTCCTTGGACAGAGTGTGAACATTAAGAAATTTTTAAAAGTCTGCTATGTAAACTGATACAACAGTAAATGACCTGGAAAAAAGACACACATTACACACGCACAGAGTTAGAAATCCTATATCTATAATTATCACTATGCAGGGAAATCATTCATTTACAGGTAAACTTCTTGAACTAAAAAAATGTAGCCCAAATTAAAAGTGATATACTCAGTATATATAAACTATAAATCTATATCTGGTCAGAAATATAGAAATTGTGTGTCCTTCACTCTTAATAAAATAATATTTAACAAATTTAAACAACTACTGAAGATATTTACAACTATGAAATACATTTCCATTGGAGATTTAAAATTTAAATACCGACATTTATTTGACTTTTCTCCAAATAGTGTTTTGATAGAGTAAACAAGGTTGGATTATATAGTACAATATTTCTCTGTTCCACAACATGCACAATGTGGTTTTAAAGTACATTCACTTCTTTTCTTGCTGCATATACCGGTAGAACATATATTTCTATATAAGATTAATCACAACTGACTTCAATGTACAACCTATGACTGGTGTAAACAGGTCATGGATTATCTTTCAAAAAAAATTTTATGGGACATTTGATATAATGGGTTCATCAACCTTTTATGTACATTAATTAAAGTTTCTGAGCATCTGATCAGTGATTAACATACCAGAGTAATGATTTTCTGAAAGAAAAGTCGAAGATGATTAAAATTACATACACTCAACAAAACTTCTAAGTGTTCACCCAGTATAATGTATTTCCTATTTGAAATAGGCACGTTTATTTGTCTTGCCGTCATGGTGACTGACTTCCACTTAACTTTCAAATTGTTAAGAACTATGCATTAACCTTGACCTAAGGTTGCGACCCGAGATGTTGACCTTTGCTCAATATCACTAACACTTCCGGTTTGGTTCAATTTTGCTCATAGCTTTTGAATTGTTTTAAGATGCCGATGAAAATGATATTACGCTTACGAAATAGAAAAATTATATCAAAATAACGTTTCCTTCAGATTACTTGATATTTGAAACAATGTCGAGGTCAAAACAAACAGCAAATTTAAAGTGAATACGATCTGTTGTGAAAACAATGCAGACACCAATATTCCAACGGCTCTGGCTGTGTTTGCAGTGATCATTTTGGCCATGTTAAGTGGTTTTCTTTATAAACTATCACCAAACACTAAAATCAATCACAAAATAATGACAATCATATTAAGCATGCGCAGAAAAATACCAATTTCATGTTTTGACGTATTGTCACGGGTAAATGATTTCAATCGGTGTTGTTTTATTTTATCTGTGCAATTGATGAGAAGACACATCAGTTACGAAATGCTGAAAATTTCACATCATTTTATTTCATAATTTCAAAATTATTTTATTTATTAAGGTGAACACTTAGAAGTTTGTTGAGTGTATATACTGTACGGGGCATTTTTTAAAAATAAACATGGAAACTCCATAGAAATAGGTTATCATTTATCCCGGCCATCCAGAGCTTATTAAAAATGTATCACTTCATCATATCAGAATGAAAGGTCATTTGACTTTCAAGCATCTCTTTTGCAAGGAGAATTGTTAGTAGAATTTAAAATGTGGGTCTCCAACCCCTATTTATTACGGTAGTTACATAGTGTTTCATCCCTGTGAATTACATCATATAACAGAAAAAAAGGTCAGTCTGTATTCTTGACAATTCATAATCTAGTTCACAATGATTGATAAACATGATAAATTGCTACAAAAACTTTTCTTGTACACATTAGTTGTCACATTATTTATAAAATAATTGATAATGCAATAGTCTGCCATAAAAGTTCAACTTCAAGTAACATCCCTATATAATGAATCACAAGTATCTCTTCTAACAATTGTCCACTACAGTAACTTTGACTTGACTATCACTGTATCAATCCCCAACAGTTTCTACTATTAAAATCTCTGTATCCCCCTCTCTCTCTCTCTTTCTCTTTCTCTCTCTGTGTACTTATTGCTCTAAAAATACTGTAATATTTCAATTACCGTATATTATCTTTTAAGTGTTCTATTTGGCAAACAGCAGATCACATGACCTAAGACAAATCCATGTGGACAAAATCCATTTATGCAAAACAATCTTATTTACCTTTCACAGTCAATAAACAGCAGATGTTTTGACTAACATGTACATTAGGCAATTGTTACAGATGGGGAAAGGGAAGAATTTAAATACTAAATAGGAAGCTATATACTCTATAGAACCACAAGGAACCAGAAATCCAGAAATCAAGTACTCTTGCTGTCAGCTGAGTTGTAATAATTCATCCTTATACAGACAGTATTGAAAAAATTGTAACAAGGAAACAAAATGAAATATAATAGCCCTAAATCCAAAGCTTGAGTAAATACCACCTTTACTTTTAATTTTGGTCAACCAGATAATGTCAATTAATTGAGCTTCATACATGTGATGCATATGCATTATTTTCTCCCTCGTTTTACTCCTCCGAAAATAAATCTTTTCTTGTCTAATTTAAAAACAACAACGAAATAAAATAGGATAGGTGCGTTCGTTACAAGATCACTTTTAATCACATTACTGAACGAAAGGTATATATAACATAAACGCATAATATATAAACAACAATCTAAATCATACAATACAAAGCATAGAGGCGGGCAGGGAGGGTTACTATCAGCTCCTAACAATCTTGTAACGAACGTCGCAATGGCCAAAACGATACATGTAAAACCATTTATACTACGCGCCAAGTCACTCGTGCGTGACGAGACTACTAAGAATAGAATTAGGATTTCGGTAATGTAGAAAATCAAAAACGTTAAGAAATTCATTGCTGTTTGACTTGTAGAAGATATTAAAGCTGAATTCAATACACATGACATTTCACTTTTCCTCGTGTGATAAATAATGACCTGTCACAAAGATGATGCGGACCAGGATAACACCCAGAACTGTTTTGATGAATGAGGCCCTTGTTACTGCGCACTACATGTACAACATATAGATCTATTTAATTACTGATGATAAGACGGGCGTTTATAATCGTTAGATTTTACACGGCCTAAGACTATAACATGTATAACAACTGTATAAGGGATGATCAACCGAGAAAGTCTAGCCCACAGCCATACAATTTTACATGATACGCATTATGATGAATACTTTCGTAACAAGGTATTGCAAAGATTAATCAATAACATCTCATTCCAAGAAAAACAAACCATGCGTATAGAGTTCATCGCACTGCTTACATTATTCTTCTTCCTCAAGTTCACAACCACCGGTCTACTTTACTCTTCTCACGCTGAAGATCCGGCGAATGTTTACAGTGTGTTCTAATTTACGGAACCTCGAGCCCGCATTTACCTGTACATATACATTGTGTACATATTTTTTTTTAACGGAACAATGATAATTAATGCTGATTGATGATGCAAAATTTTTTCTTTTTAAAAATGCATAACCAATGAATCATTCAATCAATCAATCAATGCCATTGTAGCAATTCCGCAATTGTGGGAGTTGTAAAACATACATTTGTTTCCCCTTGGACTGAAATGTCACACTTTCATTGGTTTAAACATAGCATCATATATCTCTATGTTAGTTCAGACAGAATTTATATTAGGCAATATGGCCGTCATTGGCCGACGCTTCGCCTGCTCATTTTAACATTTCATATTATTGAATACAGAAACAGCATGCCGTAAGTTTTAAAAATATTTTGAGTAGTTGCCCTTTGAAATTCTGAAAAAATTAGAGTAGTTGCCCTTTGAAATTGACGTCACATTGTTGTGGCTACTGAATCAGAACAAAATGGCAGCGTCGAAATGCTCAAATCTCTGCAGAGGAAAGGGAGAACACGTTTAAAATTAAATAGCAACAAAACAATGTAAGTAAACACGGGTGAAGCGAAGATTTTTAAAAATATTTGAAAGGTAAGGTTGATAATTTTAAAGTGTTTAAATGAGTTAAATTGGACGAGATGTAAGGCAACTTGTACATGGCTTTGCGTAGATCATCGCTATTTGTGAATAAATGTCACTTGATAGTCCTCGAGAAACAAAACACTTCGCCTCGCCATCTATGAGGTTGATCAACCCAATATATTTCTGTAGTCGGACAGTACCAAACCTAATAAATTATAGTAATATGCACGACCCCACTAGGCTGACTAGCTAACTCTATTGTACAAAGTTACAATATATGCTTATATTTCCCTATAAGGAAATATTTGTATCTGGAATCGATGTTGTCTCAACAAATTTCGAATTTTTATTTACTATCAATTTGTTACATACACGTTTTCATCATATTGTGTTGATTACATAAATATATGACTGTAAGTTATATTTACATTTTCAAGTGTCCTTGTCTATGATAACACTACGAATCGATTTTGTAATGTATAGTCCAATAAATTTCATCAATGACTGTTTTAAAGGGGCATGGTCACGATTTTGGTCAAAAATTATTTTTCCGATTTTAATATTTACAATGAATCATAAAGGCATTTTTAATAGGCAACCAAAATTTGATTGTCATTTGTTGAGTTATAAGCGAGTAACAGAGCTTGAAATTCTTCGCTATGTAAACAAAGAGTTTGTTTACATTTTGAATGTTGAAGTGAAAATTCCAGTTTTAAACCTAAAACGAATGTTTTAAACGTTAGGAACTGTTTATCTATGCTTAAAATAAATAAAAAGATAGAAAAATAAGCTGGAAAAAGATGTTTTACTAGTATATTCAACTTATGTAAACAAAAACAGGGCACGAGCCTTGTTTACATGACAAAGAATTGTGAGCCCTGTATCTTGCTTATAACTCTACGAATGACTCTCAAAGAAAGTGCGCGTTTAAGATGTAGATTCGGCAGGAATCTTGGCGTACAAGGAGAGTGGAAATTTCATCAATTAATTTTACACATTTTTCGAATTATAACCGTTATTTGGTTTCTGTTGGACGTGGAATGGGTAGAAAAATGTTTGTATTGCAAAAGGTTTTATTATAATATGGGTCTTAATATAGCAACACGATGCAATTCATGCAAAATCCTACTTATTTATAGCTGTTTTTAAATGATTTTATTGTCTCTGGGTCTTCTCTCCACAAATTTGAAACGTGCAAAGATGACATATTTCAACATTAAAAATGTTGCTTTTTAAAAAAAGATGGAGAAATGACACAGAGATGACTAATTATGTACTTTTTCAAAATATTTTTTGGAGGATAAAAAACAGTCCATTAATATGACAATGTTGTTTCAAAACACTACTTTATACCGCATATTCTGAATTCACGCATGGCTCAACGGTTTTGTACTGGATTAGTGAATACAAACATGCAGTGTTTTGGGTACAAATCCTACTTGTGACTCCTTTTTTATTTTTTTAAACTTTTTTGTTTTTAAATGTATGTTGATACAACATTATTTTGAATTATGGAATACCGGTATATTTTAGTTTGCCGTTATTGATTTCTGCCGTATGAATACTATTTTCTGTTCTTATTACTAGTTTATTAAGATATACGATATAACTGAAATAAAATATGTATGCATTAACATTTCCAATATAACAAGTTATATCGGTTTACCTTCTCATTGTCATTTTTAGAAAGCTTGTGATGTTTTTTTTGATATCCGGAATAGACATGTACTTCAACTCACAAGTTTGAGTAATTAATTTTTGTTCAAACCTGTACATATCCTTTCGAGGTTATAGACATTTAAATCACTATTGATTCGTGTCGATGATTCCTGCAAACGTATTATCTTGTGCGCCCAGTTTCTTTTATTTGATCATTAGAAATGCATTTCTAAAGCATTGTAAATAATAAAAACATAAAAAAATAGAATTTGACCAAAATCGTGACCATGCCCCTTTAATATCTAATCGTACAATTGCTGAAAATTATACAGTATAAATATAAGTAATAAGTAATCATTCTTTGAATGTTATGAGGTGATCAAATTAATTTATAAGATTGTGTGTGATCAAGTCTGTCATAAAGCCCTGGGTAGTTTGTTGGATTTGATCACCCCCGACCGTATTTGATCACCTCATAATACTCAAAGAATGTTTCCTTATTCCTTAAATATTTCGCAGTGAACCGCAAATATATGAACCTACCTATACACTGTATTGTACGAATCCCCAGCAGTAATGACACTGGTTTGAACTTTGCTTCCGATTCCAATGGGAAATGTAACACCAGTTTGTCAGTTATCAATCCATTAATCAAGTCTGATCAATCTCCGAGTGCACACATCACCAATTAACGCAGGAGTCTAGATTCTACATACACTGTACCAAGCGATTACAATAATTATACCTGTAAATGTGCAGTGTATCTATCTATGGCAATATGTAGATTTCCTTCGTAGCTGTTGGCAATTCTGCGATGCAATGCTGATGATACTCCAAGGAATGAAAAAGATGCGGATCGATTCATTTTGCACAATATGAAAATTGATGCAGCGCTTAGCTACTTCCATACCCTGTCACATAACCCACATTGATCAAACGGGACAATTAACTTAGTTCGAGACGCTCTTAGAGAAAAGGAGATTTTCCTCTTGATCAAACCATATAAATTCATATAACAGATAGCGCGGCATCAGTTTTATGGTTATAAACAGATTGATAACTAAGGTTTGGAACTTTCCCGTTCTCCCAGTTTGAAACTCGATTTTTTTTGTGCCCTGCTTTATGCATCATCTGGAGAATGAAATGAATATAGTTTGGAACTTAAAGTAACAATGGAATTAACCGTTTATTCCGAAAAGTCTTTTATTTTAATGGAGGCGAGTATGCCAAAAATATTGATTAAGGGACTAGTTTCACTTAACAACATGGACAAGCAAGTCTGCTTCTATTAGATGCGGGTGAGTCCCACATGTTTAATATGCTATATATATTTCACATTTGTATGAGCTAAATATTTTAAGATAACACGAGTTTTATAGAAATTTCTTTGTTCAAAAACCATTGTTATCAATTATTGTTATTCAATAAATTTAAGACATTTTATCGGTCTCTTTTGTTCATTTGGAATTAAGTTTTTAAACCATATATAATGGGTTCGATAGAATCATAATAAACTTTCATACAAGTTTATCTTTTGAAAATATTGGAGAGCTAGCGCAGTAGCCATCATAAAACACAGAAGCAGATTTCTAAAACATTGGTTAAAATTTCTGAATCGATTAATTATCAATAGGAAGACACAGTGGTGCACTGAAACTGTGCTGTAGTGGGGTCTCAGTTTAGAATTGTGAATCTAGAGTGGGTTTCACATCGGCAATGACATAGCTCATTGACTGTGCCTTAATCATTATGTATCTACTGTAATTTCAATTTCTAGGTGAAAATTTTCAAAAACCATTGGTACTGTTTTGTAACAATCGTATCTTCTCGGGCCTTTCCGGCAAGCTCGGAAAATGTATCCGAGGTTGTTTTCCGAGCTTGAAGGTAGTTAAGTTAAAGCTAGCTATTTATTATAATATTTAAAGTAACTTTGCATTATAGAACCAATTTAACAAGAGCTTGGACTTTGGGTAGTTGTGTCAAACAGCAATGTGATGTAGGCATGTCTATTTAATTGCTAGCCACTCAGCCATGGCTCTTTGAAATCAACAAGATTTGTCTGGCTTTTGAGCAAAGTCTACGCAATCGTTGCATATTTCGCTTCAAACCGCGTCATTTTTTTAGTTTGTTTTGACGCAAGAAATGGATAGCTACGTCCTAATGAAAGTCGAAGGTCTTGTTAAAATGGTTCTAAGACCTAAGCTACTGTTACTTTTTGACATTTACAATAAAATACAAAACTTCATGTGAAGATGATAAAACGAAATTCACATGGTACAGTTTATCTACAGTAGTACAGTATTCCCAGAATCCCCTACTATGGAGTCGAGCATGCGTATTCCAGTGAAAAAGACTAACGTAGTTGCTAGCGCTCGAGAGCGCTAGCAATAAGAAGGGGGCAGAGAATAGTGATTTTTCAAGACTTTGAACAGTGCACTGTATAGGTCCATGACCATAGTTCGCTATCTATTTCTAAGATACAAAACATGCAGTATGAATACCAGGGGATAATGATCAAAGGCATGTACACACAAATCTTTGTGGTTTATTCTTATTCTAAGGGAATTTTTATCCTGTCTTTCTGTCCCATCTCTTCCCTCTCTCTCTCTCTCTCTCTCTCTCTCTCTCTCTCTCTCTCTCTCTCTCTCAGTACTCTTCCGATTTCTCGGTATTGAAGCCCAAAATTCGAGTCTATCATTTTAATATAGTAGTATAGATATGCACATCTAGAGTGTGCCAACATTTTTGTAAACAAAGTATTTGTAATTGTTACTTGAATATATAACACGTAAGAATTAACGAAATTACTATTTTGCAATAATTTAATACAAATGTTGTGCCTTCAGCCTACATGTCTTTATTATTTGTTTAGATCATTACTTATACATGGAAATCTTGAATATTAAGAGCTCACCTTTGCTTCGATGTACAACACTTGTTTGCTGTGGAATGCGAAGTGAGGCCACTTATGTTGCGTTAACTTCTTATATTAACCGCCCGTTTACCGCACATGTTTCAGACAGAGAAGTTAATGAACTTCTTCAATGTTTAGGCTTTAGTAAGTAGCTTGATCTCTATCGGAAATCAACGAAAAGGAAAATAACGCATTTCCGTTTTGATCAGTGCATGCATTTGGCCAACCAATCGGTCGGGAAAATTGAATATTTTGAGATGATGAGAAACATTTTAAAATGGGAAGAAAATCATTCAACAACAACCAACAAAAACAACAATACACGAGAAGAAAATCACATCAATCACAGAAAGATGTGAATATTTCCAAACAGTAACTAATGAAAAAGTTGCTTGACATCGTTTTAGTTATTATATATGATGTGAAATTTACGAAAAGTCGCTACACATTGACATTTTACAACAGAATATAAGATGTAGTACATTACAACTACATGTACTCAGTGTATAACTGTTATACATGTATATGATGGACCGTCACTGCTTACAGTATGTGGTAATGCATTTTCTCAAAGCAGGAAGCAAATTATGCGGGTTGAGATGGTGATGACTAACAGGAAGTTACGTCACTGAGACTGAGTGTCGGCGGCATAATGAATAAATTAATTATCACGTACACTTGTCAGATGAGGACCCCAACCTTTCTTTTTCTTATATGGATACATTATTTAATATGTGCTCATAATTTTTGTAACCCACAAAAACTAAATGAATCTGAATTGTACAAGACATATAGTATACAAGAAAATTTATATAATATCATCCAGTATTACACCAATATATAAAATGTCCCTTGCTGTTCAGTTAGTTCGTTAGGATCTATTGAATGAGTTAAAAAAAATACAACGTGTGCTAGTAAAATGTAAAATCAAAATCCAATCGAAGATGAGGAAATATTTATTGGTTTTGACCAAGAGTAGCACAAAAAGAAAAGTTACCCCTTTCTAAACAAAGATAGAGAGGGGGAAGAAAAAAGATGAAAAAGAGATATAAATGTGTATACTTTTTGGAAAACCCACACAGCAATGGAGAGAGAGATAAATAAAACTCTCAGATATGTCCATTTTTTAAAATAAAGCATCCTCTTACTGTATATCATCGTGACGTACGTCTTTCAGCTAGGGCAACCAGTATGAAAGTTGGGGGTGGGGGGTAACCCGGGTTTCATCCGAAATCTTGACAAGCAAAAAAAAATCCCCAGAAACCAACAACCTAATCCGCCAATCTTCAAAATCGTGGGGAAAGGGGAGGGGGGGGGGCGAGAAGGGGGGGGGGTAGTTGTAAGTAAAACCTATTTCAAAGCTGATTTTGTTAATTTCACCACGTTTTTTTATAAACTCTCCCAAAAAATTAGAGGTAGTAAGGGGTTCGAATCCCGGTCCGTCATTATTTCCCGTTACATTTGGTGCCATGACCAACCCCTGGAAGTGACAGGTTAACTCCTTCCATGGGAAGAGCCTGGGGTGATCTTAGAGAGCGAGGATCATTTAAGGGGGGAGGAATGTGACGGTCAGACCGGTTCGAATACCGGCGCCAGATAGCTCAGTTGGTAGAGCATAATATTCAGGGGGCCGGGTTCAAATCCCGGTATAGTTCGTCTTTATTTCTCCCATCCCGTTACAACTTATTAGGTTTGTTACTGACTGACTAAGAATTATATGGGTTTGATCAATCTCATAGATGGCGAGGCGAATATAGCTGGATATTTTTCTGTAAATACGTGAGTAAAATAATCACACTTTGGCAAAACACTATTTCAGATGACTTTCTGACGCGAAGCCGAGCCGTCTTTGAGATTGATCAATTCCATATATTTCTGTAGTTAGCCAGTAACAAACCTGACAAGTGTTTTGTTTTCCCAAGGATTATTAAGTGACATATTTATTCACAAATAGCGATGATCTACGCAAACCCATGTACAAGGTGCTTAAAATCTCGTCCAATTTATACTAGCGGAAAAAAGAAACTGTGCATTATTTAATGTATGAAAAAACATTTAAAAATTACAATGAACAAATTTTATTTTTTGTAATACTGTTAACACATGTATTCGTAACTACATCTCATAACACATTAATGTCAACGTCGAATAACGTCAATTTCAGCATACTCGAAAGTCACTCTTATTTGAAATTGAATTAACAAAATTAATAACGCGTGTGACCATCATTTGCGTTCACGCATGCTTGACAGCGACGCCTCATTGATGCCACTTAAGTGTTCAGAAATTGTGCCAGATGTTGGTTAAAGCCTGGCCTAAATCAGCAAATGTCACTGGCTGATTTGGTAAACGGCGTTAACGTCTTTCCATTTCATCCCAGACGTGCTAGATCGGCGACAAATCGGGGGAAACAGATAGCCAAGGCAAGACATCGACATTCTGTTGAACAAACAAGTCCCTGACTACACGTGCAACGTGTGGCCTTGCGTTGTCTTGCTGCAAAGTGATGTGATTTTGATGTCTTTGTATGAAGGGTATCACATGACGCTGAATAATTTCAACTCGATAGCGTACGCCGGTGAGATTTCCATTGAAAATTTGTAGAGGGGTCCTTCCACGTGCTGATATTCCACCCCACACCATAACGCTACCTCCACCAAATTGTCGACGTTGCACAACACAAGCGTCCTGGTAACGCTCCCCAACGCGACGATACACCCTACAACGGCCGTCACTGCTATCCAAATGAAATCTGGATTCATCAATGAACAGAATATTGGCCCAGTCCTGTATTCTGAATCGCAGATGTCGTGTGCACCACGCTAGTCTGGCGATACGATGACGTCGAAGCAGTACTGGGCGCACCGCTGGACGTCTTGGTCTGATGTTTTGCTAACGCACAGTTCTTGGACTAATTGGTCGAAGCCCTGGAATGCTACGGGCAGTCAAACTTGCTGTCTGGAAACGATTTCTCAGATGCACAAGACTAATGTGGTTGTCCTGTTGACGTGACGTCACACGAGGTCGCCAAGAGCGCGGTCGATCCTGGGTGTTGCCAGATTGTTGAAAACGTCTCCATAATGACTGGATGGTGTTCCGATGAATTCCAAAGTGTCTTGCTACAGTATTTTGTGCCATTCCAGATTGCAGCATCCCAACAGCACGATTACGTTGGTTTTCGTTGAGTCGTGGCATGACATAGGGGTAAATTTTGTTGAAACTAAAGTGATATCCTTAACAAAAAAAGTTTAAACAAATCCTTTACAGTTCTTATTCCAAACAGTATTGGCCCGTAAAACTTGTGCGTACAAATTCTTCAATAAACAACAGGTGCTCACTAACCATGAAAAAGTCCGTGCACCCGGACGGTTACCATCCGATAATGTCAAAAACAATACCATTATCGATTGTTTAAATCTATACTACTATATTAAAATAATAGACTCGAATTTTTGGGCTTTAATACCAAGAAATCGGAAGAGTACTGTCTTTTGTTTTATATATTTTAAACATCATTGGTACTTGAAGATTACCAATTTGTTTTTATTTTTTCTCAATCAAGTTTCGCTAATTAATAATCAACGAAATTCCTTTAAAAAGTCCGGAAATCATCTGGATTTTTTGGATTTTACAATCTTGCGCATGCGCATTACATTCACGCTAAATCACGGGAGGCTCTTTAGTTTATGTTTCCACAATATCACATTTGCATGGATAAACTCAGAAACGATAATACAAATACGTGTAAATTTTCATTGAAAGTTTGCTACATGTATATATTCTGTTCATCAAAGAAAATACGGGAGATAACTCTAACTCAGTGCATTTGATATGAAAAATCCCGAGAGTTCCGAATGTCTACATGGTGTGTTAATTTGAAGCGAGTAAAAAACGTTGGTGAAAAAGTGTTGAATTCTTCGTTAATATGAATTAAATTTTTAGATGAAATGTATTTACAGCCTTAAAATGGTTTGTTATGAATAATTTGACTGTTATTTCCAATAAAGCTTCATTAATTTTCTCAAAGTTGGAGCGATTCTGCAGTTTTTTGCTACATTACGGGTATATGGGAGGCATTTAACTGTGGTGAAGGCCTGTCCCGAGACACAGTTAGATTATTCTATTAGAATAATATTAGATTATTCCGATATCATATGCAATGTCAACGCCCCGTGCACGCACGGGTCAAAGTCTAGTTTTATAAATGCAAACAATAGATATAGAAAAATTATACTAAATTTTATAATGCACAGTTTCTTTTTTCCGCTAGTATATTTAACTCTATAAACTCTTCAAAATTATTAATCTCATCTTTCAAATACTTTTTAAAAACATTTGCTTTACTAATGTTTACTTACAATGTTTTGTTGCTATTCAATTTTAAACGTTTTCTCTCTTTCCTCTGCAGAGATTTGAGCAAATTCGACGCTGCCATTTTGTTCTGATCAAGACACAACAATGTGACGTCAATATTCAAAGGGCAACTACTATAATTTTACAGAATTTCAAAGGGCAACTACTCCAAATATTTTAAGAACGAAATGTCGAAGTGGGTAGGCGAAGCGTTACTCAATGACGGCCATATTGCCGAATATTAATTCTCACCGAACAAACATAGAGATATATAAGTCTATGGTTCAACTAATGAAAGTGTGACGTTTCAGTCCGAGGGAAAACGATAAACTATATACGCAATTAACAAGAATACAAAGAAAGACATGAAAAAACTAGTAGCTTACAAAACACAGACGGCAACCGATATTTTACAAATGTTGGGTGCATTTTTGACATTATGTCGTCCTTTACCATAGTTTCTTATTCAGTATTATAATAGCGTAATTCTAATCAGTACATGTTCTGTTTATTTGCATTTAAGAGAGCTGAGTGGTCGTTGCCATTTTTAGGCTAATATATTTACCTCCTTTAGATGAAGAGTTGTGTATAAAGATATAGAAAAATGTTCAAATTGTGGCATTTTTGCACCCGTTTAAGATGCAGTTTCGTAAAAATCCATGTATACCAAATGATAGAACATTGTCTAGAGAGTATATAACTACTTAAAATTTGTTTGTAATGTGTCCCACCTGACAGGTGAGATATATATACCTCTAAAAATTAATAGCCCATTGGAGAATAATAATTCCCATAGGAGAAATAACTTTCCTACAGGAAAATTTGAAAATCCTATATAATTTTTGAAAATATCTATGGGAATTGTATTTCCTATTGGAGAAATATTGTGAAAGAAGTATTAATTAAGGAATAAAGAATCATTCTTTGAGTATTATGAGGTGATGATTTTGGTCGGGATGTATTCAAATCCAATAAAGCCCGAAGGGCTTTATCATAGATTCGAGTTTATTCGACCCCTATATTGTACATCGATTGTAAACAAAACAAACTTCAGAAAGATAATGGAAAAATGTACACAGCTTTATTTTTAAAAATACAATAAAACAATTTTGAAATCTTATTTCCATTATTTTTAGCGAATGTTGAATCGCAATACAATCATACATGTACCTGCCTCGACGTTGGTGGTGAGTATCAATAGGAGGCGAAATAACGCGGTACCCTCTAATGTAAAGTTAATTTGGAAACAAATTTTGAATATCATTTCCACAATAAAATATGGCTTCTTTGACCGGGAAAACTACTGCAATGCCTATTATTAAGTACATACTAAGCAAAACAATCGTTTAAAGTGTACATAAACGTTATAACATAGGAGTAGGCAGCTTTAGATTAAGTAACTGTTGATACGTTTTAATGTTTATTTAAGTTTACTTTTTTTTTAGCGAGTCTTGCCGTTTACAGGTACGAAGAAATGACTTTGTTGAACTATGATTTTGAGTTAATAACAAATATAACATGAATATTACATTTTGCTAAAAATAATACAACATGCAAATCAATGGTAGATTCAAAAATATTGTTACAGAAACCATATACATTGTAGCTATACACATGCATTTTAAAAGTGAAATTCTAAATGGTGTTCTAAAATGCTCTTAACAATTGACATCATCAAAATTCAAAAATTTTATAACTCAAGATAAGCAAATTTTACTATAGTTGTGATAAACGAACATGTATTTACAACGTTTAAGATGATGCCTGAATCTTGTCTGCTGTACCTGTTTTTTTTACCTTTGACCCTGAGTTATATGTTCCTATAAATTACATCAAATATATACATTCCTTTGATCAAGAGGGCTGGGTAGTCGCGGCCATTTTAATTCTACATTGATCTCCTTAAAATGAAGAGCTCTGTTTAGAGATAGAAAAAATATTTCAATTTAATGCTAAAATATTAAAAATTATTCTTAACCAAACAATAGTTGATAGCATTATAAAATCTGAAATTTTTAGATTGATCTCTTTCTCGACCATCCAGCCCCCCTGAAGATTTATTTAGCATTTCACACAACTTCACTTTGTATCTTGCTCACTGTAAACACTCTCTTCTTGACCTTTGATCTTTTAACTGGTTTAACGAGAATAGGAGTCTTCTCCTTAGCTGTTTTGTTCTTCAAATATTTGTGTCGAAAGTGGTTTAAAATTTCTACCATGAGTTGAACCAGTTCAACGAAACTCAGAATGGACGCGCCCAAGAAGAGTCCAAGAGCACCGCCTATATCCGAGAGGAATCGGTAACCCTAGAAAATTAATTATAATAGTCTTTTTACGAACATCTAGATAATTTTTCTTATTTCATCAATATATGTTTGATTTATTTATTTAATACAGTATCAAATAATTTTCCAAACAAACCAATTATCTTAAAAGTTATGGACTTTCTACTATTTACACCAACAGAATCGGTCTCCTTTCAAAGTTAGAAATATTCAAAGTAAGAAAAATAATTTCCTTTTGGGCAAACGAAAACCAAACCAAAATGCATCATTGGATTGTCTAGAAAAGGGAACCGTTTGGTTTCGTCCCCCGAATGAACATTTTAACCTTTATTTTTAGCGACGTCAAGGGCGAATTTCAATGTGGCGAAATAACGCGATACCCTTTTATGTCGATTTTTTGTTAACAAATTTTGTACATAATTTTTGTATTGAAAATTGGCTTAATTGACCGGGAAAACTACTGCAATGTCTATTATTATACACATACTTAGCGTAACCATCGTTTGAACGCGTACACAAAATTTGACATAAAATCTGACCAAGCAGCAATTTACAATTCTGTAAAATGGCTGAATAGTATTCTAGATAGTGCTACGTATACATATTTATCTCATACGTGTGGTTAATACTACCCGTGTGATAAACCTTAGCTTTATCAAACGGGTGATGCTTTATCAAACACTTCCGGTCCGAACTATTTTTAACACAGCCCCTCGCTTCAAAATCAGTGACCTTTTTTTGAAGATTTGCTAGTTTTTCAACATAACTAAATCTACTACCAAAGATTGATATCAAATGGATTTTGTCAAAGATTTAAAATACAAATATGAAGAAAAACAAATAAATGCGTAGGAAAGGCGTCGAAACCGGGAGGGGGGGGGGGACTGAGCCCCCTTCCTCCCCTCTACTTTTTTGGCAAAGTTATACATAACCGTAACCAAAGACCTTTTTATTGCTGTCAAGATTTTTGATAAGTTTAGTCCACCCCCTCTCTCCCACTTTTAATTTGTTTCCGACGCCACTGTGTAGTTTATAAAACTGCAAATCACGACGACGCGATGAAAACAGAACGCTTTGGTAGTGTTATATACAAGAACTTACCGAAATAATGTTTCTTAAGACTTTTATTCCACCACCACTAAGCATCCTTATTCACTATTTTCAAGTTCGAATCATTAGGTTGGTGTTGTTTTATAAAACATCAACAACTGTTCCTCGTTCGAGTCAAATCAAACTATAGGATGTCCCAAATTATTGCTTCCATCACTTTTTGATGATTTTTAATAAAAATACACATACCTGTGAAAGAAATGCTGTTGAAAACGATAAAAGGAAAAATATCCAAGATATCTTCATTGACAAATTATCATTTTTCAGTCATAAAAGTTCACAGGAAGGAAAACAAATTTCTTACGGAGATTTATAATTGGAAATGTTTATATCTTTTCTCCATTCGGAAGTTTTCGGGACACCTCGCGCAATTTTTCAACGTTATCATCCGGGCTTAATTATGGCTGATGCAATGCAAAATTCCCGTAGACTTTCTATTTTGGGATGTGTATTGAAACCTGAAGCGGTAGAGGGGCCGTTTCAAAACAGATAATCTGGACATTTTTCATATTAATGGATGAACGTAGTTTGGGCACAAAGGTATTTATGATTATCGAAACATCAAGCAAAAAGTGGTGGAAGCAAAAACTCGGGAACGAGCATTCGCAACTTTGTGTATGTCAACAAACTTGATTATTCAAGTCTTCTGATCAGTATTTCCATTTAATCAAAAGATTAAGCTCTAAGAAAAATTATATGGAGCTAAAAAATTATTTCAAGGTTTATTTCAGTGAAACTTTACACTAAAACAGCTAGATTTATCTTCGAAATGACGTACTAAATTGTATTGCGCAAGGTCACAATAACCGCATAACACAACGTTGCATCATCGTTTTTTAACTTTGAAAAAATATCAATTCGGGTCATGAAGGGACTGTCTCAAAAGCTTCATAATATAAATCAAATTGTATGAGATAAATAGAACATCTATGATTGTGTGATTTTATATTTGCTTTATCCAACTCGTTAATATGGTTATATTCGCTCGGCAAGCCTCGCAAATATATACACCATTTCAACTCGTTGGATAAAGCCAATATAAAATCACACCATATAGATATCCTATATATATATATATATATATATATATATATATATACTGCTGTTCATAACAAGATATCATATACCATTTCAGTCACTACCCCCCCCCCCCACCTCGTATATTGTAGTTAAAATCTGCATGCGTCCAACATTTTTAGATAATCACATTTTCTAAAAAGAAAAGGTCCGGTTTTTCAAACTACGCATGGTATATAGGCATTATAGGGTCACTCAAACTGCATTTGCAAAGAAATATCAACAAGCTGACACTTAACATGTCAAGAATGTCGAATAAAATTATAATACGCCCATGTTAAAAACACTAAACTGTAATTGTACTTACATCATACAGCGGTTCTTCTGAGATTTCCTCAAAATTGAGATCCTCGAAATAAATGACCATTTTAAGGAAATTGTCTTTAAAGCTGAAAAATCAAATCAACCTGCCTGGTCAGATATAGTTAAGGAGAGAGAGAGAGAGAGAGAGAGAGAGAGAGAGAGAGAGAGAGAGAGACTTACTAATCCATCTGTATCGCTGCCATTGGTTTATATGGACAATATGAAAAGAAGTTGCTTCCTGAACATGCTAAAGTTAACAGTTCTTCTCTCTGTGGAACAAAGTTATTAGAAAATGATAATTGTCTTTTCATGTTATCCTATTTTATTTTATTTTATTTTATTTATTTTTTTTTGCATTCGACATTCAAACCAATTATCATTCATATTGAATGACGTTGTAATTTGTAATTTATAACAGCCTGTTATTATTCTATCCCTAAATACATAGATGAACAGAGAATATAATAATTCAAACTGTGAGTCCTAGAACTGAACCGAACAACTTTTAATTATAAGTGATGAATGATGCAGTATGGAAATTGGAAATATAACATTTTCCGTTCGATTTCATGTACAAATGATTTTAAAGATTCTTAATTTCTGTAAAGGACAAAATTCTTCCACATTTTTATTAAAGATTACAATATATTTATCGATACGTTATATACATGTATATCTGGACTTCACAAATTTTGTAATGTAATTTAATTTCTAATACTTTTTTTTTCTTGCGAGGTTTTTTTTATTTGTTTACATAATTTTCACAAACCGCGAACCCAGCAATCAATCATCAGATTGACGACTTCTGAAAATTATGACTCATCCAATAATTAGTCATGAAATTCATATTAAAATATGAATTTCATTACCTAGGGGTGCTTTCCATTTAACCGGCATCGCCAGATTTGCCGATGTTGCCATCGTCGCCGATTGCTGGAACGCGTGTCGCAGGCGAGCGATTGTGGCAACGCATTTTAAAACCATGGCCGATTAGGAAACAATATGGCGTCGATGTTATCATATTCTTCAAAATCGGGATTTCTGTTTCTACAACTTGTCCTACTTCGTTGAAATACAATAAAACTGTAAATAGCCAACACTTCTGTACCAAATTTCAAGATAAATATCAGTTTCAAGCTGCAATCGTCTTCGTTGGAGCATTGTGACGTTGCAAACCATTCCATTAACGTCACGTTTCCCGATAACGTCGCCGGCGAGGCAACTTTAATGGAAAACGCTCTCATGTCTCGCAAAACAACGCATTTTGTTTTCGCTTTTAAAAAGTGTTTTCCTATCACTACAAAATTCCTTAACGTACATGTACTCACCAGATATGATTCTTTCGGCCACACTCGGCCCGAGAGAGTGTTCCTGTACACAGTCTTTCTGAAAAATAAAACAGGGATGTTAACCATCAATAAGAATTTGATTAATGTAAACAGTGGTAATCATTGTAATAAGTCCATAAAAAAATTAACGACATTTTTTTTAAAGAAATAAACAAAAAATAATAATCAACCTGTGTTAAGGAGTCCAAAGTCGAAATTTAAACTACTTTTTAATACTAACCAAGTAATTCGCTTAACATTTTACTTAAAATATTTTTTAGTCATTAGTTTTTGATCATCAGCTGCATTGATTTAAAGTTGTATGTGCACTTTTTACTTAAGGAAAACTATATTTCAAAGAGATATCAGACTACTAATGTTAAATGGACTTATTTATATACCGGTATATCACAAACCTTTTATACTGACTTTCATTTAATCTACTAGTAAGCGACAAAGTCAGGAAAAGGGATTGGTTAAAAATTCATAAATATATATATATATATATATATATATATATATATATATATATATATATATATATATAGACTTCTTCATTGACCAACCTGCAAGCACTTTCACAATCACATTTCATGCTGTTTTCTTCTATTTGATAATACACATAATGCTCACAAGCCTTCATGTAGATTGCAGTTTCGTCATAGTTAATTTTCGCTGCTGAAGATTTTTAAGATAAAAACATTTATTAGACATACATTTACAAAAATTTAAAATTATGGATCAATAAAACTTTCAAAATCCTACAATATTTTTGATCAAAACCTTCAAACCTTCTATATATTTGATAGGTAACAAAAGAAAATTCATCTTTTAATAAGGTATTCTATTGTTTTCTAAATTTCTAAATTAAGCGTTAATTTGTAAATTATAATGCCCATACCAAGAGAACAGACAGGAAGGGATGAAAACTGGTCCATATAGGGAATATCTACAATGTTTTCTGACGGTCGGCATTTGCATATATCCATGACCTTAATATTTCTGCAAATATGTAGGCAGGTCTAAAATATAAAAAAAAATATTTATACAAAACAACTCTCTCTGTAAACACTGAAAAACACATATAGTATGTTAACAGTATACTAGTATTTCAAATTCAGAAGAAAGACCAATCATATCGGTGCTTAATATTTTTTTTTACGAAATTACAAAAGTAAAATATTCTCTTTTGCTGGGAACGCCCCGAATAATGAAACAACTAATCTGTTTCTCATTTTATTCAGAACTGATTATCGCAAATCTGTAGCTCGACGGAAAAAAATTCGGTTAGCATGCCGTAGACGGGTTGTATACCCATTGTTTCTCATAGAGCCACAGATATGCAGCTACATAAATACCATGATATAACACCAGGACACAGGATGAAGCTCTGCCATTCAGTCAACTGAATGTTAACTGAAAGGTCAGGAAAGGTGACCGAATGGCACAGATATGCCATTCAGTCACCTTTTAGTAACAATTCAGTCATATATAAGTTGACTGAATGGCACAATTTCATCCTGTGGGACTTTTTATCCTACCACTAGTATTTAAGAAATGAATGCACTACTCATAGCTTTGCTTTACGATCCTTTTATTCTGAAGACCGACCATGTACGTGTGTTAATTTAAAACTCATCGTTACCAGATTCGAACAGCAGTGTTATAGTGAAAGTAGCCTATATGTATGTTTATAATTATGATCCTGCAATTGTAACAGCCAGACTGAGCAAGCCTCGCCGTAAATGTTGATCGTTGATCGCAAGCAGACGAAATCGTTAGAAGACGCTTAATTTTCTATTTAGTGAATGAAATAATGTGTATTTTTTATTTTTCAAGGTTAAACTTTTAATTTTTTATATTTATAAAGTGGTATTTTGTTTGCTTACAATTAAACACACACAACTTTACATTTTGTTGACAGTGTTTATTTTGGAAATTCCTGTTCTATAAATAGTGTTAAATCAGAACAGTTGAGAAAAGTAGATCCGGCAAAATTTTATTGATGCAGGTATCAAAGAAATTTTTCGACCAATCAGAAGCGCCGATATCTCGTCAAACTAATAAATATTAAATGATATGCAGTATCTATTTATGTATATAACATCTTGCAAAAGTATATGCCCCTGTTGCTGTTGAAAAAAAAAGAATTTTTTTAAATTGTACAATGTTTTCATGTGAACTTTTGATTTAGGGAGGTAAGGATTTAATACCAATTAAAAAAAAACAAGGAACGAGAGAGATTAACTGTAATCCATCTAAAAATAGCATACCGACATACTGTAACGGACACCGTATGTTTGGTAGAATTTTTCACCATCATCGCATCGGCCATGGGGAGGGTGGGTTCGAGTCAAATGGACCTGTCAATACAAACACATTACCTACTAACAAATATTTGCCTGTTATAATTATAAATAGTACCAAAAGATTTCTTTCTTTCAGTGTAAAAAAATTTTAAAAACTGAAAATATAAATATCAATATTCTTAACATGCAGGAACCGGTGAGTGAATTTTTTTTGGTAAAAACTCGACCATTTACGATCCGTTTACGTCGTTTTATTACGTATGTATTTACGAATGTAATGTATATCACATTTATTCATCAAATATTATTTTAAAACTTGCTTAAAAGTTTATTCTGAGTCAGCAATTTCAAGATCTTTGTCCAAATCACCGTACTTATCAATTCTAGTACAAGTGTCATAAACAGTTTTGATTATGTTTCCATTTTAATACCAGTCCTGTACACATAACTACCCTAGATCCAAGAAGTCTTAAAAACGAGACCCACCATTTTCATTCCTATGCTCGTCTCATATCCAGGACTAAGGGTGAACCCTTCTTCTTCAGGAAACGGGAGAGTTCCGGGTTCATGTATGACCAATCGAACGCCCGACCCGTCCAAAAAGTTCTCCACTTGCTCAAACTTCTCCACTTGTAATACTATTTGTAACCCTTGAAAAAATATCTAAGTTTATGTCCAACTTTTAGTTTACTGTGGTTTCATCAATATTCGTTGAATACCAATTTTCGTGGATTTCGTTGTTAAGTTGATCCACGAAATTAAATGTTCATTGAACTGCAATTTCTGTTAACGTTTCGTACTGATATGGTCATTGGCCACGAATTTACGTATCCTTGAAACTGGGATTTTCACTTTATCCACGAAAATTGATACCCTTGAATATTAATGAAACCACAGTATAAGTCAAATTTTAACTATAATTATCATCTACACATACGTTACTCATTAGAATATTCTTTCTCATTTGATCTCAGAGAACTGTCTTACCGTGCATATGACCTGCTTTTCTGGCCATGAATAAATTGCTGTCCAAGGTGTAACAATTTCCAAAGTCCAGAGATTGAAATAGGGTAAAGTTTCTAAGAGAAAACAAGATTTCTGTGTGTACAGTAAATTCTACCTATATATATTTTATAATAATACATTCTTTTCTTTTACGTAGTATTTTGTTGAAAAGTCTGAAGCGTTCATGCTTCTAATTCGATTATCTACAATTATTGTAAACGTATAATATTTGGCTGTGTATTCTATTTAGCGTTTTGGGGGGAAAAACGGCGTCCACTAAATCAAGTACATCGCCAAATGTAAATTAAATAAGTAGATAAATAGGTACATACAGAAATGCGCTAAATCAATTCCACGCTAATTTAAAATTGTTGAAAATCATTTTCCACCAAATATCGTACACCCTAAATGAAATACGTTTACAGTTTTTGTTTTTCTCGTTGTATAGTTGAATAATTATTCTCTCATCTGCTCGATTCTTTAACATTACATATTATATCAACCATATTTAGTTGTCAACTTTGTTTTTACGTTGTTCCAAGATGTTTAGTTAGTTTGAACATATTTTATTGCATAAACATAATGTTTAATTAATAGCACTTGAAAACCCCAGGTTTCAATCTTCATTTATTCACTGAATTTTTCTGTGTTTCATATGATTGTCAAGAATAAGTGTCCATATATTTTAAAAGTAAATCTTTATAATGATATTTTTCTGTATGTGATTTTTATGTAAAAATTATGTGTGCGAAATGTCTGCAATTTTTTAAATGTGATATCATCCTTTTATTTTCATAAATTTTTATTTATTTCACGCTAATTTTTGTGTTAATTTATTTTCAAACGTTTAGAAAGATGTTTTGTAAAATTAAACGCTAATTATTTATTTTACTCTGCTGAACACTGTTTGCCGTTAAAGGAACACCCAATAAGTAAATCATTAATAGAATGTCCCATCGCTTTCCGAGTAGATCTGAAATTTAAGATAAAAAATAGTTTTAGTTTTTATTTCTCTCACAAATCAAATTATATAACTTCTAACGACTTTCGTCTATGTTTTTAAAATTTTATAAAATTTATAATAAAAAAATGAATACATGTTATATTCGTATTCATTCCTTTTGACTTACTTGGACTCGTTTTGAAAGAGAATCTTAAATCTTTTTACATCTTCACTTCGTGGATCGTTTTTCCATGCTATCTGAGAATGAGCATAGTCCAGGAAACTGGCTAGGAGAGATATATCGTCCTTGTAATTTAAACCATAATCGTCGTCAATATGATCGTAGATATGATCTTTCAGAGCATCATTAGTATTGTTGTCTCCCCCAGGGGCGGTCTGGTCGTAAAAGTTATTTTGGTCGTAAAAGTTATTTCCGTATAAATCAGTATTTCCACTGAAGTTTTCATTGTACATTTCATTTCCGAAAACATTATTTCCACTAACATTTTTAAACATATCTAAGTTGTCATTTGGATTGCGAATGCGCAGTATCTGATAATAAAGATTGGTTCCTTGAATGAGGCTCATCTTCGAAATTTTTACCGGATTCAAATTACAGAACGAAATAGAAGGAAATCTTATAGTAGCTCTTTTCATAGAAACCTTTGTTTTGATTGGATAACTATTGTAGTTGCTAGAGAGTTGAAAGAGTTGGTGCACTAAAAATCCAAATGTTACGAGAACCAGACCTAGCCAGAGAGCGCGCTGATACCAGTGTTTGGAGGAGAAAATTCTAGGAATTCCGTGAAGGCTGGATTGGGAGATCAGGGAGTGGATAACTTCCCCTACCGATTTGTACATCTTTGCTGCCTGGGATTTAGATCTACAGCAATGAAACAAAATAAGAAACACTTCATTAAAAATGTGTCAGTCTCGTTTCCAAAGTTTATATGTTTATAAATAAGGTTTATTATACTTAAGAAATAAAGTACGAGTTTTCGTGAATGTTGCAGAATAACCTCCAAGGTCGAGAAATGTTGTTTTGAAATATAAAAGCCGAGGCGTTAGCCGAGGCTTTTATATTTAAAACAACATTTTGAGACTGAGGAGGTTATCCTGCAACATTCACGATAACAAGAACTTTATTTCTATTCTACTAACAGCCCAGTGTTTCTACAGATCGTTTCTCCTTTAGAGCGACGATCTAGGTCATTTTGAAGGCTGTTCCGTGTACATGTAACCCCAACGGTTTTGTTAGTAATGTTTACATGTGTATCGATCAAAGGAATCACATGCAGACGACAGAATTTTTCTTTAGATTTTCAATACTCTTCACTTATTTATAAAATATCTAGAATCATATTTCTAATATTTTAAGAGCAATTTAATACGATAATTACTACTACAGTTATATATTTTATGTAAAAACACGCAGTGAAAATGTGCTAGGGAGGTCATAGGAACAGCCGCATTGATCTCTTAAAAATAAACATTTCAGGCAATACACATCGTTTTGAATGGAACTAACACGTGAAATTGACATGGTTTTAAAACCTTTTACAGTTTGAAGTTGTACTTTCATGATCAGTGCGAGACAAATAGGTATTTCTGATCTGATAATTTACTGATGACGTTCGTGGTATATTGGAGAATAATGTCCGCGGCATCTCTTTGATCTCGGCAATAACTGTAGCAGAATACTGATTATAGAGCATTTATGGAATAAAGATTACGATTTTTCATTCTGATATTATGATTTAATTTCTCCTAAACATACATGTATATGCATTACATTTTACACATTTTAAATTAAGGTTATCTGAACAAATAAGAGCTGCCACTTGCAGTTTTCTATAAATCACTTGGTGAAAAATCGGCTATACCTGACAATGATGCAAAAACAATTTTATTTATTTATTTATTCATACATAACTGAAATTTGGTTGATAAATTTCTTTTTTGAAATCTGCTTCTATAACACGTACCAGATAAATCTTCTTTATATACTGTATTTTCCATTTGTATTGTATAATAATAGAATACAAATAGGAAATTTTACAATACAAATATAAAAATATACAATACAAATGGAAAATTATAGAATACAAATGGAAAATTATAGAATACAAATAGAAAATTATACAATATAAATGAAATTTATAGAATACAAATGGAAAATCATAGAATACAAATAGAAAATTATGCAATACAAATGAAATTTATAGAATACAAATAGAGAATTATAGAATACAAATAGAAAATTATACAATACAAATGAAATTTATACAATGCAAATGTGAAATTTTAGAATACAAATAAGAAATTATACAATACAAATGGAAAATTATGGAATACAAATGGAAAATTATAGAATACAAATAGAAAATTATACAATACAAATGAATATTTATACAATACAAATGGAAAAGATCGAATATTGCAACGTTTGACATGCCATAGATTTGAACTCCAGATCTTGATCTTCAAATATCGTCGTTTTCAGAATTTCATTGTTTCGATTATTTCATAAATTGGGTCGGCGCTCCATTTTTTTGTTAATTTTGAATTTAAGCATGTCAAAAATAAGAAAATATTTGAGTCAATATAAGCCACATATAAACATGAATTAGAAATATTTTAGTAAAACAACATTCAAACATTTCAGGTAAAAACAAAATGGTAGTCAAAAAATTATACAGCATTCAATGCCCTAGATTTTTGTGACTTTGATGGCTCAGTGATAAGAGTATTAGTCATACGTGTACGTTTAAGTGGTTGTTCTGAACAATTACATTGTACTTCTGACTCATATATTTTTTGGTGTTTGTTAAAAATACAACTGGCTATAATTGGAAATATTGCACTATGCACACATTCATTTATCTTATAAATCAATTCTTACATTTTGTCTTTTATGAATTTAAATTGTATTTTACGATTAAACCAATATGTATTTGCACGTTCTTCTTCATTAATGATGTTATTTAAAGTCATTTTGTTTATTTGAGAGGAATAATCTACATAAAACACACCCAATCGTCACAACCTCGGTCAATATTGACGATCTCCGGCATTCAGCCGTGATTGCATGAGTTAACAAGAGGCCCAGGGACTACATTGCTCACCTGAACAACAACAGCCATACTCTGATGAAATCAGCGTTATAGTATTAAATTTAAAATATCTTCACAATTTAATACAGTTGATTCTACTTAAAAAGTAAAAAAAAAAATCCAACTTTTATTCACATATTTTCATCTTAAATATCACAACACGTTTGTTGTTTCCGTATTTGTGAGAAGATTTTTCTCTATTCCTATTTTAAACTCACCCATTCATTGTGCCCGCCCATCTCTCCGGAAACACGATTTAACAAACTATAATCCGCACAACCTTTTTTGGCTGAATAGTTTTCCAGATTTTCAAGAATTTTCTGCATATCTTTCTACTTAAAAAATTAACACCCCCCCACATTGTGGCCAAGCCCTACTCCGATATCATAATTTGAACACACTTGAATCTACACTACCTGAGGATGCTTTACACAAGTTTAAGGTTTTCTAATTCTCTTTTCCCAATCATTATTTGTGCCAATTTTGGTTGAAATTGGCCTAGTGGTTCTGGAGAGGAAGATGTAGATGTGAAAAATCTATAACAAAGACGACAACGACGAAGGCGACAACGTTGACAACGATAACAGACTACAGACTTTTAATGAGAAAAGCTCACATGGTCCTTGGGCTCAGGTGAGCTAAATATATCTTAGCTCATTAAAGAATTGACATATTTCAGTAAAGCATGATAAAAAATTCACTTCTAATGCGACTTTTGATAATCAAATAATTAGTTAACAAAACCAAAACGTAATATTGATAAACAGATTTGGACGTAAAATAACGGATAAGGCACAAAAGACTATTTTACGATAATACGATGACTTAGGTCAACTTTGGATAATTACATAAATTACAGAATACATTTGCCATAATCGTACTTGTGTTCAACTTAGACATTAGCCCCATTGGCCAAAATCGTCAAATATTCACTCTAATTACAATCGCATTCCAATGAGTGAACAGTTAATATTCATTTTCGAGGAACTACTCTGATATGTATCAAATGGTCAGACTTACGGCCTCCAGAGCATTTGTAGTCTGTGGAATTCATTGCTGCAAGACGTCATACACGAGCAATCACTTTTGATATACATGTGGCTATGATAATCATTACGGTAAAATAATGAACTAAGGATCGTATTCTTGCATGACCTTTCCATTCGTGAAAATTGTTCTTTATTTAAATAAACATTGTTATGCATATTGTTTTTAATATATATAAAAAAGAACATAACCACTTTCTGAATAAGTTTTTTTTTCAAATTAGAAGAAGCTAATTAAAGCTAATAATTTAAAAATAATTTAACTTAATATTTACTTTTATTGAGTTGCTAACAGAAAAGGATTCAAGAACACTTTTACACGAGTGAGTCAGCCCTAACGAGTCACATTTTACTTCCTTGATATCTACAAAATTGGAGAGAAAAATGTCACTTTTTTCTCGTATAAATGGTTTTTAAAATCTATTTTTAAGCAAACTTTCTGCTTTATTTAAATAAAAAATGGTTGGTCAGAAGCCAGATACTTTATCTATTAGATTAAATAGTATAGCACTGCACATAAATCTGTACTTACATATCCAAAAACGTAGCTCCGGTACCGTACACATATGCTTTCCTTAAACATCATATGTTGTCATTCATCCATATTTATATAAAAATGATATAACCTCAAACATTTATTCATCTACAACTACAACTGCATTCAGGTTTTATGTGAAAATTTATAATTTGTGTTGTCAGTCAATATAGAATTAACCAAAAGTACAGCAAAAACCATCCTCACAATGAGTGGACACAGAACCCCTGACATTGTGAGGATGAGCAAAAACTTTTTCTCTCTTGATCTTCAGGACGTTTTATTTCAACCCTTTTATCAAGTATATACAAAATATTGTATTACTCACTAGTTGAGCATATTAATATAAGACTTGCGTATAGTTATACCGATGAGAAAATATGTACATGTTGCCTATAAAATTGCCAATGAAATTGAAAATAACAAATAACAGATAAATTCCAATGTTTAAATTTTTTGAAAAGGTATTCTTTACTTTTCAATCTTTTCTCCTCTCGAATGTATGAACTTAATTATCAGGCTTAAATTAACTTATTTGATTTCTTCTAAACTGATCAATTCCTGATAAAAGTTATAGTTATTTTTGTTGTCATGGTTTACGGAAATTAGTATGTTCAGAATAATATTATAAAATGATTAAAATTATGCTCGTTTATTATTCCGATTTAAATACTATGTATACCTTTTCACACGTTAATTTATTCATCAATTTAATCAAATATGGAATTTTTTCTACACACAATGGATTTGAAATATAACAGAATCTTTCAGCAGATTTTTGTTTAAAAAGATTTAAAATGAGAATACTTGAGCAGAATAAAACTTCTTAATATAAAAACTAACTAACATTAATTTTACCTTCGTTTAGCTCTTGCAATCACTCGATTTTCTTCCAATGTTGAATGAGTTCTTTAATCTGTGTTAATCTGTTTGGAATAGTATGCATGCTTAAATATTAAGTTATACTTATGGATTACAAAAGAAGCAATAAAGTTGGTACCGATCATCCGAGGCATTGTCTATATTTCTTCGAAATCAATTAATCCGAATCCATTACATTATAAACTGCTCTGCGTTTCTAGATTAATAAATAATTCAAAGAAAGCCCACAGTCTAGACAATATTGAAATAAAATCTTTCATCTTCAAACTTCGCGGGTACGTTAATGAAGCAAATGCGCAATTCAGTCTTGTTTTCTCTAACATACAACATAAATTAATCTAACATTTTTGATTCAATTGTATTTATTTATATTTACGTTCCCCTGTTCTTTAAAACAGATTTTTTTATATCTGTTAAAGAATATTCATACGTATGGAGTACACTACCCGTGTGAGAAACCTTTGCTTTTTCAACGGGTGATGCTTTATCAAATACTTGCGGTGAGAACTGTTTTTGACTGATCCTCTAGCTTCAACGCGATGACTTCAATAGTCAACTTTCCTTACTTGTGTAGCAATATACCTTCATCACCTGCATATGGTGTTTTTGTCTCTCAGTTAATTCGATACGCAAGGGCATGCTCTTCGTATGAACAGTTTCTAAGACGAGGCAAGCTACTGACAAACAAGTTGATAAAACAGGACTATCAACAGTCTCGTTTAAAGTCATCTTTTCGTAAGTTCTATGGTCGATACGACAACCTTGTCAGCAAATACAATCTTCCACTGAGTCGCATGCTGACTGACGTTTTTCATACTAATTGTTAGACCATAATTAATTACGTAATTGTCTACGGACTTTTGCGGTTTTTATTTTCCCGATTACGACAAAGAGCACACGGCGGGTGTGACCGGTCAGCAGAGGATGCTCACTCCTCCTAGGCACCTGATCCTACCTCCATCTTGGAGGTCCGTGTTGCTCTGCTTTGAATTTGTATTTCGTTTTATGGATTTTATGGAGATGGTTGACGGTTTGTTATTGTCATTTTTTCATTTAGTGACCTTGTTTTCGAAAATTTTCCTTAACATAGCACATCACCATTTCTAATTTTAAAACTTGATTTAAAATAATAATGAATTTTGAAGATTAATATTTAAATATGAAGAAATACAAATAGGTATGTAGTTAATACTCTTACAATTATTCTAAATATATTCTATATATCATTTAATATAATACAGCACCCATGAGAATCGATGTGCATTGTGTGTCTTTTCTTTTGGATCAGCCTTTGTACAATTGATTAAAAAAAATAGTTTAATTATTTTTACTTGCTGGCGAAAGGGTATATTAAAAAATTCTTGTTACCGGGCGGTCATTTCGACCGTTTGGATCAAAATAGTATTGTGAATATATATATTTTTTTAACTCAAAAAGTGTCGGGTAATATGCATCGGCAAAAAAGACAGTTTGGGAAATATTGATCTTTACAATCATTTTCAATTTTGTTTGATTTATAAATGCAGTTTTAAAATTGGTTCTCTGTGGTGCGTTTCTTAATTTATAGCATTGAAATTGTAGGATAAAGACACGCCATTGTAGCAAATAAAAAAGTCTTTCCATATCGTAAAACATGAATATTTACTAGAAACAACGAACTCTAATAAAAAAACTGTGTCTCCATAAATTTCCAGGTTAAAGTATTCTGTTTCATTATACTTACATTCCGTGAAATCAACTTTATGCTTTATTTATATTTCATGGCCAAGGGGTTACTATGATGGACATAAAATGATGGGACATTAAAGCTTTTTATTCAATTGTAAAAATGTAACTCATAAAGGCTCAAAAACTTCAATGGAATTCCCATGTTTCCTGAATAATTAATTAATGAGTTAAAAAATCTTCAAAACATTGAAAATCGTAAAATACGTTGCCTTCTCATCCTCGGGTGCTTATCTCGCATAATAATATTTTTTTAATTATTCAGTAACTTTACTTGTTAATATTTTAATAATATTACTCCCTCGTGGTAAAATAAATGTGTTTTCTTTCTCAGATCGGTTGATCTCTTTCAATCAGTTTTGGAATTTCCAATATATGTGCGCAGATATCAACATCATTTTTAATACATTCAATGTATTACACGAGTTAATTCTTATGATTTGATAACAATTGGAACAACTTGAAAAAATGTTTTGAAAATGATGACATATAATGTCTTATTTTTGCCACAAAAAAAACTAAAACATTAATGACAAAAAAGAACCAATATTTTCTTTATACAACTTTATTTAAAAACATTTTACATTAAATATCATTTGTTTTCTTCAAAAATTAAATCAACGAATTTCATATTCAAAGAAAAGAATTAGTTGAAAGAAGTCGATCAGTTTCTACATCAAATATTAATGCAGTGGGTGACAATGAACGCTTTGCTTCAATGTCTGAAGTTATTTAAAACCGTAGATTATAGAATTAAGAAAAACTGAGACGTGGATTTAATCAGCAATATTTGCAATGTGTTGCATCCGTATTATGAGTTCATAGAAAAATCTGCTATTTTAGATATCATATATGATAGAATGTGTGATGTCTTTAAACAAAAAGTTGTTAACGATGTAAGCAATGCATCAAAATGTATACTGTATAAATATAGTGTTGATCACTTTTGTTTACAAGTTTATCTAAAGAAATCAATTCATGTAAAATATCGTAAATTAATTCCACGCTTACGGTTGTCTTCATATGACTTAAAGATTGAAACAGGTAGGTATGATAATTTAACACGTGATTGTCGAAAATGTTGCTTTTGCAACTTAAATGAGATTGAAGATGAATTCCTTTTTTACTTATTTGTCAATCACTTTGTAGTTTAAGAGAAGAGTATATTAAAAAATACTACTCCCGAAAACAAAGTGTCTATAAAGTTATACAGTTACTATCTACTTCAAATACTAAAGAACTGTGTAGGGAAATATTTATATTATGCAAACAAGCATCGAACTCTTAATGTGAATAATCAAAATTGATTATGTACAATTTGTATATCGCTATCCTATTGTATTTAATATGTATATGTTAACTTGTTTAACCTATAAGATATTTTTCTTTTGGAATAAAGAACTTGAACTTGATTATTTCCCTCGCTTGCGCGGGCTATCATCTAGTGACGCCAGAAAACACTGCTTCCCATTAAAATGCTAGTCTAAGAAATATCATTTACTTTTCAGTACATAATAGATTCTTTAAAAACAAATCTCTTGGAGAAAATTGTGTTTTTGTTTTAAAGAAAAATAACAAAATTTTGCCCCCCCCCCCATTTTAACTTACCGCCTTGCGACTTGAAAAATAAAACTAAAGTTCAAAAAATATTTTTGGGGTTCGTTTATTGCTACGACAAGGTTTATTTTCTATTTTGTTTTCATTTTTGTTTTTATGATTTACAATCTCCTAACTTCACACACTTTTATAAAACTACGAAATGTTTATGCAAAATATTCTAATATGTACCTCACACATGCTAGCTATGGTAAAAATATTTATTACTTTAATTTACATAAACCATCTTTCTTAAATCTACTTGAAAAAGGTGTTGATATTTGCAAAAACAATATTAAAAAGTACGAAACTGATAAATCTCTAAGACCTTACGTTTTCAGATTGTAAGCTGACAAACCTCTAAGACTTAAAATAAAATTATCAATATGCAACTCAATACAAGAGATACCATAAATATAAAAAAGGTTGAACAAAAATAATTCTTATCAAAATATTGTGAATTCTTAAACCATTATGCGGGATACAAAAGCAGCCAGTTACATCAAACATTGCGTGGAATTATATTGTCAAAATTGAATAGATACTTTTGAGATACTTCCCTATATCCAGATGTAAAATAAAGTCCAGTCAACTCGCCGTAAATAAATTAATAGGTGAAAAACATGTGCCAATTTCAAAAAGCTATCTAATGACTGACATCTGTCTTAAGAAAAAAAATTTCAAAAGATTTCATCATTCATGTAGCTGTTTGACAAAACTGTCATATCTAAATAAATAAGACATCAACATACACGCCTTAAGACCGTTTTAGAATTGTGATAATATATCATTTAGAATAAACAGTTATTCCTGAAGGAATGTGTCTCTCGAGATAGAAACGTAAGAAAAGTATGGACATCTACATTTGTCTCTCGCTATGTGTAATGTGAATTCAGAACTCGATTACAAAATCACAAAGTATACATACATGTATATCTCGTGTTCAAACAACTTAAATATGAGTACATTATGGTTGATCTTCGATTTTCATATGCCAGTAAAGTTAAGAGCAAAATTTCTTCCTCGACCTCTCTAGAAATCAAAACATGAAACTGTCATATTTTTTTAACATTTGATATCCCGATACATTAAAATTGTGATAACTTTAAAAAGGTACAAATATACTATTTAATATAAAATCAGACCATTTCCTATAAAGGAGTATGTTAAATATTCTAGCCTATTTTAAGTTACTCTAGCCTAAATTAGAAACCCTGAGTCCAGGTAAAATAAGATTATAAAGTTGGGTCTTTCCATGGGATACCCCTGTATTTATTAATTTTTTTTCACAAGAGTGTCTGACTTATTTCATTTTTGTTATTATAAGCTATATCAATGCAATCTGTTATAACAGTGGGTCTACAAAAAAGTACATTTTACTGTAAGCTTCCATACAGATTTTCAAATAGTTGTTGTAGCTGAAAACATGCATAATTATACATCCATGTGATTAATTAAAGACAAAAATTATAGTGTAATTACTCATATACAAAAGCAATGTTGCAAGTTTTCATGAATTGCTAAAAATTCATTCTTTGCCTTCGACTATCAACCTTCTCTTATAAGAGATCTAATGATGTCAATTTCTAGATAAATCATGGTTATTTCAAAAGAATTTACTTGTGTCTTATATTCGTTTTAACCTGTCAACCATCAACCATACTTGGCCCCTAAACAGGTTCAACTTGAATGCAATTCCTCCTCACAGCTGGTTTGTTCTTCAAACATTTGTGCCGGAAGTAGTTTAAAATTTCTACCATGAGTTGAACCAGTTCGACGAAACTCAAGATGGACGCGCCCAAGAAGAGTCCAAGAGTACCGCCTATATCCGAGAGGAATCGAAAACCCTAAAATAATGCAAAAATGTTTCCTGGTGCATAACAAAATCTATGGTTACTTTTTTGTACATCATTAATTTTTTTTTACGTTTACAGTTTGTCTCCTCTCTATATATAAATATTTACATTTTCCAGCTAGACAGTGAGGTGACGTAAACGTACCATCAGAACTCCCGCGCCCGCGAAATTCATTCGATTACAATATTTTCGCATTGTGTTACCCAGAAATGAAAGCAAAATGATAACGACCTGACTATAAAACATTTATTTTATTTTTTTACTTCTATCTCAATATAACTAAGTCATTTCCTAAATCAACATTTCAAACTTCATATTTTGTGAAATCGATAACGCAGCAATAAAACTGTTAAAATTCATTAGGGTGATTTAAATTATATAGATATCACAAGGTACAATTCAAAACAATTGCATCAATAAGAGGTCACAATACTTTATATGTTGGTAATTCAATGGACAGTTTATAAGTTGAAACACAATAAGTGTAGGCCCCGGTACGTTTCCGTAATATCATTCGAAATGCAACTAATGACACATTCCATGACGATATTTTCATTAAATAAAGCAACATATTATATGACACTATTATAATTTTTTGGATCTTCTTTCATATACCAGGATAATAATTGATTTTTTAAGATTAAGTGTAGAAAGATTATTTAGCATTTTATACCATCATTTTAATCTATTTCATGTGACCAGAACAGCGAATACGTTTATGATAGCGCATACCACTTTTTGTGTAAACTTACATCGTAAAGTGGCTCCTCAGATATTTCCTCAAAATTAAGATCTTCGTAATAAATAACCGTTTTTAGGAAGTTGTCTCTAAAACTACAACAAATCAGACTGATTGTTAATATAACGCCATGATAGAGAGAGAGAGAGAGAGAGAGAGAGAGAGAGAGAGAGAGAGAGAGAGAGAGAGACTTACTAAATGGGTTCTAAGTCGTTTCTTGTACAATATGAAAGATTTCTTTTTGAGCATGTTAGATTCAATAATTCTTCTTCCTGTTTAGTAAAGAAAATCACACGTCAGAACAAGGTTCAAGTTAAATGATATTGTCATGTACAAATCTTGATTCCCGATAATCTAAATTTTTGTGAAGGGCAGGTTATCGTGTCAAAGATGTTACTTATATTTATTTTCTTTTTCTTCTAAATTTTAGCGCGATTTTAATTAAATTACTTTCTCAGGGTTTGAATATTTATTGTTAGGAAACGCTTTTGTTAGGTTCAAATGTTAGTTAATCTCATTTACTCGTTTATCTAAGTTCATGATAGTAAAAACGTCAAATGTCTGAGAGTTTCAGATAATTGATTTTTTTCACCTGTCATCTTCATACTGCTAGAATCACTTACGGACATTAAATAGTTCAAAGGGGATGTTTACGATAATAAAATCTTACATTTTAACAATGGGTTTTGGCATGATAAAGAATGTTTACGATAATAAAATCTTACATTCCAGTATGTTATGAAATTTTCGCCTATTACATGAAAAAAAAACAACAAAAACTTTAACAAAAGAAAAACAAAACACGACAAACATTTAAAACATTAACAATCAACAACACACACATTGATAAACAACCCGACAAAATTATAAAAATCTGGTTTATATTTTTTTCGATAATAGTTTTCTGCAGGTGCGATTTAGAAAATGGTATAAAAGTCGTAGTATACATCCATTAACTCTTTCTCCCAAATTAGAAAAAAATGTCTTTTAATTGAAAATTCGGTATTCTAAATTTTTGTAGACAAAATTATTAACGTACTTGTTAAGTTCCCAGTCCTCGAATCATCTGGATTGAATAAAATTGTAGTATTCCAATGTAACTAAAACCTCGTCATTTATTTCTTCTTTTTTATTTTTAAATTATAGAACGGTCCAGATTGTGTCGTGTTTGACTATTTATTGTTCATTAACTCCGATTTTTGCTTAATTCCTTAATCAATTTGATTTTGTACAAAAAAAATTGAGAAGGAACTATGGTGTCTTTGTTTTTTTATTATTTATTTTATAAGTTGTCCTAAGATTATTTAGTTTATTCTTTTTAAGTGACAAAGAACAATTAAATCTTACCCGCATCAACTTTTGACACACTGTAGTTGCCACTTTTTCCTTTGCATCGAATTTCCTTAAAGACTTATATGTGTTAACGGCTTCCGTTTCATCACCGCGATTATATTTATTAGATTATTATTTAATTAAATTTATTTTTATTAGATTATTATTTAAATAAATTTAATTATTATTTATATTTATATTAAGATCTTCCGTTCTAACGAAAGACATGTAATGATTATAAAGGTAATGATCGCTTAGTATTGTCTACCTGCTTTCCTCCTTCATAGACGCTTAATTTGGAGCTTCATGTCCGGCTTATTTGTGAACAGATTTTTAAAGAACTATATATGGTTTGAGCCTAATACGACCCCCTTAAATTAACATTATCATGTTACTGTAATTCTTTGTTTTCTTTGTGCAGATAAACGTGAAGTTTTTTTCTTAATTTTCATTTCATTTAGGTGCAGTATAAAAATATGACATCAAAGTGCTTACCTTTTCCCGTTATTTTTGCATTTTTAGAATAAAACGGCTTATTTTCAAGCCGAATTATGACTTACATCATATATAGTCCTTTCTAAGTATACAGACGTTGATAAAAAAATCGAGGGCAGATTGAAGTATTCTTTCTGGTTTCGTTCGTTCAAAATTAATATTTTTGAATGTAAATGATGATCAGGAAGAACATCTCGCTGATTCGATACTTTGTTTAATTTTATATCTATAGCAGAAGATTTTTAAAGCGATGTAGGATACAAAATAACGTTTGTATACACAAGAAAAAACCAAATTACAAATTTGGTATTCATTGTACTTACAAAATAGGACTCTTTTGGCCACACGCGGCCCGAGAGGGTATTTTTGTACACGGTTTCTCTACAAATTGAAATAAATAATTAATGTAACATATTAACCACATTACTTACCTACAATGAACTGGGCAACAATTCCTGCAATTAACTAATACAATGATGAACAAGAGGGGGTCGTATAAAATCATTATCTTGGTCACATTTCGATCAACCTTGATCTTAAATTTAAGGATCTCATTCAAAACCTTCCTCTTTCAAATGATTTGCAAATAAAACCAACTTAGTACAGTATCATAACGGAAATACAGAAATTGATTAAAGTGCATGCGTTATATAGATAACGTATAACTGTTTTTGTTTAAGGAGAAATGTGTAAAGTCCAGTGATGAGCCTGTCGACGCAGGGTCAGGCATATAAATAAAACGCTACTACTGACCACGGTGCGTCAGATTATTAGTATGGACTTGATCACATTCACTTATTTGGACGAGAATGTTGTAGCGCAGTGTCCGTGCGTATAAAATGGGGGTGCGGGAAACACAGCTCTCCAGTAGTCATTTGGAAGCTGTCTTTCTGCCTCCTCTTTTTATACACTCAGGTAAGATAAATTATTACACTTGCGCGCATTCTCAAAAGTATAAAGTTAATAGATTGAGGGGGTTCAAATAATTTTTTTCCAGAGATTTTTGTAATAAATATAATTGTTGATAAATTTCACTGTAATTGATGGTGGCATAGATCTGCCACCACTTGTCAGATAATTATTTCGACTTGTCAGATGATTATGTCGACTTGTCAGATATTTATGTTGACTTGTCAGATATTTTTGTTGACTTGTCAGAAAATAATCATATTGACTAAAAACTCGATATTTTGTTGTCAAAGCATGTAAGTGCCACTAACTGCCATTTACTTGTCATCATAATATCTCACAAGTCGACATAAAGATCTGACAAGTTATAATTATTTGACAGAAAAAAACAGAATGGCCACCAGTTTGAAGAAAATTATCATTCATATTATAAGTCGACTTGTCTGATAATGATGTTGACTTGTCAGATAATTATGTTAACTTGTCAAATAATGATGATAACTTCTCAGATGATTATGTCGACTTGTCAGATCCTAATATCAACTTGTCAGAAAATATTATGTCTACTGGATGGCACAAATGGGCGTGGATACGGAAGCGTATCGGGGCCTACACTTGTTGTGTTATAACTATATACATTGTCTTACTTTTTATCTTCTTATCAACATATAAACTATTATGTCGTTTTATTTATGCAAACATTTTGCATTGTATTGAGGTGAGTTAACATAATTTAAATTACCTTATAGTAATTGATCAGTTTTCTTGCTTATACTTTATCGACTTAACAAAATACGGAGTTAAAAATAATAATTTAAAAATGGGTTTTAGTCATATCGAGAAAGAAATGTTGACATAGAACAATGAAAATGTATACATTATAGGTATATCGACATAAATATGTTTACATTTCTTGGGAACATATTGCGAAAATTTTGTTATCGAATGAATTTCGCGGGGGCGGGAGTTCTGATGGTGCGTCACCTCACTCTGAATCAAGCTGTAGGATACATGTGTAGACTGACATTTGTTGAATCATTGGAATTCGTGTATGCTCAATTTTCACGGATTTCGTTAATGCTAATTTTCGTCATCCATGAATTTAAATCCACAACGAATTATGAATAATAGTATAAATATATTTATTATTTATAATACAAGTAATTCCACGAAATGCTACAATTAACCTATTTTTAAAATATACCAATCTACGAATATTGCCTCCATGAAATTCAATCCTCTATTATATAATAAAGGAATTTAAACTCTAAAATTCAGATATCTCTTTTAATATCAAAAATCCAAATATCTGCATTTGTAATCGTAGTTAGGGGTGGTAGTCATGAGTAGTCCTACCCCCAAATAATGATCATGATTCAATAATCACGTTGTTACAATGGTCTCCCATCGATGAGGCTAAAAATGTTTCACCCATCTCTGTCTTCGTCTTTAAATTGATTATTACACGATGCAAAGCAATTTTATTGGATGAATCACCCACCCTCTCAACTACAATGTAATATACATGTAACTACGATGCCAAATACTATCATGATGCATGAACTAACTGCATGAGCGTTGCATCTTCTCATTACCATGAATTGATGTGAGTGTTGTCTTTATTCGCGTGGTAAAAAGACTCGCATCAAATCATGATGATGAGAAAACGCAACGCTCATGCTACCAGACTCAAAACTCATATCACATGTTTTTTGGAGAGTAACCCAAACATAGAAGATCATTACAAACTTCTTAAATATAGATCATACAGCAGTCCGATAACAAATACTTATACTAATTGCAATTATAATAAAGTAATTAGTGTTCTTTCTTTCTGATTTATATAAAAATGTCAATGTCAGTCTACATGTGCCGTCTACAGCTATATTCAGAATTCAGTGACGTCACCTTCAGAACTCCCGCGCCCGCGAAGTTCATTCGATAATATTTTCGCAATTTGTTCCCTAAAATGAAAGCATATTGATATCGACATGGCTATAAAGCATTTATTCTTTTGTTTTTGTCTAATTTTCGATCTCAATATAATTAGTTCACATTCATAAATCACCAATTCAAACTTCATATTTTTTAGTCGATAGTCGGTAAAATTCAATAAGGTGATTTGAATTGTATAGAAATCACAAGATACAATTCAATTCATGTACATAAATAAAAGGTCACAATACTTTATATGTTGACAATACAATAAAAAGAAGGACAATTTATAAGTTGAAACACAACAAGTGTAGCCCCCGATACGCTTCCGTACGTGGAAACGTTTTAGTGTTTAGGTTAGTTTGAATTTTTAAACACGTGAATAAGTGACAAGTCGACATAAAGATCGGACAAGTTAACATAATTATCTGACAAGTCGACATCAATATCTGACAAGTCGACATTATTATCTGACAAGTGGTGGCAGAACTATGCCACCATAGTAATTAATATTAATATTTATTGTTAAAATGTCATATTAAATGTAGAGTAGTCATTTTGGCTCATCTTTTTTACGGAAGCGTATCGGGGCCTACACTTGTTGTGTTTCAACTAATAATTTGTCCTTCTTTTTATTGAATTCTCAGCATATCAAGTATTATGACCTCTTATTTATGTAAATAAATTGAAAGGTACCTTGTGAGTTCTATATACTTTAAATCACCTTATTGAATATTACCAGTTTTATCGCTATCTGCGTTATCGACTTTAAAAAATGTGAAGTTTGAATTGGTGATTTATGAACGTGAACTAATTATATTGAGATAGAAAATTAGGCAAAGAACAGTAAAATAAATGCTTTATAAACATGTTGATATCAATATGCTTTCATCTTTAGGAAACATATGACAAAAATAAAATTATCGAATTAGCTTCGCGGGCGCGGGAGTTCTGAAGGTGACGTCACTGAATTCTGAATAAAGTTGTAAACGGCACATGTAGATTGACATTGACATTTTGATATATAAATAAGAAACAAAGAACAGTAATTAATTTATAATTATCGCAATTAGTATAAGTATTTGTTATCCTAGTGAGAGGAATGGTGTATGATCTATACTAAAGCAGTTTGTTATGATATTCTATGTTTGGGTTACTTTCCAATAAACATGTGATATGAGTTTTGAGACAGATACATGTAATTGAACGTTTGTTCTACATGAAGCCCTTAACTTAAACATATCACATTACCCCCCTCCACCCCACCACTATCACCACCACCACCGAACAAATAAATGTTTTATTTACCAAAGAGTCGAAACAAAATATACAATTACTGTATTTGCTTTTAAATAATATTATGCATGAACTGATAGCATGAGCGTTGCGTTTTCTCATCATCATGATTTGATGTGAGTCTTTTTACCACGCGAATAAAGAAAACACTCACATCAAATCATGGTAATGGGAAAATGCAACGCTCATGCAGTTAGTTCATGCATGCCAGTATTTGGTATCGTGGTTACATGTAGATTACATTGTAGTTGAGAGGGTGGGTGATCATCCAATAAAATTGCTTTGAGATCGTGTAATTTCAATTTGAAGACGAAGACAGATGGGCGAAACATTGTTTAGCCTAATCGATGGGAGACCGTTGTAACAACGTGATTATTGAACCATGATCATTTTTTGGGGGTAGGACTGCTCATGTCTGCCACCCCTAACTACGATTACAAATTCAGATAATTGGATGTTTGACATTAAAAGAAATATCTGAATTTAAGAGTTTAAATTCCTTTATTGTGGATGGAATTTCATGGAGCCAATATTCGTAGATTGGTATTTTTTAAAAATAGGTTAATGGTAACATTTCGTGGAATTAATTATATTATAATAATAAATATATTTATACTATTTTTCATAATTCGTTGTGGATTTAAATTCATGTATGACGAAAATTAGCATTAACGAAATCCTTGAAAATTAAGCATACACGAATTCCAATGATTCCACAATTGTCATTCTGCATGTGTATCCTACAGCTAGTGAGGTGACGCACCATCAGGATTCCCGCCCCCGCGAAATTCATTCGATAACAATATTTTCGCAATATGTTCCCAAGAAATGAAAACAGATTTATGTCAATATACCTATAATGTATACATTTTCATTGTTCTATGTCAACATTTTTTTCTCGGTATGACTAAAACCAATTTTTAAATTATTATTATTAACTCCGTATTTTGTTAAGTCGATATAGCATATAGCAAGAAAACTGATCAATTACTATAAGGTGATTTAAATTATGTTAACTCACTTCAATACAATGCAAAGTGTTTGCATAAATAAACGACATGATAGTTTATATGTTGATAAGACGATAAAAAGTATGACAATGTATAAGTTATAACACAATAAGTGTAGGCCCTGATACGCTTCCGTATTTTTTATACAGACTGGGACACGGACTACGGAGGAGACTTTCCAGTAACACCTTGGCTGGAGCACCCGCCAGGTGTGGGCATGTTGTAAAAAAGATTTCGAGGATCTGTATAAACTAAATATCATAAAGATTCACATGACAAACAATGAGCGTTATTTTTTTTTTATAATAATCGAGTTCCATTCCAAATAGACTCTCTCTCTCTCTCTCTCTCTCTCTCTCTCTCTCTCTCTCTCTCTCTCTCTCTCTCAGGATTTATTGTAACAGGTTTTGTTGATTTTGGTACAAATATTTGAACAGACAGGCATGTAATCGGCGACTGATGATGATAGCCACTCGTCTTTCGTGAAGTAAAGTAAAAAAGGATTATTAAATTAGACTGGTTTATCAACTGACCTGCAAGTACTTTCACATCGACAATTGATTTTGTTTTCCTCTATCTGATAGTATACATATTCCTCACAAGTCTTCTTCAAGTTGCGTTTATCAGTTTTGTTATGATTATCTGCTGATGTATAAAATGCATTTTAAATGATGTACATTCATGAAGTGCTTTTTTTTTAAATTGAAAACAAATAATTGAAATAGAGATTTGATAGGTAGAAATGAAAATTACTTTTAACTAAGTATCTTAATATTGTTTCGGATTAATACAAAAATATTTTGTACAGATATTTATTCAAACAAGGAAATCATTACTTTCTTTTTAATAAAAGAGAAAAACCATTACGAAACTTCACTTACTCAATATGAACTTAAAAACAAGAAGCCCATTGGGCCACATCGCTCACCTAAGCAACAATGGCTTTATTTGGGTGTTCAAAGGATATTGTGCTATATGGCCCCTCGGTAGAATAATAAAAAAAAGAATACCAAAAAGTATCAAAATTTTACACTTATTTTCATACACTTAATCTTTGACATTGTACCTTTATGAATTATCATTTTTACCAAAAAAAAAAAAGATCCTATGCAAGATATTAAACTAATTTTTTGGTAGGGGTATACTGTTAACTTCCACTTCCTTTTATTTTAGTCCTGCCTCCTCCCCCCCCCCCTTCACTTAATATATGAGAGCATGCATATAGGTACATTTTCTTCTTCAACCACTCACTAGTTATTGTATTTTATTTTTAAAAAAATCCTATATGTGAAAGAAAAAAATTGTACCTCAATGCACTCAAATTAAAAACATTCAAAAATTTAATTGGTCTTCCGCATTATAAACGATTGTTGTTTTACCAGGCGTGAACTCGTGTGACGTTTTCTAACCTTACTCACTTGATCGATGAATACACTCGAATGAAAAATGTTGTCATGTGATATGTTAAAGAGCTATTATAATCAATGCATAGGCGTCGGAACCGGGGGTGGGGCTAAGCCTCCCCCCCCCCACTTTTTTTGCAAAGTTAGACATAGCCGTACTCAAAATCCTCTTTTATGGTATAATACATGTAGATCCTGTATAAATAAAAATCCATTTTTGCCCTTGGATATTCTTATGATTATAATCAAGTCCCTTTTCTAATAGGTGATTTTATAGTCATATCACATGTTGAGCATTGCATATCTAAATAAGATCCCAAAAATTGTTTGTATATGGGATATAAACCTACATCAAACTTTGAACCCCTTGTGAGGCCCCAAGATTCGTCCAGGAGCCATAAGTCTAAAATGTTTTTTAAAAAATCAGCAATACTAGTATGTCAAAATGCTTTTATATAGTTAAAACCATATATATATATATATATATATATATATATATATATATATATATATATATATATATATATATATATGATAACATTTCAGTTTTTGTGAATAATTGAAATGTTTTCCTTTGTAAATTGGATCCGCAATGTGACTCCACCCTACTCCTTTTGATTTTAAAAAAATTGAATCAACACTATCTGAGGTTGCTTTCACTAACGTTACAGCTTTTCTAGGCAAAGGGTAAAAAAAGATTTTGAATTATTTTTCTCTATATATTCTTATGTAAATATTTGCCCCCCCCCCCCGTTGTGACCCATTCCTACCCCAGTAGATCATGGTTTTAACAAACTTAAATATTCACTACCTTAGGATGCTTCCACACAGGTTTCAGCTTTCCTGACTGATTGGTTTCTGAGAAGATTTTTTTTAAAGATTTACTCTATATATTCCTATGTAAAAATTCGACACCCATTGGTGCCCAACCCTTCCCCCTGGGGATCATGGTTTGAACAAACTTAAATCTTCGCAACATGAAGATGTTTCACACAAGTTTCAGCTTTTCTGGCTGATTGGTTTCTAATAAGAAGATTTTAAAAGATTTACTCTATATATTCCTGATAAAAATTCGACCCCCACATTAGGGCCCAACCCTACCCCCGGGGTCATTTCAGCTTTCCTGGCAAAATGGTTCTTGAGAAGAAAATTTCTAATTATCTCCCCTTGTAAAAAGGGCGTAGTCCTTAATTTTTACAACTTAGAATCCCCTTTGCCTAAGAGTGCATTGTGCCAAGTTGGTTGAAATTGGCCCAGTGGATCTAGAAAAGATGTTGAAACTGCATAAAGTTTACAGAGAGACAGACAGACAGACAGAAGGACGACAGACAACATGTGATCAGAAAAGCTTACTTGAGCTTTCAGCTCAGGTGAGCTAAATATTCAGTAATCAACCTAAAGAGCAAACAGGTAGTGAATAAAACTGGTCCATATAGGCAATATCTACTATATTTTCTGAGGGTAGACATTTACATATCTCCATGACATTGATATTTCTGCAAATATGAAGGCATGTCTGAAAACAGAGAGAAAGATCAATAAAAATAGATAATCAATCTCTCTCTCTCTCTCTCTCTCTCTCTCTCTCTCTATATATATATATATATATATATATATATATATATATATATATATATATATATATATATATATATATAATCTAGTTAATGACGAAGATCAAGATACTTTGACATCTTTAAATAAAATGGACACTTTGAATTAATAAAAAGTAACTTAAGGGAGTATCCTACCGACATTGTGTAGCGCACGCCGTAGGTTTGGTAGAAACTTTTCCCTTCATTGCAGTGGCCATAAGGAGGTTTGGATCGGGTTAAAGCGACCTGTTGATAGTAGATACTTTAAAAATATATATCAGTCAAGTTTTGTAGTTCTCGTATGTGTCTTTAACCTATATTTGTAAAGCTAAAAACTAAAAGGAAAATTAGGAGAAAATATGCAAAATGACTCGCATTTTAAGTTTTTTTCTAGATTCTAGCAAGAGGTTTCTTTTTCGGATGAACGCATATTAATATTTACACTGACTATACACCTGCAACTTTTCATAAACAATACGTGCGGTCTTTAACGAAACGTGACTATTCAACAATAAAAAATATTGTTTTACATAAAAGCTTTTTCTTTTATGCCAACATGTTTCCAGATTGATACTACTTGCACTATTGAAAGTGTTTTTTTAAATGACCTAATTTCAAGCTTAAACTTATTTTTAATACTTTATGTTTTAATGTTTAAATTTAATAAGACCCACCATTTTCATTCCTATGCTCGTCTCATATCCAGGACTAAGGGTGAACCCCTCCTCTTCAGGAAACGGGAGAGTTCCGGGTTCATGTATGACCAATCGAACACCCGATCCGTCCAAAAAGTTTTCCGCTTGCTCAAACTTTTCCACTTGTAATACCATTTTTAAACCTTTGACAAGAAGTAACATTACGAATACATGAAGAAACGTATTTGCAAAGTCTTAAACAGTAAATATATAAGTGTTTTTTTTTTCAAAAATCTATTTTTAATATTTTATATCTTGCGATTTCATACAAGAACATAGTAACATGTATAAACAGCGAATTTGCATTAATCATTTATTATTTTAGCTCATATGATCTAACTTAATTCGCGTAAAGGGAAACATATTCATGAGACGCGAGAACTTAAAGATCAGCACGTTCACAAATATGTTTTGTTATATACGTTTTCATTTTTTTGATGAATGATTTCGAATATGTTAAATTATATTTTGCATTATATGGACCATTTAAACCATTTATTTTACCATATCATTAAAAGATTACCATTCATAGGACCCAGTCTTCTGGCAATGAATAAATTGCTTTCCAAAGTATAACAATTTCCAAAGTCCAGAGATTGAAAGAGAGTAAAGTTCCTATCAATTTGAGGAAAAACGCCAGTATTACATGTATGTGTTTAGAAAAACTGATACAGTATATACTGTATACAGGGAAATATTCGCCCCCATTTTATTTTCGCTCCTTCCTCCGTTTCATAGGGCGAACTTCAGACTGGACGAATTCAATGTTGTAAATAATATCTCTGTTAACACAACTGCATCTGTGCGAATTTAAGACGGGGTGAAACCGTTTGAAAGTGTAAAAGGGCGAAAATTACACGGGGCGAAAATAACCCTGTATACAGTATATGCTCATAAACAATTTTCTACATTGATTTTTTTTTTTAAGGAAATTTGCAAAAAGTGACGGAAATTGAACTTAGGACAAAGTACAAAATCATTTCAATATGACTCATTCTTTTTACTAGATCTCTTGAACTAATTTATTTTGAGGTGTTTTCGAGTTATCTGATCAATTTTATATCAAATATTTTGTCTTGATATAAAAACACAACTTTTAAAATGCAAAAGATTGCTTAAGATAATAAGTTTAATATATGAAAAAATTGTTAATACTGTAATATCCAACAAATCGGACCAAGGAGCTTTAAGTCTCTGTATTGTTAAATTGATTTAAACATGTTAACATAATTTCATTTCAATTTTAATGCAGAGAGCATTTATAACATCTAGCGTTCAGTTCAGAACGATATGGCTGATCGAATATACATATAGTAAGAATAGAAAATAAACATCTTGGTTACTCTGCTGAACACTGTTTGCCGTTGAAAGAACATTCTATCAGTAAATCCTCAATGCGATGTCCTAACTCTTTCCGGGTAGATCTGAAATTGAAGAGACCTTAATGAAGTCAAAGTGACTGGGTTTTATTTTATTTACCAATCAGAAATTATATTGACTATATAGTTCTACTACTACTTGTCGGATAATCATGTAAACCTCTCAGATTTGCTAGCAACAGTCAGCTTCTTGTCATCATACAAGACGACGTGAAGATCTGACAAGACAACATTAAGATCTGGCATGTCGACATAAAGATCTGACAAGCCAACATAAAGATCTGACAAGACAACATAAAGATATTCCAAGACAACATAAAGATCTGCCAAGACAACATAAAGGTCCGACAAGACAACATAAAGATCTGACAAGTCAACATAGAGATTTGCCAAGACAACATAAAGATCTGACAAGACAACATAAAGATCTGACAAGACAACATAAAGATCTGCCAAAACAACATAAAGATCCGACATACGGAAACGTATAACCGCCTCGTGTTATTGCGTAAGAACGCGATATATTCACATAAATATATTGTCGTATATGATTGTTTCAAAGTTTAGCAAATTAATTATGACAATAAACACTATTTAGTAACACTTTTTTGACATGATTTTGACGACTTAATCACTTTAATCTATTAAAGTCGAATTCCGCAAAGTCGCACTAAAATAAAGCATATAAACTATGCCGCCAAAATTAAATGTCGCCGAACTTATTGCAACATATTGTGTATGGCGAATTCACGTAGACGACTTATCTAAATCAGAGAGGATTATTCACAAAAAATTTTAACTAGAATAATTAGTTTACTTAAAGAGTGCTATGATATGGAGAGGGGAGGGTAAACTCCCATATGCTTTGGGGCTAAAGCGATTTGTGGGGGGGGGGGAGGGAGGAAGGGGGAGGAATACCCTTAAATTGAGTGAACAATCAAAGGTCAGGTTAATACCATCTATACCGACTGAAATTAACTTAATTTAATTAAAAAAATAACATTATATGTTTCAGGTACTATTCATTTAACATTTCAGTAACTGTATTCTTTGTGATTTCTTTTACACTGGTTCATTGCCATAAAATAATCGAAGTAAAAATTGTTCCTTACCCAAAGGTTCAGTCTTTCTTTTTTACTTTTAAATTGAAGTTTCAATTCAGGAATGTATATTTCTCTCAGAAATTTAATTAAACTAGTATCATATATTATTTAAAGTATATACTGAAATAATCAAAAACTGTTTAAATCTTGGTTGTATCATATTTGTTTCATATTTGCATTCGTTTATTTCCACTTTAAAGTTTGTTTGTTGTTATTTTTTTTTTTGGGGGGGGGGGTCTGTTTGTTTTGGGGGTTTTGTTTGTTTTTACAAAACAATGTGCTACGCCCATGTCTCTTACGCTCTTGGAGCTTTGCAAGTAGTTACTACAGTATGTGTACAGCTTTATATTATTGTGATTTATAATTGGATTAAATTGTTGCTCAAATTTTAGACGAAAAACTTAAGTTGACATTCCTTGTTAACAGACAAAAAGTCACCAAAATATGGACGCAAAAGCGTAACAAATTATACTATTTCAACATAATTAATTTTCATTATAAAAGACTGCGAGAAAATTTCTACGAATTTATATAAATGCGACAAATTTATAACGCAAAATAATATTATGACTTGATCAAAGTCAACAAAGCTTAAACTGAGCGGTTAAATCATCCAAAATATATCGACTTGTATTTATCTCTTTGTACAAGTCGACATAATTTTGACAATATATACATTTTATAACAAGATAACACTAATTTTTATTTGCTATTTAGAGTTTTAACACAACATCAAGAGGCGGTTATACGTTTCCGTACCGACAAGATAATATAAAGATCTGACAAGTCAACATAACGATTTGCCAAGACAACATAAAGATCTTACAAGACAACATAAGATCTGGCAAGTCGACATAAAGATCTGACAAGACAACATAAAGATATGACAAGAAAACGTTAAGATCTGACAAGACAACATGAAGATCTGCCAAGACAACATTACGATCTGATAAGACAACATAAAGATCTGAAAAGACAACATAAAGATCTGACAAGACAACATTAAGATCTGGCATGTCGACATAAAGATCTAACAAGTCAACATAAAGAACTGACAAGATAACATAAAGATAAAGATCGACTCATCGATTAAAGATTATCATCACCAGTATGTTTTCGGACAATTTGGCATAAGTGTCCTTTAAGTAAACATCATTTTCTAAGAATCACTTTATCATTATGGCGACTTTCAAGAAAGTAAGATTGATTTGTCAGATCCGTAAGTTGTCTTGTCAAAAAGTATTTCCGACTTATCAGAAATATATGATGATAACTGGATAGCACAAATTGGGCAATGTTCATATGGTGGCATGGTCTTGTCACCACTTGTCTGATACATGTAGCTGACAATTAGTTGCATAAACATGTTTTGATAACAAACTGTGCAATTTCTGATCATGATGATACTTTTCTTGCAATTCGACACAAATATCTGTCAAGTTGACATAAAGGGATGACAGGTTAACACATATATTTATCTGACAACTATGCAATCATATAAAATAGCGAACTACGTGATCGATGGCAGTAATACTAGAAAAAACTAGATCCTTGTTGCTATAGCAATAAAAATGTATTCCGTTCCTCATGTATTAATTTGATAAAAATGACATATCTCTTGTAAAAAGAAAATCAATATAATATAAACTGTGAAGGAATTTTCCAGTAATTATTTCTATGTAAAACAAAACAAAAAGACAAAAAGTCATTATTTGAGTACTTCCTGTAACGACAGTAAGTTACGCCGTCTCAAACAGCACAAAGTAAACATATCTTCATACATTGTTCTGTCTTTCCTCAAAGTTTGGTTGTTCAAGTTTCTGTCAGTTTTAAGATCTCGTTGAGAAAAGGGTTTTTTGTCTCGGGACCGGAAATACACAAACAGAAGTAATCAGAGAAATTAAAAGTAAGTATTTTTAGTACATTTACCTACGGTACATAACTGTTCATCAGACTAAATAAAATATTTAAAGAAAAAAATCTAAATTTAATAAAAATTTTATTTGCTTGACAATTCCGGTTACAACCAGAAGTGACGGACGACGAAATGAAACCCGTTGAACATATCTTTAATTAAAAGCCCATCATCCAAATAAGCTTTTTGTTTTGATCTCTTAAATTTTCTGAGATCTCGCGGATACGAAATTAAAAAAAAAAGAAAGCTTCTTGAGATATTTGAGATATCTCACCGGAAGTAGAATCTTTTTGTTTATTTTACCATGTGTAAATGACCTATTGTTTTTCTATTACTAAAATTTTACTTCCATGTTAAATAACAAATATTTAAAAAAAAAAATTTAGAGTATTTCCTGTGACGACGGAAAGTTACGCTGGATAAAACAAAATAATGTAAATATTACATACATAGGTCTATCATTGCACAAAGTTTGATTGTTCAAGTCCTAACCGTGTTGCAGATCTCGTGGAGAAAAGATTTTTTGTCATGGGACAGGAAATGGACAAACGGAAGTGCTAAATGAAAATAAAAGTTAGAATTTCTTTTATATTTCCCTACCGTACATTACTGTTTATCGAGCTATTGTAAACTGTCAAAGAAGACAGTTAAACTTAGAAAGAGCTTGATTTGTTTGAACCCTTCCGATGAGGACTGGAAGTGACGGTCGACAAAATGAAACCTGTTTAACACATCTTCAATTACATGTCTATCATCCATGTAAGTTTCGTGTCTTGATTACTTAAAGTTTTTGAGATCTCGCAGGTACAACATTTGTTTAAAAAAAAAGCTACCTGATATAATTGAGATGTCTCACCGGAAGTAGAATGTTTTTGTTTATTTAACCATGTGTAGTTGACTAAGGTAAGATTTCAATCTGATTAAAATCAGATTCTCGATCCGCTACTTGTTTTTCTATTGTCGCTACACGAGGAAAAACAAGGAGCGGATCGAGGATCTGATTTTAATCAGATTGGGTAAGAATTTATATTATTATATTCATTCTGTGTAAAATATATTAAATACGTAAATAAACAATTTTTGAATCGCTTCCGGTGACGACCGGTAGTGACGGATGACCATTTTAACCAAAATAGGTTCGCCTACTCCTCAAGGTCTATTTCAACTACATGTTTGGTCGCTTAATCTTTTACTGTTTCTGAGATCTCACTCTGACAAAAGTTTTCCTGAGTTGGACAAATCTGGCACCCGAAAGTGAATTTTGAAAAAATAAAAAAAGACGTCTATGGGTATTTTCATCCATCACTAAGAAAAACTGCCGACAAAATAGGGGAAAGAAAGAAAGAAAGAAAGAAAAAATTTACAATCACTTAAAGTCTTCCGCTGGAAACGGAAGACCTTCATAAAAAGAGATGAATATGGGCGTTTGTTATCGAACACGCCAATGTTCAATTGTATTAGACTTCAAAACAAAATGGACGTCTTGTTAACTACTCAAGCCGTATGAAACGTTAATATCATTTCAAATTATGAATTATATATATAAAGTTGTTTAGGTTTAATCCCTTATTCAGAGAAAATAATTGAAAATGTATTGAATTATAAATACGCTTCACTTACTTTGACATGTTTTGAAAGAGGTTCTTAAATACTTTCACTCCTTCACTTCTTGGGTCATTTTTCAATTCCCGCTGGGCATTTTCATGAGTGACGAATTGATTAAAAAAGGACTGGTCGTTTGATACGTCATCCTCGTTTAGATTGGTATCATAATCAATAAAATAATACCAAAAATCAAAAAAATTAAAATAATCATTGTAATAAAAGTCTGTATTATTTTTTTCTTCATTGTTGCTTTTATTGTTCATATGATTTTCCATTGGGTCGAACATTTCATCGTCAGCATAGTATTCATTCGAATCTCCTTCAATGTGCATATATAGTTTTGTTTCATTTATAAGTTTCATTTGAGAGGTTTTCACAGGGTTCATATTACAAAATGAAACAGCTGGAAAACGCAGCGTTGCCCTTTTCATGGAAACCGTTGTTTTGATTGGATAGCTATTGTATTCACGAAACAATTGATAGAGTTGGTGCACTAAAAATCCAAACGTTCCAAGAACCAAACACAACCATAGCGCGCGCTGATACCAGTGTTTGGAGGAGAGGATTCTGGGAATTCCGTGAAGGCTGGATTGAGAGATCAGGGAGTGGATGACTTCCTTTACCGATTTGTACATCTTTCCCTAGGCTTTGAACTTAAATAGAGACATGCACTATTCTTTAAGTCCTACATCTGACAAAAGTGTACTCGCTGATATTTTATAAATATTACTCGAAGTAAGTAAAAAAAATGTAAAATTTGTCAACAATCTTATAATTCTTTGCAATAAAAAATTCATACATAAAAACGTGTACATGAAAAAAAAATTATTGCAATGTGAACAAAGAAAATTCGTAGTTAAATAGTTTATATGTAAAACCAGAGTTGTGTATTTAGTATTGAAACACAGCTGTGAGGTCGTCCCTTAGTTCTTACTGTGCAGTATAAATGAGTCTATAGTGTCATTTTGTAAGTTTTGAATTTACTGGATGGCAGTAAGTAAATTAAAAACATTTTTGGAGCATTATCATTAGTCCGCCTGATTTTTATAGGGTTATTTGTGGACAGTTTAGAATCAAACTGTTAGAGTACTGAAATTTCCTTGTATCAGGTGATGAAAAGGTGCAACGCTACACTAACATTATATTTTCGGAATCATTTTTGAAAGCATCATTTTTTAACTATGATTTCAGTGGGTTTTTTTTCAATTATGTCAATTCTTTTGAATTCTGATTTATAATATGGTTGTCATACATTTTGTTATGATTTACATCCACGATGTACATTGTATTTTTTTTTCTATTTTTTTTTAAAAGAAAAATGGCCAAAAGATGGCAATTCATACAGGTCTAAACTAACAAGACTGTCCAAATCTAGGTGATCCAGTGAAACTATGTCGGCGTATAATTACACGCTGTAGTAAGTTCAGTAATACAGTTTCAACTAATGATATAAATTCGCATAAGTGATCAGAATCCTGACCATGATATGATTTCATCACTAACGAACTTCCCAGCCGTCCATGTACATGTACAGTTTCAAAATTTTATAACCAATGGTCAAATTTTACGTCCACTTACAACATAGAAGTCCACGATATAAATGTATGCACATTTTTTATCATTAATAAAAGATTTTTAATTGCATTAGTGAATGAACTATGAATGACTATAGGTACTTCGTTGATCATTAATGGTCAGGATTTTGATCACTAATGCAACTTTATATCATTAGTGGGTATTGTATCATTAGAAGTGTCTACAATGAACAATTGTTTTTAAAAAAAGAAACCGCTGTGTGAATGCATTGTTTAGCGTTTGATGTCAACTTTAAGGAGGCTCGGTGGTCAACAAATTAACCATCAGATCCACCTCATATTATTTAGCTATAAACTATTAGTTACCAAAGAAAATTTTCATTTATTTTAACTTTAGAAATTGAATGTCTTCCTATATCTATATATATAGAGCTCTTCTTTTTAAGGAGATTTATATTGTCTAAAAATTGGCACGACCATTCAGCTCTCTTAATTCAGGTAACTGTATTAACATCGCTCATGACTTCGTAGTTACTATGGAATAATAGAATATTAATGAGTCACACAAACTCAGAAAGCTTTAAGAGACAAAGCAATGCAGTAAATAAAAGAAATAAACTTACTTTCTAACAATACGTACTGCCTTCATTCCCGCATTTCATTATTTACACTTTAAGCTTTATTTGATTTTATATTAATAATAGTGATTTATTAAAAGCAAATTCTAATTTGTCTTACTTATAACTATATCAGTTGTTTCTTTGTTTGTTTGTTTTTGTTTTTGATTTGTTTTGTTTTGTTTTGTTTTGGGTTTTTTTTTTCATTTTGTCTGGAAAGAAACCTAACAATCATGTACAATGATAAAAACAGATATTTTTCTTTGAAAAATGAAATTATATTTATGAAATGATACTTTAACTGTCCATGAAATAAAATTATGTAGTTTATTACTTTAAAGAAAATGATGAAATACAATTAATGCTGTTATACTGTGCCACATGCATGCACTTCTGTATAAGAAATATCCATCAGTGTTTGGCCTTAAAGGGGCATGGTCACGATTTTGGTCAAATTCTATTTTTCTGTTTTTATTATTTAGAATGCTTAAGGAATGCATTTCCAATGACCAAATGAAATTGGAGAGTCAGTAGTGAAGTTTTAAGCAAGATACAGGGCTCACAATTCTTTGTAATGTAAACAAGGCTCGTGCCCTGTGTTTGTTTACATAAGTTCAATATACAAGTAAAAAATCTTTTTCAAGCTGATTTTTCATATTCTTACTCAATTTAAGCATATATAAACTGATCCTAATGTTTACAACATTCATTTTCGGTCTTAAACTGGAGTTTTCACTTCAACGTTCAAAATGTAAACAAAAGCTTTGTTTACATAGCAAACAATTGTAAGCTCTGTAACTCGCTTATAACTCAACGAATGACGCTCAAATTTTGGTTGCCTATTAAAAATGCCTTACTGAAGCATTGTAAACGTTAAAATCGGAAAAAAAAATTTTGACCAAAATCGTGACCATGCCCCTTTAACGGTCTTCGAACATTTAAAAAAAAATTCATTGACTACGTTTTTTTAAGGTATCATAATTATAGTAAGCTAAACCTAACATTTCAAAAGTATCTAAGACTATAGGGGAAACCACAAGGCATTCCCTTCGCATGTTTGTTTTTTTGTTTGTTTGTTTGTTTGGTTGGGTTTTTTTTTATAGATATAATTCTAGTAAATCAGTTTATAACCGGGTCATTAATAAAAATGCATCTTTTTCATGAAACAGGAGTTTTTTTTATAACTTTAATCTACAATTTTTTGTTAGAGAATGAACCACCTCCTTCAACAACTTATGACAACGACAAAGGAAAATAATTATTATTGAAAAATGAAGGCAAAAAAAAAAAACATGTACAATTTGAACCAAACCGGGCATCCAGTATGAATATTTCGGATTTTTGATTGAACTCTTGTATAACAATGCTGCTTATAAAAATATTTTAAAACTTAAAATTATTTCAATAAAAATTAATAGGCTTCATGTTCTTAATTAGTTTTTCATTGACAGAATGTTATTTTTTTTTTATTCAAAGGTTTCATAATTGTCGTAAGCAATACCTAATATTTCAAAAGTATTAAAGAATGAAGATCAATTTAAAAAAAAAATCAAATTTGCGAGATTAGAAGAGAAATTGATTGCTATACTAACTAATTTTACAAAAGCATATAATTACCTTTTTTCAGTACCAGTAAATCTTCATCTAGTTAGGGTTTTCTCTCGTCAGAGTTTATTGTTCGTTATTTCTTCGTTGTATTTGGAGTGAAGTAATTTTAGTGAAAGGCGCAAAAAATATCAATTGTCAGTCATATGAATTATTCAATATAAAACATATAAAATAACTCGTTATATGATGAATATCTGAAAAACTGACATCGATTCTGTTTCTCTTTCAACGAAATCTGTAAACTGTTTCGTGGGGGAATTAATATGAATGAATTATTTGACACACAGAATCGATTAAACAAGAGTTTATCATATATGTATCATAATAGATGTTCAGCGGCTTTTGAAATCTCAAGTTTGATAGTTTTTTTTTAGCTAAATAAACTAAATTTAAAACCTGCAAACCAATGGTTGTAAACTGTAAATCCTAAAAAGAAGTTTACTTACGAAACATAAAGAGTATAAACATTAATTAATTATTTTGTAACAAGTATATTGATTTAAAATGAAATGAATCGTAAATATAACAATTGTTATCGATATACAAACATGTACTTACTATACAATGCCCGAATCAATAGGAATAGTTGATCTATTTGTGATCTTGTGTTCTCGACCGTGCATAGATTTTTTTAAAAATGACATGCATGACGCGGTGGATAATACTCGCCCCAAACATCGTCTGAAAAATAAATGACTTTTTTTATCCATAAATAATTTAAAAATATAACGTGAGTTGCTGGATCAAACATATTTGTTTTAAAATAGCGTCAACACTTGAGAGAGAGAGAGAGAGAGAGAGAGAGAGAGAGAGAGAGAGAGAGAGAGAGAGAGAGAGAGCTTTTCTGACCACATTTTGTCTGTCGTCCCTCTGTCCGTCTGTCTGTCTGTTAACTTTTCACATTTTCGACATCTTCTCCAGAACCACTGGGCCAATTTCAACCAAACTTAGCACAAAGCATCCTTAGGCAAAGGGGATTCAAACTTGTGAAAATTAAGGACAACGTCCTTTTACAAGGTGAGATAATTAGAAATAATTGAAAATTTTCGTGAAATTTTCAAAAATCTTCTTCTTAAGAACCATCTGGCCAGGAAAGCTGAAACTTTTGTGTAAGCATCCTCAGGTAGTTTAGATTCAAAGTTGTGAAAATCATGACCCACGGGGGTAGGGTGGGGCCACAATGGAGGGGGTCGAATTTTTACATAGAAATATATAGAGTAAATCTTTAAAAATCTTCTCCTCGAACCAATCAGCCAGGGAAGCTGAAAATTATGTGTAAGCATACTAAAGTAGTGTAGATGCAAAGTTGTGAAAATCATGACCCCGGGGGAAGGGGAGGGCCACAATGGGGTGTCTTTAAAAGAGTCTTTAAAAATCTTCTTCTCAGAAACCAATCAGCCAGGAAAGCTGAAACTTGTGTGGAAGAATTCTCAGGTAGTGTAGATTCAAGGTTGTGAAAATCATGACCCCCAGATGTAGGGTGGGGTCACAATGGGGGGGGGGGGTCAAATTTTTACAAAGGAATATATAGATTGAAGTCTTTAAAAATCTTCTTAAAAATCAATTGGACAGAAAAGCTGAAACCTGTGTGGAAGCGTCCTCAGGTAGTGTAAATTCAAAGTTGCGAAAGTCATGACCCCCGGGGGTAGGGTGAGGCCACAATGGGGGATCAAATTTTTACATAGAAATATAAAGAGTAAATCTTTAAAAATCTTCTTCTCAGAAACCAATCAGCCAGAAAAGCTGAAACGTATGTGTATAAGCATCCTCAGGTAGTGTAGATTCAAAGTTGTGAAAATCATGACCCCGGGGGTAGGGTAGGGCCACAATGGGGGGTCGAATTTTTACATAGCAATATCTACAGAAGAATCTTTAAAAATCTTCTTCTCAGAAACCAATCAGCCAGGAAACCTGAAACTTGTGTGGAAGAATCCTCGGGTAGTGTAGATTCAAAGTTGTGAAAATCATGACCCCAAGAGGTAGGGTAGGGCCACAATGGGGGGGGGTCGAATTTTCACATTGGAGTATATAGATTAAAGTCTTTAAAAATCTTCTCAAAAACCAATTGGACAGAAAGGCTGAAACCTGTGTTGAAGCATCCTCAGGTAGGGTAAATTCAAATGTGTTTAAATCATGATCACCGGGGGAAGGATTGGGTCACAACGGGAGGGGGGGGACACATTTTTTAAAAGGAATATATCGAGAAAAATCTTCTAAAAAACCATTTGCTTAGAAAAGCTGTAACTTTACCGGAAGCAACTTCAGATAGTGTAGAATCAAATTCGTTAAAATCGATATCTTGAGGAGTCGGGTGGGGCCACATTGGGGATCCAATTACATACAAAGGAAAACATTTTAATTTTTCACAGAAACTGAAATGTTATCACATATGATTTTACTCATATGCAAGCATTTTGACATATTGCTGATTCTTTAAAATTGTTTAGATGTTTAGACCTGGACGATTATTGGGTCTCACAAGGGGTTCAGAGTTTGATGTATGTTTATCTCCCATATAAACAATTGTTTAGGATCTTGTTGAGAACTACATGTACGATGCTCAACATGTGACATGACTATAAAATCATCTTGTTAGAGAAGGGACTTGATTATAAACATAAAAATATCCAAGAAGAAATAGATTTTTATTTTTACAGGATCTTCATGTATTCAATTACATTGTCCAGATATTTAGTATTATGACTCCATTAAGCTGATTTAATCATGCCTATTGATACTCAGGTGAGCGATGGGGCCCATGGGCCTCTTGTTTTAGCTTTTAATTGGAAGTAAAGATTAGCATGATTAGAATATTCGATTGTATTAAAACACGTATTTAATGTTGGCCGTGCATTGAATGTATTCCGGGTTTATTTTTATTGCACACATTGGTTTTACAAAGTTGTCTGCTTTTATTTACTTCCCATCACGAGATTGGGATCGCAAAATGAATATCAAAGGTAATATTTGTCCTAGAACGGAAGATTGGTTGATAAAATAACTGTGTTATTTTGTGATTTTACTAAGGTGGTCAGGAAAATCAAAAATGCAATTTTTTACAAGTTTCTTTTTCAATTTATCACAAATTGACTATTGGTAACACGATTTTTCTGCACTACAGCACGTTTCGATACCCGGCTCATATTACTAAAGCGGTGACTTAAAGCCACTTTCTACAAATATGATAATATCTTCGGCCATATTATCTATATTTCTGATATGACTTCATGAAAACTCTCAAATGACTTATAGTTTCCTAAATCTCTGGACCATCTGTCTAATGGTGAAATCTGTTTTAATTAGAACCTGTTGAGGTTCATTTGGCTTTTTATATTCTGTCATGCATGAAAAATGTTCATGGAAGGGGCTAGGTTTATAACATGTATTACTGTCAAGATTGCTTAATTGATAAAAATTGTTGCACACAATCATTTTTTTCATTGAAATGTTTTTATTTACACTGTACATTTATGTGTAGACCCTGGTACTCCTTCCAATGGGTACCCACCCTCATGGTACTTCACAAACCAGGGTCGGTCAGCTTGGGAGCATCAGGTGGCAACAGCAGACTCCAGGCTTAGTTCAGATACCCCAGTGACTGGTAAGTAATGTTAATATCTTCTGATTATTCTAGCAGTTACTGACCTTTTATTACATTTTATTCTTCCAATTCGATGTGATTATAGGGTATACATAAACATATGAAATCTGCTATACTCTGTCCCGAGTTTTTGCTTCCACCACTTTTTGCTTGATATTTCGATAATCATAAATACCTTTGTGCTCAAACTACATGTACGTTCATCCACTAATATCAAAAATGCCAAGATTATCTGTTTTGAAACGCCCCCTCTGCCGCTTCAGGTTTCGATACACATCCCAAAATAGAAAGTCTATGCAGATTTTGCATTGCATCAGCCATTAATTAGCCCAGATGGTAACATTGAAAAATTGTGCGAGGTGTCTCAAGTACTTCCCAATGGAGAAAAGATGTAAACATTTCCCATTACCCGGTATAAAGCTCCGTAAGAAATTTGTTTTCGTTCCTGTGAACTTTTATGAGTGAAAAAGGATAATTTGTCAAAGAAGTTATCTTGGATATATTCCTTTTTATCGATTTCAATTGTATTTCTTGAACAGGTATGTGTAATTTTATTAAAAATCATCAAAAAGTGATGGAAGCAATAACTTGGGACAGCTAGACTATAATCTCTTGAAAACATGGAGTGGATTTTAAATATTGACCAATGAGTAATGTTCATGAAAAACGATTAAAATATACTAATACTAATAGATCACTATATGGGTGTTACATTATGCTGAATTATATTTCATTTCTTAATTGACATAAATGTATTAACTAGCTTTTATTTAGCATGTACAATGTATATGCTTGCATAATTTTTTTTTCAGAAATCACCAAATCTCACTGGATTCCCTCTGAAACCTGTCCAACTTGCAGTAACAGGCAATGTCAGAGGAGATTTTCATTACTGGATCGTCCCCACCACTGTAGAAGGTATAAGGATGTCATAACTGTCATTACACACCTAATGTTTCAATTCTAAGGGCAATCAGCAAGGTTTCTAGACTTTGGCATTTTTGCATAGGAACTCATATGTAAAGGTACATGTAATCACTGCCAGGCAGTAATAATTGTAAAATGCTTGATTTTTCAAAGGGTTTCATAAAAATGTTATTTTTAAATTGAACTTGCAGAATTTTTTACATTTCATTATTTTTCCAAATCCTTACATTTCACATCGTTTTAACATCTTAATGTACTTGTATTTTATATAATGCACATTATTGTAACTTCACTGCCAACAGCATCTAGACTAGCCTAAATCTATAAATATTCATGGATACAATCCTGTAAACCTATTTCAAAATATCCTCTTTGTTCAATTATTTGCCTTCAGTTGATAGAATGTTAAAGAAAGCATTTAATAGTTAATTAAATTTGTTTATTGATATACACGTATACAATAGACATCCTTAATTTTGGTTTTATAGATGTGGAAAGGTATTCTGCAACCCATGTCTTCAATTTCAAAGAAAATTAAATTTACTTGCCCATCTTGATCCAGAAGGAAAGTCTTACAAGGTATTTTTTTTAAAAGAATGCTTTTTTCTCAAAAAGCTTGCGATTAAAAGTTTAAAATAGTTTGCAGTTTATTTCTAACTTATTTTTAATAACTTTCTAACTATATATGGTTCATATAATCTGTATGGCATGTACAGGCCACATGGATAGGATTATGTTTGCAACATAAAACATTATGTATTTATATTATTGATAATTAAGTGTTTACAGTGTTGAATTGAAAAGTAGTTTGCAACTAAATTAGAGTAATTTTGATTAGCATGTTTTATTTTTAAATATTGTACTTAGTATATCCTTATGTGTGACATTAAGTGATGTCCTTGATTAAGTGGAACATATCTTTCCACCAAACACACTAAATACCGGTACATGTATAACACACAGACAGTTGTTATGTATTAACAGTGTCAACGTGTATTTCATGCTACCTGCATTTTTAGACTTCCACTAACTTCTATCTAACTAATCCCCGAATACAATTATATAAACAATCAATGATTAAAATGGTAATTCATATTTGCATTGCATGGGGATTGAATTGGGTTGTTATTTTTTTACCTCACAGGTGTGTCAAACATGTTTTGATGAGGGACAAGTGCAGGAAGGACAATGTCGGAACCTCACCCAATATTTTCACAGACTTCGTCAACAAGCATCAATGACTGCCACTGTGACTGAAAATGGCAAAGTCACGAAATGTTGGAGACAAAGGTAGCATAATTTTGTGTACACTTGAGGACATTGTATTACAATTATAAAACAGTGCCACAATTAGAATTAATTGGAATTTAAACATAGTTCTATATATTTGTATGTTTGCATAGAGAATGTTGTTTATTTTAAGATAGTATAAATAAAAAGAAATGACCTGATTATTACACATTGTATCCTAGTCTAAATTAATAATCTTAATGTCATTTATTTGCATGTAACTAAGTGGTCATGAGAGAGAGAGAGAGAGAGAGAGAGAGAGAGAGAGAGAGAGAGAGAGAGAGATGATCGTAATGGTTTAAAGATATCACAACTGATAATCTTACTTATTGTGGTCTGGTTTTGTGTGCAAGGAATTTGATCTAGCAGTAGTAACCTTAAAAAAAATATGCTTGGTTTTAGAGTTGTAATTGAGAGTGAGACTTCATTTTTCTATGAAATATGAATTGATCAGAGCTTTGGATGAATGCATTGTGTGATAAGTTGTACTGTTGTTTAATCACCTACATGATTTATTTCATTTCAGATAGGTTTTAAATTAGTCTTCATTTATTTAACTGCTGTACTTGTTTTTGAGCAAGTGACTTTGTATTTTACAGGCTTGATCTAGAGACAGAATGTGCTCGTTTGCTTCAAGGTTTTAAAACAGCCATTGGGGCTTCTGAAATAAAGAAGACTCTTCATGATTTGACCACCTTGGTCACCATGCCAAACTGGCAGAAATCATCAACATGGTTGGCAAGTATATGAACAAGCCATTTTCAAACCTCCCAAAGTCAGATGTATCAAATTATATTTTTTTGGCTTAAACTTTGTGTGAAGAAGTGGATTTGCAACTAAACTATATCACTGAGTTTTTAAAATCGGGAAATGAATAGTTGTTGGGGTTTTTGTTTTGTAAAAGAAACATGCATATAATGAAATCATATGAAATAAATCCCTTTAGGGGAAAACAGTTTTACAAAATATGTCTTTCTATCAACAGCAAGAGAGCTTGGCCGAGTCCTGCCAGAACTGTAGCAGTAAGTTTGGCCTGATGAGAAAGAAGCTACACTGTAGGGTGTGTGGGCGAGCAGTCTGTAAAACCTGCTCCACCAAAGATCTCCTGCTGTACGTGCCAAACAACAACAAAGAAGCAGAGCCACAACTTGCCGTAATTCGTGTGATTGGTGTAAGTGTAAATTTCTGCATCTTTATAGGTTCTTAAGGTTCTTCGATCCTCATGCAGCCTCAAAGTATTTTTTTCATCATAAGAATGATATTTTTCTTTCAACCTTTATAAATGAAATGATAAAAAATGAAATTTTTAGAGGGTATCCATGCATTTTACAAAGTTATTGAAAACTTGCCTCTTTAGTTATTGAAAATCTGGTGCATCGAGGGCTCGAACTCTATACCAAGAAATATATACGTGGGAGTGCTCTGTGAATCCACTACGCCCAGCTTTTAGTTGTGTGACTGTTGGTTATATAAACAGTAGAATACTAAATTAAAATTGTCTGTATAAAAGTCAGAATTATGGTACGAATAAAAGAAATCCGGATAATTTAGAGTTATCGAACTTTGCTGAGAATCGGAGATCGTTAAAAATAGTTTCGTTGTTGGGTTAGTTGCTGAAGCCATCTTGTTGCATCAGTAGTTGAATAACAATTCAAGCTGATTTAAGTTTCATTTTGTTTGCCATTACACAGAGTGAACATTCCATTCTCTATGTATGTGAACTATTGATATTGAAGACAAATAAAATACCATCACTTTTTATATAGGATAGATACTGGTATTTTTGTTTGCATAGATTGTCTAAATAGATTTTTGAAACTATAAATCTTAATTAATTATTTAGTGCCTGTGTCACTAAGAAAATTGTGTAAAAATGTCTTAATCATTACTGTTAATGGATTTGGTTGATCAAAGTTTCAATATTTTTAAAAATCTTCAAAAGGATTTGGGCTAAAGAACATCAAACTAATCCATTTTATCTATGTGTTATTTAATTGTCTTTTATAGTTGCCTAAGATTTTGAAGATTAACATCTTTGATTGTTTGTAATGCTTGCATTAACAAAATAGTTCAAACTAAATTATGCTTATTTCATACAAATAGTGAAATTGCCATGATTATTTAAGTCAAGTTTAAGAATTTGATCTACATGTACATGTCTTCATGATGCATTAATGAATTTAGTAACACACAGTCATACAAATGATACAGGAATGATGTTTGTTTGCTTGCTTTTGAAATTATTGTTAAGATTTTTCTACCAAACTTTCCACATAAAATTATCTTAATGGTCAAGATGAGAAGTTAAAGATTTATCAAGTTCAGGGTCACACTGATCTTAAGAGTGAAATTGGTACTGTTCATTGAAGCCATGAAAGGGGGGGGGGGGGCATACTGTACATGTACAACAAACACTGTTTATTTGGCTGGTTTTAAGAACAAAATCAGTGTGTTTTGGCATGATGGTTGCCAATTAACTAAGTCTAAGAACTCTGGTCCAGTGATTCTAAAATTAAAATTGTTGGACATTTTATGTATAAAGTACTTAATAAAGAATATGGTGTAAGATGTTTTGTTTTGAACTACAGTGTCCTGAAAAGGAGCCAGATATAGCTCTGTACTTGAGAGTCTGCAACCTTTGTCAAGAGAAAATTTCCAACAAACAAATTATCGAAAATAATGCCACTGAAGATGCGTCCCAAGAAGGAGGAGATAACCTGGTTAGATTAGAAGCTCTTCATAACAGCAGTGTAAAACTGGAGCAGAAAACAGACACTCAGCTAGCCCAAGTAAACCAAACAAAAATCATTATCATTATAATATATAATTTTCATCTATTAATTTCTCTCTCTGTCTCTCTCTCTCTCTTACTCTGTGATTACTAGTTTTAAAAAATCAAACGCAGCCTAAGAAGAATTGTCATTTATAAAGATCATGCGCACATCCAACAAATTTTCTAAGTTGAGAGTCCAAGACCTATTTTTGGTAATCTGCACATGTAAATATGGTTTTGAAAAAATCTTTGTATGCTTCTTAGTACCGGTACTTAAATAGTCAAGTTTTAACCCCTTTTTTTCAGTATCAGTGTGTGATAGAGTCTCTTGAGGACAACTCCAGAGCGGGTTCAGATTCTGGTAGAAGCAACATTAAAGTTCTTGCCAAGGCACAGGTTAGCTTATTCATATACTAGTATTGAGATCTCACATGGTTGATAAATGATCCATTATTCATGCTTTGTTTTCACTGTGACAATAAAATAAAGAAGAACCAACATACCTCCACACTGATCACAAACAAGAATATGTACTCATTATTCATTTTGTCTGTTTTTGGAAAATGATATTTTTGTTTGGAATAGACACAAAATGGTTTAAAAAATCAGGTATAATTATATTAAGTATAGTTTAAGAAAAAAAAATCTATATTGATGTTCATGTAATAAATACGAAGAAAAAGTACTCTTTAAATCTCTTTATTTGATTGACAGGTGGACCTGGCTGATTTTTTGTCACAATACAACACAAACATAATGAAAATGAAACAACTAAAACCCTCCACAAATACACAGGCCATGCTCTTCAGAAATTGCTTAAAGGTTTGTTAATTTTTGTTCATGATTGTTTAGTTTTGAGGGGAATTTTCAAAAACTAATTTGTATTTGATAAAATACTTTGATTAAACCCTTTTCATAGAAATTGTATGAACTTTAGATTTCCTTGTTCATAAAAATATCAATTCACTTTTGACTGTGAAAGGCTTTGATACATGTACCATCAGCTGTACACATATGCTTAATTCCTTAGCATTCTTCATTTGTAGAAAGTAATGGTACAGTTTAATTTTTAAAACCATCTTAATCAACATAATAACAGTTCTACAATGCTGACAAAATATATAAATAAAGATATTGAGATAATTAATTTTTACTAGAATATATTTCAAATAATGATTTTTGTTGAAATTTGTGGGTTTTTTTTTTTTTTGCAGAGTAAATGCGATTTCTATATAGAAAACCAATTCTTATTTCGTAAGTTGAAGCGAGAGTTAGAGAAATCGGCACCTGCAGAAACCCTTCAAGTGATTCAGCAAACAGTGGATCTCAATGTATGTGGTTACTTGTAATTACTGAGGAAAGCCTTTCACTCACTCATTAATTTATATATTGGTCTCGCACTGAAAGATCTATCACTATGCATATTTACTGTTTGCCTAATTGCGTGTTATCTTCTGACCCATAAAATATAAATCATTTAAGACTTATTTTTATGCATATTAATATTTCTGTGAAGGGATATGAAATGTCAAAAGGCTTTTATCATCCATCACTGACTGTAATTCAGTTTTATTTGACATGAAACAATAAATAAGTTTTGTAATGCCAATAACGATTTTATAGACATCTATTTTACTGAACATGTAAAATAGTGATATGGTGTATATCAAGGCTCAATACAGCTAAGATGGAAAAAGATAACTATATAAATATCGGAAGATAAATGGCTTTGTATCATAGTCAAATAAAAAGCATTACCAATATATTTTGCCCTGAAATGTATGTTGAAATGATATGCATTTTATATCAATCACTTTATTTTAAACTTATTCTTGGCAAAATCATAAGATTACTTCTTAAAAGTGAAAAATTTTCAAAGAAAGAATGTACAGAGGTTTGACCAACCTTGTACGTAAAAAAAATGATGACCTTGTTCGTTTTATTTCTTATTCAGGCAATAACGAGTGCACAACTATACGTGAGACAGCTGACATTTGAGACACTACACCTCTGTGATAAGTACCACATATGCGATTCCATACCCAAGTTGCTGAGCTCATTAGACGAGGTAGGTTACTGATTTCATTGTAGTAAATACACAATTGTATAAGTACAAAATTTTTGTTTAATAAGTATATATTGTCAAACGCCACTGTTCATGGATTTCGTTTTTGAATCAATCTAGGAAATCAGTTGTTTATCAATTAAAGTATCACGATGACACTTAAACATAATTTATTGATCCAGAGAAGATTTGATGTTTAATGGCTAACTACTGTGTTTTAACGAATTCTCATGAAAACAGTTAAGGTTTTGAAATAAAACGCAGATTGATGACTGTCTTAGATTTATGAAACAAAGTTTATTTACGGAATAATTTTCAGGATAGAAACCACTCGAAATTAATGAGTTTGCAAGTCCTGATTGATTGACCAATATAATTATTCCAACCAATTAATTTTAACAGAACGATGTATTCAATGGTTTCATTTTTAGGACATTTAAACCTTTATGAAAAAAAAAGATGTTTAAAAGTAAACATCCTTAATAAAATTTGTAATGCTGTGAAAACAACATTTTTTTTTATATTTATAGTAGGTTTATATAAATTGAGTCTTAGGTGTGTTTAATCTATACTTCATATGCACACATCAATTGATATTCCATTATACATGTGTATTTGGTATAGTTTACAAAACCCTTAGTTTATATGGACATATAGGCAGTGGAAGTCGATGCCAAGCAATGTATATCTCTGAATGGTGAGAATTGGGAGGAACATTCCAGCAATATTACCGATATGATCAGAGTACAGATGAAGGTAAAACATTTCAATGATTGTAGTTACTTGTATTGTTAGGAAAACTCAGGATTTAGCTGAAATTTTCGAATTTAATTTTTCCATTGTTTTTGTTTACTATGTCTTACTATACTTAACGTGTAGCCAACTTTGAATTTGAAATCGTTACAAAATTTTGAAATAAATTACATTTTGTAACTCAAACCGTGATCATTCCTTATTATTGTCTGTCCCAAGATATTTATGCAACTCATTTGGGGGATTTTTTTTATGAAAATACACATACCTGTGAAAGAAGAGCAGTTGAAATAGATGAAAGGGAAATTTCCAAGATAATTTCATTAACACATTATCATTTTTCACTCTGAAAAAATCACAGGAACGAAAACTGTTTTTTTACGGAGATTTATATTGGGGAATTTTGACATCTTTTCTACATTCGGAAGTCACTCGGAATACCTTGGATATTTTTTCAACGTTATCATCCGGGTCTGTTGCAATACAAAATTCTCGCATACATCACAATTTTAGCCGTGTGTTGAAACCTGACAAGCTAGAGGGAGCGTTTCAAAAGAGAAATCTTAGAAACTTGTTATACTTTTAAAGGAACATCGTTTGAACCCTGAGGTATTTACAATATCGAGAAATTAAGCAATATCAAGAATATCTTGGGGCAGAGTATAACGTGTTTTAAATGTATAAACAGGTATATTTCAATCAATTGCATGAAGTATTTTAAATCAATCGTTTTCGTGTCAGAGGTGCTGATTGCACAAATAATGATTATTATGGGTAATTAATACTTTTGAAATGTTACTTGGTTTTACTAGGACCACCGGTTGATTAAATTGTCACGATCTCGGTTATCGTCTGGTGCACGTGCCCACGTGGTGATGATGATATCAAAACGAACCAAAGAAGCACTACAACAGGTGCATGACCAACTGGATATGAAATCTACAGACAAAAGTTTTCGAACATCGAAATCCTCCCTCGACAAAACTAGAAGCAGCTTAAATGACGTTCTGCTACATACAGTGTAGTTTTCACAGAAATATAATTATACTGTATAACATGGTTAAATACTTCTTTCAAATGACCAGTGTTCACCCCATGAATTACATATCTTGACCAAGCAGATTTGCATTCTGTATATGCTAAAGTCTGTCCCAAGTTATTGCTTCCATCACTTTTTGATGATTTTTAATAAAATACACATACCTGTGAAAGAAATGCTGTTGAAATCGATAAAAGGGAAAATATCCAAGATATCTTCATTGACAAATTATCATTTTTCACTCATAAAAGTTCACAGGAACGAAAACAAATTTCTTACGGAGATTTATAACGGGAAATGTTTACATCTTTTCTCCATTCGGAAGTTCTCGGGACACCTCGCCCAGTTTTTCAACGTTATCATCCGGGCTTCATTATGGCTGATGCAATGCTGAATCTCGGTAGACTTTCTATTTTGGGATGTGTATTGAAACTTGAAGCGGTAGAGGGGGCGTTTCAAAACAGATAATCTGGACATTTTTCATATTAGTGGATGAACATAGTTTGAGCACAAAGGTATTTATGATTATCGAAATATCAAGGAAAAAGCGGTGGAAGCAAAAACTCGGGACAGATTATAGTAATACATGTATGTGTATTTTCAAAAAAATGTTTGAATTCAATAGAGATATAATTTTAGTCAATAAGTTTAAAAAAAATATATAATTATATAATATACCTGTAAGTATTTGTTTGTACAAAATACTGTTTTTTCTGTAATTGATCGATCTTTGAAAAAAAAAGAAGATTCGAATTTGTTACATATACTTAATTCATACAATCATATATACATGTACATCGAATTGCTTTTACAATTAACCCAACGTCCTGTTTATTTGTGCAATGATTTTCTACACTTTTCATTAATAATAAGGAACGAGACTCAATCTTTCAACTTTTTTGACTTTGTTTTATATTATTTTTGTAGTTACGTGAATTGAATAACTGCTTAAAGATACATGTATTCACTGTCTAGTGCCTTGGGCTCATATAATCATATTGTTTCGGCTTTGTTGTATTTTTTACACCCAGCAGATAGAGTGGATATAATACGCCTCAACAAAAATTTAAGTTCAATTGCTTGTTTGTTATCAAGCTTGAATTATTGTTAAACATGACTTGAGCACGTAACCAACAAACCTTATATCCCACCGAAGGTATACCTATATGTATTTAGGTCACCTGAGTAAACTCGGACTGTTTTCGTCCGTCGTCGTGCGTTAACAATTTTACATTTTTAACTTCTTGAAAACTACAAGGCCAATTGTTATTATTTTTGGTGTGAAGCATCTCTATGGTAAGAGGAAACTAAATTGTGAAATTCATGCCTCTACCACCCCGGGGGCGCCACAGGCGGGGCCAAATATGCTAAAAATAGCAAAATTAAAAAAAAATCTTCTCTACTTCCACACATGTGAGGAAAAAAACTGAATGCATGGTTATGATGTCCATGAAGCCCTCTACCAAAATTGTGAAATTCATGGCCCCTTGGTCAGGGGTCCAGGGTCTAGGGTGGAGCAGTATGGCCATATAGTAAAAATGTATTAAAACTTAGAACATCTTCTTCTATACTCCCATATAAATTTGTTAAAAAATAAATGCATGGTTATGATGTCCATGAAGCCCTCTACCTAAATTGTAAAATTCATGACCCCTGGGACAGGGGTTCAGGACCTTGGGCGGGACCAATATAGTTATATAGTGAAAATGTATTAAATCTTAGAAAATCTTCTTTACTCCCACACATGTGATCAAAAAACTGAATGCATGGTTATGATGCCTACTAACCCCTCTACCTAAATTGTTAAATTCATGGCCACTGGTTTAGGGGTTCAGGACCTGGGGGGCGCAATATGACCATATAGTGTTAATGCATATACTGTTTAAAATTTCTTCTTTGCCCTCACACATCTGTAAGAAAAACTGACTTCATAATTTTTTTTTTCCAGAAAGTCCTCTACTAAAATTTTAAATTTCATGCCCACTGGAATATGGGTTTTGACTAGGGTAGGGCCAAAATGGATGTAAAGTGTGAAATGTTTAATGTTTAAAAATGTTCTTCTCTTCTCCCACACACCTGTAAGAAAAACTGAATTCATGATTTTGTAGACCAGGAAGCCCTGTACCAAAATTTTCAATTTCTTTTCCCCCGAGGTAGGGGTTCTGACTCTATAGCGGGGCCAAAACGCTCATAGAGTGTATTGGGTAGGAGCTCTTAATGCAGGGTTTGGCCAAAATGATAATTTGGTGTTAATATACATTTAAAATGTTTAAAATACGTCTTCTGACACAGAATAAAAACTGACTGAATATTAAGAAAAAAACTTTGAGCTGTTATTTTAGTAATATTTCATGACACCTACAAGTAAGGCAAGGGTCATAGCTGGGAGGAGGGGGTATATATTTGTCTTATTATTTTTTTGTGCTCAGGAATTTCGATGAAAGAAATGAGTTATTTCACAAATATAGAAAAGAGTAAGAATGGAGCTGTCTATCAAATTAAGAGATTGTGAAAGCATTTGGAAAGAGTTCAAATGAAGGGGGGGGGGGGAGCAGTTAATGGAGTTATCTTCCTTTGCTTGTTCATATTAATCATTGAATATGAGGTAACCGTTGTATGATCAAAAGAGTTATGCAAGAATCTTTTGATCATTTGAAACAAAAAGTTTTTGAACTTTCTTAATAAACAAATAGACTTGTTAATAGTAAGGTAATAATTGGCTGACTAAAATCACTGATACATGTTAAATGATTTTGGTATAAATACCAGATAGTGGTTAATTGTTAATGAAGGTTGAATATTCAAAAACTGGAACAGGAGAAGTGAGTGACTCATGATGGCTTTTAAAGCTGTTTTTATTTGTTTGTTTAAATGTCCTCAGGGATAGTTTCTGTTTGCCCCTTGGGATGGGGGGTGGGATATTATTTTAGATAAAACATGATAGTAATTTATAATTTTTGTACTCCAGAATGAAACTTAATTGAATGCATATATGAGACTCCTCGACAAGTTTGCATATGGGTTATATGCTACTCAGGTGACCGTTAAGGCCTATTGGCCTCTTGTCTATATTTAGCCAATATACCCTTTGAAATATCGTTTCGTGATCTTAAATCGCAGACTTGCTTAAAGCTTCTCTTTAGCTGTTACAAAGGCTTTATTGTCGTCACAACAATATGCATTATTATTAGTCAATTTAACACAAAGGAAGATGCATATTTCATAATCCATAAGGTTTAATGTAAAATAATTATCCCTTTTATAATCATCAATAGCAGGAAACACCAGCATCTTCACCATGATTACAGTTATGACTTCCAATAGGTAGATGACGGCAGGTGAACAGAGATGGTTCGTTTCCCGTGCAGGCTAAATCATCAAGCAATATTTTCCCTGACCCTTGTCCGTAATAAGCTGAACCCCTAGCTGTTCCTCCACTTCAAGACAAAATAATATCATTAATTTTGATTCATGCACTTCCAAATGATTGCATTTTAATAACATTGTCTAAAATTTATTCTTTCGTCATTCAATAAATGATATTTATTTACACTTGTAATTGACAAGAAATATATCGCTTTCAAATTTAAAAAACGTGACGCACAGAAAGTATAGTTACAAACATGAATATTTGGTAACATTTTCTTTTTCATTAACTATTCTAGCAAAGCAAATGCATATCATAGCGAGATGAAAATACCATCCACTGTCACTTATGCTAATAGAATAAACTTGCACTCCCTTGATAATATTGTATCAAGTGTGCAGCTTTTCTACAGAGTAAAAACCAGATTAGAGATCTTATAGATTAACAAATAGCTAATAGGACTGAAGAAATGAGCTCTATGAATAATTAATACCACGAAAAAAATCAATATATCTCTTAAATTTATCCTAAGAATTGGTCTACGTTTACTTTTGCAACAAATAAAGAGTTGCAGTTGCACATGTTTATATAAATATTATCATATACATGTATCATAAGCACGGATTGTTCCATGTCTTTACCTAAGTCCCATCATACGACATGCTACTTGGGCATCACTAGTATCCCAACCGTCGTCACACACTGTTCCCCAAGCCCCATTGTAGTACACTTCAACTCTTCCAAAGGTGCTTCCACCATTTGTCAAACGAATTACACCTAATGAAAAAAATCTGGAAGAATTGTATCTATTCCTTTATTGTCTCGGCTTAATTTCAAATAAGAAGTTCAGTTTAATTCAACTTACCAGAATATACCCATTTTAAATCGTTCTTCATATTTGTCACAGTTGATGTAGTCGTAGAAAGACGAGTGTCTATATTTGATAATCGAGTGTTTTGACTGCTGTGAAATAGCTCAAAACTTGTTGCTTTGTTTTGCAAAATGGATATACTTCCTGTCACTTGGTTTAATCTGGAGGTTAATTGTCTAGTATTTACAGTGATATCATCAACTTGAGAAGAAATTGTTTTGAACATAGATTCTTTAAAGATAGAAATATTGGCTCCAATATTTTCAAAGTTTTCAAGTGAGGAATTGGTATATAATTCAAGCTGTTTTTGATTATTCTCCATTGAATCCACCCGTTGGCGATAATGTTGTAAGTCACTGTTAACATTTATAAGTTGATTACTGGTTTCATTCAATATCGCATTTATTTCCTCACTGAAATCATTCAGGTGTTTCATACGTTTTATCGTTTCGGAATTTTGTAATCCTTCTTTCTCAAGGCGAGTAAGCAATACATTCTCAATATCCGTAATTTTTGTTGACGTATTAAAAACAATCGACTGCATTTGTGTTTCACATTTTTGTATAATTAAATCTTCTATTACAGACATGTTTTGAATAATTAGTCGATCCTGATCATCAATCCTTCTTGTCATTGTTGTTAAGGAGACCAGTATAGACGAAAGTTCGTTTGCAATTTTTTTAGACATGTTATCTGTCATTAGACTGTATAAATCGTGTTGCTCCTTTTTCATTTCTTCTTCAAAGGATGAAATGTTCGAAGTTAGTTCTAAAATCTGATTTTGATTTGCTTCAGACTTTCCAAATGCTTTATTTTCCAACATTAACATTTCCAGTTTTGTTTTTTCTATATTTTCTGCTAATATTACTTTGTCATTCAGAAAAATGTTTAACTTCTCTTCAAATGAAATTAAAGTCAAGTTGTACTTCCGTTCTTCGAAATTCAATCGTTCGTTGGTTTTAAGTAAAGTTTTTGTAACATTTTCTACAGATAATGAACATTTTTCATCTAGTTCCTTAACAAGTTGCAAATTGATCAAGGCAGAATCGTTAACAATTTTCTCGCATTTTTCCTGATAATCATTTTTGTTTGTCATAATATTTTGACGAACATTTTCAATATTGCTCTCTAACTCAAGTTTTAACATCGAGAAGGCATTAGATATATTTTGAACCGTCAAATTTATTTTTAATTCCGATGCGTTTATCTGAAGTTGAACAAGGTTACTCATTGTGTTTGTCGCATTATTTAACGAGACCTTCATCAGCGAGACTTCGTTTTCCAATGCGCTTGAAATATTATTTGCCACAAACCCAATCATATCATGCTCTTTTTTAATTTCTTCTGCCAAGAAAGACATACTTGAAGTCAGTTGTGAAAACTGATGTTGTAAAACGTTTGAGGATTTAGTATCATTACTTTTCAACATTGTTATCTCTTTATTTGCCGAAGCTACGTCATCCACTAATGTTAATTGTTCTTTACGCAAATTCTGTACATTTTGTTCCAGAAGGAAGATGGTGGAATTGTTATTCACTCCATCCAAGTTTAGTCGATCATTCGTATTTTGTATCGAAGTTGATAAATTATCAAATTTTCCCTTGAAATCGTTTTTAAATGAAAAAACGTCTTGTTGTACATTATTTAGCTGGCCTGTTATCTTGTTTTTCAGCGCTGTCATTGAAGCCGATATATTTTGAACCGTCAGATTTAATTTTGATTCCGATGCGTTTATCTGAAGTTGAACAAGGTTACTCATTGTGTTTGTCGCATTAGTTAACGAGACCTTCATCAGCGAGACTTCGTTTTCCAATGCGCTTGAAATATTATTTGCCACAAAACCAATCATATCATACTGTTCTTTTTTTATTTCCTCTGTCAAGGAAGACATACTTGAAGTCAATTCTGAAAACTGATGCTGTAAAACGTTTGAGATTTTGGTAACATTACTTTTCAACATTGTTATTTCTTTATTTGCCGAAGCTACGTCATCTACTAATGTTAATTGTTCTTTACGCAAATTCTGTACGTTTTGTTCCAGAAGGAAATAAGTGGAATTGTATTTCACTCCATCCAGTTCTAGTCGTTCATTCGTATTTTGTATCGAAGTTGTTATATTTTTTAATTTTGCCTTAAAGTCGTTTTTATATGAGAAAACGTCTTGTCGAACATTATTTAGCTGGCCTGTTATCTCGTTTTCTAGCGTCGTCATTGAAATCGATATATTTTGAACCGTTAGGTCTATTTTGGATTCCGATTTGTTTAACTCAAGTTGAATTAGGTTATTCAAAGTGTGTGTTGCATTAGTTAACGAGACCTTTATTGACGAGACTTCATTGTCCATTACGCTTGAAATGTTTTTTGCCATAGATCCAAACATATCATGCTGCTCTTTTTTGATTTCCTCTGTCAAGAAAGACATACTTGAAGTCAATTCTGAAAACTGATTTTGTAAAACGTTTGAGGTTTTAGTAACATTACTTTTCAACATTGTTATCTCTTTATTTGTCGAAGCTACGTCATCTACTAATGTTAATTGTTCTTTACGCAAATTCTGTACGTTTTGTTCCAGAAGGGAGATAGTGGAATTGTTATTCAATTCATCCAAGTCTAGTCGATCATTCGTATTTTGTATCGAAGTTGATAAATTATCATATTTTCCTTGGGAATCGTATTTATATGAGAAAACGTCGTGTTGAACATTATTTAGCTGGCCTGTTATCTCGTTTATTAGCGTCGTCATTGAAGCCGATATATTTTGAACCGTCAGGTTTTTTTTTAATTCCGATGCGTTTATTTGAAGTTGAACAAGGTTACTCATTGTGTTTGTCGCATTAGTTAACGAGACCTTCATCAGCGAGACTTCGTTTTCCAATGCGCTTGAAATATTATTTGCCACAATCCCAATCATATCATACTGTTCTTTTTTTATTTCCTCTGTCAAGGAAGACATACTTGAAGTCAATTCTGAAAACTGATGCTGTAAAACGTTTGAGGTTTTAGTAACATTACTTTTCAACATTGTTATCTCTTTCTTCGCCGAAGCTACGTCATCCACTAATGTTAATTGTTCTTTACGCAAATTCTGTACGTTTTGTTCCAGAAGGAAAATAGTGGAATTGTTTTTTACTCCATCCAGTTCTAGTCGTTCATTCGTATTTTGTATCGAAGTTGTTATATTTTTTAATTTTGCCTTAAAGTCGTTTTTATATGAGAAAACGTCTTGTCGAACATTATTTAGCTGGCCTGTTATCTCGTTTTCTAGCGTCATCATTGAAATCGATATATTTTGAACCGTTAGGTCTATTTTGGATTCCGATTTGTTTAACTCAAGTTGAATTAGGTTATTCAAAGTGTGTGTTGCATTAGTTAACGAGACCTTCATCAGCGAGACTTCATTGTCCATTACGCTTGAAATGTTTTTTGCCATAGATCCAAACATATCATGCTGCTCTTTTTTGATTTCCTCTGTCAAGAAAGACATACTTGAAGTCAATTCTGAAAACTGATTTTGTAAAACGTTTGAGGTTTTAGTAACATTACTTTTCAACATTGTTATTTCTTTATTTGCCGAAGCTACGTCATCTACTAATGTTAATTGTTCTTTACGCAAATTCTGTACGTTTTGTTCCAGAAGGGAGATAGTGGAATTGTTATTCAATTCATCCAAGTCTAGTCGATCATTCGTATTTTGTATCGAAGTTGATAAATTATCATATTTTCCTTGGGAATCGTATTTATATGAGAAAACGTCGTGTTGAACATTATTTAGCTGGCCTGTTATCTCGTTTATTAGCGTCGTCATTGAAGCCGATATATTTTGAACCGTCAGGTTTATTTTTAATTCCGATGCGTTTATCTGAAGTTGAACAAGGTTACTCATTGTGTTTGTCGCATTAGTTAACGAGACCTTCATCAGCGAGACTTCGTTTTCCAATGCGCTTGAAATATTATTTGCCACAAAACCAATCATATCATACTGTTCTTTTTTTATTTCCTCTGTCAAGGAAGACATACTTGAAGTCAATTCTGAAAACTGATGCTGTAAAACGTTTGAGATTTTGGTAACATTACTTTTCAACATTGTTATTTCTTTATTTGCCGAAGCTACGTCATCTACTAATGTTAATTGTTCTTTACGCAAATTCTGTACGTTTTGTTCCAGAAGGGAGATAGTGGAATTGTTATTCACTCCATCCAAGTTTAGTCGATCATTTGTATTTTGTATCGAAGTTGATAAATTATCAAATTTTCCCTTGAAATCGTTTTTATATGAGAAGACGTCTTGTTGTACATTATTTAGCTGATCTTTTATCTTGTTTTTCAGCGTTGTCATTGAAGCCGATATATTTTGTACCGTCAGGTTTATTTTTAATTCCGATGCGTTTATCTGAAGTTGAACAAGGTTACTTATTGTGTTTGTCGCATTAGTTAACGAGACCTTCATCAGCGAGACTTCGTTTTCCAATGCGCTTGAAATATTATTTGCCACAAATCCAATCATGTCATGCTGCTCTTTTTTGATTTCCTCTGTCAAGGAAGACATACTTGAAGTCAATTCTGAAAATCGATGTTGTAAAACGTTTGAGGTTTTAGTAACATTACTTTTTAACATTGTTACCTCGTTCTTCGCCGAAGCTATGTCATCCACTAATGTTAATTGTTCTTTACGCAACTTTTGTACATTTTGTTCCAGAAGGGAGATAGTGACATTGTTATTCACTCCATCCAGTTCTAGTCGATCATTCGTATTTTGTATCGAAGTTGTTATATTTTTTAATTTTCCCTTAAAATCGTTTTCATATGAGAAAACGTCTTGTCGAACATTTTTTATCTGGCCTGTTATTTCATTTTCTAGCTTTGACACGGATATTGATAGATTGTACACCATCTCAGATAATTTCCTTTCAGATATATCTATTGTATCCTGCACTATTTTTTTGTTTTCAATTGTAGAATTATTTTCTTTTTCAACGAGTTTCTGAAAAGATTCATTTATCATTTCCTTTGTTTTTTTAAAGGTCATAGTTAGTTTTGTTTCGAGATTTTCAATCTGCATCGTTGAATTTTGACTTCCATCCTTTAAAAGCTCAAAACCAAGTATTTCTTGCCGAGAATGTGTTTCTTTAACAATTTGTAATTCGTCCTCCAATTTAGAAATGCGTTCATTTAAAAGCATTATTTCATAATTGCTTGGAGTAAGTTTTTCCAGCGCATAATTTTTCTCACTCTGTTCTTCATATATGATCTGTGTATTACCAAAATAAAAGGTTTTAAACAGAACAGAAGTCCTGAGCATCCAAAGCAGCAATGCCATTCTTGTGTTGGAAAGAAATATTCACTTATTTTTAGCGCAATTTTGTTTGTTTAATGACGAGTTATCGCTGTTTAATTACCCAACACTGTTCAAAAACTTTGTCTCATCCTGGATTTTAAAAAAATGATTTCTCTTCAATCAAAGATTGTTTTGTTGTAGTAGCGCATGCTGAATTCTCCTTATTTAACGGTTTTTATATGCCCAAGCTGGATAGTAATATGACCCACAGTTTCGGTTATGAGCTAAGTACTTGTAACAAGAAGCAGAAAATTCTGACACTTCCTTGTATCTATTAAAACTGATTTCATCACTTAGAGTCAAATCTCTCTCTCTCTCTCAGATAATTGATTTAATAACTCAAAATGGACATTAATCGTATTTGCTTTGTCTGTTTAGCATTTTCCTAAATTTTGTTATGTTAGCAATCTTTTTAGCTACGTTTATTTTTATTAAATAGAATCTATCAAATTACACATGTAAAGTATTCGAAAATGTATGGTTTTGTTTAGTACCTAGCATCTTTGCATTTTGTTCCATTTTATAAGTATTTTTATTGCGTTGAATGGTTTATTAACAAATTGTCATGAAGATACATTTTATAGAAGTGAAAAACATAACGGTGTTTTTAATATCACTATATTCACGAATTTACATTTTTTCCACGAACATTCACGCTAAGATCATCTTTAAGCCGATAGTTGAGTGAGTAAATTTACCTTGTATCATCGGCTGAATACACATGATCGCCCGACACTGGTATCGGACGACGCGGAGCAGTCACATTAATTTCTAGGAACACCAACATCTTCAAAAGTTTGAATATCTATTAGGCAGTGAATCGTCGCTTGATCGTGTGTTCATGTCATGCTGACGTAAAATGAGGCCGATATCGGATCGGCTAAGACAACCGGCTGTCGCTCGCGTAATCCCATTCCAAAAACCGTCCGCCGTAGGATGAAAATGTGTCTTGGATTTAGGCCACAGTGATACTTGTGCATTGATAACAGCTATGAGTGTAACTGTATTTCGTGTATCAATTAAAGAGATATTTAAGGACGGTTTCTTAACCTAATTACTCTCAGTCTGCCAATAAAATGTGTCCTTTGACTTTAACAATAAATTAAGCACAAAAATACAAGATAATGTAATCATAATGTACATTTTTAATACTCATTAGTAATATAGTCAATATAATCATTATCATATTTTAATAGAAAAAATCGATTATTCTTGAAATTAAAACCATCGTAAAACGGTAAATACATAGCAAACTGTGATATTTTAGACACGTAGAATTTAAGACGTTCACAGTAACTCAAGCATTATCTAAACTAAAATATACATGCAACTAAGCACAATTTAGTATATGAAGTCACAAAAGCAAAATTGACTTTCGTAGTTTGTAAATATTACTTCAGTGTTCTGATCGCAAACATATTAGATAGACTTATTATATATTTCATGGTAAACTCCCATAATGTTCAAACAGGAATTGTATATATATATATATATATATATATATATATATATATATATATATATATATATATATATATATATATATATATATATATACTTAAATAAATAAAACAGAATGCGACAGTCCAAATTAAATAAATTGTTTACTGTTAGCGCTTTCAGCCATGTCGGCTCTTCAGACAGTTATACAAAATTAAAAACGTTGTTTGTAACGTTGTCAATGACGTCGTGTTTTTAAAGTTCATTATGACGTCACAATGTACATCAAGGTAGCGATGGCGTGAACTTAATCAATGCAGTTAGGCATATATATATATATATATATATATATATATATATATAAATATATATATATTAAAATGAAAAAAATTAACAACACTAATCGTAAAACGTAAGCGCTTTCATTTCTTCCTCAGACGTTTTACAATACATTTAAAAACAAGTGACGTTAGTGACGTTAAAATTCATGACGTTATACAAACAATACAATGACGTCACAATATAGTATAAGGAAACAGTTTATAACGTTCATGTTATTGCATAGTTAAGCAAAGTAAATACAGATACATATTAATTTTTTGCTTCACTTGTTTTTAAATGTATTGTAAAACGTCTGAGGAAGAAATGAAAGCGCTTACGTTTTACGATTAGTGTTGTTAATTTTTTTCATTTTAATATATAAACAGATGAAAGGATGTCTAAAGTTCTCGGAAATTTCCGCGTAATAGAAAGTAAAAGACAACCTAAAAATCTGAAACGCATACTTTGCAAATCAAACTTATGCAATAACAATTTGCATAGAGTAAGAAAATGTCCAGATCAACGATGTGGAACCTGTCCATATTTAAAAGAAGGAAACATCTTTAAAATCGGAGAGCGGGAATTTAAAGTAAACTCCAGCATGACGTGCGGAACCAAAAACTTAATATATTGTATAATATGCGGGGGATGTGAACAATACTACATCGGCGAAACCGGAACTACACTCCGTACTAGGATCCGAGTTCACAAACAGCAAATACAACATCCGGAATACCGTAAAATAAAAGTTAGCGAACATTTAGATATTTGCGGGAAAGGCCATTTTACCGTGATTCCGCTTTATAAATTTTATAGCGACAACGTACTTGAAAGGAGAGAAAAAGAAAAACATTTTATACGAACTCTCAAACCATCTTTAAACAGTGATATAGCAAAAAATTAATATGTATCTGTATTTACTTTGCTTAACTATGCAATAACATGAACGTTATAAACTGTTTCCTTATACTATATTGTGACGTCATTGTATTGTTTGTATAACGTCATGAATTTTAACGTCACTAACGTCACTTGTTTTTAAATGTATTGTAAAACGTCTGAGGAAGAAATGAAAGCGCTTACGTTTTACGATTAGTGTTGTTAATTTTTTTCATTTTAATATATATTGCCGGACACTGTGACTTTTTATTTTATTTGGATATATATATATATATATATATACGAGGGTTGTCCAAAAAGTTCGTCATTTTGCTCAGAATAACGGCGCAATTATCAAGAAAGTATTAAAATATTTTAATATAAAGTATAATAATGTATATGTATAAAAATCAGAGCAATTTACATTTTTGTATTGACGTTATCATTATATATACATGTACATTGCCTATACAGGCCGCACGGCCCAGTCTGACGTTTAGTTATAACGACGTTTCTATATCGTCGTAGTTCTAGGTAAAAATAAGAGTAATATGCCGCATTCACCGTTTGGTCAGAGGATACAATCGCATATTCCATCAAAATATGGTTTGTGTCACTTATGAATAAGTAAACTCGAACTATTTCGATGCTTTTCCTGTTTCCTCCATCTTTTGTATTATTTCTATCAGTGTTTTACCTCAGTCAACACAATTTTATGACGGCGCGCTGTTCCGTGCGGTCACCTGACGTCGCTTTCTCAGGCGTTTTTTAAACATGTTTTTGTCGTAATATTTTTCAAAAGTCCACTGCTACTTTGAGTATAGCTCCAAATGACGTATGAAAATGAAGATCACCATACAGACTACATCACAAAAGAAGATTGAAGTTTTGAAATGTTTTATAAAAACTATAAATATTTATATCTAAAAACTCAATTGCAAAGTTTGGACAATTTTTACGCTGGGCCTTTCAGTTACCCTTTGATACATTAAAACTTTAGTTTTTTTCTATGGAAAATTCCAAAACCACTTTAGTTTGATTTGAAATTTCACGACAAAGATTTAGATATACAATATGTATATATAAACCCATTCAAAATGACAAAAACGCGATTGTCCACGAACTTTTTGGACAACCCTCGTGTGTATATATATATATATATATATATATATATATATATATATATATATAGTGTAAACTCAAAAAATCTTTAAATTTACAACAAAGAACAAATGATATCTTGTATGGTGTTTAAAGCAAATTTGAATTATAACTTTTATCTCTAAAACATACAATTCAAACAAGTAACAATACTTAAAATTATCCTTTTTACAAAGTAACATGCGCAATGCACATTTAATCATTTGGAGATACGTTTTAAAGCATAATATATATAAGCTCTTTAGTTTATTAATATGATTTAATTACAAACAACACCTGCATCTTCGTTATGACTACAATCATGAGTCCCGATCGTGCTATGACGACAAGCGAACAAAGACAGTTCGTTCCCGGTGCAGCCCATTTCATCGAGCCATATAGTTCCTGTCCCTACTCCATAATAAGCCTCTAACACAGCCCTTCCTCCGCTTAAAAAGTATAAGACCATATCTTTCATAGGATTAAAAACAAGATTACATGATTAAAAACGGTTATTTTGAGTCAGTCAAGAGAAATTGCAAAACGATCTTGACCAAAAGGCATAATGGTTACATAGCTTACGTGAGGTGACCATTATATTTTAGAATATAACTGGATTTCTCTTATCGAACTATTTTTATGAAACAATTTAAAGTATTCATTCAAAATTTAAAGGACAGTCACTCATTTATATTCTACAAACATTCAAGGTAGGGGTTTATAGTATTGCTCGCAAAGTAATAAAATTGCCTCGCATGACTTTTACATATTACCCCCTGACGAGACCTGTACAATCCATAACATCCTCAACTCCATGAGGAGTAAGAATTTTTTTAAATCGTGTCTTTAATCTAAAAGTTACATGAAATTGATTTCAATGTTGACATAATTGTTATTTTCATAATAAAGAAATCATTCATCTAAGTATGAGCCAATTTTAGGTAGGCTTGTTGTGTTGGATTCATGCTTGTGTTGGGAATGATAACTTATGGGTAACGGAAACCCACAAAGCATCATGACCAATTGTAGGTAAAGGGAACTACTGAAACTATGAAAATGTAACATCCATTTCCATTTTTTCTATGTCTTATTTTTTCTTGATTAACAAGAGTTGGCATACCAGGTAAATAGTTATGGTACTGCTTAATTACTATTGTATCTTCTATTTTAATCAAATGCAAAAGGGGCAACTGGGAGGAACATGATCCTTGGAATTTAATTTAATTTTGCACGTGATATTTGACTATACTTACCTGAATCCTAACATACGACAGGCTACTTTAGCATCATTGTTATCCCAATTATCGTCACAAACTGTTCCCCAAACACCCTCGTTGAGGACCTCTACTCTCCCATATGTCCGACTACCCTGTGCGTTCCTCAAACGAATAATATCTAATGAAAAAGTGGTTTAAAGACATAGTTTAATTTATTTTTTTTTAAATTTACAAGTATGGCGTTTAATTTCATGATCGAAGTTTTGAAAAATATTTTTTTTCATTTTGGCTACCTATTTAGGCATATGGCTTTCTTGCAAATTACACATTTAATGTCAATCGCGTCACAAAAATATCCTCTTTTATGTTGTAATATTTAAAAGCTGACATAAATTTATAAGTACGCTAATTCCTAAGGGCGAGAGCACGCATTTAGGTATTTTATTCACCCGCCGAACACGTTACTTTTGACAATAAGATTTGTATGTTTAAAAATAAATTCTGAAAAAGGCAGGTTTGGTAGAGAATATTTTATTAAGAGTTATTAAGAACAAACAAAAAACAGGCTGAAGTACAATCACAGATATTTCAAAAATCTTCGAGCATTGCATACGTTCTCTGTGTTGTACTATATATTATATTATATTATATTATATTATATTATATTATATTATATTATATTATATATGCATATCGTGAACATTAGTAAATGACATCCTAGACTTCAGAAAAAAGGAAGACATTTTTTTTTTAATGACTTCCCGTTATTACTTTCCTGATTTGATATCGCTTGTTGGAATTAACCTTTGCTGCATGAACGACGATCATTTACATGTTAAATGGGGACGCTAAGTAAGGCAACCATATCTGTGCAAGATACTTTTCTTTTAAAATAAATAACCCCATTGTTCTTTTGAATGTCGTATACACGTATATATTTTTCAAATATATTACTACAAAGTGCAGTTCATGTACATGTATACGGAAGACACAAAAACCTGAATGCCTCGATCGGTAAACATCTGCCTGTATATTTTCGACCTGTACATATCCCCAGAGCAATTGAGATGGAACCGAAAATATTTTTATGAATTCTTGTCGGCTTTAATAACTTGTAATTTTGGTCACGAAACGCTTATTTTGTATTATAATCAATAATTGAGACGACAAATTAAGATGCACAGTACAATAATATTTAGGACAATTTACTGGATTGAATCAGATCAAAAACATTGTAAGACAGAAAAAATGATATTGAAATGAAAATTAAGTAATTTATTATCTTAAACTTCCATGCAGTTGTGTTTTAATATTACATCCTCTCAAATTAACAAGAACTATAAATATTTAATTTATTGAGTCCAAACTCGGTGAAAAGCGTATTTGATACACATAACACGTATTTACACTCAAATTTATTTAAATAGTTTAGCCAGGATACGCCATTCTATTCAAATTAAAGATCAAACTTACCAGAATATACGTTAACACTTGTCTCAGTTGTTATGGAAAGTCGAGTTTCGATATCCACTATTCGCATGTTCTGACTGTCGTGAATTAGTTCAAAATTTGTAGTCATATTTAGCAATTCTGTAATGTTTCCAAAAATACTGTTTAATCTGGAAGTGAACTGTCTAGTAATGATTTGCACATCATCATCTAGGGAAGAAATCATTTGTGTCAAAGATTCGTATAAGGTAGAAATATTGGCTGCAATCAACTGAATGCTTTCAAGTGAAGAATGCGTGATTGTTCCAAGATGTTCTTGATTGTTTTCCACAGATGTTATTCTCTGGTGACAGTTTCCCAATTCAGCGGTAACATTTTTTAGATCACTTCTGGTTTCGTTCAGTTTTTTGTTTAATTTCTCCCTAACTTCCTCTATCAGATCAAAAGTGTGCTTTATCGTTTTGTTACTTTTGGAATTTAGTTCTTCAATACCAGTAACGAATATATCTTCAATATCTTTAATTCGTGATGACATATTGTAGGAAACTGCCTTAAGCTGCGTTTCAAAGTTCTGTTTTGTGAACTCTTCTATAACATACATGTTTTGAACAATATGTTGTTGCTGATCATCCATCAAGTTCGTAACATTGTTTAATATGTCGTTTATAAACAGTTCATTTTTGGTGATTACTTCAGACACGTTTTTCCTCATTTCGGTTTTTGCATTCGTAATTTCATCTGATAATATTTTCCTGTCTTCGACCAAATCGTTCAGTTTTTGCTGAAGAGAAAGAAGTGTCATATTTTGTTCTATTTCTTCCATATTTAATTGCTCATTAAAATTTTGTAGTTTAATTGTTATGTTTTCGACAAGTATGGAATAATTCTTATTCAATTCCTCTTTAAGTTCCAGGTTCATCTTGAAAGAAGCAGAAGTTTTAGCGATTTGTTCCTGAAAATAATTTTCGATTATGGCAATATCCTGTCGAATGTTTGTAATATTAATTTTTATATCATTTTCTAACGCTGACATTGACATCGTTATATTATGCATTATCTCAGCTATTTTTAAGTCCGATTTGTTCATTATCATTTCATATTTATTATCATTTTCAGATGACAGTTTGACAACTCTATCGTCGAACTTTTCCAAAGATTCATTGAACAAGGTTCTTGATGTTTGAATTGTCAAGCTCATTTTTGATTCAAGGTTTTCAATCTGTTTTGTTAAATTTGAATTTCCATCCGAAATAAGATCAATTGTATTTTTTTCACACAAAGAATAATTTTCTTTTCCAATTCTCAGTTCATCTTCCAGTTTCAAAATGCGATCTAAATTAAGGGTTACCTTTTGACTTAGTCCTTCAATATTATCATGATTTCTCTCAGTTTCTCTTGAAACAACAACGTTTGACAGCAAAATTTCCTTTACCGTAGCATAAACTGACGATTCAAATCCATTTGAACTTATCGGTTCGTCATATATTACTTGTGCATCACCACTGTGATTATTTGCTAACAGAACACTGAACAACTGCACCCAAATCAGCATCCTCATTCTTGTCGTGAAAATAGCTGCTTGCTCATGCATGCAGTTCACTTAAAAAGCGAAATTTTTTTTTAATTTTCCACTTGCTGAACGGTCTGTTAGAGCCGTAGTTTCTTGTTTTGGCTTTATTCAAACGAATTTGTTTTCAATCAAAAATCCCCTTCTTGAGATAAAGCAATCTGAATAGTTGTGTATTTCGGATAAATTCGCAAAACAATTAAATAAGTTATAAAACAGCTTACGTTTAAGGGATGTTAAAATAACTTTCACTCTCTAATAACCAAATTATGGGATACTACATGTACTTGTCACCGGATATTTCTAACACTTCATTCTCGTAGCCACAAATATATAAAGTAAATACGGGTTAACCCACTATGCATAAGGGCTCAATATTTAAATATATTTTTATTTTCTCTCTCTCTCTCTCTCTCTCTCTCTCTCTCTCTCTCTCTCTCTCGTGGTTCAACACTCCAGTAATATTTGTTATGCATAAAGTTGCTTCCTTTTATTTTGATTTAAAATCCGTCTGATATGAGTTGCGTCCATCTAAATTCAATACAAGACTTAATAACTTTATCTATAAATAAAATCGTCATAATTGTTTTAACATTTTTATTTCTTCTTATCACTGTCAATTGTCAATTAAACTTTGCACTCGTTGTCGACAATACTATTTGATTATTGATTAAATAAAGCAAATCACAATTTATCATTCTAATAAATTATGATGCTAAATTAAATCTTCTAATTATGTATATTATTTATTCAAAATGATTATATACAATTGATATAAAATGTTATGAAAATGAATGAAACTATAAAAAAAAATTCACAATTTATCTGATCGGATTTTTTTTACTGCATTCATATAAGATATTTAGGAAAAAGAAAAAAAAATGTTATATTAGGAAAGAAAACAGAATTTCTTTAAATATTCTTTAAAACTCCAACAGTTCAAATGGCATTGATTGGGGAAATTTTTTCACAATAATTCACAATTTATTAGGATATATGCACGTAACACTGAATATCCGATATGATTTGTCGGCAATAAATGAAAAAAACCAATGAGAGGAAGTTTTTTTTTTCAGAATGTCACAATACCTAATTAATGTGAACACATCTGGTAAACAACTGACTGGTTAGAATTTTTTTATTTTAGATTTACAAGAAATGCGTTGGTATTCATTTGATCCTTTTATTTTTATCAATTACATTTTAAAGATTTCCAATTATTATATATTCCTGACATATTAATATATTTTCTTTTAGAAATATGTGCTACTAACAAGTACTGTATTACAGTTGTTTTTCGAAGCCCCTTGGGACTTGCATCAATTCAACATTGAACTTTGTTCAAGAGCTTTCAATTTCTATTTCACAATAAGATGCATATTTTCGAACCTACTTAAATGATTCTTTCTTACATTGACCTTTGTTCAAAAACCTGTTTATTTGCTCACTTAGCAAGCTTCTTTAGATACTTCTCCGGTGTCTTTTTCCGGCCTCTAAAGCCCCACTTAAATGTGATGTATACTTACAGTGCAATCAAACACACTAAGGTCATAAAATAGTTCAAAATCTAGATCGTGACAATTTCGAAAAATAGATTGGAAAAATCAACATATAAAGGTTGAGGTTTTTTCTTTCCTTTTTTTCAAAATGAGAACAATTTACTTTCTTTTTGTTTTAAAGCAGCTTTTCTCATCTATATCTAATTTTTCTATATTTCACCTTCACCTGACATGTAGTTTCATATGATTAAAACAAATTAATACATGCAACTAATTTCGAAAGCACTATTTTCATACTGTTATGTACGAATATTAGTCCTCAAATCAATACTAAATATAAAATATTTCCGATTTTTTTCTAGTTATTTCTCAAACGTCAAACTGTCTGAATAATGTTTGCTTTAAGTGCAAAATGTTTGCATTTTTAAACATCATTTTACACTTTGTTTTATGACTGGAATTTTTTAAGCATGTAAGAATAAGAGTTAAAGAGAAGCTAGAAATATGGGGGGAATACAACAGACAAATCATATAAACGGGATCATCGAGGATCCAATTTAAATCAGATTGAAGTAAATACAGATTTAGAAATAAACTAAACCATTCATTTAAGTAATTTTTTTTTACAGAAGTGGCACATTAAGACAGTAAAAGGTTAAATAGGCCATAGTTTCTTTAATATATGGGATTAAAATAGATGAACGTGTTTAATAAATAATAATTTTGTTGTTTTACTTAAACATGAATAATGAATATTTTTATATATTAACTATTTTAAATTCTAACAGTGGCGATGATATGAGTGGCGACTTGAACCGATGTTCGATGTTCAGCTTCTAGCTATTTAACGTAATCTTAGTGTAAACTGAGACTCCCCCCCCCCCCCCCCCCCCCATGTGATACTACTAAATAGTGCACATCATTTGGAAAGTTTACTGTATAACCACCATTTCCACTTTATACCGAGACTTCCCTTTCATTTTTAGTTTCCTTTTTTCTTGTCTGTGTCAAAACATTATTTCTGAACTGTGTGTTCTTAGTTTGAATTTAGGAGGATCAGGCCGTTGCAGTGCAAAGTTATTTGTCAATGATTTTTTTTTTTTTTTTTTTTTTTTTTTTTTTGCTTTTTTGCTTTACTTTTACACATCAGCATTAAGATGTCCTCTTCAAAATTTATTATTTTTGCGGCCACTTTCTCAATAAAAAAAAAATCATTTATTAACCTTAGCGTGTGCTTTATAGCATAACAATTCCATGGCCACTTTCTGCACATTCATCGGAGTTACTACAATAGGAATTTTGACTTTTGTGAAAGTTTCTGTTTTGATACATCAAAAAGTAATACATTCTTTGGATGTACTCATTAAGATCAATAGAATAATAATTATCTATGATTACATTTAACTCACTTATGATTTGTTCATCTATATTTCTAAAATTAAAAACGTTATAGTTCCCCCAACTTTAATTAGGAAGTTTTACATAATACAAAGGATCATCCGGGCATGAGCACGATTACTTAACAATGTAATCGATTAATAATCGATTACATAAGGGAATTTTGTGTACTCGATGATTAATCGTTTACACTCATTTTTGTAATGTAATTGATTGTAATTGATCACTTTAAAACATGAAATCGATTAATAATCGATTACTTTTAAAGTCACCTGAGTAAATTCAGGTGACCTATTTTTACCTGTTTTCGTCCATCGTCGTGCGACTTGCGTTAACAGTTTTACATTTTTAACTTCTTCTTGCAAACTACTAGGCCAATTGTTAGCATTTTTTGGTGTGAAGCTTTTCTATGGTAAGATGAATTTAAATTGTGAAATTCATGACTCTACTACGCTCGGGGCGTTACAAGCGGGGCCAAATATGCAAAAAAGGACAATTTTTCAAACATTTTCTTCTCAACTCCCCCAAAAAATGATTGCATGGTTAGGATGTCCATTAAGCACTCTACCAAAATTGCGAAATATATGGCCCCTGGATCAGGGGTTCAGACTTTAGATTGGGGCCAATATGGTCATATAGTAAAAATGTATTAAATCTTAGAAAATATTTTTCTTTACTCCCATATATAATTGTTAAAAAATAAATGCATAATTATAATGTCCATGAAGTCTTCTACCTAAATTGTGAAATGCATGGCCCTTGGGTCAGGGGTTCAGGACATGGGGAGGCAATATGGCCATATAGTGAAAATGTATTAAATCTTAAAAAATCTTCTTTACTCCCACACATGTGGGAAAAACTGTATGCATGGTTATGATGTCAACAAACACCTCTACCTAAATTGTGAAATTCATGGGCATTGGGTCAGGGGTTCAGGACATTGGGGGGGGGGGCAATATGGCCATATAGTGTTAATGCATATAATGTTTAGAAATTATCTTCTCTACTCCAACACACCTGTAAGGAAAATTGAATTCTAAATTCTGTAGACCAGGAAGCGCTCTACCAAAATTATAAATTTCATGTCCCCCGAGGAAGGGGTTCTGACTCTAGGGCGGGGCCAAAATAGTCATATAGTGTTAATGCATTCATTGTTTTAAAAATTTGTCTTTTCTTCTTCTGCTGATTCTGTATAAAACCTGACTGCATATAAAGAAAGAAAATAAAGCCGTCTATCAAAATTTTAATATTCATGTCTCCCAATGTAGAAATTTGATCTAGGGCGGGACCAAACACTCATATAATGTATAGGTATGGGTTCTCAATGCAGGGTGTGACCAAAATGGTCATTTAGTGCTAATGTACATAATTTTAAAAAAAAAACACATACTGACACAGAATAAAAACTGACTGCATATTTAGAAAAAACATCAACATTAAGCTGTCATCTTCAATAATATTTCATGTCATCTACATGTAAGGCAAGGGTTAAGACTGGGAGGGGGGTTATATATTTGTTTTATTATTTAATTCTGCTCAGGAATTTCAATGAAAGAAATGAGTAAATTCACATAATATTTATAAAAGAGAAAAAATGAAGTCTATCAAAGTTAAGATATTGTGAAAGCATTTGGAAAGAGTTGGGGGGGTGGTAACAGTTAAGTTATCTTCCTTTGCTTCTTCATAATGGAGTTATCTTCCTTTGCTTGTCGATATTTAGTAATTAATCATTGAATATAATGTATTTAAGAAGTTGTATGATCAAAAGAGTTTTGCAAGTTTTTTATCATTTGAAACAAAAACCAGTTTTTGAACTTTCTAAATAAACAAATAGATTTGTTAATAGTGAAGTAATAATTGACTTACCAAAATCCACGATGATTAACTCTCAATGAAGGTTAAATATTCAAAAAGTAGAGGAGAAGCAGGAGAAGTAAGTAGCTCATGATGTCTTTTAAAGCTTTTTTTTTTGCTTAAATGCCCACAGGGAGAGTTTCTGTCCCCTGGGGATGGGAAATGGGAGGTTGTTTTAAATAAAACATGTATACTAGCTACCTTGTTTAAGTTTATCTATGAAAACATATACACATAAAGCCATCTTGAAAGTTAACAAATATCGGAAAATTAATTTCTATCAGAGTCTTGCACCTTTTCGATTTCAGATCATGCACTCTATTAAGATCTTTCAGTTTTCCCCTAAAATTATAGGTTTCATAGTCCTTTTTGAAAGATTACAGACAGATAGGTATTCGTCATTACAATATTACAATTTTTCTACTCCAGAATGAAACTAATTCAAATGCATATATGAGACTCCTCGACAATTTTGTGGTTTGTGGCTATGGTACTCAGGTGACCGCTAAGGCCTACTGGCCTCTTGTTTTAAAAAAAATCACTAAAATGTGAATGATACCTCTTCTGAACATATGGTATAAACTCTTCAAGTTGATTGGGTTTAAGGTTTAAAGGGGTATTTTCATTATGAATAACATAAAATTGTAAGACTTCGTATTTCAATATTAAAGAGACAGTACAGCTGAAAACCCATGTTTGAATAACTTCAGATTTACCCATTGTATCGTTAGGAAATAAGAAATAACGTTAATTGTGACTGTTGAAGTACATAAAAATCCCTTTCACATACCTAATTAATGTAATTATGAGCTTCCGGAAATTTAAGACTCGTACAAACCGTAATAATCTTATATCGTTTATTTGTATCACGTAGAAATTGACACGTGCTGAAAACTACAAGTTCTTAGCCCGACTTCGGTCATCATGGTATACGAGGTAAAAAGGGACTCTCTAAATGGAACACATCATCACTTTCGCGATAATTAACTAATGGTTTACCAATTTCAGTTCATTTTAAAATGAACAGACATAAATATGTCAAATAACCCCTCAAGGGGCCGCACTTACAAAACTGAATTTAGGTTGTAGCAACAACTATGATAAACCCGCAAAATTCATGCTTACAAAATAATAATTGTGGTTATTTTAAAAACTTTGAACAATTATTACCTGGGAGAAGTAGAAAAGATATATTGCTATCAGCAAACATGTCCAGGAGAATCTTCGCGAGTCCTGCATGTGTTGTTTACAGTAAATACGCATGCGTAATTGTTTAGAAGAATGAACCCCGTAACACTTTGCGATGTAAATATGTATGGGATATTCTTTTTTTTTTCTTTTTTTTTTTTTTTTATTGAACTTTCAGTCATATTCACATACCAAAGTATAAGTATTGCGCATAAACATAGATATATGTTGTAATGTATACATATACATTTATAGTATTTGTTTGATAGATACATGCAATATTTTGAAATATATACATATTACCCCTCAAAATCGTTACAATACAATTTGAACAAGTAGTGGTATATAATATATGTGAAAATGGTTTTCTTTTTAGAAAAAAAAGAAAAAGGAAAAATTCAAAGAAACAGAACCGAAAAAAAAAATAATAATAAGAGACAGGGACATTAAGAAAAGAATAAAGATGATGATGAATGTTCCAAACGTTGAAATATATCTTTCCAATAAGTATCAAACAGATAATAATTGCAGTTTTTCAGAAGCAAAAGTTTTTCAATAAACAGTCTTCTGGTTATAGATTTCTTAATAATATTTACATTTAGCCTTGATGTTTTCATTTTACTTTGCAGAATATATTGTTTTGTGAAAAGAATGATTAAATTTTCTAACCTATGAATATCTCTACTATCATATTTTCCAAAAAGGATTGAATATTTATCAAAACTTGTTTGTAAACCAAAGATATCTGTCATCCTATGGCATGTCAAACGTTGCAATATTCGATCTTTTCCATTTGTATTGTATAAATATTCATTTGTATTGTATAATTTTCTATTTGTATTCTATAATTTTCCATTTGTATTCTATAATTTTCCATTTGTATTGTATAATTTCTTATTTGTATTCTATAATTTCACATTTGCATTGTATAAATTTCATTTGTATTCTATAATTTTCTATTTGTATTCTATAATTCTCTATTTGTATTCTATAAATTTCATTTGTATTGCATAATTTTATATTTGTATTCTATGATTTTCCATTTGTATTCTATAAATTTCATTTATATTGTATAATTTTCTATTTGTATTCTATAATTTTCCATTTGTATTCTATAATTTTCCATTTGTATTCTATAATTTCTTATTTGTATTCTATAATTTTCCATTTGTATTCTATAATTTCCCATTTGTATTGTATATTTTTGTATTTGTATTGTATTATTTCCTATTTGTATTCTATTATTATACAATACAAATGGAAAATTATAGAATACAAATGGAAAATTATAGAATACAAATAAGAAATTATACAATACAAATGAATTTATACAATACAAATGAAATTTATACAATGCAAATGGAAAATTATAGAATACAAATTGAGAATTATAGAATACAAATAGAAAATTATACAATACAAATGAAATTTATAGAATACAAATGGAGAATTATAGAATACAAATAGAAAATTATACAATACAAATGAAATTTATAGATTACAAATAGAGAATTATAGAATACAAATGAAAAATTATAGAATACAAATGGAAAATTATAGAATACAAATAGAAAATTATACAATACAAATGAAAATTTATATAATACAAATGGAAAAGATCGAATATTGCAACGTTTGACATGCCATAGTCATCCATTTCTCCAATTCAATCCAAATTTCTTTCTCTAATAAATAACGGTCAACAAAAATATGTTCTATTGTCTCAGGGGTCTGTTGACAAAAATAACACAAAGAAGAATTTACTATCTCCACTCTTTGTAAATAATAATTGATTGGCAAGATCCTATGTAATAGTTGGTATTGAAGCCACAGTAATTTTGAATCCTTTGTGCACTTGAAGGGCAGCCTATAAATTTTCCTCCATTCTTTTTGAGTTAATTCGATTTCTGACATCCATTTTGTTTAAGATTTTGGATAAGTTATTTTCTTTGATATTAAGAGTTTGTACATGTCACTACAACCCTTCTTAGATCTACAAAATATTTCTACTGTATTTGGGTAACCAATATTACAATTCTTAGTTAACTGTTTATTTAATACTTTCACATAATTTTGTAATGCTTTTGTTAAACCAAGATATTGAACAAAATTTGTTTTTTAAACGAATCTGTTTTTCAACTCATTATAACTAAACATCTGATCGTTATTTTCATACAAATCCCCTATATATATATATAAAACCTGATTTAAATAAATCCTTAAAGAAAACTGATTTATTGTCGATTTTAATATTTGGATTATACCATATGTGTTCATTAAACATTCTATCACAATTTCCTTTTTGCACATCAATAATTGTTCTCCAACATTGTAATACATCATGTATGGGATATTCTTAATTATTGATTTTAATGAAATAATTAGATTTATTTCATGGAGAAATTTGTAATTTTCTGAAAGTTTATACATTTATGAGTAGTATAAAAATACCGAACCCGATCGGACAAATTTTTCAAGTAGGTTTTTTAATAAGATGCACGTACCGTACTGTCTCTTTAATAACATAACATTTTATAATTTATACTGCTTGTTCAAATTCAAATGTCAATTTATAAGCAATATAGAGTGATCAGTCTTTTAAATTATGCAGACGAGGTTTTTTTCTTGGAACGTTACAAAGGATGACTGCACTTAGCGCTGGGTTAATTTTTTAAAAAGTATAGTCAATTTCCAACATGAATTAAGATTTTAGACTGTGATACAATAAGATCATTCTGTTTTCTCCTTACAACTTTCGAAAAAAGTGAAATTTTCGCTTATCTGCCCTTGATCAAACATAAGATTGATATTACTATGCATGAGAGGTGGAGCTGACGTTATCAGAATGGTACTAAAATTAGACTAGCATGAATAACAATGCCATGTTTAATCATTTATGTGATCACTCTTTCACAATAACCCAATCTATTCTATATGGTACAAGCATACTATTTACTATAGTTTCAACAATTAGACCACGCCCATGTTAGTACAGAAGACTTAAAATCAATGCTTGACAACTTTGCGTCTTCGAAAACATTGCCCTACACTCCTGCAAATGTTATTGTCATTTAAATTTAGACCACGTGGTTTTTATAGGTAGTTGTAGTCAAATGTAAAATCCAGACGTTTATTGATTTTAAACATTATCTTTATTAATAAGTGGATAAAATGAGTTAAAGAAATAATTGTGACAAGAAAATATATTTTTTCAGTTGTTGCAACAATTGACATGCTTTTAGCGACCCCCATAAGGATTAATTTTCGATCCGCGACTGACCTAGTAATAGGATCAATAGTGAAACAAACTATATATACTAATATTTACATTTTCCGGTGTCTTTGCCTGTGATAACACTACGAATCGATTTTGTACTATATAACCCATAACTTCAAATACGCCAAATTGAGGCACAAGCGGGGTTTGCTTATTTATATTTAAATATTTAATCGTACGATGGCTTAAAATCATATAAATGTAAGTAATAAGGAATCATTCTTTAAATATTATGAGGTGATAATTTCGGTCGGGGCGTGATCAAATCGGGCTTTATTGGATTTGATCACGCCCCGACCGAAATTATCACCTCATACAAATGTAATACTCAAAGAATGATTCCTTATTCCATAATTTTATGCAGAATCTTCCTTGAAAATGGCTCGATTTTCTAAGTTTTTATACAAAACAGACACCCATTCTTTTTTAAAAAGCATGATATTGCACACTAAAAGTGTCAAACATTGCTTTGATTTTATCAAGCAACACAATGTTTATATTTTCCACCACGTGTAAAGTGGTTGAGCACGAACGATAACTCTGTTCTGAATATCATCGTTTACTTTAATTAACCGCTAGATGATGAAGGTGGACATATATCTTAATAGTTTTTCATGTTTTAACATACATCAAAGTAAGATATAATATGATTTGAGAATATTATCGAAATTTCACAGGAACTGAACAATTCTCGGGGAAGTCTCGTGAACTTTCATTCGAGCAACTCTGGGTTTATTACATACTTAACAACAATAAAGAAAACTTTCCGAACACATTCGCAGGGGTGTCCTAGTTAGCACATAACATGCTACCTTACACATCACGTGATAGAATTTTGTATTCACAAAGTTACCTGAGGTGAGAAATCACGTGGTGAATTATAATATTCAACATGCATCAATCATTGGTTACAACAGGGAAAGCACAAGTAAGAAGAAGCAATTTTTTCTCATTTAAACCATGAGTGCATGTTTGTCTATTAATCTCCCTTTAACATAACTTTGATAATGCAAATATACAACTACTGTTAAACGGAGAAAAAAAGACAAACATGCGCTATGTAGGAAGTCAGTATAAAAGTGGGTGTCCTCATTATCGTATGGAGATTCAGGAAATCGTGATGACATCCCGTCCATGAAAAAAAAATCGTACTTGGTAACAACATACTTTTATTTAACGCAATTACGTAAAGTTGCAGCATCATTCGTAGAGTATTTTTCATACAAAATGTGCATCACAAAATATTTAGGTGAAAGTAATCGAAAAAGTAATCATAATTACACTGAAATTTTTAGCTGTAATTGATTACATTACGATTACAAGTACTTTTAACTATTTCTTAGATTACAGATTAATGTCGATAACTTGAAAAAAGTAATCATTATAATCGATTACGATTACTCGATTACGATTACCCCATGCCTGATGTCAGCCTCTTAATTTGAAAATTCGTGGTTTTTTTTTTATTTAACAATTCAAACAACTTGACTTCCGCAATCTATTACTTTATATATTACTATATATTCTATAATAACTGCCGTATGATCAATTAAAGTCATGTGTTCAACGTCCTGTCTCCCCTTCAGATTTGTCTTTCGAAATTTCATTGATTACTAGCATATCCCTATGGGATATTTATTTATAAATATAAACGTTTCACATGCCAGGTGAAATAAACTAAAAACAAAACAGGTTATATGTTTTATAGTCAATTATCTAATAAATGATATGCAGGATATAATACAATAAACATATTATAATTGACGTGTACGATATTATATTTACATTCGGTGTACTTTTCCCCTAATGTTTACATTAGAAATCTGTGACGTTCAATTTTCAGTAGCACACGTCAAATTGAACACAATTTTAAGTACATATGATTGCAGGATATTCTTCAGTAAAGTGGGATAAATGTTTTAATTGGAGCGTTACAAAATTGTAATTGATTCTTTATATCTTTTATATACTGTATACATGGAAATATTCGCCCCCGTTTTATTTCTGCCCCTTTCGCCCTCTTTTATAGCGGGCGAATTAAATCCTGGGCAAATTTCAATGTCTCATAATATATCTTTTTAAATACAACTTTGTGTGGGCGAATTCAAGTCGGGCCAAACTGTTTCCAAGTGTAGAAGGGCGAAAATTACACTGGGCGAAAATAACCCTGTATCCAGTAATTGATAGGTAAACAAAGATTTTAACATCTGAACATGCATGTCCATTCCTATATCATGTGTACATATAAATATGCACATATTTTTGTACATTAATCACAAAATACCGAATAATCGAATGAATACCATTTAAGAAAATTTAATTTATACAATTATAATAGAGGAATATTTTCCTTTGCAATACGATATTGATAGGTAAAACTCAATAATGTTTGATCTGTACATGTGTATCCATATGTCCCTCTTCAGATTAATAAAACTGAAACAAATAGCCATACGGGTGTCGTAAAATTATATATATATATATATATATATATATATATATATATATATATATATATATATATATATATATATATATATAATTACTTAACTGCAATTCCTTACTTGTAACATGTACAGATAACTATTTCATCTGTTCTGTGCAAAGCTTATTATGTCAAGGATGTTTTCCTTTTTTTTTATTGACACTTTGAATAGTATTTCAATAAAAATTTTACAATTTTATGGTAATTTTATAGTTTTATCAGTGTTTAACAGAAAAAAGGCCGATATTATATATAATTTTGAATAGAGTTGCTAAATGCAGGGGATTAATGGTATTCATACCTAAACTTTAGTTTTTGCCGGTTTTTTCCCAAAATTTTTACAAAGAAGAATTAACTTGAATTGGTCATTAATCTGCACTTAATGAGCTAAAAGGTTATATATTTTAGTTTTTATCCAAATTTGTTTTTTTACATTATTTATTTTTATGTGATTTTTTTGTACAACGATGGCAAATTTCATTTTTATTTCAAAGGATGTTGATTTCTATCATTTTTGTTCCCTAACAAAACTACAGAGCGATACAAAATTATTCAAAAGATCGATGAATCAAGAACTAGAGCATACAACTCCTGCGTCTTCATTGTGTCCGCAGTTGTGAACACCCACGGTTGGATGATTACAGGCAAACAGAGAGGACTCAGTTCCACTACACTGAAGATCATCTAGCCAAATTGATCCGACCCCTTGACCGTAGGATGCCGCAGACCTGGCTGTGCCACCACTTGAAAAGATAAAAAAATTTTAAAAAAGTACATCAAAAAATCTTTAAAAAAGCAATTTCACTAAAGCTTTTAAAAATAAATGGCAACAAAGGAAAGAAGAAATGATAAAAATTATCAGTAACATGTTTTTCTACCTTTAAAATATATCTCCGTAATTATCATTTTCATAATAAATTTTATATTTAAATGGTTATCATTTCAAAACTGACATTTTCATATTTAGAAGAAAACAAAGCACGATCTCGGATAATATATTTTAATTTAATAAATAAAATAAAAGATAATTGCTAGCTCTAATTTTGTGAGGCAAATTTCCCCGTGAATAGTGTTCTTAATCGGAAGATAATATTTTAAGAGAAAAATTGATAATTTATTTGTACAATTTCAAACTCTTAAGTGGGCGTGATGGTCGTTGACATTTCTGGGCTATATTGACCTCCTTTAGACGAAGAGTTCCGTATATACAGATATAGGTAAATGTTCAGACTTTAAAGCTAATATATTTGAGATATTTTTACTAAATGACAGTTAATGCCAATAAATATCAGGTTAAAAAGTTTAAAGCAAATCTGATGGTTAATTTGTTGACCATCCAACCTCCTTCACCAAGAATATTTTAAGCGGTAGGTAAAAATGAGTCGCAAGTTTTAAAGAAGATGAACATGTTAAAGTCAGTGGATTACTTTTAAAGGGGCATGGTCACGATTTTGGTCAAAAATTATTTTCCCGATTTTAATGTTTACAATGCTTCAGTAAGGCATTTTTAATAGGCAACCAAAATTTAAGTGTCATTTATTGAGTTATAAGAGAGTTACAGAGCTTACAATTCTTTGCTATGTAAACAAAGCTTTTGTTTACATTTCGAGCGTTGAAGTGAAAACTCCAGTTTTAGACCGAAAATGAAAGTTGTAAACGTTAACATCTGTTTATTTATGCTTACAATGATTAAGAAGATAGAAAAATCAACTTGAAAAAGACTTTTTACCGGTATATTGAACTAATGTAAACAAAAACAGGGCACGAGCCTTGTTTACATGACAAAGCCTTGTGAGCCCTGTATCTTGCTTATAACTTCACTACTGACTTTCCAATTTTATTTGGTCACTGGAAATGCATTCCTAAAGCATTGTAAATAATAAAAACAGAAAAATAGACTTTGACCAAAATCGTGACCATGCCCCTTTAAACGTTAAAAGCTATTTTTTTTTTAAATAAAAGCTTTCTTGAGTTAATAGTTTAAGTGATATTTAGGTTGAAACAGATCAAAGTAATTTCAGTGGTGACCAAACAAATAAAAAAATTTAATAACTCCTTTAAATATATTACGGTTTGATTTCAATATATTTTATATATATTTATTTATAAAAATTCTCACAAATATTAGTTAACTTTAATTTTATTTAATTCGACTGATTAATGTGTTTGTAGTTTAATGTCCCGTCGTGAATCTTTCTTGCACATTGATCACTAAAAGTCAACAAAAACATATACAATGTCTGATTTCTAAACCATTGCGTTGGTTTGGGAGCTGTCTTTTCCTACATTAAGATTTGAGATGAACATCGACTCGACCCACAATTGTCAACATATTGAAGGGAGCTTCCATCGTTTCATAGTGTAGAAATGAAAAACAGATAAACAGTTTAATAGACAAAATAAATGCTTACCTTAGTCCTAACATGCGACATGCCACATATGCATCGTTGTTATCCCATGAATCGTCACAAACAGTACCCCACGCCCCATTGTAGTAAACTTCTATCCTCCCATAGTAACGACCACCATTGGATAAGCGAATTAGGCCTATACAAATAAAATATTCAATTCAGAGGTAGGCAAAGAGTCGAATTAAATACCGTACGTTATTTACCTACCAGCATAGTTCAATGTAGTTTTTATCTCGGAAAGGGTTGAGGAAATGTTTGTTTGGCGACTCTCAATGATTCCTAATCTTGAATTTTGGTTGGCATGGTATGTATTGAAACCACGAATAGTGTCCCGTATATTTGATATATTCAACATTACGCTTCTCTGAAGATTTTCTTCTTTTCTTATAATTTCCATTCGGACACTTGTCAATTCCTCCTGAAAGTTTGATTGTAAAATTGAAACATTTTGTCCAACAATTTCAGCTATTTCTGATTCTGAACGGTCTATTCTGACTTTTAGGTTTTCTGCGAGACTTGACATCTTTTTGTCCACTAAAACGAGCGACTTGTTTATTGCAAGGCTTGTTTCTAGAAATTTTGCATTAAGTTTTGATTCAAGAGTTTCAGTTGTATTCGTTATTAGCTCATTTTCTTCAGTTTGTATATCTCGCATTTTTTGTTCAAATGAAGACAATATCTTACTGTTATTATATTTTTCAAGGTCCAACCGATCATTTGTGATTTGTATCAACTTAGTTATGTTGTTTGAAGATGACGATAGTTTTTCATTGAAATTGATTTCAAGTTGCTGGATCATTCGTAGAGAATTATCAACTGCCATCGAAACGCTTCTCTGAAGATTTTCTTCTTTTGTTATAATTTCCATATAGACACTTTTCAAGCTGTTATTAAATTCCTCCTGAAAGATTGATTGTAAAATTGAAACATTTTGTCCAATTTCAGCTATTTCTGATTCCGATCGGTCTATTTTGACTTTCATGTTTTCTGCGAGACTTGACATCTTTTTGTCCACTAATACAAGCGACTTGTTCATTGCAAGGCTTGTTTCTAGAAATTTTGCATTAATTTTTGAGTCAAGAGTTTCAGTTGTATTCGTTATTAGATCATTTTCTTCGGTTTGTATATCTCGCATTTTTTGTTCAAATGAAGACAATATCTTACTGTTATTATATTTTTCAAGGTCCAACCGATCATTTGTGATTTGTATCAACTTAGTTATGTTGTTTGAAGATGACGATAGTTTTTCATTGAAATTGATTTCAAGTTGCTGGATCATTCGTAGAGAATTATCAACTGCCATCGAAACGCTTCTCTGAAGATTTTCTTCTTTTCTTATTATTTCCATTCGAACACTTGTCAAACTGTTATTGAATTCTTCCTGAACGTTTGATTGTAAAATTGAAACATTTTGTCCAATTTCAGCTACTTCTGATTCCGATCGGTCTATTTTGACTTTCATGCTTTCTGTGAGACTTGACATCTTTTTGTCCACTAATACAAGCGACTTGTTCATTGCAAGGCTTGTTTCTAGAAATTTTGCATTAATTTTTGAGTCAAGAGTTTCAGATGTATTCGCTATTAGCTCCTTTTCTTCGGTTTGTATATCTCGCATTTTTTGTTCAAATGAAGACAATATCTTACTGTTATTATATTTTTCAAGGTCCAACCGATCATTTGTGATTTGTATCAACTTAGTTATGTTGTTTGAAGATGACGATAGTTTTTCATTGAAATTGATTTCAAGTTGCTGGATCATTCGTAGAGAATTATCAACTGCCATCGAAACGCTTCTCTGAAGATTTTCTTCTTTTCTTATTATTTCCATTCGAACACTTGTCAAACTGTTATTGAATTCTTCCTGAACGTTTGATTGTAAAATTGAAACATTTTGTCCAATTTCAGCTACTTCTGATTCCGATCGGTCTATTTTGACTTTCATGCTTTCTGCGAGACTTGACATCTTTTTGTCCACTAATATAAGCGACTTGTTCATTGCAAGGCTTGTTTCTAGAAATTTTGCATTAATTTTTGAGTCAAGAGTTTCAGATGTATTCGCTATTAGCTCCTTTTCTTCGGTTTGTAAATCTCGCATTTTTTGTTCAAATGAAGACATTTTGACACTGCTATTATATTTTTCAAGGTCCAGCCGATCATTTGTGATCTGTATCAACTTAGTGATATTTTTTAAAGATGACGATAGCTTTTTATCTAAATATGTTTCAAGTTGCTGTTTCATTTTTACAGAATTGTTAACAGCGAACGCATAGCTTTCCTGAAGAACATTTTCACTTTTAACTATTTTCATTCGGAGAATTTCTAGACTGATATTGAGTTTTTCTTCAAACTCGGAATGTAAAATCGAAACATTGTTTCCAAGCTCGGCTACGTTTGGTTCCAATCGGTCTAGTTTGATTTTTAAGTTCTTTGTTAATTTTGACATTTTCTCATCTAATGAATTATACGACACATTAATGGAAAGGCCCATTTCCTTAAAACTGAAATTTATTTTCGAGTCCAATGTGTCTGTAATATTTGTGATCAATTCTTGTTCATTGTTTTCTTTTAATGAGCCCTTTTCCTTCATTATTCGTATTTCATCCTCCATTTTAGATATACGATTGTTTACATTCAACAGCAATTTAGATTCCAAGTCACTGGTAATTTGCTTTTTCATGTCATTTAATGTTCTGCCTAATTCGTAGTCAATTGAAGCAAATTTTGACAGCAAAAGATTCTTTACCTTTTGATCCACGTATTTTGTAGGTTCAATGAACCTTTCCTGGTCATCAAAAATGAATTGCGCTACACCACATTCAATGGCTACTAAAAGAAACACAATAAATGGAATCCAATTCAGTTTTGCCATCTTCTTTTTTTCTTTAACCTTAAAAAATAGTCTAATGAATGTGATTTTTTTTCCGACGAATTCTGCAAAACCAGTATTTTAAATATTACAAAAATACTATGTAACACTTTGTTTTTTATATTAAACACTTTCTGCTAGCTTATATTCAGTTTGAGTGTTAATACTTGAATATTCTTGATAGTTTATCTGCTGAATTTAAAACACTTAGTGTGTTATTAACACAACTCTCTTTTACACTTCTGTAGAGTATTTTAAGACTTTGACACTACCGTGTTTCCTTTTCCAAGGATGACCTCTTAAACGAACTTGAAATGACATTACTAGCAATTCATGTTACTTAACTCGCCTTTATAAAGTATCAAAATGTTAACAAAACTGCATATACAAATACACGTAAATTACATTTCAATATATCATTTGAGAACTCTTTTGATAATAAAGGTATAGGTGTTAAGATGGGATTAAATGATATTATTATATCTTTTCGCAAGTTCTATGGTCAATACAACGACCTTGTCAGCAAATACAATCTTCCAACGGGTAGCATGCTGACTGACGTTTTTCATACTTATTGTTAGACCATAATTAATCACCTAATTGTCTACGGACTTTTCCGGGGTTTTTTTCCGATTACGACAAAGAGCACACGGCGGATGTGACCGGTCAGCAGAGGATGCTCACTCCTCCATGGCACCTGATCCTACCTCTATCTTTTTGGAGGTCCGTGTTGCTCTGCTTTGAATTTGTATTTCGTTTTCTGGATTTTTATGATTGGTGACGGTTTGTTATTGTCATTTTTTCATGCAACCCTTTTCTTTCACCAGTATAAAAAAGTTGCTCAAAATAATCTGATCAGGAGCAAGGTTTGTATGTTAATGCATATGGTTCGTGTATCTCCTATAACATTGTCCAATCTTACAATTTGACACGGCTATCAAGAAATGGTGTAAATCTGTATGTTTAAATTTTGTACTTCTGCATGTTTCGGGATAATATAACCCTGACTTACCCTACGAGTAAAATTACAGTTCGATCAATAATAAAAAAATTTGGAATTCAATAAACAGATCAATTTTATTTATTTGAGAGGGTTGCTGTAGGAAAATGATAATACTCATGGAAAAGTTCGAATTTAATGTGCCATACTGCAGAGGAAGAAATACCGACCCCCCCCCCCCCCCACACACACACCTTTCTCGTTTTGCTTTGTATTTTGGAAGAACGAATTTCAATGGTATGGTTTTCAAACAAAAATCTTTATAAAACTACAATTAGGAGTTACTATAGAAGATAACTAAAGTCGAAGACTAATTTTTATTCAACTGTTTATACAAAGAGGGGTTTTAATGTTACTCAGCTAGTTCTATCTTTGTCTCGAGACAGTTGTGTGTTTTCATTACAAGTGAAATAATTTCCATCTCTTGATGCTTAGTACTTGAACTAGACTTTGACCCGTGCGTGCACGGGTTGACATTGCATATGATATCGGACAATCGACACACCGTATTGTCGACATTTACATAACCAAGCTTTCAGCCTACAATAATGCTATTAATTTCACTACATTCTGCTTAGTTAGAATAATCTCACTGTGTCTCGAAACAGGCCTTCACCACAGTTAAAATGCCTCCCATATACCCGTAATGTAGCCAAAAATTGCAGAATCGCTCCGAAACGACTTTGGAGAAAATTAATGAAGTTGCATTGAAAATAACAGTCAAATTATTCATAACAAACCATTTTGAGGCTGTAAATACCTTTCATCTAAAAATTTAATCCATATTAATGAAGAATTCAACACTTTTTCACCTAAGGTTTTACTCACTTCAAATTTACACACCATGTTGACATTCTGAACTCTCGGGATTTTTCATATTAAATGCACTGAGTTAGAGTTATCTCCCGTATTTTCTTTGATGAACGAATACATAGCAAATTTTCAATGAAAATTTACACATATTTGTATTATCGTTTCTGAGTTTATCCATGCAAATGTTATATTGTGGAAACATAAACTAAAGAGCCTCCCGTGATTTAGCGTGAATGTAATGTTCATGCGCAAGATTGTAAAATCCAAAAAATCCAGATGATTTCCGCATTTTTAAAAGGAATTGTCGTTGATTATTAATTAGTAAAGCTTGATTGAGAAAAAATAAAAACAAATTGGTAATCTTCAATAACCAATAATGTTTAAAATATATATAACAAAAGACAGTACTATTAAAGCCCAAAAATTCGAGTCTATTATTTTAATATAGTAGTATAGATAAGTATACAAGCGTTAAACAATCTCAGAACCATTTTCCAGAATTTGGATGTTACTGTTTCGAGTTTTGATTACTGTATCACTGATTCCTGATTCTGCAAACCATAATAAATCTCTGACTAATGATACAATCAATTTTCTGCGACTCCTGACCTTGTGACAGATTTGAACATGTTCAAAAACGTTCAAAAAATTGATAGAGTCTCAGACATCCGGAAACTTTCAGAGTTACGACTGCCCTTAAAAGTGATTGAATCGCGTCCTAAATTTTATCGCCGAAATAAGACAAAAACCCGGATCAAGAGGAAATCAAAACGAAAGTCTACCAAGTACAAAATCAAAAGATAATAGACGAAATACTTTGGAATCATTAGATTTCGTGGCGGCCAACTTTTCGTGGAATTCGTGGGTACCTTTTATCCACGAATTAACACCCTTCACGAATTAATAAACTAGGATTATAGAGTCATTTTCCCTTTTGTAGGTATAAGATAATACACGAAATTACGTCCCAACGAACCTGTAAAAATTGAAGCAATCCACGAAAATTGGCCCCCACGAATTTTAATGATTCCACAGTAGTTTTACAACTAGTATTAAGTTGTAAATTTATGTGCTTCATGCTAAGAGGGCTGAATGGTGGCGGCTATTTTTAGACTGTATAGTATATTGATCTCTGTAAGAAGAACTTTGTATAAAAATATCAGAAAGTAATTTAAGAATTTAAAGCTAAAATATATTACCCCCCCCTTTTTTTTTTAACTAAATAACTTTTTTTGCTGAATAAATCATTTTTTAAAATTTAAGGAAGCGTTTTTTTCTTCTTTCTGTAATCTTTATCGCAGTCATCATTGTCGGCATTACTATTAAGATTCATACCACAATCTTCAAAGCATGATATGCAAAGAGAAATAACTCGCCATTATTTCAAAGTTCCTTACATTGAAAAGCTTTAAAATTAATAACCTATTGAATTTCTTTTGATGCAATTGTTTAAATTCAAATCACACAGATATGTGTAATCAATCAACATTTAAATTTTTAAAACAACAATTTGTAATACATGGGTTTTTTTAAATTTCAAATTAACTTGATTAGTGTAAAGCAGACTTTACAGGAATTATCGTGTACACAAATTTTGATTTTTAAAAAATCTTAAGTTATGTATCGGACATGTTATATATCGTGACAAACTATTACTTTTTGTCTTTGTCTTCATTACAAGTTTTGGTTAATCTTATTTACTTGCTAATTTTAATTTTCTGTAATTAGTGTAAACAGCATATGTCATAGAGCATAATATAACTTGATTTCCTCACCCGTCATCTTGATATTGTTTAAATCATTAATGGGCATTATATAGTTCAAAGGGGAATTCATTGGCTATATAATGCTAAATGCATTTAATTTTCATCAAATGTCATAATCTTATCTATTCATTAATCTTTTTTAACTCTCAAATTTACAGTGTACAGAAACGTAGGATGACAGACAAGTTGTATACCTATTGTTTAAAATTTATTTTAATGTCTTAAATATATACTTTAAATGCCTTACTTTAAGGTCAATGCGTAAAAAATTCAAAATACAACGTTCAAAAATACAGAATGCATATGTTACATATACATATGTATAAGTAAGTGACGATTTAAACAAAAATACAATTTATAATCAGAAATAATTTATAGTTTTGATTTCCATATTATAGTTCAGGGGCCCGTTTCACAAAGATTTCCTAAGATGTTTTCTAAGATAGAACTTAAGAAATGCCTAAGTTATTACTTAGGAAGTTCCTAAGATTTGTCATAGCTGTTTCACAAAACTTTCTTAGCGTAACGCAGTTGACTAAGTCTTATCTTAAGATACACTGTAAGCCACTTTTATATCATATTGTTAATTCTAAACTAATATCGATCATGTTAATTCTTTTCAATATGGCACGGATGTAAACTTTCTAAGTATATGTAAAAACATTCCCTTATTCACATAGAAACATATTAGAAAAAAGTTTAGAATGTGTAAATAGAGTGTAAATAGTGTAGGGTCTATGTACATGTACTGAAATTTTGTATAATATTTTATCTTCACATGCATACACGAGTACATAAGGATTATGTAATAAACACGTAAATATACTTTAAACACGGAGAGATCGTAGTATCTTCCTTGTGTTTTTGCTACATGTACATATAATTCTTTTTTCCAAATATTTATATTTGGATATGACAGCTGGAGCTATTGAAAACATTGGTCATTGGTAAAATTTCTATAATTCTTTATAAATGACCGAGTGCATTTTATTCGTCTAGTTGGTCCATTATTAATAGTCCATGTTAACATATACAAAGATGTTTAATCCTAAATCAAAAATACTCGTTGAGATATCCAAATTTTATGATTTAACTATATCTAACGGTATATTCCAAATGGAACACAATAGTCACATGCAGTGACAAGTTCGATTTAGAATGTGGAACTTTTAAACTAAGTATAATGTAACGCGTGTTTTCTTGTAATGGTTGATATAATAACGAGATTTTTATATTTTTACAAAAGGAAACATCGCAAATAAATGCATCCTGGCTGATAAAGGAAGCGAGGATAAAAGGCAAAAGTTTCTGAATGAAAGAGCATTCCCATGGATGATTTAGCATCGACATATATAACTTAACCCCTTCCCGGCCACTCCTACCCCTACCAAACAAAATCAAATAAACAACATGCACTTCTCCCCACCGCAAAGAAAACACCTAAAATGTCTTTCGTGAAAGAACAGCTTATTTCGTTGACGGAATTGACGAATCATCCAGTCATTCTGTAATTGAGTTTTAATTTAGTATTTATTCCTGTTTTTATCAAACTTCTTATAAATTATCAATGATTTTTGGGCATGAATAATTTAATTATCATCGCTATCCATCTGCGCGTGCGACCAGATAATTTAAAAACAAGATGTAAAAATTTTTAAAGTCTACACCAAAGAAATTAATTGAAGATATATGTGAATATTTTGATTATTCTAAAGTTTTAGTTAAGAAGTAAAGTGAAAAAGTCTTAATGATATGTGTATTCTTGTATTCTTGTTCAACATTAATTCAATGTGCATGTAATTTATTTCAATATAAAATAAACAGTCGCCATGTTAAGTTAGTTTCCAAGACATCGATTTACCTGTCTTAAAGTTAAGATATAAGTTAGGAATTTTTATAAGATAAGACTGGAATAGCGAAACGGATAAGTTATATCTCTTAGGAATAAACTTAGGAAAAAGTTCTTTCCTAAGAGATATAACTTAGTTCTAAGTATACTTTGTGAAAAGGCCCCAGAATTTTAATATGTTCTTATTTTCATATAACTGGAAATGTTTTAAGTCAATTTTATGAGCTTGTCCATTCCTAGATTATTCCGATCCTAACTTTTCAAATTCGCATAGATGGAACATATGGGGGTGTTGTGATATGTAATTGTCATATACTGTTAATTTGGAATATACTTGCTGGGTGTAAATACATTATAAAATTTACAATAGTTTTGTATTTACTTAGTCAATTCAAAATTTACAATAAGACTTAATGTCGATGAGATCATCTTGGCGTAAATTGAAAAGGCGGCCCATACAATATTAGATTACATTATGATTTATTTAAGTCCCCTCCAACAGCGTTACACCTAAAAAAGGATTTTAATGCAAATATGGTGTACAATATACATGTCCTTGCTAAACAAACTTCGCCTTTAATCGTTATACTTAATTTGTAGGGAGATCCTTCAGATTAGTCTTAATATACGTGTGAACACTAAAGATTTTGCGATATTAAAAAAATATGAATTATAATTATATTGCAATATTCACTTTTGGTACTACTAACAATAAATCAAATGATAATGTACATACATGTAGGCAAAAACGAATATCAAAGCATTCCATCAAAATGACTGAAAAAGTAGATATGTAAACAAATAATTGAGATTTACTACATTCATATTACTGATCTGAATATACAACAGTTTCTTCTTTAATACAAAACAATATCATGAGGCACTGAATCCGGAAAATCCATAGGGATATGGAGGAAGGTAACTAGTGCAAGTTGGTCTTGGAACTTGATTTTGCAGAAGTCTTAATATATTACATGTAGCTAAACTTTCAGATTTAGAATCTGCAGATTCATGGTCACGTGACCTATCCCGCTTGTATTTTGTTCGTCTGTTTTGAAACCACACCTTCACCTGGAGGAAAAAAGAAAAATTCATTACTTAAATATTAAGATAAATACATGGTGTTATATGATAATATATTTACATCTACCAAGTATTATTCCCTCTATTTCTTACGGAGACTTATAGTTAATTCATAGCTCTATAGAAACAGCCAGACTGAAATCTACACGCCCCGTTTATTGATTGGTCGAAATCTACAGCGGCTGAAACTGACAAGAAATTGACAGGACTGAAATTGACACGCCCAGTTTATCGATTGGTCGAAACTTACAGCGACCTAAGAAAAATCACGGACTGCTCGAAATAACCATGATGATGTCAGACTCAAAGTCTCACAGGGGACGATTTGGCTGTTTCTTTTAGCTAACTTACTTATGTACATTAACAGTAATTTAATGAGATTTACTTACTTTTTACGCTAAATTTATTAATTAGTTAAAAGAAAGATGTTAATATAAACAATAAAATGCTTTCTTTGGTGATTCATTCGGGTTATGAAGGTAGCGATCATTGCAGAAAAAATTTACATAACCCGCTAACGCGGGTTATGTATTTTTTCTGCAATGTCGCTACCTTCATATCCCGAATGAATCACCAAAGAAAGCATTTTATTGTTTAAATAAACATGATAATGAAAAGCGGTATCTTAAATGAAGTCATATATATTTTCATAAAGTTTTGTAAGAAAACATATCATCTAACTAACAAGTAGATGTTCAATATACACTGTACTGGTACATATCAAAACTCGCCTGAGTTTCCGATAACTTTAACTGTTTTGAAAGCTCCGTTCTCTCTTTGCCGACCAGATACTGGTTTCTCTGGAATTCTTTCTCCAGCTGATATAACTGCTCCGGAGAAAATGTCGTTCTTGCCCTCTTAGGACGGTCTAAATCAAGAGCTTTGGGAAAAACTAACTCCTTTACTCCTCCATGAGAATCTTAAATGAACAAAGTGATTTACATTTAGCAAACAAAGACAAGCAAATTCAAACTAATTGTCCAGACCACTAGTAGTTTCAACACTAATTTCTACCGTGTATATGGTCTAAGAGAAAGCTTTCTAAGATTTTAAATGAATAGAAAAGAGAATATAGAATTTATGAGTATCGTTTTTTTATCAAAGCTTCTATAAATGTTTTCAGTTTTCTTCTCCTTTTAGTCTTTTAAGGTTTGCAATCGCTGTTATTCATTTCCATGATTAATATTCAAACTTGGTGTAAAAATGGGTGAAAATACATTTACAATTCAATTTTATATGAAATAGAAAAATAAAATATGCAATACAAATCGTATCAAAAATTTATTTTTACAGCAATAAACTATGATTTGTTTAACTGTACAAATGTAAAGATTTTTATCATCTTAATCTAACCACGTTTTGATATATCTTGAGGGTATGAAATTGACGCTGAAAATGTCTGCGGTACTTATTATTCGGCAAATCACAACCAATTAGATTCGCTTTTCATTACAAACATCATCAAAACAGGCTGCACCGATTTCCCCTCTTTTTTTCATTGTGAATGCCCAAGTTCAAATACCACCCAAGGAAAACTCGCTCAATCAACTACTATAATCAGCGACAATATCTACAGAGTACAATTAATAGTTTTCATTCAAAAACCATTTGTATCTCTTTCAAGAGTATAAGGTTCCAATGGTTATATTCAAGGGCGTTCATTTTACCTCACGAAAGCTGCCTGGCTGCATTATATAAGAGACTGTGTCGATGAAATATGAACTCATAAATCTAATTACCAATTGATTCCACTAAGCTCGACGCGTAGTATTACTGAAAATTATATTGCTGGTTCGTGTTGGTGGTTTTGCTTTAAATTGGTAATCGAAAATGAATTATGTGATTGTTCTGAAATTAATCATATCAAAATAAAAATAGCATAGGTACATGTGCTTTTTCCACATTGTCAAAGAGACAAGTTAGATTGGGTTTAAGACGGTTTTTGTGTATTAATGTTAAGGAATATAAAAATTCAGTCTTAATAACCGTAGGATAACAAGTATCTCGACATTTATTCAAGAGCCTTTATTATTTTCTTTTTGTTTGAAGTCTTATTTCTGAAAAGATGATATGTTGTTACTTTTCTTGTAAGTAAGCGTTTAAAATTTTAATCGTTATTTTTCAAGAACCTATTTTTATATCAAATTTTTGTTGGTGAGAGAATGGGTGATTGCAAAACAAATCAAAGTTATTGCAAATTGATAATTCTTTTGTCACTGAAAGGTAATTATATCAATGTCCATGTACCATTGTTAATTTAAACGTGTTATATGCAATTATTTTAAATTTGCTGCAAATCTACCAACCTTTGCCTGTTTATTATTTCTAATATCCGATTTACAAAAAATGGCTCTAACGTGTAAAATAAAGAAATTACCCTTATATTACCTCCGTATAGAGAAACTGTACTAGTTCACTATCTGAACGGTGATTAGAATTTTGTAAGGACTGTAAGGACTTCATTTTAAAGGGACATGCTCACGATTTTGGTCAAATTCTATTTTTCTGTTTTTGTTATTTACAATGCTTTAAAATGCATTTCTAATGATAAAATTAAATTTGAAAGTCATTCATGAAGTTATAAGCAAGATACAGGGCTCACAATTCTTTGCCATGTAAACAAGGCTCGTGCCCTGTTTTTGTTTACATATGTTCAATATACCAGTAGAAACTCTTGTTCAAGCTGATTTTTCTATTTTGTATTCATTTTAAGCATAGATAAACAATTCATAACGTTTAACACATTAAGTTTTGGTTTAAAAACTGGAATTTTCACTTTAACATTCAAAATGTAAACAAATTCTTTGTTTACATAGCAAAGAATTTCAAACTCTGTAGCTCGCTTATAACTTAACAAATGACACTCAAATTTTGGTTGACTATTAGTAATGCCTTACTGAAGCATTGTAATCATTAAAATCTGAAAAATAATTTTTGACCAAAATCGTGACCATGCCCCTTTAATCATTATATCTTAAATGGCAACATTTGTAAACTATAATGTGTGTTGTGTGTCTTCAACAAATAAAAGAAATAAATGAGTTTCATTTTTCTTGGAATCTTTATTTTTATATTTTCCCACTTTTTAAAAACTAAAGATATCTGATCACGTGTCTTAGCAAAAAAACACTTACTTCATTTATAAAATTAACAAAATTGAATCTTAAATGGCATGTACCAATAAAAGTCAGTTCACTATTAGAACGCTGTTGTTGCTAATTGAACAGTGTTCATTTTGAATACTGATTCAATTGGTAGTTTTTCCAATTTAGATTAGATCGCCTTAACATTTTTTATTCTCGCTTCAAGACCTCAATATCAAAAATGACTCTGTGTCAAAATTGGGCCAATTTCAATAGATGTCAATAAACACATTCTGTAGTTCTTCATTTGCTAGTTTGAAATGTAATGTTCTCAGCAAGAGTATTTTTTGGTCCAAATTATATTAATTAAAATGAAAATGCATGTTGATTATTTTTTTTCAATTCCGACTTCACTTATTTCTTTTGTAAATTAAAATAAATTAAAAAAGAATATTCTCTACTCATATGATTTACACATTCACATACATATTTTAACTCAAGGCAAAAATGATCGTATTATATCCAACAAATTCATCATAATTAAAATTAAGATGCTAGTATGGAATCATTACAAAAATAGTTTTGATTGGTAAGACCTGTGTTTCAATATGCAAAAGAGACACAGTTTTTAATGATATACATGTACATACATAGTTCATACAAGACTATAAGACAAAATTGTACTTTAAATAAAGGTTTATTAAAATGATACATTATAGAAATTTCTGTATATTTTTGTAGTAAAGTAGAAGTCGACTAGCAAATTTATTTTTCTTATACAAAATGCAAGGATTAAAAAAAGGCTTGATCAATGCTCTTGTTATACATTTAATTCAAATTATATTATAATACTACTAGTAGATACTGTGTTGACATTGGGAGATGACTTCATAAGTCTTACATAGTTTGAAAATGCATTTGTACATATTCGTATGTGTTTTAGCTCATTTATTTTTTATTAGATGGTAAATATGCTTTTTGATAATTCATTATATCAAACATATCATTAAAGACCTTTGATTCTATTGTGTATAATTATAAATAATATGAATTTGTTTTATAAACAAGTACGAAGGGGAAAGCGTTCTTTACTTAATATGTATCAAGAACTAGACTGGATAGGACACTTTTTAAAAGTTCACAAAGGAACATTCATTAAGTAATCCTACTTTATAGCGTCTTTAATTGCCTTTTATATTTAAGTGGCATGTTACAATGCCATCGTCTCGTCCGCCATGCACGTAACCTTCATAATTATTACAGATCATCTTGAAAATTTAAGACTCCCCGCCCGAGGTAAAACCGCTTTTTTATAGAACATTCCCCTATCATCTATAATTAATTTAAGGAATAATCTTCCTGCAAATTTTTTAAATTGCCATCTTTGTTTCAACATTTAAATTTTGGATATTTTTATTTTATTTTTTTTTATATATGTATTGCATTAAAAATGAATTGTATCATTTTTATTTACGGTAATTATCCACTGTTTGTTAAGATATAACGCTATATAGCTACTTCAAAATGCTGATTTCATTTTACTATCATCATCAATCATCTTTCAATTGAAAATGCACATCACTATTAAGTTTTTTAAACAATTCATAAAATACAGACATAATCAAAGGAAGTTTTTATTTGGAGTAAAGCAATATGTAGTATTACATAGATAAAATAAAGCAACCGCAAATATTAAGATGTGTAGACAAATATACGAATTCAATATGTCAATAAGGCGGTTTATGTAATTGAAATTACATTTGCAGTAGGTGTTATATTGTATTGTTATTCATTTATGAAAATAAGGTTTAAACTCGTAAAAAATAAATTAAAAGTAAATACATCTCGATCCATAATGCGAGTTTAAAACCTGTGAAATTAAGATTAAGTAACCATCGCCTTCCGATAGAGGTTGGTCGAAAGAATCTGCAATGAATCTATGTAATAACAACAAGATTGGGAAAGAATTTATTATCTGTTAGGATGCAATGCATTAGTTTCAATTACAAAATATTTTTAGCAATAAAATACTATATGTCCAACCAAATAATATTAAGTTCTGTAATCTATTGTAATTTATTGACGAATACCAACTCTTTACTTTAAAATAAACTACTGTATGTATTTTCATTACCAACATATTATCATATCTGTTCTCCATAGGCAAAATGAGCCAGCTCTGCTCATTCAGACTGTTTGTATATATGAAAATATGTAATATATATGATGTACTTTTTGTACCATTTCCATGTTTTTGAGAGAATAAATGAATTGAATTAAAAAAACCAGTACGTGAACGACACAACCATCAATTGTTTTTAAATTGATGATTTTATTGTGTCTCTTTACGCAGAAGAACAGATACCGGTACATCAATGGAGATCAAAGTGAGATGATATACATCTAAAATGGTTGTGCCATTTTACACCATTTCTGTTTTGTTTTCTTTTTTTTTAATTAGTTTGTTTGTTTTTGATATTTTTGTTTAATTTTTGTTACAAATGTTTTTCTTTTAAAATGCTAAAATGCTAAAAAAAAATGATTTCCATAAAAAAGGATAGGATTTTTTAAAAATTATTGCATTTTCTCACAAAAATTGCCTCTTATACTCAAATTGCTCTGAAGGTTGTTGAATCTAGATATTCTATTACGTTCAAAGAAAACTTTAATTAGTTTAATGGAATCATGTCCATAACCCCAGTAGCTTTGAAATTTAAGACTAGTATAGAGGGTATTTATACTGATTTATCAAACAATCCCGAACCTGGTCTTTTGTTCCAAACTAAGAGTAGAATTTCAACTACGGGTTAAGGTATTTCATTTATCAGAACAGTGCATTAAGGAGAGATGTCCGAAGGGTAGAATACGATATTCTTGTTCATGATTTTTTTTCTTCAATTTTTCACCATTTTCTTGAGGAACCTGCTTTCAAATTTTGAACAGTGGTTACTTCAGTCAGAATTTATAGTTTCCTAATTCTTTTAAAGTAATCATAGACCGATTTCTTAAATATTGAAGATCGATTTGTCTTCTTTTCATATTTATCCTTTCCTGTTGACTTCCAATTATATTTTAAGAACTCTTTAAATGTTTGTAACAATCATTTGTGACTAAAGAATTAAATGTAAATACTTTCACGCGCCGAATCTAATGAGCTTTCAATCGGAATGAAAAACAAATTTAACAGGGTCGTTTTTATGGCGGCTATCCAGCTGACATCCGTATCCACGATTAAAAGAAATGGCATTTTGAAAAAGTAACAAATTTACAATGCCATCAAATCTAATGAAATACAACACAGCAGGATATAAAGAGCGGAATTTGAGTCTTGAGGCAGTTAGTTTGAGAATGAAAAATTGACAATGTAATGTCAATATCGAATTCGGATTTAAACATTTAGGTCTATAACACTAACGAATTTGATGATCGTACACGTGAGAAGACATTTTCATGAGTTTTTTTTGAAATTGTTTGATTATTACAACCACCGAATAATATAAAGTACTAGACTCTTTCTTTCGCTCTCTCTCTCTCTCTCTCTCTCTCTCTCTCTCTCTCTCTCTCTCTCTCTCTCTCTCTCTCCGTTTACCAGTTGTCCTATGAAAAAAACCATTCTTTTTATTATAGGCTTGTAATATTATGAGTGTACTATTACATGTTGTCTTTTGCCATTGTGATGCAAGTTTAATCACATTTTTGAATTTATTGACATTTAAGGGTAAGAGAATTAATTTCTTTCAACAAAAACAAAAACATAGGAAATTTAATTTGAAGTGATCATTTAATTTTCAATGAGAGAGAGAGACAGAAAGAGAGAAATGGTAAATATAATCTACATGCATATTGCGAGATGCATGACAACATACGAATATTTACATATCAAATTCACATTATATATTTTTTTATATTACTAACCCAATGTCTTCCATTTATTCGTACAGTTGTGTACCGTTTTTTCGTGACTCACCCTGCACTTTGATGGTCCTGCAGTAGTCGGGGTACTGCCTTGTCCTCGGTTCCTTTTCCTGCTGTCCTTGCGCACTTCTATCCCACTCCTTCATACACTTATTATAAGAACTCATCTCATGAACTCGACTGCAGTCCATAATTTTGTCTCAGATAGTAGTATCAGAATTAAACAGCCATGATCCCTGAATCGAGGGTTGCTTTTCTTTTCTTTCTTATTTTGAAAAATTTTTACTTTATAATATCATACAACGTTTGGGAATTGTGACACTTATTGATATTATGGAATTAAATGTATTATATGACTGCAAAGATTATCGTAACTCCCAGTCTCATTATATTAGATTATCACGTGATTGCGGTCCTGCAGTTTCGGCCCCGCCCCTTTCTCTTAGTCGATGTTTCGTTGATGTCGGGCACGCGATCGAGCTCGTGGTCCACATAAGAAGTACAGGTTTTTGAGAATAACAGACAAATATGCAGAACATATTGATTTAAAATAAAATTAAAAGCATATTTCGATTCCTTTCTCGATGATACACAAATCGATATAATTAAAATAACTTATTTGGGGGGAAATTTAACCCTCTGTCTCTCAGAGAGAGAGAGAGAGAGAGAGAGAGAGAGAGAGAGAGAGAGAGAGAGAGAGAGAGAGAGAGATGTTTGATTAAAAATATAATTTAATCTTGCAGAAAACGATAAGATTCAAAAGGAGGTCATGCTGTCCACCATAATGTAACACTATCTAAAAATAATTTTTCAGTTCTGACAAACAACATTTACATTTATTGAGCAAACAAAAATTCATCATCCTTTAAGTAGATATTTAAATCAACACGCCAAGAAATTAAAAAAAAAATAACAAAGGAAACAATCAGATAAAAAAAGCTGTAAGTTGGCTATATTTCTTGAGTATATTACAGGAAAAAACATTGATCAAAGTATATCATATGTTTATTACTAAAGGGGAATTTCAGCTACATGTTTATGACTCGAATATTTTCATTCAAAACATACAATTCTAGCTGTTTAACAGTGGACAAAATGTCTTAAAGGGGGTGGGGATTCCTGAGAACTCATTAAAATATTTTTTAAAAATACACGTGTACTTTCAGAATAAAAAGTGAGGTTTCTGGGCGGGGTCGACAATAAAAGACATCGGCACCCTGCCTCTGACGGGTCAAGAGGATTAGGTGAGAACAATTGTCGGGGTGTCACGAAGAGAGGGAGGATTGAGCAAGTCCGTTAATTAAAGGTGTGCCAGGTGGACAGGTGTGTACATCTAAAGTTGAGATGAAGCTGGCAATTCTACGTGTAATTAATAAAGAAGTTGTTATATTGGTTAATATTTATAAATATTTTAGAAATATTAGTATTTGGAATTAGAATATGGAATTTTCTTATTTTTAAATGCCAAAAAATTCAGAAATTTAATACAACTTCCATTCCAGTGGCAACGGACATGTATTAGTATACTACTCATAATTTTACAATCTAATAATTAATTAGAGAGAGAGAGAGAGAGAGAGAGAGAGAGAGAGAGAGATTGCTTTGTTTGCCCGTTTTACGTTTTCGGATACCCAAGTATCTTCAAGCACCCTTGAGGTAGATGAACGCCGTTGAGACGCATCTTCAGACTATTATTCATTATTCAATTCGAACTCTCTAACAAATGAAGGTCAAAACAGTCATAGAGGTGCGAGCAAACATAAAGTCTCCTTAAGCTGCTGTGAGTGATATAATACGTTGAATAGCTTTGAGAACGTGGGAAACTGTACATTTAGGAGTTTAACTGTTGCTGCGCTGCCCTTAAATTCTTGTACAATTTTAAAGGATTCCATGTAAACCTTACTTTCATTTTCTTCATTTTTATTTATTGTGATCTTAATTTTTTTAAACATGTCTCTAGAAAATTTCAAATTCATTCCATACATTATACTAGAGATCTCTTCTATTTGTTATCGAAACTTTGTAACGTTAATATTTTATTTCATATCATGTCGTGGAGGAGGGGAGTTAAATTATGGGTTTTTTTAAATTCAGTATTAATCATTCTATAACTTAATGTACACTGCACATAAAATATCTTAATGATCAGTTTGAAAATAAATGTGTAAAGAAGCCATTGTTTGGGTTCCCTCCATGTTAACAAATGTATATCATAAAAAAATGTAACTGTTAGGCGATGTATGTGCATATGAGTATACCTTTTTGTCATCGGTTAATTAATTCTACCAATTTATAACACATAAATGATCTTTAGATCCATGTAATTATAAAATGGGTTTGAACTTTAAAATGTATTTAAAATGTGATAAAATGGGTATTAAATTATTTAATCTATGTTGAACTACCATCTAGAAAAGGCATTATTGGTGACATTATGTATAACATGGATTTTCGGAGAATGACCAAATCGTTCAACACTGATCTAGATTTTCCAAGTATAAAGAATGCACGATGATGTATTACTTGTTTACTAGTATTAACCTTATCGTATCAAATATTACGCCGAGAGCCTGCGGGGTGATTATCACATATACATATACATATATTAATTAATTAATTAATTAAGGTCATTTGGGCTGGTGTATGAAATATCAATTAGTATGTACGCAAAAAATCCAATATTCTCCAATTCAATTCAATTCAGTCTATTCACTCAAACCATGAAATGGTACATGAGGTCAATCAGTATATACAGTTCAAAAGTCAGAGGTACATTTTATAAATAAATAGATAGGTAGTAAATAAATATTTAATAAACATAAATATACAATATATACAATAAAAATAGGAAAGAGTAGAATTGTGGAGGACAGACTATTATATCAGACTGTAAGTTTTGATAATGAAATAACATATTTTTTTCAGTTTTGTAACGTTATTACAAGACATAAACTCATAGAACTTTATAGTATTTGGTGCTGAACAGTATTTATCCTCAAGATATCTATGTCTCAACGTCAATAACTCTTTGAATTCAAGAATATAATGGAATTCGTTAGCAATTTGACCAGTATTCCACAGTTTACACACTCTTTGGTTTAAAGGAATATTGGACCATCTCCCAGTCTCCACTGGGAGATGGTGGTTTGGTGTTCTTAATTTCATAAAAATCTTTCTGAGCTTATGTGGCAATATATCAATGTAATTTTCATAACTAAAATTTTTCTTTAAAATCATGTATATTAGCCCTTTTGACGAGTTATGAATTTCACTAGACCATTTTTGGATATATTGGTCTTGTAACCTTTGTTTTACAATTGCTGAAATCCACAATATTCTCGAAAGTAAAGAATAAGCAATCATATACGGACGAACAGATGGACAAACACACGTCTGAAAACTGCAATCTATATTTCGGTCGGATAAAGGGGGAGAGTGGTTGACTTGCCGTGTGGGTTGGGAATATACGCTCGCGCTAATTAACCCACAATGTCTTTATTAAAAAACGAGTCCCTCCATCTCTGGTTGACACTAACCATTACAGTGCATTTTTCCTTATAATCCGAGATAATATTTTTATTAAATTAATTCATTTCTTGTTTAATCCCTTTAACTCCTTGACTAAGAAATGAAATGTGAAGATAGTTATAGAGTATGAGGATTAAAATGCGATGACAATGAAGAGGTGTGGGGTTTCAGTCGCCCGTTTTCCTTTCTGTGCGATTTTTTTTAAATTGACATATCAATCAGCGAAGCATATGAGCAATTATATTTTCTTTCATCTTCGTAATCCGTGTCCTAAGGGTTATCGTATCCCGAAATCTTCTGAGAATCGATTCATTAATTGTCCAGTTCGACTTGATCGGTAGCTTCAACGCCCACCAACAGAGGGGAAAATATGAAACCACCAATGAAAATGAAAATTTCAAATTGAAAAAAAAATACATCGACAAGAAAAAAATCCCCCACAAATATAATGCATTTGTATATAGGACTCGATCATGTTGGTAAACATGTTTTGATATTTTTTATTGACGAAATTTCCTCGCCATGTCATTTTTATGGACCACCCGCGTCGTCCGCTAGTCACACAATTGATTCTTTACAAAAACAAGTCCGGAGGATCCCATTTGACAGATGCGCTTTACAGATTGAACTTGAGGTCGGTGTTTCCCCTCATCACCAGCCCCTCTCCCTTGGAATCACAGCGGGGAGAAATTCGAGAGCGCATCTTCCTATTGTTTAAAATTCAATCAAACTGTCATTTTATATCAATTCGGTATAAATTGGCCGAGTTAGGCTAGAGAATGGAACCGCCAATTTCGGAGTTTGCGACAGTTGTATACTGCCCGCACTTTAATGTCGGATGCATATGGCATTCCCTAAATAGCAAATTAACACAGCATTCATCCGCTTTATGACGTCACAGTCCAAGTTTAGGTACCCTAACTTCATTAATTATTCTCGATTTTATGCCATACAAATCGTTAATTTACTATTTGGTTTCTCTGCTCATCTCAAGATTTTCGAGGCGAAATCTTTCGTGTTTTGTTCCTCGCAAATATCGGCACTTTTAACTATAGCTGCAGTTCTCAACAGGGTGAAAGAAAAAAGCTTCATTGATTAAGAGTGAAACCAAGTTTTCCATTGAAAAACTCACAGCTATACAAAGAAAATGCTTAAAGTGCTTTGACACTTTCTTCATGACAAGCTGCTCTTGTACCCAGAGCTGAAAAACCTGCTTGCAGTCAGTCTTTCTGTCTCCTTTCTACAGTTCAAATAGGGAGAAAAAACTCTGTAATATTTTTAAAACTTTATTTCCGTAAATGTAACATTCCCCCATCCTTACAATTAAACATACAACAATTTATCCACATGATTTTAAAGTGTCCACATTACGGGAACCATATTTGGTAACTTTCTTTAGATGATAATTAGCTAGTATTCAGATCAACCTGCATATACCATGTATACATGGTTCAAATGTCCTGTGTAGATTTTTTAGACTTAAAATTTCAGAAGTGATTTTTTTGTTGGCAAAATTAACTTAATGTAAAAGACTACACATGTGCTAAGTAGCAAAATAAACATAATCATTATGAATGCAACAAAAGTACAATTTCAGAAGTGTTTGTAAAGGCAATTATCAAACAGATTTTACAGGTTCTATCCAATAAAAAGTCAAAATGAGAGGAAAAAATCCTTCTTAAGCCTTTTATCAACAAACAAATTGTAAAAGTTGGTTGAACTTAAGCCATATAAAATGGTTTGTACTACAATATATTCAATATCTGTAAAATCTAGGTTCGAAATCTCTTCTTTAAAAACCAAGTTACATGTATTTAACTGGCACATGGTGATGAATAGCTCTGTCTTCCTGTTATGAGTTCATGTATCAAGTTTTTGCTCTCATTTTGGAGGTCGATGGTTGATCTACTTCTTGTTCGTATTCTATTTCCACTCGCGGGCGCTTCCTCCTTGCCTTCAGTTTCTTTCCTTTCTTTACATCCTGGTCATCAGAGCTACTTTCACTACTACTTTCACTTTCTTCATCACTGTCATCTCCCTGCAGCCTATCCATATCCTAAAATAATCAACAGATCAACAATTACATGTGTTTACAAACAGGGAATCAAAATAGCCAACACTGTTACAATGATATCCAATTACAGAAGATAGCAAATCATGGATAGCATTGATATACTGTAAACGTACTACATTTGGCTGTGTATTCTATTTAGCGCTTTTTGGCAGAATGCGGTTTCCGCTAAATCAATTAGAACATCGCTGAATGCCATGCATGTATGTATAAGAATAGTCACATTCAGGAATACGCTAATTCAAATCCAAGCCAACTTGTTAAAAAACTTATTTCCACCAAATATTGTACACATCAAATATTATACATTTACAGTAATATATATAAAACAAGTATTAATAAATCCAAAATATCACTGATATCATAGCAATATGTGGTATCTTTAAATATAAAAAACCAGGCAGATCAAAGTAAAGGTACATATCATTGCTTCTGTGATAAGATACAGTCATGTACATGTAAGACCTCTTAAAGGGAGAATTTTACTAGATAAATTCTTTAAGTTAAGGAATGATTTCTTTCAAACTTTACTTCAGAAGTAAGCTGAATAGATGTGCTTTTTGAATAACAATTTACATTTTTGTGTTCAACTTTCTTGGTTTCATACATTTTCAATCTGGGTCAAGTCTGTTCCACTTTTCCCTATCAAGTTAATGCAAGATACTTTGAAGTTCTGAATAGATGTTTAAAAGGTACTGACCAAATCAAACTATGGGTTTAGTGTTCATATTATCATGACCTATTTAGATTAAACCCAAGACAATTGTTTCTGAGAAATAAAAGGACTAACATAAGTAACAATCAAATGAATATCAACTGATTATCACGATCATAGTGGAATACTGATTTCTTTCTAGCATTTACAAAAACATAGAGTGTAAGGTTTGAAATGTAGATTGTGCTTCGGATATAGGTGAGATTGAGGGCAGGAGGGGAAATGGGGAGGGGGTTTATAACCTATTCAACTGTCACTCAAAATTACAACACATCAAATGTGAACCAAATTATTCATCAACAATTAAGGAAAGTACCTGTAATATCCAGAAACCTGAAGGAGTACCGCATGTACTGGGGGGGGGGGGGTATATACACGTTTACAAACCTCTAAATCTGACATGTCACTCTCCTCAAAGTCTTCCTCAGCCACATATTCCACTTCACCCTCCTCCTCCTCCTAACAAAAATCACACAAAGAATAAAGAGTCATGTACATATATCCATAGGAATATCTAAACATATTCAATACCAAGTGAAACCATCTTCATCTGTAAGATATTAAGTTAAACCTAACCATCAATTCAAATTAAATATGCTCTTAAAACCTTGTAAAAAAGTCATCATAGGCAACCACACATTGTAAAAGAAGAAGTTGTTAGTTACAAATTTAAAAGAAAAATTTCAATTATTAATAACAGAGTGAGACCTCCTCCTCCTCCTCTTCTTCATCTTCCTCCCCTTCTCCTTCCTTCTCAGACTCTGATTCTTCTTCCACTTCCTCATCCATCACTTTGTCAAATGCATGAGAGGGGAAGTTGTAAATCTCTCCATACTGAAGACCAAACCAGATAAAGTACATGTACTTATAAGATCATAACCGTTCACATCGTGTCATTGATAGTGGCACTAGAACCTCGTACCAGTACAACAGGATGCATATCAATGTTTTTAAAATAGGTTTAATGATTCTATCCTGCATTAAAGTTTAATGTCTCTGTGTTTGGATCTAACTCTGTGACCATGTTTTTTTAATAACATTTTTAAAAAATTTCATGTACATGTATATCAAGTTCTACTTTTCACAGCTACTAAGCAACTTCCCATTTAGGCTCAAGTTTTACATATGTAAAACATTATATTTGTCTGTCCAGGTGCATTAAACAAATTACATTTAAAAAAAAACAAAAAACTTTTTTTTACTTTTATCAGTCATCAACCAAATGCAGTGTAAATTTAAAAATGCCCTTTATGAATATTTAATTCTCGATCAAGGATGACAACTCCAGGACGGTTTTAACAAGTTTACTGAATACAGACTTACTGTTCCTGATTTGAGTCTTTCCAGTAGTTCTTTCTCTATTGCTGTATCTATTTTTGCTGCAATCAGAGCTTTTTCCTGGGAAATAAAATATCCAGAATATATGAATAGCATAATGCTTTATCTCATTAACTTCTTTTTTCATAGATGAATTGTAAATATAGGGGTTTTGAGATTTAAAAACAAATCATATCAAATATCAAATTGTAACATCTTTTAAAACATTAATACATGTACATGCCTCTTTTCGTCGCTCTCTTTTTTCAATCTTTCTACTTAAAGGAACCAATTTTTTTCTGGAAAAAAGGGTCACAAATTATTTTTCTCTTCAGTGATTCCAGTCTGTAATGGGTTAATGTGGATTAAGTTTTATTGTCAATGTGAAGAAAATACATTGGCTGTTAACGGTAATGTCATTTAACATCCAGAAAGCCAAGAAATAATTACCTTCTTTTTAGAACAAGCCTCCTGATTCGAATCAAATACTGTGTAATTTTTGTAAATCTCTGTTTACATTTGTGTTTGATGAATCTGGAAAACAAACATTGATTTCTCAAACTTTAACTCATACAACCTAAAGGGAAAATAACACATACTTGCTGCTCCTTCAACTAGCACATAAGTAGTGAATTTCCCCCCATTTTTTTTTCAAAAATCATTAGACAAGACTATCCTGACAACAAGACGAGGCTTCTGCCTCAGAAAAAAAATATCGTCCTTTAAAATATGGTACATGAATATATAATCAACTAAATTGCTTATATTCACACTTTATCAATTAAAACCAGACTTTTGTTAGAATCATGATAATTTTTTAAACTTACTAGTACTTAAGGTAGTACAAAACAGTATCCGAAAAACAAACACTTCGGAAATCCTCGCGCAAGTCAAACGTTTACGAGAAACAAATACCGGTAAATGACGTACGTCATGCTCTAAACGTCTTATTATGACGTCACGCCATGCAAGAACTGTTCAAATAATACTTTGTAACAAAGTGGGGGAGGGAGGTTAAAACTTCTTTTTAAAAATATCTAGTGGTGGAATTGTTTTGGTATTTACATAATATTATCTACATATTCCAACAATTTATATGATAGTTTTTCGTGGAATTTGAATGATAGGAATTTAAATAAAAACGGTATTTAGTATGGCGAATAGCTCCAAAATAGGGCCTTCTTGCATATACTTATTTTATTGGTACAAAAAATTATCAAAGTCAATGATTATTATTTTTTAACGCTTAACGTGTCTTATTCTCTTTGTTAATAGATATTTGCCAAAAAAAAATATTTTGACAATCATTTTCTTTTAAATCATGTACTCTGATAAGCCTAGCCCTTTTCTAACAGGGTGTCGGAAGCCATAGTTGTGACCTAGATTACGAGAAAACTAATGGTGGAATTTTTTTAAAACTTTGTATATGTATACAGTTTAATATGATTAACATTTGGTGCAATATTTAAAAAAAATGAATTATGGGAAAATTTTTCGCTATCTGTTTTGTACTACCTTAACTGGCTTTAAAATGGTGAAAACAAAACAATTCTTATCCAGGATCAAAAACTGACAAGTAAATGGTTTGTGATGAATGACCAGAGACTAATCATTTGATGATTTTGATTGGACAACTCTTACTTGGGCCAATAGATGAGATGTTCGTTGATCTGTTGCAGAGCTTTTTCGTAGCTGCGCGACAGTTTCACCTTTTCCCACATCCTGCTAGGAAAAGCTGCTCGTTCTACTGTTTTCATGTATAGGTAGCATACACCTTAAAAAATCAAACAAAATAATTCAAAAATAATTTATATAAGTTATGTGGGTCATTACCCTTAAAAAGAGTTGCATTATATTATTATTTTTTAAGTCCTTTAATTACCACTGTCTGAAGAAGAAGCATGAACAATATTTACTTATACACTGTTTATCTAAAATGTGTTCCACTTCAATATATTTGATCTACTAATAAATAGTAGTCTTGTAAATTTCAAAAAATCTTTTAAACTAGATGATATCCCGCGCAAGCGCGGGAATTAGCACTTTAAACATTAATGACACAATGCTAAAATGTTGAACCATATTGTTTTTTCATTTTCGTATATACTGTGTCCATTATTATTAATATTAACATTAATACAATGTAGTTGTTCCTGCACTGAAGTAAACTCACCTTTTTCTTCTCTGACTGTGGCATACTGACTGTTTGCCAGAGGACAAGAAGCTCTGTTGCAGAGTCCTGTTAAATTGTACTCATTCCGGCAGAATTTCTGAGATTTTGTTCTACAATTAAAATTTATGTATGAATATCCATGCAGGAATGTTATACATTAATACTGACCATATTATGTTATATTTACTTACATTTATTTACTTTATTAATCATGATTTTATTACTAGGAACTTCAAATTATTGAGAGAGAAAAGTTTATAAAATGAGCAAGGGTCAAGACAGGTGAGTAAATATTCATTTCATTTGCAAACAAAATAGGCAATATGAATAAAAAATTTTAAATATAATAGACCAATGATCTGTGATTTGGTGTTTTAATTAAAACTATGTATGCCTGCAGGAGAGTAAGAATGTTTTGGCTTCATTTAAAGGACTAATTCAATATAATGTAAAACTTTAAAGAGACAGTACAGCTGAAGATACATGTGTACACATGTGTGTTTAACGATCTCTGATCCTAAGCAATGTTCGATAACTCTAAATTTACCGGATTTATTTTATTCATACCATAAATCTGCCTTTTATATAGACAAATATAATTACATGTAGTCTTGAAGTGTTAATATTACGCAAAGCCATACAACGAACTGCTTGGCTTGTTGCTCCACGGAGACCTACTACCTAGAGGTAAAGGGGTTCGAGCCACTGATGCACCAGGTACATTTTTTTTTTATTTGATCTCAACTTGTATTAGTATTACATTATTTATTACATTATATTTATTGTTGCCAAACTTGCAACAACTTCGTAAAATGCATGGATACCACCAAAATATTTCTTTTGGCTATTAAATTGTATTCAGCGCGACGGCGCGCCCGCGCGTCCATCTCATCTGTTTTATTCCAAGTAAAATCTTCCGGTAGTAAAACACTCAAATGACATCAACTTTTCTTTATTTTAAAGCATTATCGCTTACATTAATGTCAAGAAATATTAAGCCCGATAGTAATTACAAATGTACCTTTATATCAAACAGTTTTGAATTAGTTGAAATACAAGATTTAACGGTAGACGGTAGAGCTTTCATATATCGCAGATTTATCCTTTAGTGCCATAAACCAATGTTCATTGTATTTCATTTGTAATACGTGATTTGACCTTGGATTTTGTCTATTTTACTTTGAGTGGTTATAGCTTTGGTTTGTATTTCCTTTGGACATCACCTCACAATATTTTTAATCTTTAACATAAAATTGATCCTGAACATAATGAACAGGGTAGTATGCGACCGTTCTGTATATGCAAACAAGCAAAAAATAAAATAAAATAATGTATAACTTTGCAAAAAAAGTGGGGAGCTAAGCCCCCCCGACCGACGCCTATGATATGATATATATAATATGATATTATTAACAAATATATGTTTACTCACGGCTAAGCGTAGTCCGAGAAATTTATATTATTCTAAGGTTTATGACTTTATGACAAGAAGGCCAAGGACTTAGGGCACAGATGTCTGACGTTATAATATTTCTTTTAATAATATGTTAATTCTCTGAACTATAATAATAATTATTTATAGTACAGAGACCTATCTCTTTATTACACAAACTTTATTTTTTAACATCAGCTAGCGGCTTAGCTGCTGTACCCAAGCCCCTCTCCCAGTGACCCACCCCCCCCCCAACCCCCCCACCCCCCCCCCCCGCTCTCGAGATAAAATAAAGCTGATTTCTAGTGGTATTTAGCATTGTATGAAAATAACATGAAGTTTAATGACAAAAACTTAAAATTGTATCTGATCATACACATCAAACAAACTTAAAACAAAACCGTCACAGTAGTATCAAAAATGTTTTAAGATTTCTTTCTCTCGTTCATTAATCACCTTTATATCATATACTCAATGTTTCTAATAGTTATTTATTGAAAAAAAATCACGTGCCTAATTTAAATCCAACTTATTGATATCAGGATTATTTATTACTTTATGCATCAGTCATGTGCCATCGTTGTTCGCTTCTCATATAATCGATAATTTAATTTACAAATAAAATCTGTTGCGCGAGCGCACCAACGCACTAAATACAATTAGCCTTTCTTTTTATTTTATTTCATTTATAAAGTTTGAAGGATACATAACATTTTTATGATGAAAAAAAATACTTTGAGGCTATATAAGGATCGGAGAACCTTAACTTCAGATTTACCCATTGTATCCATAGGAAATAAGAAATAACGTTGATTGTGACAGTTGAAATACATACAAATCCCGTTCACATACCTAATTAATGTAGTTATGAGCTTCAATCCGGAAATTTAAGGGTCATACAAACCGAATTAATCTCATATCGTTTATTTGTACCAAGTGGATTTTGATTGACATATACTGTGCTGTAATAGGGTACTGTTCTTATGGTTATAAGTTTTTTTATCCATATGGTGTACTAAAGTTTTAATGTCATCAACATTCTGATATTAAACCCATTTGCTTTGTAGCGTAATGGAAAGTATAGATACTTACCTTACTTTAAAAGAGCAGAACGTGCCATTTATAATACTCCATATAACCTAGTAATGAAATAAAAAAACCAAATACATTTCTTGCAAAAATTTAGCGTTCTACATATGTTACCATTGATTTAGGCATTGTTTGATATAAATTAATATGAACAGTATTTCTATCTGAGAAAATTCGAACCCTGTCATGAAACAAGAGTTAAATCAGTTATATAGAAATAAAACGACAAAATGAATTATGTGCTATTTGAAATTATACAGGTATAACCGTATCAAAAATTCACTTACATCGTCGTGTTGCATTTTAATTCAACACACTGCAAAATTCACAGACGGAATTTTCTCTACACGTGAAATGAACAGTAATGAGTTCGACAATATTTGGTCAAAACGTAGAAAATGGAAAACACATAATTATTCTTATATAAATGTGCCAATGATACAGAGTCTTGTAGATTATGGCTACTGATAACAATCTATATATTTCAATTGGATATGAATTTTCTGTAGAGAGTTAATAGTAATCAAATTTTGTTTCGTTTTTGTACAAGGGATAGAAAACTCGCAAATATGGTTTTATTTCTATTCGGTTTTCCTAAGGGTTTTCATTTGTCCACTTGTTCCCGTCATTCAGAACACCTCAGATGTCTCCTAACATCCGAGGTGTTCCGATTGTTCTCCCATCTGAACGTAACAGAGAGCTTCCGAGAAACCTATGTAAAGACAAGCAACAAGGAAGTTCTTAAACAACCAAATATTTCTTTAGTTCCCAGAATAACTGATCTGGTGGAAAAATGTCTAAAAACCCGCTTCCAGATTATAGCCAGCTGGCAAGATGGACCGTAAACGATGTTTGTACGTGGTTAATGGAGGTAAGACATCTTAAAACATAAACAATTATCGTCTGCTTCAGTGCTACTGTGTACATGTATGTCTCTTGGTACATGTATAGCTGAATATTGAAGATGGTTATATACATGTTGACGTATAATATTAATTAGTGGTACAAGCATCGCCACTTATATTTTATAGTTTTTCCAATATTGTAATATAGTTACATAAGTGTGAAAACTATTTTAATACCATTGATGAATTAGGCAACTGAGTTGGAAAATGTAAAATTTTTGTTTTCTACCCTAGCTGTAAATTAAGCATGATCATTTAAATAGCTGGAAAACCCACATGCGATTAATAAAAATGGATCAGTGCAATTCTTAATCTATTCTAAATTTTGATTAATTGAAGATATATTATTTAATATTACTTGGATTTCCATTACATTATATGTACATATACATATGTAAACAGTAAGTGTAAGATGTTGTTTATTTTAGAATCGTTTTGGGAGTTATGTTTCACAGTTTCGAGAGTATGGAATTGATGGTGGGAGATTTGCAGTAAGTATCATGTTTTTATATATATACACACACACACACTGTATATAGGGAAATATTCACCCCCGTTTTAATTTGCCCTTGTTGTCAGTGGGCGAATTTAAGACTCTGCGAATTCTAATGTCACATAATATCTCTCTTTAAACACAACTGTGTCCGGGCGAATACAAGACGGGGCGAAACTGTTTGAAAGTTTAGAAGGGCGAAAATTACACGGGGCGAAAATAACCATGTATACAGTATATATATACGTACATGTATGTTTGCAAGCTTGTATGTAATTTTTACTTTTGTAAAAATTATGATTTTAAAAATATAACTTTATCGGTGCTATTGGTCACCAACACATTTCTGAAATGAGTATTTATGAAATTTTATAGTTGTGTAACCCATTTTTATTTGCAGGACAAGCATTATATATCATTTTCTTAATTGTCATATCTATGACTTCTATTTTATACATGAACCAATCACAAGGCTACCTTGTGAACTGCTCAATGTATAAGGCATTTGAATTCAGTTGTTATACAATGTCAAAAAGTTATTGATTCTTTATTTTTGAAATATTCGACAACATTTATAACATATTCCTAAGATATACGGATAAGGAAGAAAATATCCCAAAGTTCAAGGGCTGCAAATTAAGATCGATACATTAGTGTTCTAAATGTTTATTAAAAATTTGCACTATAAACAGTCACAAGACCATGAAATTTTACTTACCAGATTTTAACATATTGGCTGTAATGTCTGGTGATGCTAAAAAAAAAAACATGAGGGACACACTTTAAAAATACAGTTTCATCAAAGTCGGATTAAAAAAAATGGATGAAAATTTCGGTACTTTAATGTATTGTATCCAGCATGTACTAATAATTTAAATAAGCAATTTGCAATGAAATTAACATTGATAATAAATGCAATTAAGTACAACAATACTTATGTACTCTCCTTTTCTCTCTATTTTGAAGATCTAATTTTAAATTCAAATATGTTTTTATTTGGGGAGGTCATAGAACTGAAAATAATCAATAGTTTTATAAAAATGAAATCAAGAGGTTTTATCACAGAGTGACACTTACCTGTGTATAATAATAAACCACAGCAGATTTGTTTTCTTCATAGGATTATCAAGTAATCAGCTCTTCCCCCCCGAAGTCAACATTTATGCATTTATTACATGTAATGCTAGATGCAGGATAAATTTTTAAGTAGCAACATAAAACACCAAGCATTAAATTTAGGAATGAGAAGTAACTATGATGTTTACTGTGGCTGACACAACCTCTTCAGAGTAAAAAGTATAAAACGAATGCATGTTTATGAACTGAATAATAATTAATTAATCACCAAATTCTTTTTACTTGGGTTATTTTGAGAGAGAGAGAGAGAGAGAGAGAGAGAGAGAGAGAGTTTTATTAGAAAGTTCTTGGATACTTCATGCATAATTATGTACACTGTTAGTTACTGTAAACTTAAGTAAAATGTCTATTATACTGGTAATTACATAGGCTGGCACCACTAAAACATCCAACAATTGTATTCAGGAAAAATAAATTAATTGATATATTGTCAGAAAGCTTGAGTGAATAGTGAATGTGTAAATATTTTTCCTAACTAAGTAGATCTATTTTTGTCAAGTACATATACAAGTAACTGACAGACTGTTGTACAATTACTTCCATGATGGTACATGTACTAGTAACAAGCTGTAAATGGTTTTTTTATATAAACTTAATTGGGACCAAATGATAAACATGTATACATATCTTTATCTTAGGTAATTTAGTATTGTTATGTAAATTTTACCAGGAAGTTTTGTAAAAGCATGTGATTAATCAGTGAATTTTGATCACAAGTATTTTAGTTCAATTGAAAATGATTTTTAGTATTTTACTTTTCATTTTTTTTTTTTTAATTTTTCATGTGTTTAGATGATCCATAGTTCATATTTCAAAATATTAATTTAAGGGTCCTCCACACACCTGGGGAAATTTCTGCATACGTCCATTCTTCTTAATTACTTAAAGATATGGACTTTTAGCATGTGTTCGACTTGAAAATGACCAAAAATATTTTCAATTTTGGGGGAAAATCAACTTTTTAAATTTTACCCCTGTTCATGAAAATAAAAGTCCCTGCTGTATTCGAACTCGGGACCTGCGGGTTGGTAGACTGAAGCAACACCCATTGCACAACAGAGATAGACAACAAATTTTGGCGATATAAACTATTTCACAATGCACTAAAATCGCCATGTTGTGACGTACTGTCATAAAAAGTAGAAGTCAGGGGGTGTCGAGGATCCTTAAGGTAACTCATTTTTTGTCTAAAGTGAAAAAGAAGCAACATTTTCTTTTTTAATTTGGCCCAAAAATTTCATCTTCAATGAATTGTAAATATAAGTACCGCTGTAGTATAAATGTAGGACTACAGTAAAACTCGTTTAGTATGAACACAAATATAGTGAAAACTCAGATAAAGCTATGTTTTTTTGAGTCCCCCGTAAAATTCTTAACAAATCTTTGCAAAATTTTACGGTTATAATGAGTTCAGATATAACAAAATTACGGATATAGCGAACTGATTTTGATTCCTGTAGAGGTGAATAATGACGAAATTTAACACTTTTATAATGAATTTCTTTACAGTTTAAAAAGTTTGCACTACCATTTATCATAATAGTTTGAATGAATTTGTTTTCAATTAAATTCTTTAATTTACAATTTGATTATTAAAGGTATCAAAAGAATATATTTTCATTCTAAGCCTCAATTAGCAAAAATTGTATTCTGGTGAAAGAAAACATGTATATAGTGAATTTGCTTTAGTTATCATTAAAAATTCGTTGTACGGAAATAACAAATAACGGATATAACATAGTAAATCCATTGGTCCCTAGGACTTTGTTAAAACCGAGTTTTACTGTAATATTCTGTTAAATCAAAGGCTGATAATTATTAACCTGAAAGTTTCTTCCAGACACATGCCAAAGAATTCAGAGGCTTATTTATTATGTTTTATTTTACTTCAAACTTCGTTCCAGTCATAAAGTGCTGAATTCATTATGAAATAAACTGTGGCTGGATTCTGCTAAATTTGACTAAAAGTTTCCCTGATATATCATATCACCAGTACAACTTCCTCAAAGTACACATAAGTGGATTTAAAAGAGATGTCTAGTACCCCATTATAAATTTAGCTTGATCATTCATGTAATGTGTGAAGGTTGGCTGATAGAAACTGATTGGTCATATATATATATATATATATATATATATATATATATATATATATATATATATAAATTAAAGATAGTTCAAATTTCATTTCAAGGAGCAAGTGTGCATCAGGGTTGGAGGTGGGGGCAAGTGGGTGGTAATTTAAAAAAACCACTAAACCCAATACTGCAATTTTGATACGAATCCTGACTTGTTTAAACAGTTTACTGTTACATGTAACACATGGTATATTATACATGTATATGTATGCAGTAACTTGCAAGAAACAAAGAATAATTTATGCTGTGCCATTTTGTAAGGAAGGATTTCATTATTTTCCCTGTTGGAGTTATAAGGAGAGAAATTTTGCAATGATATCTAATTTACTGCTCAGTGCTGCCCTGATGTCTTATCTAAGCCTGTGAAACTTATTAGCATCAGGTGTGTTTATGATCATGAACGAATGTTCATTCTTAAAAACTCTTTAAACTCTTTCATGACAAATTATATTAAGTTTGAAATATGATAGATAAGGCAATTTTGTTTATATGTGTCACAGGTTTGAAAAATATGAAGACTTAAAAAAAATGTTAATATCAGCTTGCTAATTGCAGAGTTTAAAAGATGTTGATTTGTCACAAATGAGATGTCCCCTTAACAAGCGAACGTAAGTTAATCATGAATACCTGTTACTATGTGTATATATGTGCATGAAGTGGTTACCTTCTCTTACACTCTATGCATGATCTATTCTGCAGTTGGCAAGGCAAAGTATACTGAAATCCATATATACCAAACTGTCCCTTGCTATTATCCTTGAAACCCATGCATTACTCCTCTTTGCATCAATGAATAGCATATATAGTTCAGCTAGGTCCAGGTACTTGTATTGTTTAAGTCCAGGAACTTCTAATTTGAAGCTTACAAATAGAAAGAATCTGTACCAGATACTCTTGCATTTGAAAAGATTGCTGAAGTAGGTCTTTTATTCTCTTGCGTTTGAAAAACATGCCGAGTTAGAGTCCCAGAGACTCAGATGGTAAGTAATTTTGCTAGGGTGAACCGAGATCCTATCTTTATCTTCCTCCTCCAGTAGGTAGCATGAAGTCGCGCAGGGGAGGTAGATCCCTGCGTATAGGCGAGACAACTTTCAAATTTTTTTGCATTGCTTTAAATTACATTCTTTCAGACTCTTGAAGATTTGGACCTAACTAGAATGAAGTGTCCAAATGCAAAACGATCGTAAGTGACGGTATTTGCTGTCGAGTCCACTGACCACTGCACTGTTTTTGTATAGTGTTGATGCTGTAATGTAGAAGAAGGCTTTCAAATAAGTGTTCGTACAGCTTTTTTTGCTAGCAAACTGGTTTCTTGATGTATTCACGTTTGCACCCTAAACATTGTAATATGCTTCCTTGCTTGCTACTTTTTTCTTACTTCATACGAATTACTGTGTAGTATTAACAACCATTACGATTATAGAAATAAGCTGCTACTACCACAAATTATATATTGTGAAAGAAACAATCAATATACTGACGTTAAAAATAATTCTTCGTAAAGTTCTGGATAACTGGTACTAAAAATAAAATATTTACAATACGTATATGTACTTTGTTGTGTGTTTGTGCTTTCACTGTAAAGTGACATAACAGGAAGTGATAAAAGAAAGAAGCAGGCAACACTTGACAACATCAGAGCTTCCTTGTATCATTTACAACTCAGACATAGATAACACTGTATAATATTTATAAAGTACAATCTGCCTTAGTAGAAGTCATTTTCTTTTGCGAGGTAGAACAAATCACTATACATTTAACATTTTGGTTTCATCAGAATCGTCAAAATTTATTTCATTGTAACTCACCAATACATTGCTTAAACAGTTTAATGCACGTGTTTCGTTTTAAAATCCCATTTACAAAATTTATTAGATTTTCGTTTTAAGGTTTTGAAGTTGAGATGATGTTTTTGAATTTTCACTTACATATATTATGCACGTTTACAATTTTACTTGCCAATGATAATTTAATTCATTTAGTACGCCCTTCTAATGTATCATGAGTTGTATCACAGAACACATTTAGTACGCCCTTCTAATGTATCATGAGTTGTATCACAGAACACATTTAGTACGCCCTTCTAATGTATCATGAGTTGTATCACAGAACACGTTTTCTTTTATACGCTGCTCGTTGTACTTGTTTTTTTGCAGTGATCTAATCAAGTGCATTAGAAACATTCCAAACAGAGATGTCAACCCTCCAACGTAAGTATTCAATATTGATTTACTTTTTAAAGGGTTTGCTTGTCATACTGGAGAAATAAACATTCAAGATTTTTTTTTTCTTTTTAGCGTGAATAACAAAAAAAGAAAAAAAAACTGAAAAAAATAGATAAATGGACTTATAACTTGAAATAACTGCTGTAACGTCATTTTCTGATCATGTGGTCTAAAAACTTAGTACCCTTGACAGTCCTATAATATCAAACTGATATTACAGTCTAAATCAAACTGTTGCAGTACTTACATGTATATCACACAATAATCGGACTATGTGAGATAAATCAACAACCTAACCGATGAAACTGAATGGCAAAATCTTTTCTAGTACGATATATGCATGCCTCACACTTCTATATGCCGGATACGGTTATTTTTGCAAAATATCTGATAGTTTAAGCAATCTTAACGGGCCAAACACTGATTTTTTTTGTACAGAAGTGTACGATGCATATACATGTACTGCCTTTAGAATTTTTATTAGTACAATAGTGCGGTTTTAAAGGATATCGATACTTCAGCAGTCTGATTTTAATAATAATATTAGACTGATGCTTAGCTTACTTACATGTAATGTTAAACTGCTATAGGGTAAGTTTTTAGACTGCTAGATCAAATGAAAGGAATTGAATTACAGCAGTGTTAAAAAAATTTAAACCTTTTACTTTTTGTACAGAACTGTAACAATTAATTGTATTTCTGCATGTATTCAATACAGAGTTATCTCCCCATGTCTCGCTCGTTTTAAATACATGTACAATTTTGGAGTCTTATAGAGTTGCTAGAGATGTTTCAATCATATGTTAATTACTTTTGTGTAGAGTTGGAGTAGTATGGTTAAATATTTTTTTTCATGTTGGCCAGTAAACATTTTAATTTTAAAGAAATGTATATAAATCTATAGATTATCGCAGAATATGTTCGACAAATGTTAGGTATATACCAAGTAATTTTTTCATAAGTGACTGTTTATAAATATATATTAACATGTACATCAAAATTGCTCAATGACTTGGACTTTTTGTTTTAACTGCTGCTGCAACAGCACTTTAATGTATTATTTCAATACACATGTACACTGTAGGAAACTAAGGTACATGTACATAATTATAGACTAGTATCATGTTAGTTTATTGATATCATTTTTACCAGTTTACAAAAACCGTAAGTATTGATTATTTGCAACATCAAACAAATAGAATCTTTACTTAAAGCACTAGCAAGTTCCGCAACTGAAGTAACTATCTAACTTGTTAATACGTGTGTATATAACATCTCGGTTGCTCCTTCATCTGTTTAATACTGCTTCTGAAAATATAGAATGTTTATCAGAATTTTGATGACTGACATCTGCATAAGTGTGTTAAAACACATTGTTTTGGAATCTTTAATAATTTTATTCATGCATTTTAATATTTTTTGTATACGAACGTATTTTTTATTCTGTTTACATATTTTTCTCAAGATTGACCTATACATGGGTTTTTTTTTTTTAAATTATTATTTAAAATTGCATTAATTTTGCAAGTTCTGAGTTCCCAAAACTACACGTTGTATATGTTGTATGTAATGAGAGTATATTACGAATACTTAACGGAGAATGAACTATATACATAATTATATATATACTTGGTAAGTGCATTGCGATACGCTTTCAGTTAGTAATATCTGTATAAATTCATTACCTTGGAAGAGACGTAAAACCCTTATCAATCATTCTACCAATCAAACAATCATTCAGTCAAACATTTCAATAAATCAAACTAGCAATCAACTTACTAAGATCAAGTCAAGCCAATTGCAAGATATTTTTTTAGGAAGGAGATATTCCTTTTCTAGACAAGTCCTAGAACTTTGAAAATCAGTCGATACATTAAGTTTGTAAAGCATTCTGCCATTTCGTATTATCCCCGTATTTTTCCGCGGTTCATAATTTCTTAAGAAAATATAAGTATAAAAAATATAAAAATTATAAAATCCAAGATGACAGAAAGACTTTGTGGACGAAATTTTGCTATGCTCGTCTTTGTGAATTGAGAAAATTAATATTAAGGAGAGAATTCTAAACGTTAACGCCAAGAGAGCAGTGATATATATAAATGTACTAATGAACTAAAGTTTAAACCCAAAACTAACATGGTGATGTTCTCTTGTATATTTTATATAATTGTATTTTCACATTGATATTGCATATACCAACATTGAGTACGTGTTTGTTTTTCTTGAGGACCTTCTGTACAAAGCGCAGTAAGAAATCAATCTAATATTCAATGTGGTGCACTGAAATATTAAAATTTTTCTTCATTATGACATATGAAATGATTTTAAGTATTGTGTTAGTCCAATATTTTCCAACTCATACGTTATAAATGTCATTATTTTGCCTATTTGTATCTCATGACTATATGACAATGTGTGATGCTATGCCAAGAACTAAAAGGAAAATATAATCCAAATCACCGATGAATTGTATTATTATTTCAATCTACTCTGAAAGGAAAGAGAAGTGAGCCGTCCAGTTATCTTATTTTGAGCAACTTTCAAAAACGTAATCATTGTTGAAGTGAAAATAAAGAGTTATTTCCCGTAGTCTTAAAGAGCAAAAATAATTAGGTGATTAATCCCCCCCCCCAATAAGATGATACTGATATGGAGTTGCCCTACATTATCAAGACCAATAGTATTATGCTTAAAAAGTAATAAAAATCTCCAGTTATAATGAATTAAACAAAGACTTTGTGATATCAGTCCCCTACTTGTTAAATATTCATTGACTTACATAAAAAGTAATCATATTCCAGTTAAAAAAGGAACTATATACGACCATTTCTATGGTTGATATGTGAATTTATATATATATATATATCGTAATGTCGAAGCAGTGTCAATGCAAAAATACTGTTTGACAAAGGCTCAATCACTTATGCAATTTCATGTATCATTTTATTAGCAAATCTAGAATTCGGAGCTTTGGTAAGCCATTATATTGCATGACCACATGTGACCATGCTGTTTAGATGAATTTGGAAAGCATTTTTTGTTAAAGCCAATGTTGATTAATTTCATCTTCATAGTTATATCCTATCGTTTTCAATTGTTTAACTGCATGATGTTTTGTCTAAATGAATAAAAGGAGGGATAGTTATAATGCATGCTTAGTTATGTCTGTTGGTTTATTTGATAGCTAATTCCTATTTTGGTTACGGGCATTCATTTGCTTATTTATTTGGAAAAAAATGGTCTGAAGTGATGCCATTAAACTAGGGAAGTAAATGGTTCAAGAGCTTAGGCTTGGTCACCTTTTCAACTCCGATATTTCTGGAACTAGGCACATACACTGGACAACAATGTATGTAGAATAGGACACATTTATATTCCCATGAACTGGTCAGTGAGCCTGATGTTTATGCAGGTAACTGACCTAGAAGCGTAGACTGTTTTACATATTTTGTGACATAATTGTGATAAACCGCGTATCAATGTTCAGATGTAAATAAAAAATTGTACTAACAACTTGGACATGATAAACAAGTTCTGGTAGGATGGTTGTTGAGGGAAATACTGTGAACAAATTATCATGTCATTTAATATCAAGCTTAGGAGATTGTAAGTAATTTTCTTAGATTTGTTGATGAGAGAATTTTTTTGTTTACATTTTTGTAGTAGATTCCTAAGAAATGCATATAAGTAAACAAAGATAAAAATGTTATCTTTAATCTCATCTGCGTTCTCAAACATAAAGTGTTCTTTTACGATTGTAAAATATGACTAAAGAAAATAATGAAAATAAGGAGTTTTCAATATGAATAACATCTTTCGAAACATCTTTCTTACTGTCTAAAATGAACACTGGCATATAAACGTGATGTAGAATTCATGATGTATCGTATTCATTTCATAAAACGCTATTGAAATGATAGTACTAGTACTAATGATGACGAAAACTATAAATTACGCCATAAACTAAGAACAAATGGTAAACTGACCATTTGAAATGGTTGTATTATGTAATTGTATATCAGCTGCAACAGATTTTTTAGCTATTCAAACAACTTAGTGAGACATTTTATAATCTTGCTAAGTGTATTACCAATGGAGTGGATTTATATTATTGACTGAGATTCAAAAAGGAACTGAACACGGAAATAATTCCATCTAATTGTGAAATTGATTTTTGATTTGTTTGTTTATTACACAATCTAAATTTGTACAAAATCCTGGGCGTCTGATTTGGATATTGATAGTGATTATATCAACCGATTGCCCACAGATACGTTATACAAACACATGCTAAATGATATGTACATGCGTATCTCCATTGTAAAAAAATACTATTTCTGATCATTTGTTGACTTCTCGAGAGAGGGTCTCTTTCGAAAACTTTTAAAAATATATATATGGATATGAAAAAAAGTTTACCTGTAATCACAAATTATATATCTCAGTTTCAACATCCAGTTCACCTTTTCCGATACACATGTATAAAAACTAACTGCAATATGTTGCTGATTATAATACTTTCAGATTTTCATCAAGAGCCTATGCTCCATTAAACAGTGATTAAGATTCTGCTCGTAGCTTATCTTATGGCATGATTTCCCCCTTATTTTAACCTCCCCATAAGCCGTTTTAAAGGTTTGATTAAATAATCAACATTTAAAGGTTATTAACCATAGCTAAAAGGTGAGAAAAATCTCCAAAGAATATTTGAAATAAATACATGTATTAACAAATTCTATATTATTTTATTTCAGAGTGGCAAATTTAATTCCTTCGAGAGCCCAACCTCATCCCCGAATAGAAGGTAAAGAAGGGTAATATATAAAGAATGATTTGAGCTCATTAAATGGCAATACCGTATTACGACGAAGGCAATATTTCCCCTGTCTTTTTCCTGAAAGCATACATCTTTTTATTATATTCACATTCTTTTTGATAATTTTACACCAGCTGACAGCACATGTGAACATATGCTTGTAACTTAATGGTTAATAATCCGGTATATAAAGTTGATATACTTAAGTTTCACAAACAAAGTACAATTATTGAAAATAAATAATGTGTCGAATGTGGAATTATTTTAAAACATGTATATACATTGTATATACGTCTCTAGTTCCCCTGAATTCACGTAATTTAATGTTAGTAAAAATGAGCAATGATAGTCATTGACTCATTGTCAATCAGTACATTGCATAGATGGAACAGCACTCACTTAAATAATTTATACGAGTAAAACACGCATAGTCAACCTATATAAGAACCATAATACAATACAAGATTGTTTTTTTTTTAAATTTTGTCAATCGATGAAATGAGCACTGCTAAATTATGCAGTGAAGTCAGTTTATAAAATTCATGAATGCTCTTATTTCAAAAATACGCGAACAAATTGATTGAAACGTGGTTAGATTATGGATCGGGATTTTTTCCTAGAAGCCTTATGAGCACATTCGGATTTCTAAAGAGATAAAGGAGAAACTGATTTAGTACATGTGATTGTCTTTACAAGAGATATTTATTTTACAACATACAGATAGACACCCAGCCAGACCTCCACAAAATGACGTTGATTCGGAGTCTGATGATGACTATGAGGCCTGGGGAGAGTTTGACAATTTCAACGACGAATCATCGGTAAATCTACTAGTACTTTCGAGCTTTATAGGAATGCTATAATTTTTATTTTTATTTTTATTTTTTTTTTACACCTCACCATAACAATAATGGTCATGACTTGATGGTTTGTTTTAAAAGGATGAAGAAGATTACATGAACGAACAAGAGCAGGAACATTTTAAGAAGCCCTCGAGAGGTCACGGTAATAGTTGCAAATAATACGTACTATATCACATGTACTCGCACTCAGCTTCTTGTATATTCATGGCCTACGCACAAGTTTTTAAATTTGTAAAATTAATGAAAGTATTCTACGAGTACATTTTCTCTTTAGCGAATCACAAACAGTTTTAAAGAACAATAATATTACATGAATATTCAGTGATAGTTAAATTAGTAAAATCTTATTTATATCATATAGATACTATCTGTTTAATACAAGATCATCGTATTTCTTGAATTAAACGATGTTGTACTTTATGAGAAATACTTGTGCTTTTACGGTATTTAAAGTAATTTTATGTATGCCAACGTTTTTTATGTAAAAATTTAACATTTTATTAACATTTTGCTATGTTTCAATAAACGTTTTAACGGGTTTTTTTTTTCAAACATTTTATCTTCACAAATGTACTAACCTGTGCTTTAGTGCAAGCTGATTAACAAAGCTTCATTTTGCATGCTCTATAAAAAGATCATGACTAACTTGAAATTTTATGAGTGTTAAAAAGATTTTTAAAAAATTCCTAAAGAATATACATTAAACATAGCCTTGACCCAAATTCCCTTCGTCTAAATGTTACGAATTTGACTGAATCTTTGAATTGAACAACCAAAAAATCATATATAAGATAATAGTTATGATAATGATTTTTCATTATTTTAAATAAAAAAAAAACATTCTATGCGGTAAGGCCATTCCAAGTTTTTTCTATGTTTAGCGTCCGCGGACGGATTGGTTTTGAGATGTAAAAATAAAAAAATCACCACAATGGTTGTTTATAAAATTAGATCGCTTTTTCATATGTCGGAAATCAACTACTAATTATAACAACATTCAAAATGAAAACCATAGTAATTATTTGTTAATTTGTATTTTTGTTACAACATGAAGAAAATACTTCAAAATATATAATAAATTTTATTTTGTATAACCTTTAAAGTTATGTGTTTTTTCTAAGGTTTGTGGGGTTTTTTTCCATATAGAAAGATAAGTTTTGAGTTTTGGGTGGATGCTAAACAAAGAAAAAACTTGCAATGGCCTAAATAATGATTCACAATTTACCTAGAAAATATATAAAAATGACATGTAGTGAAAAGTTGAAAAAAAATGTTATCCCCTATGCCACAACATATCGCACACTTCATTTTTAAGATTACACAAGTACAAAGTTTAAACACGGAATGAATTTCATGACCAAAAATAGAGAATGTGTCTGTTGCTTGTAGATAAATAACAGTTGAAACCCTCTTACTATTATATCTGATTTTGTTATGTGAGAAAATTCTTGGTTTGTGCTTTTCATAATCATACGGCATGTGTGTCTGTTTGGATTGTTAACATTGTCCATACAAAGAGATATATGAACATCAGGTTCATATGTGAAGAAATAGCTTGAAGTGCGACATCCGTTGCGATGAGAAACTGTAAAGACCAAACGAATTATCGTTATATAGGTCACAGATCGTACTATTTGACATCGATGCGACACAATGGTAATTTTCTCGTGGTATTTAGTCATTCATTGTTTTGTTTTACCTTCCATTCATGACAGGGGATAAATGTTGAGTGTATTTTGCACACCAGATTTCATTTAGACCAATAGAGTCATGATTAGTGTTTGACATTAATGAAATATTTGAGATCCATTTAAACTTCTTTCTTTTCTTTTATCTTCCTTTTTGTTTTATTCTTTTATCTTCATTTTTGTTTTAATCATATTTGCATGACTTGGGATATTAGTATTCATTATCATCGAATCATTCATTTGGCAGTATAAACTTTTTCCTTAACTGAATTTAATATGTACATCTGTAAAATGAATACCGGGGGCGTTACACGGTGATAGTATGTTCTTTATTACACCTTGACATCATAACGTTACGCTGTACGATGGACAGGGATGATGAAGACTCGATGGAGCGTGTCGTTTTTAGCACATAACGTCATCCATCAAACTCTCCTCACATCACGTCAAAATTCTTTGGCCTTCAACTCGAAGTAAACACAACAATCTCTAACCTAGTGGACACGCTGAATAATATTGACGTAGTTGTAAAGAGACCAGTGAGTCAGAGTCATACTCTTGGATCTATGTTCACAGTATGTGATACCGGTGTACGAATGCTTGAATAAATTGTATATGTGTTTGAAAAAGTCCGTTCAACTCTACATCTATGTATGCACTATTGCATAGAGCGATTATTATGTTAAAAATGTAGATGACATTTTCGGTGGATTAGTCTCTTGTGATCTGTGAGTGTCAATTTTTTCATCGTTGATCAATGGTTGCTGGTTCGATGAGTGCACCCTTTGTACCTAGAGATGACATGGTGGTAGAAATCAGATCGAAAGATTCGGCCAAAAAGGGAAGACTCAAAATGTTCGAAAAACGAGGGTTAATTAAAGCCAACCATCGGCGAAGCTCAAGTCTTCCGCCAGAAAATCGTGTGAAAATGTTTTTTAAAGGAACGATGACGCTTCGTGGAATATTTCGAAATCACTCCTCCGGGCACTCTACTGTCGAGAAAAGACCGACAAGAGTTTATTCGAGAAAGGGGATTAAAGTTTCTATATCGTCTCCAATTCTTGGTAAGTCACATGGTTATAAGCTCGGACAAATTACGATGGCTGCAGTGGCCGGTGACTTCAGTTTTCTTTTCCTTTTTGAAGTTCCAGATTTATTTCGAAATTTTAAGCTTTGGCAGCTTCGGAAAGTATTAGTTAGCGTTTACTGTGGTATTAGATGTGTTTGAAAACCGATTGTTACATGTGTAGTTACAGCAAGCAAAGAACACGGATGCAATACCATCCATTTTGAGAGACCGTGAACATTTTGCCCCTCAGGCAAAGCGATGTACATACAAAGAGTGTTGATCCATTCATCAAGATCAAAATAATCCGCAGTTATTTTTCGGGAATTACGTATACGTACGATTTGTGACACATGTAAATTTTCCTCCGAGTTTTTGGACAAAATAACCCTACAAACCAAACCCTTATTATAATATTTTAAAGCACATTTATTAAAGGACATATTTTCAACAGCACTATTACATGAACTTCATAAATTATTTTTGGATCTTGAAAAAATTCAATTTTTACGTGATAATCGTTATTATATACATATTTTAAACATACAAACAAGAAATTGGCATATACATGTATTTGCGCGTCAGCCTATCACAGATTTATGGTTGTAATAAAACATTAACATTATCAATTTAAATAATTAGTTTTAGTCGTTGAAGGCTACATTATTGGGCCTTTGAAATAATATGGCTTAGGTTAATTTTTCCCATTATCTGTTGATGGCTTTCACCCATCAATTTAGTAAGTCTTTTTTACGAAACATTTGCCTCATAAATTGCTTGGTATCCATGTTATCACTTACATGTAGTTGCACGTAGCACTTAAATTTTACCTTCTCTCCAAGGCATGCTTACCTTTAGTTACCTTGTACACTACTAACAAAGCAAGAAAAAAACCCACTTAATCACAATGAAATGAACCGCCCGTCACACTCGCTAGTTCTGTATCCAACTCCTTGTCTGTGTAGTGGAGCCGGAAGAGCCACAGGAGGACTATGCTAACTATAACCCCGATCAAAACGAAGAGGAAAGCAGTGTCAACAAGAACGGTCTTTCTATTGCTGATTCCTTAAAGCAAGCTCTTGAACAGAGAAATAGACTTAACCAAAGACAAGGTATTGGTTCCAGTATGGCATATTGCTTTCAAAAGCCAAAGTGTATGTAGTAAAATAACCCGGTTAAAATCCGTTTGTGTGATGCATGGGTGTAAGCAATTGGATTGTTCCTTCTTTTTTTTTTACTTGCGTTTGGTCTAACTTTAAATAACAACGTGTAAAAAAGCTTTTTGGGAAAGTATTTAAACTCAGTAAAAAAAGAATTGATGATCCACACAGTTGTGTTCATTGTACTCAAAATCACTCACATTATACTAACTATGAAATACAATGAACACCTTTTCAGCTGACAACATATTGCTAGGCTGCTGCCGATAGATGTCATTGCTTCTTTGTAAAGCTTACCTTTTCATTTTTCATATTCTGTTAAAAAGATACATAGTCATGTAATTCAAATAGTATGGAATAGCCAGTAGTTATACAAAACTGTAAAATAGAAAATATTTCAGTGAGTTTAGAATTACTACCTATGAAATACAGTGTCTCCATAGTTGTAATAGTTTTCAAGTGACTAAAAACTCAGTTAAATTTTTATAAAGTGATAATAAATAAAAATATTTTTCTTTGAACTGAACACTAAAAGCCATTAGAAATATATATTTTAAAAGAAATTGTATTTTTTGATCTGTGAAAATCGTTGAAGCGATATAAAGAAAAATATTATTTCTTTTATTGAAGTTATGTGGAAAAAAAATTGATATTGCAGAAAAACCCCCACAACCAGAGGAACCCGCTATACCTCCCCGGCCTGGAAGACCCGGAAGAAGTGGTAGTTATCTTTCATTTTCTTTTCTTTTCACACATAATAATTGTGCTTATCTTACTGTTTGTGACAAAAAGTTTTGAGATTTTTCAGATATTTTTTTCACGTATATGTATGATGATAAATGTATTTACTATTATTTGATACATCAATACCTGTAGCTGCGATTCTAAAGGGAGGACTGATAATATTTTCCTGAAATACAATTAAGGGTTTATAAATTTTACCAAAATACGTGGAATAGGACGGAGACGCAATTTTTCTTAAGGATCCACAAATAATGGGATTTTAAATAATCTCGTTGGAAATGACACCCCAGGCCCATCCGCTCCTTTTATATGATTGCAATATGATGTACCAGTCAAAAGACCATCATATTGACATATGTTTTTACCAATTTTTTTTTCGTAGAATGATGTTTATGACTTCCATGCATTGATTACTTGTATGTGATATATCAAAATGATTTTCGAATAATTCAGTATAAAATTAATGTCAGATTTCAATTCCCAGAAGAGTTATTCACCTGTGTATTTACCTTTTTAATTATCATATACAGGTAATGTCCCATCCCCACAGCAGCCACCAGCACCAAGGCCTGGTAGACGTGGGAGAGAACCTATCCCTGTCCCAGAACCTGAAGACCAGGTAAGTTGTAAGGGATTCGCCGCAAGGACTTTTATGCTTTTACTAACAGGTTTTGTCACTTACAACAAAGAGTTCAACAGTACCAAAACGATTGATCTTTACGAGATATTTAATAATCTATAATGCACTATGTATCGAAATGTCGGTTCTAATAACATTAAAAGTTTGAAGGAAAACACTTTTATTTGCAAAAAGAAAAAAAAAACAAAAAAAAAAACAAAAAACAACAACAACAAGCAAACAAACAAACCAAAAATACCCCAACAAAAAACGAACTGCACTCTTAAAGGGGCATGGTCACGATTTTGGTCAAATTCTATTATTCTATTTTTATTATTTATAATGCTTTAGAACTGCATTTCAAATGATCAAATGAAATTTGAGAGTCAGTCGTAGAGTTATAAGCAAGATACAGGGCTCACAATTATCTGTCATGTAAACAAGGCCCGTGCCCTGTTTTTGTTTACAAAGGTTCAATATACCAGTAAAAATCTTTTTCAAGCTGATTTGTTTATCATCTTATTTATTTTAAGCATAAAGAAACAGTTTCTAACGTTTAACACATTCGTTTTGGGTCTAAAACTGCAATTTTCACTTCAACATTCAAAATGTAAACAAAAGCTTTGTTTACATAGCAAAGAATTATAAGCTCTGTAACGCAACGAATGACACTCAAATTTTGGTTGCCTATTAAAAATGCCTTACTGAAGAACTGGAAACATTAAAATCGAAAAAATAATTTTTGACCAAAATCGTGACCATGCCCCTTTAAGAGCCTAGATTGTCGTGTCATCTATACTTTCAAAGATAACATTAACGAACAATAACTAAAATGATGTGGAATTAAGTAAGTGATGTGACAGAATTCAAGTGAGTAAATGTGCCAAGGTGTCAGTTTTGATTTGTGAAGTACTTAAGATGACCGAATGGACGAAATGTTCACCAACCTGCCTGCTTATATTGTTTCTAAAATCACTGTGAAATGTAAGCGATTATAGTACGTTAGTAGTTATGAAGATAAGTATTTTGGGAAACAGCGAATCCTCTTTCAAAAATAATAATTATATATTTCTCTAACTATCATATAACCTTTGTATCTTGATTTCCCCAGCGTCTTGATTTGGCTGCGGCATGCGCTGCTGTATAAAGCATGAATATAAATGCTTTTAAATTAGTCAATTGATCGGAACTTTTAAGTCTTTTATTTTTTTTTGTGTATCAATTATTTATTATGACTATGGTTTTGTTTTTAATTTTTTGTTTATTTATAAAACACTTAAAAACAAATAGCCAACGATAGCCTTTTGATGAACATTTTTGACTCTTTGTAGAATGTATTGCATTTAATACAAAAAGTAATGAAACAAAAAGTAATGAATTGTGGGCATAGTACTTTTTTACTGTACATTGTCACATACATATAGATGTAGCTGCACTTGAGTTTGCGGTGTTATATTTTATTTCATGCTTGACAAAATAACATATCTGAAGAATGTGTTTTTACAGCCAGCTTATATAGAAACGGATGACCCTTTACTTAATCAGGTTTGATGAAGAAGCCTTTCTGTTTCTCTTCGTGTGAAGCTATCCTGGCTTTAGATGCAGATCGTTAGCTCTACGGGAAAATTCATGTTGACATGTTGTATATATATTATATAGTTTTTTACATACAAAAACTTGCGACATCCGGAGCACGAAAACTAGTTTTAAAATGATTATCCCGTAGAGCTAGAGTTTTGCAGCTATTCCAGCTTTAACTCCTTTGCTGTCCATGCTTAATGTTTACTATCTATCTAAAGTCTACTAATCCCGATAGGTCCGAGTCAAGGGGTGTTGTACTGAAGCAGTATACTATCAAACTCACGACTTAATATACAAGAAGAAATAAACATATATTAAAAAGTTCAGTTTTGAATGCAAGGACTAATTTTCCTACAGAACACTCAAAAATGTAATGTCATACTATGGTTTCTCTAATATGATATTTTAATTTATTTGATCCTCGGAATCTTATTCGTCCTTGACCAGACAGCTGGCGTTGCCTGTGCCACGTTTGAAAACCAGTCTTATCTCATCCTTAACATAGGGAGTAGTCTGTTTCCCTGTACAAAAAGAGGAGACAAAAGACGGCTTCCAGTTGACTACTCATTTATTGACATATGATTCAAACTATTTTATAAAACATTCCAAATAACATTACACAATAAAATATAATGTATAATTAAATGATAATAAATATTTACTTCAAGAAACTCTGAAAATGAAATAAATATAAGTTTCTTTAATTGACCTTACCTGTAACACTGTGCTGGATAATTATGCCAGTACCAAGGTGGCATTTTTGCACCCGTCTAAGCTGCATGTATCAAACAATTCAAATATATAGACCATTCCTTAAAAAGTTTATAATAACCTTTGTTGTTCAGGTATCTCACCTCTCAGGTGAGATATATACTGTTAAAAAAATTCCTACAGGAAAATAAAATTTCCCTTAGGAAAATCAGTTTTTCTATAGAATATTTGGAATTTCCTACGGGAAAAAAGAACTTCCTAAAGAAATTTAAATTCCGATAGAATTTAAACATTACTCCCATAGGATTTTACAATCCGATAGGAAATCCTATTTTCCTATCGAGAAACTACCTGTCTGAACCAAATTCCTACATGAAATACTTTTCTCCTATAGGAAATATAAGTCCTGACTTTTAAAAAATCCTATAGAATATTCAATATTTCCAGCAGGAAAATTAGTTCTTCTATGGGCATTATCATTTTCTTTTGTGATATTAATTTTTAAAGGTATATATTTCACCTGTCAGGTGAAACACACTAAAAACAAAATTGGTTATATACCTGTACTCTCCAGACAATGTTTTATCATTTGGTATATATGGAATTTTACGAAACTGCATCTTAAGCGGGTGCAATAATTCCACCTTGGCACAGGCATAATTATCCGGCACAGTATTCTGTACAAAAGAGGAGGCAAAAGACAGCTTCCAGTTGACTACTGGAGAGTTGCTTTCCCTTTATATGCACACGGACACCGTCCCTCAAATTTCCGACCCTTATTAGTAAATGTGTTTAAGTCCATACTAATGATCGGACGCAACGTGGTCAGCAGTAGCATTTTATTTAGATTTCTGACCCGGCGTCGACAGACTCATCGCTGGACTTTATTACACATTTCTCCTTCAACGTAAACAATCAAACACTATCTGTATAGCGAATGTACTTGACAAATTTCTGTAGAATTTCCGTTATGATATAATACCAAACAATCCTAATCCATTGTATGTTGTGAGTAAGGCGTAAAGTGGAACAATTTAATGACACAGGGGCTGTATACTATACACTTTTACTGCAAACACTTCAATGAGATTGTATTCCAAGCTGGTACGCTTGCGTACCAGGCACTGCCTACTGATTTTACTTATTTACAAAGAGAACTAAAAATAGAGATGAGAAGACTGCCCTCTTTTGTTTTTTTTATTTTTCACAAAAAATTAGAATACTTCACATTTTTGAATAATCGTCGACATTTTTGTTTCCTCTATAAACACTTTCCTTTGTTACCTTTTGACTTTTGCTTTTTGTTATATTGTATTTATTTATGATCAGCAGGCACAGTGCATACATGTATCAGAAATACCACTTACATGTATATCTTATTCTTAAAGCAAAATGAAGATACTAAAGATTTATTTAAAATTTCGTAATAGTATATATTTTAACAAAGCTGTGCATCCCCGGTAGTTTCGGTATGTTTCCTGCTAGCCTAATTTTGTACAAGGTACTATCTTTTTTCTTCCGATCATTCAATTTCTTTGCGTATTGATGTATATATTTTATCTATTAATAATAAAATGTTAAGGTCATTTTTATATCCTGTAAGGGAAGAATATTAAAATTATGTATTTAATAATTATACTGCTAAATCATCGTACTTCGTTGAAGATTCGTAGGTATTTATTTCTCGAGTACCTTCAACTAACAAATTGATCTTCCCTATAATATTAAGGATTAAGGCAATGCAACATTTTTTTATTTATTAATTTATTTTTAATGATAACTTGTTATGTATCATAATCATTTTCTCCCCAAGATAAAAATAAATCTTGGATACCGGCTAATATTGGTACCAACCGATTGTAACTGAAATATCCAAGACAGATGACGATTCAATAGCATTTTGACTTGTTAAATCCTCTATTATTGCTTGAACTAAGAAAATATTTATCCATAAAATTCGCCACGCCTGCTGTCAAGTCACAAAACGTTGTACACACTAATTGTATTATATACTCCATGTTCAATAAAACATGTACATGTCTGCAATGATTGATTGTTATATGATAGCTTCAGTTGAATTGTTGAAGAGGTATATCTTTGTGTACTATTAGTGTATTAAATGTAACCTTGCATTGAACTTTTTATGATATATACCTATATGATCAGTCAGTTGTCGAACAAAAGATATAGAATATACTCTTGTACGGTAACATCTTATCTTTCATGCCTGCTTTATCTGACACATGTATATTTACTTACTTTTTTTATAATCGAAGAACTGTACTGATTGGGTTATTTACATAGATTTATATAACCCTGCTTTTAGTCCTTGCCTTGTTCAAAAATAGTTCTATAAACTTTCACCAAACTCTTTACATGAAATTTAGAATTTCCTATTAAAGGTGTCTTCTTTTCTGAATTTTAGTTCTAAATATGTTATTACATTTAAATAAAAAAAAACCTGTATCCTTAAAGTATATGTAGTGTATTTCAGTTACACTTTGTTAGTTAGAAATATTTCTATTTGACATGTAAATGTAAAATCTGCACTTTGTCAAGTAGGTACTTGAAAAATTATATATTGTAGAAATTTTAGTCCTTTATGTTCTTTGATATTCGTAACACTCTTTTATAAATTAATTAAGCACATTTTCCTGTGTAGCAAATGACAAAACATTTGCGGACCTGTTGAAGATATATACAACTATTTAATTTATTGCTTTTGAAACAAAGCTATTTAAACAAATAGCATTATACATGTAAGGAAAAATTGAAGATATATACAACTATTAAATTTATTGCTTTTGAAACAAAGCTATTTAAACAAATAGCATTATAAGGAAAAATTGCAATACTCGGTACCTTTTTAGATATTTATGCTTGCATGAGCAATAATCCATGGGATAATGTTAGTTTTTATTTTTGATACTACTGCACTGCCTCTCTGTCTTTCACTGTCTCCCAATTTTAAATATTATATGCTTCTAACATACGTTACAAATATTTTATTAATGCACAACATAATCACAATGATCCAAATCGCCTTGAAATTCTTTGAGGGGGGAGGGGGAGGGGAAGAATTTTACTTTAAAATAATTTTGCATTCCGACTTGATGGAATGATATAGGTAGTACTGTCAGATTTCGTTATCCTGCCATTTTGTAGCCCGATTATGAGGTCCCTGAAGATGTTCCTAAACCACCACCTTCCCGTCCCCCTATGACGCTTCCTGTCCCTGTTGAGGATGACCAGGCATGTTTGATATGTTATGATAATAATAGTTCCGATATCATCGACATATTTCTTTGTGAGATTATTCGGATTTTTGGGGTATTGTTTGAAGAACTTAAATGTGGGTTTCATGTGTTCCCTCAATGATCACAAAAACTTAGATTTATTGGCAAATGCGCTATCACAAGTGTCATGAACCACGTTCCAACTCTTTGAGATATGCTATATGCTCAATATAACAGTTATATTAATTATATATTCAATAGCCTACTTACGAAGATCCTGATGAAACTGATCACGCACCTGCACCTCCCCCATCCAGGGGTGGAAGGAAACCACCCCCAAAACCAGCGGAACCAATACCATCGCCACAATCAGACTGGCCAGAGGTTAACCAGAAAATAACTCATACTGTTGGATTGCATTAAATATTGCTGTACACGTGAAAAAAATTGTGCTTTATTGATATTATACACTGTATAACTTTTCAAACTATATCTTAAGGACCCTCCTTATACTTTTGTGTCACTTTCTACAATTAGACTTACATGTATATACCCTTTCATATAAAATAAAATTTAAAAGATAAATTTGTGTTTAGCATCTGCATACATTGAAGCGCTAAAAGTTAAGAATCCTTTTAGAGTTATCTTATCAGATATACATGAACGACATAGGAGAAACACAAATAATGGCACCTATAATACTATACTTATAGATTAACAATATTTAAAGTGGTTATAAGATAGTTACAACTATTTGGTAAAGATAGGAAATATTTTAAAGCACTGATATTCAATTTTAAATAGGATTTTTATGAAGACCCAGATCAGAACACCACTCCAGCCCCATTACCAGAAAGACCAAAGGTAATATATCTAATGCATTTTATGGTCGGATGAGATTTGACGGAATATTATATTTAAACAGATTGTATATTCGAAATTTTAATTAGCATGATCACTGAAGCTTGAAGGCTAAATACGATGATGTCTTGTTATTTTTATTTTGAGTAAGAGTATATGAGTGTAGTATAGAAACGAATAAATAAAAACATTGAAACATTTTATTGTGACAGAAAACAAAACCACCGATGCCGAAACAGAAGGAGCAGCCACTGAGTAGAACAATATCGGAGCCCGACCAACCTGCCCCGCCCCCTCCCCGCCACGGTCACGAAAGAATTAATAAACGGGCACCTGTCCCCGAACCGATAAATACCCAGGACAGCGATGATTCAAGCTCGGTAAAAAAAATTATCCCCATTTTTTAAGCTTTCATTTCATTTCCACTTTTATTTTACTTTTTATCTTATTAAAATAAACCGGCGTGTTTTATAGTGAAAATATACACTAAAGTGTAAAATTTTGTATTGATTTTTTTTATACATGTACATACATCAAAGAATACTTAGAGTTTAGTAGTCAGCCTTTTATCCTTTATCCTGAATTGTAGCTTATTTTGCTTGCGTATATACATGTAAATAAACACACAAAACACTTCTCTAAAATGCTTAATTGCTACATTGTAATAAACAGTTACAAAATTACAACACATACTTCATTTCAAGAATATGAAACGTTAAACAACCCATGCGATAAAATTGAGACTTTTATGATTATAGAATACATGCATTATTTTAATTATGTTACTTTGAAAAGGACTCCTTCAATAATGATGGGTTTTGTTTTTCGAAGAGGTGTGTAGGGTCTTATCACCCGTTCATTAAACATAAATTTATGATCAAAACCTTGGGTATTTCAATGTAGAACGTGGGACCTGTGAAGAAGGTAAATTCAATTTAATTATACAATGTCCAAAACAGCATTATTATATGATATTATTTGGTTGTCCGTGCTCTATTTGTTAAACAAATGAATTGTAAATTAATTTAATTTGTTATTGCTTCGTCTGACTTTCAGACTTTATTGCTTTGTTTAGTGAAAGAAATTTAAATTCATCGGTGTATTCCATTATTTGGTTGCATTTGGATTTTATTCCCCAAAAGTAATAATTTTCTAAAGAAAAACATTCTTGAAGTACAGAACGTAAATTATTTAGTCAGATTTATATAACTGACAGTGGGTTATTTTAAACGACGCTCAATGGCAACCCAATTCGTGAATAATTTGCTATCGAAAAAACACCGTGTTAAAAAAAAAAAAAATATAAAGTAAACCACTCTCTTGGTCCTAATCGACACATGATGCTGATTTGGAAAAAAATGTCCAGCCTGCACTGCATGATAAAAAAGTGTAATAACAATGTACATTAAATATTATATGTGTATGTAGGAAAACAATGTTTTTGAATAATTTGGTATGTGGGTTTGAATTTTAAAAATAAAAACATACTCTTGTTACATTGTAAAGGCGCTTGATTACAATTTGTGAAGTCCTTTTTGGAAGAGGGCTATTGGTGCTTAAAAATATGTTATTTAAAATATACTGCAATGTAAAGTTCCCATTAAGTAGAAAATGATTTAGGTTATATTATATAAAAGACATATGCATGAAAACATTATTGATTTTAGTTTGATTGCAATAAAACATAAACTAGCTTCTATATGTTAATTTCGCGACATGTGGTCATATATATACACCAAAAAGATAAATTTTTAACATGTGTTAAAATTGAATGGATTTATATCAGCATGGCGATTCCTTTAAAACAAGTTACAGATGTAAAACGTTGCTTCTTATTGATATTGGGAACTGTGTTGTATTGAACAAAGGGATGCAGCTTTCTGTGTTCATGATTATGTTTAAAAGCTATTACAATACCTTATTCAGCCAATGATTAAAGAAATGTGCACATTGTTTATATTCGTCAGATTTTGTAATAGCTGTTAAAGGTCGGACTGTTTTTAGATGTAAAATGGTTGTATTTTTCAATATAAGGTCAATGTAACATAATGATCTGAAAACAAGTACTTAAATAATAACCGAATCGCTTTGAACAATTGGATATATAGTTAAATTGAATGTAATTATACAGCAAAGTGCATGGTAAATGCAACACTCACAAGCATGTTGTAAACTGCATATTGCCTGGTAAAACCATGCAGTATTGACAACGAATAGTTTTAAAACAAGAATAAAAATTGATTATTATTTTTTTTTTTACATTTTGTATAATTTCAACAATTGTAGTTCTAATTGATAAATAGATTTAGAATGTTTGTATTTTATCTTTTTAAAATGAAAGGCATTACGTTGATAGAAAATCATTCATTTCACAATTAGTTTGAATCGATGATTTTTTTTTCTGTTGACCAATTTAACTTGATATATTTAAATATATTAATATTTTCATATTTTTTTTTAATTTGTTATTTATCATACTCTATCGTTTGTTCATTGATCCCATACATGTCATATTTGAAGAAATTTTTTTTAAAAATCATTAAAAAGCATTAGAGCAATTATTTTTATATCTTTCTTGGAAACATTGCCTCTGCTATATTTAATTATCAGTCATTTTGGACAGAGTGACTATGAAAAGCCAGATAACCGAGGAACTACTTCCACTGCCAAAAAACCTCTGCCGAAGGCACCAGAAAATGGTAAATTTTCTGTCATACTTATTACATGTTTGGTTGAAGGACCATATTATTGTATTATACTGTATATTCATTGTTCAAATAATTCTAAGTAAATGACCATTTTTTGTGGTTAATATATATATATGGTAATTATTAGTTAAAATAATAATTGTATAATAAATTAAACTGTATTACATGTTTGTTTAACATTTGCTTATTTTGTTTTATACTCTTATTCCCTTTTGAAAAAAAAACTTCATTTTTTTAAATTGTGCATGTTATGGTATTTAGGTGCTTGGATTAGTTCTTATATACAGACATTTAATAAGCTTATCTAAACAAAAAAAGTTATAATAAACTTACCTTTTTAGGTCACCTTAGTCACTCACGTGACCTATTGTAATTGGTCTTCGTCCGTCGTCGTGCGTCGTCCATCGTGCGTCGTATGTTTTGCGTTTGCAATTCTACTTTTTTAACTTCTTCTTGAAAGCTACATAGCCAATTGTTACTATTGATGATGTGAAGCATCTCTATGGTAAGAAGAAGCTAAATTGTGTATTTTCATGGCTTTTCAACTTCTGTGGTTTCACAGGCGGGGCCAAATATGAAGAAAAAGGCAAACTTTTCAAAAATCATCTGTTCTACTCCCACACACACATGGGGTAAAAAACAAAATGCATAATTATGATGTCCACAAAGTTCTCTACCTAAATTATGAAATTCGTGGCCCCTGGGTGAGGTTTTTATACCTTAGGGCCGGGACAATATGGCCATAGTAAAAATGTATTCTCCTGCTCTACTCCCATATATATTTGAGAAAAACTAAATGCATTAATTGTTCCAATGTCCACGAAGTCCTCTACCTAAATTGTGAAATTAATGACCCTTAGTACAGAGGTTCAGGCCCTAGGGTGGGTTCAATATCGCCACATAGTGATTGATTTGATATTTTCTACTGTAATATCACAGTCGTGGGAGATAAAGTCAAGCATTGTTATATTATGTTCTTAATATCCTGATGTGAAATTGTGAAATTCACTGTCCTGGCCATGTGGCAGATGTTGAGGCTTTATATTGGGGGAGATGTGTGTGTTAAATATAGCCATATATTGAACATGTATGTTTACTACATGGTAATGTGTCACTTTATAATTGAATTAATTGTGTTCTATTTTAGGAAATCTACTTTAAGGTGGTATGGTACACCTGTCGATATTAACGTGGATAAAAGAACATTATAATCAAAATACTCTCACCGATTTAAAATTTTCAAATTTTACAATATTTGACCAAAACATATGTTTTGAAAATTGATGGAAATGGGAAAATTAGAAAAGCTCAAGTGAGATTCGAACTAACGACCTACAGATCCGTGGTTAACGCTCTAACCCAATGCGCTAAGTTGTTTGGTAATAATTTCGGTAAAAAAAAAAAATTTATAAAATTATGCTTGATTTTATTGTTTATTCCGATCGGAAATACGTCACAATATGGAAGTGTCCCATACCACTTAATATCCTGTGCATTGTATACTGTCTTACAGAATTAAGCTTTATGCATTTTGTTTCATTTGAAATGAAACTGTGAATATTATAAAAGATTGAATGTAAAGGCCTGCAGGTCTTTTATTACCAGAAGTTTACAATGTTTGCCCCTAGAGCTAAGGTATAGATGATCCGAGACTCCTTTGACTCTTGAACACCCCCCCCTCCCCCATTTTCATCAATGAATGTTTTTTGAACCTTAAAATAATAAAAGCGGAGTAACAGTCAGAAAATTCTCAGATTAGAGTGTAGACTTCAAAATGAAGCTTAAAATGAGACTCTCTGACAGTCTAAGGGCTATGGTACTCAGGTGACCGTCAAGGCCTGTGGGCCTCTTGTCTTTATAAAGATCGTTTTCACTGCATGTTTGTTTTTCATTGACGTTTTGCATTTATTCATATTTTTGTATTTATTTATTTTTTTGTCATTTTTGTATTATGTGCCGCTTCACAAAGCAGTATTGATTCGCATATTCACTTAAACTACTTTTATTTTCTGTTATGCATGAATTTTGCTCCCACAGCTTATATAAAACTGTGTTTTTATCCTTTTTGTTATACCAAAGAACCGTCATTGATTTTTTTTTCTAATTTACTTACCATCCTCTTATTTCCCATAGACTATATGGCCATGGCTAATAAGGTATGTTAAAGTCATTGAAATATCTGTTCAAAATCTGTTTGAAAATTATGTTGATATTATATAATGTCATAGAGTTCCCAGGATCATCTATTTTTCAGTCAATCAAATTGGCGTTCATCCAAAATATAACTTTTACAACCAGAATCACATGGCTTCCTTTTAAAAGTGTTTGAGGATCCTGGGTTCTTGTATGAAAAACTTGCTTTCCTATTCGTGTTAAATGAGTCATAGTTTCAGAATTGTTATGTAAAGGACATATGACTTTCTAAAAACTGTATGACCAGCAAGTTTAAATACAATAATTATTTACTTTTTGCGCCTTGATATCCTAATAATTTAATTTAATCTCCTTTGATTTCATGTAAACGACATTTAGTAATCGACAATTAATACTAGGTTTTAGACCGCTTTTCTCGTGAAAAAAGCTTTATTGATTATTGAAAATTCTATAATGAAATTTAAAAAGAAAACTAAATTTGTTCCCAAAAAGTTCTTTCGTTGTAAATTTACAATCAATAAGCAAATTTAAGCGAAATTGTTCACTTTAACTTAATTTTTCAAGGCCCGAAAAAGTGATGACGAAGATGAAGAGGACTATGAACGTCCTGACCCAGGTAAGATATCATTTCTAAAGTAAATGGTATTTTTTAAGGAATGACCATTACCTTTCATTATCATTACCTACCTTATTTTTTAGCCATTTATTGAATATTAATAGATGACATTCCCTGAATAGATTTGCAAAAATTAATATCATGTAATTTGACTCTTTTTTTTAACGCGTAATTTTAAGCAATGCATGTTATACAGTATAAATTAAATTTCAACCATCGAAAGGCGCTTTACGACGAGTTATTAATAAACTACATTATTTTTATAAAAAAAAAACTTTTACAAACAACAGTGTGCTTAAAAAGTATATAGACCTATTTTACATTTATTAAGGGGAATGGTTTGTTGATTGTTGATTTGTTTTATAAATAGTTTACCTGCATTATTAGTTTATTTCATTTTTCAGCTGACTTACCACAACTTCCTCCTCCGGTCCCACCAGGTATACCCAGAACTGGAAAGCTGACTTGATATTTAGAAACCAATTAGTACATCAATACTGCTTATATGAAGGGCACTTCACTTAGTATAATACTAATCCTGGGTTTTTGTGTTCGAGTTCCTTAGAAAAAAATTAACATAGTGGTGGGGTTTTTTTCTCTTTCAATAATATTTCCCGTCTCTTGTTTTTGACCATAAGTTTTGTGGAGGTTACGTTTTAAGGTGTAGGGTAGCTGAAAGTCTCTATTGTTTTAAACCCCTAATACATGTAGTTGAAGGTAAAATTTTAGGTAGTTAATATGTAATGTTATTAGATAAAACATTATCAAATAGTCTTTTTATGGTCATTGATGTAATATTTTTTCTGTTTTAGAACCCAAAGCTGTACCGAAACCAAAAGGGCGTGCAGCGTTACCCTCTCCCACCACAGGTAGATAAACTTGATATACTTTAGGTCATGGACAATATAAAAATGCATCATCATCATTGTGATCGTCATCTTCGTTTAAATCATCAGGAACATCTTCATTGTATACACATACACTTGTTGGAATGAAAACTTGTCTTTTAATTAGCTCTTGATGTAATTTTATACTTTATACGATATATTATTAATCACGGTTTCATAACTTATGCACATGCTCTGAGCTCATGTTAACCATACTTCATTTCAATCAAGTTTAGAAATCAAATTTTACCTGTACGTATGCTCTTGGTTTTTTTTTTCTTGTATTCAATACTATCTATTGCTCTTGACAAAGTGGACAGGTTTTCTTGTCTTTGCATGTCTGACTATTATTCAGATTGCTTGCATACTTGTAGAATCTGGCAAAAAACTTCCGGCAGGAGCTGTACCAATCATTGGCTTGCAGCCTGAAGTCAAGGGTGTGTAATTGTACTTAATTAACACGGAGTGGCTTTGACATGTGCAGATGCTTTGTAATTGATAGAATGTGTTGCGTTGCTTCGAGCTTTTAATTGAAGTTTGCAAATTTATTTGAATCATTTTGTTTAGCCGTCACGTTAAGAAAAAGAATACAAACACCAAGACTTAAAAAAGATTGTTATACATTGTATATTCTAAAGCTTGCCATCAATTTACACCGAGAGAAAAGCTTTATATCAATCAACTATTATTTATTTTTTAGATTCACCAAAAGCGAAGCATTCGTCAAGAGGTACATTTTTTTTATATAACTGATATTTCAACCTTGAAAATGATAAACTTTTGGGTAAACAGCAACATTATGGCTAAACAGTTTAGAAGTTTGTGTATTTAATATATTTGCAATGTCATAAAAGTGTTTTTGTCAAATTACGTGTAAACACACGCCCACTAAAATATAAAATAATGGTAGCTGTTGTTGATGTTTTGGTTGTGGTCTGACTTTTAGAGTGTTGTTTATTTATAGACAAGACTCCACCGCCGGTTCCCTCATCCAGGACCCCCCACAGGGGATCCCAAGGTAAACACTCCGTGATCCAATCAAAATTGTATACGTGTATTCCAATGCTTATTTGTAACATTTTTATCAGTGCTATTGCCTGGAGATGTAATTGTTTCCTACATTAATGATTTTACCAAACTTCTAATTAAGAATCAAGTGTCAAGAATTTATCGTAAGATTATGTTTTTATTATGATTGATTCCTGATTTAATTGCTATCAGATGAAAACGTACCTCCCTCAATACCTGCATCTAAACCACCAGGCAGAACTGCTCAAAGTAAGATTTACAGATATATGATAGTACAAAGGCTGCTGGCCACACCTGCTTATAAAGTAAACAAGTTGATACCGTTGTATTTATACTCGTGCTCTACATTACATGTATATATCAATGACAATTATAGCCAACTTTTGTGTCTTTAAATTCACTTTTCAATCATTAAACAATGTACAGAGTGCCTTGCAGTTTTATTAACATCTAAAGTAGCCTTTTCAATTTCGAATTACCCAATGGCTTTATATGTGTTCACATCAAGTATACATGTGAACATCGCTTGTACTTGACGTGATGTGCTTGGAATAGATGACAGCATTTGTGTTTCAATAAATATATAAATTGTATGACTATTTAAACACATTTTTATCACAGCTTGATGCACATTGTAAATAAAGCATGATGTTGTTTTAACTATTCATCTAAATGTGTCGCATTGTTCTTATATTACACATACCTTTACATACGATTCTATTGTGTTCTCGTGTATATTCTTTGAACTGGTCACGGTCTGGGATAAAGACACCTGTGTATTTGCATGCTTTATCCACAGCTAAAGATGCCCGGTCTTTACCCCCAACCCCCAACCAACACAGAGGTGTAAACGGAGTCCCTAATAGTTCTAACAAACCCCAGGGAAGAGGTAAGGACATTTAAGGTTCGGTTATAGAGTCCTTGCTATCGGATTTGCGAATTATAAACTTGAATTGTTAGCTCAGAGCATAAACATTTACACTAAGGCCATTGCAAGTTTTTTCTTTGTTTAGCGTCCACCCAAAACTCAAAAACCTATCTTTCTATCAGGAAAAAATCCACAAACCTTAGAAAAAACACACAACTTAAAAGGTTCAGCAAAATAAAATTTATTAAATATTTTAGTATTTTCTTCATTTTGTAATAAAAATACAAAAATAACAAATAACCACTATGGTTTCCATTTTAAATGTTGTTATAATTAATATTAATTTAAAAATGTGATCCCGAGTCCGACATATGAAAAAGCGATCTAATTTTTGAACAATCATTGTATTTTTTATTTATTTTTACATCTCAAAACCAATCCGTCCGCGGACGCTAAACATAGAAAAAACTTGGAATGGCCTAAGTTTGTTTGGTAGTTAACTTTGATAATAATAATAATAATACAGTAAAAAAGGAAAGACAATCGATTAGTAAGTGGTAGGTTTAGAATTCAATGATAAGATGCTTAAAAATTCCGGTCATTAGGGTTTCAAAGATTTGTAAAGAAAGTGCAAAAAGAAATGTGGGTTTTTTTCACTTTTAGGCAATTTTTATATTAAGCAGTTGATATTTGTTGATCATTGCTTCACTTTCGACCAACTATTTTATACAGAAGACCACGTGTAACTTCACGGCCTTTTTTAACCTCTTTTTCACTTTCGACCAATCATATTGAAGTACAATAATTGTCGTTTGTCGCCTTAAAAATCATACCCTTTAACTTATACTGTTATATAATGACATAGTTGTTGCTCTTCGTAATCCAAAATAACTATGACTGATTGAATTGCTTGAAATGTACACGAATTGTATTTAAGAATGCCTAAAATCATCCTTGATATTATTTTGTATGCTGAATGTATCACATAAACTTTCCGGAATGTGACTTGTAGCATACTTCATAGATTTTGCAAGTTTGTGAAATATTGCACATTTTATGCTGTATATATCAATCATCATTACTTTTCCTCAAGAAAGAAATGTTATGACAGTTCAAGTTGTTTACGAACCTTTGTAATTTTGTTTACATAGGCTCTGTGATCGACCGACCACCCCCGCCCGTTCCCGGCACTGATGTAAGTAAAAACATTTCTATCTCTTGAAAATGATCAACATGTTGAGGGAGTTCTGTCCTATAACTGCATGTATGTCTGGCTCTCTTGCTTCAGGAGTTTGACATTTCTCAGCAATACTGGTACCAGAGTGTGAACAGAGCCGAAGCCGACGAGGTTCTGAAGAGTTTTGGAAAGGTTTGTTCATCTCATACAATCAAAATAATATTTATAATTCATGTGTAAACTGATATGATACTATGTATATTTCATTCATGAAAACTCGTGCATATTTATATTATAGTGTACGTGAAAAAAATTAATAAAGTTTATTTCATTCTGTCATCTACATACATTTATGTTGCATTTAGAATGGAACGTTTTTAATACGACCCAGTACAAAGGCCGCCCAGCCGTACACCCTTCAAATCTACAACAATGGTAAAGTCTATAACCTTCCTATAAGACAGAGGGACGACTCCACATACGCCTTGGGCAAGGAGAAGAAGGGAGAACAGGTGAGAACAGGGGGCAGGGAAGGGGAAGGGTGCTCAGTTTCTGTTGTCACATATATACAGTGTATCATGCTTATGTCATAATATGATGTGTAAGTGTTTGGAATACTGACAGCTAGTAACATTGGCACACTCAATTTTTTTTTTCGCGATATCCCATTTTCACAATTTTGAGCGGAACTTCAATATGAATTTGTTGTTTGTCTGTGAATTTTAATCAAAGGAAAAGGAAAAGTGCACAAGCGTGAAACATGAAATGCACTACATGTACATTATATAAATGAGTACATAACAAAAAGAGGACTTAATTTTTTTTTATAAAACAACATAAATAAATCTTTTAAGAATCAGAAATCTGTATTAGCCCCCGTGGGCGTAACATTGAACAATAGCGCCCATTACAAAAGAAGGGTGCAATCCTATGTGTTTGTGGAAATTGTGATATCATAAAGTTAACTCATTATCCAAAAACATATAATATATTGTATTTGTAATGCATAAAATATTTAGTAGTAGTCCTATGTCTCAACCATAATGAAATTCGTAAAATATGACTTGATGTAATAGGTTATAAAAAATGATGTTATAAGTTATATGATAATATATACAATTATCTATCTATGAAGAATTCAAAAGCTTACAAAGTAGGTTGACTTATTTTCTTATGCGTGAACTTGAAGTTTATATAAGTAATAAATAAAGTAAGACTGCACTTTATACACAAAAGCATCGAATAAAATCAACACTGATCTAAGTCAAATCTGGGTTTGGAACTCGGTCGATTGATTCCATTACACGATACTCGAACTATGCTTTAGCTAGTTCACCTTATGTTTAGTGCTGTATTTATTTTGTAATACGTTTTGTGGGTCCATTGATGTTTAATCTATGAAAATGTAAAGAAATCTTACAGGTAAAAGATAAACACATTTCTTTATGATAAATAAATTATATTTTGAATTAAAAGTCATCATGCTTTGTATTTTATTTCAGACTTTTGAGACGGTTAACGATTTAGTGGAGTTTTTCCGGAAACATACATTAATTCTAGCGGCCGGGGACTCTGGACAGACCAGATTAAAGCATAACTGTCCGAGAATCTAGAGTTTTATGACTGAACTTTAGTATTGTCTTTTAATTTTTATCTTTGTCTCAGTCATTGATTCTAAAAAAACGATATAAATCTCACCAACTGTATAAAGGCCATTCAGAAGAGATTGTTGCCTGGTGTATGAATGGGAGAGAATATTCTACATGCATGTATAAAGTATTAAACAGATTAAAATAGATTAACGGCATTGTTCTCCACATCCAGATGATCGGTATTCTACAAAAAATTACCGCATTCTGTTTTATACGACACCACAATTATATATTATTTCATATATATAGCTGTACAGTGTTACATGTTCTGAAAGTTGTTAAGAAAAGCAATCTGCCTATTGCTCGTTTGACTTGATAACATTCCCAAGGTTGGCGGCTTTTGTGTGACTGTGTGTGTGATTGTGTCTGAGTACTAAGTATTACGTAGTCGACTGAGAGAAAAGTGGCGTTGTGAGGGTAAATTAAATGTCTTATGTAACGTGTTCCTTTTATTATTTATATTTCCCTTCATTCATGTTTTTCTCCTGTGTGACAATTGTAATGTTAAATCCATTTTTTTTTACTCCTAAAGTCTGCCGTTTAAAACTAGTAATTTATATCTCTTAATTTTGGAAGGTTTTGTTTTTGTGTGTGTGTATTTGCGTAACAAACTATATATATATTTTCTATGCTTAGTATATGAAAAAAAAAACCTGTGCCAATCTCGTTTGAAGTCGTAATACAAACATATTACTTGTTGTAAATTAATGTGTTTGTTACATTACATGTATACAGGCACATGTACATTGCATCGCTACCTAACGACGTTTTATATTGCCATGGTTAATGATATTCCATACGAAGAATTGTTCACTGATTAATACAGTAAAACTTGTCAAGTTTTACTGTATTATCGTGTGTTATGGTTATTTATTATTGTCTTTAGTTAGCGTTCTTCACTGAGTATTTTTTGAAATCTTTATTTTTTGTTTCAATTTTATTGTTTGCAAAAAATTATTAGAAAAATTTAGAACTTGGCAAAAATGGTTGATAATTGTGTGCGATTTTTTTTTAGTAAACCAGATAAAAAAAAAAAAGGGTAATAAGAATTTTCGAATCGAAATTTGATTATTTTTTAATCAATATTTGAACCAAAAACCCCCCCCCCCCCAAATTTGCAAAAATTGATAGTGATTTTTTGAAATAGATAGTTTGATAATTTAAAAGCAATACAATTTATATTATTGATGAATGGCCACCAATTTATATCTACTTGTTTTGGGGTTTGTTTGTTTGTTTGTTTGGTTTTTTTTTGGGGGGGGGGGTTGTTATTTCATTTTCATTGATAATAATTATGTTTAATGTCAAACTATCGCATGTAAAATTCAGTCTGTTTCTTGTTTTATATCTTAATGTCATCCTTTTTACCATAGGGTATTGGTGATTAAACGGCAATTAATGTAAAAATTATGCAAATGAATTTTATGGATTTATGCTCGTTGAAAATCACAACTTACAACTTGATCTATTAAATGAAAAAGTAATTAAAACAATGTTTAAGATTGACACATTCTGATTTGTTTTGTTTGAGGCTATTACAAATTGTGATAATAAGATAACAATATACGATAATCACTTGAAGAATTTGTGATGGTATATGATACTGTGTATGCCCATGAATCTTTCTTGTGAACATGCACTGTAATATGCCTGGTATTGCCATAAAAGATGTTTTTGAGAGCGTTTTTATATGCAAGAATGACCTAAATATAATGTGGACTAAATTTAATTTTATATAGACTTTTTTTAAATTTTTGATCTTAAAGTTTAAAACATGTGCAATAACTACGATGCTTTCGAAGTTTACATACGACACTATGGTCAACCTATTTGCTACACAGTGTTGGGGTGAATGTGCAAAAGAAATCCACCGAAGTATTCCTTTAGGATCAATAGAAAATGAATATTTAACATCAATTCTCTGTAAAGACCAAAATATTACTATAGGGTCATGGCACACACCATCTCAGATTTTCATGAAACTTTCTCAGGTGATTGATACTCATAAGGTATGATATTACCCACCATCAAAATAATGCCTATTACCTTGGTTGCCATGGTAACCAATTTCATTCATTTATTCATGCCCAAATACACAGTTTTTAAGGTGGAAAACAAGGTAAACTTAAAGTCACAGGACAGGTTTTTTTTCTAAATTTTCAAGATATTTCACACATGATATACATCGTACAAATATAGATGTTCATGATGCAAGAGAAAAAAAATCTCAATGTCCTTGTTTATTTCAAAGCTGGTGGCTCAAATATGGCCAAAATTTCTAAATTTTAATATTTCAATTTTTACCCTGTATTATCAAAAGTCTCTCAAAAATTGCAGGCGAAGAAAAAATAAATCAATTGCAATTTTTAAAACATCATACTTATATAAAATATTATTTATAAAAACCAGAGCGGGTATCTTTTTCGTTTTCGTTTATTTTACTTCCAAAATTTGGTAATTTCATCCCTTCCCAACCCCCTAAGAATATTTATAAAATATTTTTTTAACAATAAGTTGATCATAAAACTCCTTTAAAATACCTTTTCTGCTTAAGTAAATGAGAAACTGATTAAATATTTCAAAATATGTTAAATTAAATGTATCAGAATAATTTAATTTGGCTTTAAAAGAATTGTTTCTATATATTTTTTGCAAAGGGCAGATAACTCCAAGCAAGAAAACCCTATCAAATGAGTCTTAACAAATAATGATACCATGAAATTCTGTTTTTAGATATTTTCCATTAATGAAATAGGTTTACTGCTTCAATAGATAACAACATTTATGATTTTTACCACTTTAAGAAGGCTTTAATTGACTTTTTTGTATGACAAAGGGCAGATAACTCCAAATATCAGCACAAATGGAAAATGATATATCATTTCAATGCAATTCCAGAAATAAAAATCAACACTTACCTAAAAACTAATGAATAAATCTTCAAATAAATATTCAAAATATATTCCCAATCATGAAAATAAAATAAAAATACACAACAAAGTGACGATTAATGTTGGATTGCTCAATATTTTAGCGAGTTCAGTTTGTTCATTATTTGTTCATCTAGCACTGTATATCCGACTGTCTTGCTGGTCTGGGTATTCACTGGACTGGTCTGATCATTTTCCTCAACACTCTGCAATGTTGAAAAAGCAAAATATTACATGTATGGATCATTAAATAAATTAAATCATATACATGTATGCATTTTGCATACAATACCAAAACAGACATGTTCAAATGTGACTGATTGTTGTTTTTTTTTCAAATAAGAAACAAAACCCTGATGTGTTTATGTTTACATGTAGTTGTACAAAATGAAATGGCTTTTAATTAAGATCTCAAGTTATATTGATTAATGTTATTTTCACTTGGAATCTTAGTCAGACTCTATACTGTATGCACTAATTAACAGCTGCAACTAAATTAGATATGGCATAACAGGGCTCAACATTAACTAAAATATTAACCTGTTCTTTGGGCAAGTTGCTTACTTGTGTAAATGCTACTATAAATTGTAATTTGAAAAGGAAGGAGAATTATGAATGACATAAATAAATGATAGAAATTGATAAGAGTATGGTTGGTCTCCACATAATTTACTGTCACAAAATATTTTATTAAAAATTATCTTTATTGCTATTGTTATCAAATACAGTGTATATCAGTACTGGGTATTTGTCAGTATAAAAAAAAATCTTCTGAATATTTAAAAAAAATTATTAATGTTTAAAAAATATCTTACTATTGTATATACATGTAATATCACTCCAGAGAAGAATATTCTACTTAATCTACTGGTGTGTTCTAGTGATATGACACTGACAAGTAGATTTAGTACACTTATTCCAGTAACTTAGCTACTATATACATAGCTAGGATATAGGTTTTCAACCTTCCCTGAAATTTCATATTTTTTTTTTATACTTAAAGTATGATCTGATCTTCTTTCTGTTTTATTACAGTGGAAAAAATTGTTTAACTTTTCATGATATTTTATGAATCCATCATCATATTATAATTGTTTGAGAAAAATGACTTGTCAGCCAGACAAGTGTTTGTGTAGATTGACTTGTCCAAATAAAAAATCAGCTGGACACAGCAACTACACAAGTGTTACTGTTGAGCCCTGCATGATAGATAATATACTATCAGTTGATTTGAATATCTACATGTGACATCACTTTTTGCTTAATTTTGTTTAAAATTATCAACTCACATTTCCTGTTCTATGTCTTCCTTTTGACATACTCTGTTGTGGTGATAAGGGCCAAAGTCATTTATTTCAGCAGCATACACATAATCCTACAATTATATTTTAATATATTTACAGCAAATTTGTAATAAAATGAAACATTTTAAACATTCCCAAATTACCTTTACCTTTACTTTAATACTGTTCACTTTACATGTATATTATATAATCTAAATTAAGTAAGTCTGTTCGAAATTCTATTTCCATCACTCATCACTGTTTGCTTAATTAAGATGGCTCAAATCAGCAAAAAAAAAAACCCAAAACAACTTAGGTATGAAATATAACATGATGCAAAAGAAGTAAACAAATCAAAAAGGTGAAAAACATTTTTTTTTCATGGGGGGGGGGGGGTATTTTCTATTACTTTAAGTATCAATATACAGCTAACCTAAAATTATCAATTAAAAAAAAATAACCACTGAGAATTCGCATTGCGAATAACATGAAAGTGCCTGGGTGATTCTGTAAATAATTGGAGAGTGGTGTTTAGGGGGATAATTTTGTTTGCCAGGGGAATCTGATGCCTGATTTTGTAAATTTACTTTTTCATTTAGACCTGAGATGTATCATGTATTCATTGAGAAAATCAACTAAAAGCGATGGAAGCTGGAACAGGCTATAGATTGGTTGAAGCTTATTTGATTTGGGTGTGAATATACATACCTTGACCAATTGGAATAAGGACTGCTATGGACTGCATGTTATCTCCATAAACTGCCTTTTTATGATCCTGTTTTTTTCACTTGTTCATGAGGGTTCTCAAAATGAGTAAATCCTACATAATGGGGATATAAGTCTGGTATTTTACACACTTTTTACACACTGCGATTCTTTCCATCTTCCACACCATCAGTCCGGGGCAGGGGTGTTAGTCGTATTGCAATTCTATATAAGTGTTGCAGGTTGGTAGGTCATTAGCTTCCTTGGTTGAGTGCTGGATTCGTAAGTTAGATTACCGAAACTCAAGTAGAGGAAATATCCGTCTGTTTCATTTGATCACAATTGTTTTAATTGTACAAGACAGTCACATGTTTACAAAAGGTTTAAATACAGCCCAGGTCGGTAATTAAGCTTAATTCCGATAGAACATTGTTCATTTCATATTCAGCAATTCATTAGAGACTTACTCTAAATACACTTAAACTCAAATTCCATGCTTTCTCCACCCCATTTGATATATGTTTTTCCAACGTCTGCTTTTGCCATGTTGTTGTGACGTCTTTTTTGTACTTCAATACAGAAGAGTCAACAAAGGGAAGTAACTTTAAATTGAATTTTGTGGAAAAGCGATAACTTCAAATAATTGTATGTGAAAGCCAGTGAATATACCCAAGCCAATTTTTGTTGTATTTATTAGACCAAGGTCTCATCTTGTTAAAAAAATGTTTATTCCAGCTTTCAATTGCCTGCTTAAAATTAAATTGATATCATTTAGTGTGCCTGTTTTTTACTATTTTATAAGCTAAACCTATGAAACACAAACCGATGGGATTGTTATCTGTACATTTCACTTAAATCAATTTATGTGTACATGTACATTGATTACTTGTTTATAAAATTAAACCAATGTCATGATCAAACCTTCATGCATTTAGGGAGCATACCGGTTATTTATCTGATGGTACTCTATATGTCATTTTGGCCATAAGCAAAATGTTTCAATGTCGTTGCTATGGAAACTGAGTATGTACTGTCAAAAATGTACCCACAGAGAGTCTTCATATGGAACACTCTTTCAAGTCAGAGAGATAAAATTCAATTCCATGATAGTGCGTGGCCACGTATTTTTGGTCTTTACAGAGAATTGATGTTAACATTTGACAGATCCTACTTATTAAAAAAACGATACAGTTTGGAAACATATTTCCTTGCTAAGAAATACATCAGTCAGATAGGTAAAATGTGTTTTGGGCAGCTGTCGATGATATTAAAACAACTGGATCATCAAGCGATTAGTAAATGTAGTATCTGGTGGTGAAAACAGTTTCTAGCACCGAAAATGTAGTTCCAACGCAAACCGACTGCTTCTGAAGGTGGATGTTGGTCCATACTTACATGTACCGGAAGGACGCAAAAATTATTGTTTAATGAAGTACATGTATAACCAATAGTAAGATTTTTAAAAATGAGTTTAAAAATGTGGCTTTGTTACATAGATGCATTTGTACTGGACACAGGATTATGAGGAATAACAACAAATGGTAATTCAAATCAATGTGTCCTTCTGTAGTTTAAAGGCAAGTAAATAAATTAAACACTACATGATGTTAACAAACCTAGGTTGGGTCTTTATATCTGAGAATATAATCTATAAACGATGTGGACTACGGGCAAAGTAATGCCAAAAACACAAATGCAATTTGTTTGAGATTACGTACATGTACTTGTTTTGCATAATGCGTACATTTTCCTGCACATTCAGACCTACGGTATAGGAAATGATGAAAATTGAGGACTCGAAGCTAGTATCTGTCAAAGACAGTAAGTGTAAGCCACAAAATCTGAAGGTAAAGAAGATTTCATTTTCTCTTAACTATGGTTTTAAAAAAACCCACGTAGGTCGATATAGACGTAGGTGTTTCATGGCGTTGACGTAGGACGAAAAGAGGCCTATTTAGAGAGCCAGCCTTTTTAATTATAGTATATAAATAGTGCCTGTTAAAGAGGGTTAACAGTTGAAATTGACACCCCGAGAAAACCATTGTTAACCGACGCGAAGCAGAGGTTGACAATGGTTTTCAACGGGTGTCAATTTCAACTGTTACCCTCTTTAACAGGCACTATTTATTTTAATATACTGAATGTCCTATTTTTAAAGAAAACTTTACTGCTTTTCTATAGGAATGACTTGAATTCTACGGCGAACCGTACGCGCATAATTTACGCGCATGTAACGATTCGTTATGTTATCCGTTGCCAAGTGTGTTGCTAACGCTATGGGTAATAGAAAGGATTATTAACTGCGTCTACACCAATCAGATTTCAGTATTTAACATGAAAGTATAATAATAAATAATGGTACACATGGATATGCATATACTGTTCATATCCTTTCTCTCCATTCTTATTTGTTTCTTAAGCTTAAAAAAATATCGTTTTAAATTCATTTTGGAACTGTGTTAAATTTTTTTAGCTCACCTGAGCTGAAAACTCAAGTGAGCTTTTCTGATCACATTTTGTCTGTCGTCCGTCAGTCTGTCCGTCTGTCCGTCCGTCTGTCCGTAAACTTTTCACATTTTTGACATCTCCTCAAAACCTACTGGGCCAATTTTAACCAAACTTGGCACAAAGCACCCTTAGGCAAAAGGGATTCAAAGGATCAACACCTTTTCAAAGGGGAGATAATTAGAATTTATTTTAAAAAATTGAGAAATTTTCAAAAATCTTCTTCTCAAGAACCATTTGGCCAGGAAAGCTGAAACTTGTGTGGAAGCATCCTCAGGTAGTGTAGATTCAAAGTTGTGAAAATCATGACCCCCGGTGGTAGGGTGGGGCCACAATGGGGGTTGAATTTATACGTATGAATATATAGAGTAAATCTTTAAAAATCTTCTTCTCAGAAACTAATTAGCCAGGAAAGCTGAAACTTGTGTGGAAGCATTCTCAGGTAGTGTAGATTCAAAGTTGTGAAAATCATGACCCCGGGGGAAGGGTGGGGCCACAATGGGGGTCGAATTTTTACATAGGAATATATAGAGTATATCTTTAAAAATCTTCTTCTCAGAAACTAATCAGCCAGGAAAGCTGAAACTTGTATGGAACCATCCTCAGGTAGTGTATATTCAAAGTTGTGAAAATCATGACCCCCGGTGGTAAGGTGGGGCCACAATGGGGATGAATTTTTACGTATGAATATATAGAGTAAATCTTTAAAAATCTTCTTCTCAGAAACTAATTAGCCAGGAAAGCTGAAACTTGTGTGGAAGCATTCTCAGGTAGTGTAGATTCAAAGTTGTGAAAATCATGACCCCGGGGGAAGGGTGGGGCCACAATGGGGGGTCGAATTTTTACATAGGAATATATAGAGTATATCTTTAAAAATCTTCTTCTCAGAAACTAATCAGCCAGGAAAGCTGAAACTTGTATGGAAGCATCCTCTGGTAGTGTAGATTCAAAGTTGTGAAAATCATGACCCCCGGGAGTAGGATGGGGCCACAATTGGGGGTCGAATTTTTACATAGGAATATATAGAGTAAATCTTTAAAAATCTTCTTCTCAAGAACCATTTGGCCAGGAAAGCTGAAACTTGTGTGGAATCATCCCCAGATAGGGTATATTCAAAGTAGTGAAAATCATGACCCCCGGGGGTAGGATGGGGCCACAATGGGGGGGTCAAATTTTTACATAGGAATATATAGAGTAAATCTTTAAAAATCTTCTTCTCAGAAACTAATTAGTATGGAAAGCTGAAACTTGTGTGGAAGCATCCTCTGGTAGTGTAGATTCAAAGTTGTGAAAATCATGACCCCCAGGGGTAGGGTGGGGCCACAATTGGGGATTGAATTTCTACATAGGAATATATAGAGTAAATCTTTAAAAATCTTCTTCTCAGAAACTAATCAGCCAGGTGATTCTTTAAAATTGTTTAGACTTTGGCCCTTTGATGATTCTTGGGCCTCACAAGGGGTTCAGAGTTTGATGTAGGTTTATATCCCATACATAAACAATTGTTTAGGATCTTTTTGAGAACTGCAATACTCAACAGGTGTTATGACTATAAAATCATCCTGTTAGAAAAGGGACTAATGATAATAAAAATAAGAATATCCAGGGGGGAAAATGGATTTTCATTTATACAGGATCTACATGTATTATACTACATTGTCCAGATAGTTTGTATTATGACTCCTTTAAGCTGATTTCATCATACCTATTGTTCCTCAGGTGAGCGATGTGGCCCATGGGCCTCTTGTTTAAGTGTGTGACAGTAGAGATGGCCATATAAGTTCTTTACGTGATAGGTGAAAGTACTGTGTGGGTTTTTTTCTGATATAGATGGCCTTTGATTAACAAAGTGGTAGTGTATCATTTTTTTTTTTTAGATTCTTGACTGGATGTAAAATTAGATCACATCTAGTATTCTCTGACTATGTATGAAAAAATTTTTTTAAAAATGTTGTTAAACTTGGAATTTTAAACAGAACAGACACATTTATGAAATATACTTTTATTCAATTTTTTTCTAACAATAACACATAACACGTTTTTGTTCTTAACATTTTCTACCATGTACATGCATGTAAATGTATAAAATTTGTAACAAGGTAATCAAACAGCTTAAAGATTAATAATATACCTTTAAATAAATATAAAATAAAACAACAAACACTAAAAAAAGATATAGCTATGATATATTTCACATAACGGGCGGTATTTTTTTTTTACAACGGTTTGGATTGATTAAGATAATAACATTCTAGAAAATAGAATGTTTTCGATCGTAGTTTGTATTATCAAATATATAAAGTTTCAATAATTATCCATCACTGAACAAATTGATATACATCAATCATAAAGAAAATTGATACGATTATCAGTTCAATAAATACAAACATCTAAAAAATTCACGTCCATCATTATGAACACTCTTGATGAATCAAAGGTGTCATAAATAGGTTTCGTTGTATTTCAGCTTCGACTTAAACGATATCTTATAAGAAAAGTCCTTGGTCAACAGACGATCCGTCCGCTGCCCATCTGTTGACGAAGACGAGTTCACGGTACAATATCGAACATTTTGTCGTGACGTTACATTTTGTAAATAAACGTCAAAGTACTCTTGTTCGAATTGGTTTCTGGGGACTGGTTTACCGCAACACGTGGGTTTGAGCTGGGATCGAAATGTTGGGTTCATCCAACAGTACAGGATCGAGTTGATACACGTACTACTCACGGCGACCCAGTGACAGATAAAGAAAACGGTACTGTTGTAGTGAAACACCGTGGTATCGGGGTGGAAATCCGTCAGAATGTGGTACAAATTCAGTGGCATCCAACAAATTGCAAAAACAACGACCACAGCTATCAGCAGCTTAATGCTCCGTCTCTTGGCGTTAATTTGAATGGTTCTCTGAACTTCCGTGACGACGCCCAGGTGTGTTCGAAGCCAGAGTTTGTGTACCACGCGACAATACGCTAGGCCGATTATAAGGAGAGGGAGAACGTATTGTAGTGTTATGGTGAACACAGTGACGTATTGTTCCCAGAATACACTGGGGTCCGGGTAATTGGATATGCATCGTTGTATTTGCGCAACAAAAATGTCGACGTGCCTAACTTCAGTAAAAACTCCATAGGGAATGGCGAGCGTAAAAGAAAGTGTCCAAATGAAAAACATTACAATTAGGCATTTCTTTTTGGTGATTCTTGGATGGAGAGGGTAAAGAAGAACGCGATGTCTGTCTAAAGCAATGGCGGTCAAAGTAAAGGAATACACGTATACGGACGCCATTAGAGAATAGTTGAGCAAATTACATAGTAAATCCCCTAAAGTCCACTCATGCATGATATGTCTTGCAAGATTTAAGGGCACGTTTAAAAGAACTAAAATTAGATCCGACACGGCCATATTCAACATGAACATATTGGTGACAGTGTGCATCTTCTTGTTTCGTATAATTACACAACAAACAAAAATGTTCGACATGAAAGACGCCACGACAAGAATCCCAAAGGATACCAACAAGAATACGTGGGAGGAAGAATCCACCTGGTTCGGGAAAAGTCCGGGGTGGTTTTTCCGGGAGGAGTCATTGAAAAGGAGGATGAGGGTGGCGTTATCCGCCTCGCTCAGGAACTTGTCCAATTTGTCCATTACCGGAAGTGTCATTTTGAGCAGCTCATCCTCGTAGTCCGTCAGCGAGTATATCTGTGAATTAGTCATAAGTGACGGTTGCTGAGCTGGATTTCCGTCGTACCTTTTAGAACGGAATCACCAATGAGTTTGATTAGAATTGCAAAATAATCTAATTTCCATTATTCTTTACTTTAAAAATGCATTATACATATGCTTCCGTTTCGGCAGATATTAAAGGGCTATCACAGAATGAAATTGTTTACCTTAAAGCCATCGAGAGTTACATCCGGAGTATTTGGACGACCTTCGTTTGAAAAGTTTTCCAAGAATCATCCCTGTTACACAACGACTAAGGTTAACATCACAAAATCGGAAGCATCTATATATCCTCCATTTGGAGAGTCGATCTCGGATCGATAACTAATCATTTGACCAAACCGTTAGCCTGTTAATAGTCCCAATCACTTTGATCACGTGTTCTTTATATAATCTTTACAAAAGAGAGAGAGAGAGATTATATAGGATCAGCAACGTTATCATCATAAAAAAGCTTAAACTATTTATAAATTCTAACAATCAACTTAATCAATATTAATGTTGCAAAAGCATTACGATTTATGATTTAAACGCTTATCACACAGAAAGCAGGCTTTTTTAAAAGTCTACTTTTATCGTTGTAACAACATAGGAAAAGCTAAAAATAAAATTCAAGGAAATACGAAGACGCTATAATCCATCAATCAAATCGGGCAAAAAAGAATTTCACGTAAACTTCCGAAAGGTGTAATATGTTCTTTATGAATAATTCCGTACAAAGATCGATACGGTCGAGTTTTGTTATAGGTAAAATAAGAAAAGTATGTTAATTCTTTGGCTCTGTTAATAAGAAAAGTGACTCAAGGCTAAGTATATGTTTTGATTTAGCTATTCGATATTCTTATATGTATTCTTATAATGGGAAAAGCAATAGCTTTTAAATCAAATGTGCAAGAGTCTCATTTACATGTATTCATCAAATATGACTAAATAAAATTTTCATGATATTGTTTTCAAAAATGTGCATTTTTAAAATAGATACCACAATTAAATGTACAAGAAATACAGTAAAATCAAAACCATTACAAAAAATAATAAAGATGGATAACGTTGTCTACTCACAAGTTATTTTATATCAGACCATTGTACGCCTTTTTAGAAACATATAATCCCAAATGAAACATTGCCAAACGTAGAGATGTTCGAAAGAATAGTTCAGGGGGGGAAATCCACTATCATATTACTGCAAGTTATTTCGATGGAACTCTATATACTCATCACCATTAAATTATGTGAAAAGGACGTGCCTGAAACAGGAGCGCGAACGATCTACATCATCCAATGCAAGGTGTATAGCACTGTATATTGTAGCCAAGTAAAAGATCAATTGCGGTCACTTCTACATAGCTCAATGAATTTCTGTAGAATAATTCACGAGAATATGTTGTTAAACCCCAAAAAAGATCTCTATGTGTAACCAAGCGTGAAGCCAGCGCGATAATCCGTGTAACACATAGGGTGCCTGTTCTTCAGTGGGAGTTCACACCTCGTGAACATTATTGAGAAAGAAATGGTTTGTAACAAATGGTTTATACAATGAAGATGGAACCTGTCAATTTAAAGTGATGAGGGAAAACAAACGATAAAAATTCAAATAAAAGAAACCGGACCGAAAGATGTGTTTCCTATCATTATATCCCGGCTGAAGCTAAGAGCCATTCCAAAACTCACAGCACGTACATTCAAATAAATCATCCATGGACATCGTAGTTAAAAAAAGGGATATGTTCATTTTTCATCCAAGTCTGACTTTCATCAAAGGAATACTTCAAGTCTTTTATAAAATTGCTGGCCTATTGCTAACAATTTATTTACTGGTACTTTTGTTTTTTCGTACAGCAAAATTGGATTTTTAAATGCTTGTATCAGGCAAATATTATCATTCCAATATCAAAGGTCCTGCGTCAACTCATAATCACAGCAATAAACTCAGACTCAGCACCCGTAACGTTGTGAGCATTTTATTTGTTGAAATATCGCTTTAATCAGCCGAATTTCTCTCTGTCAAAGCAATAGTGATCAAAAATATGTTTGATATACGTTTAAAGTGTTTAAGCATACCTGAAGATGGACACCCAGTTGAAGTATCTGAATATCCGGCATTCGTTTTGTGATTGTTTTTACGATTACGGATGGACGACTTTTAGAGAAGAGATAAACATGTTGTAGATATGCAAACAGAGGAGGACGACGTCGTTTTTTTCTTCAATTAAAAAGATATATTGTTCTTAACATTGCATTTTAATAAAATGGATTGATACCTTTCATGATGCTATTTCAATTTCGATATGCAGCGAAAGAAACAAATTTAATTAGATCACATCTGAATATCAATGCTATCAATTCGTGTGGGCTTAGTGTGTTTTTGTTAAAATAAATTTCAGCACAGCTTACACAGTCTTGTGACAATAGATCATGTTATTGCATCACGTGTTAAATCTAGTTGACGACCGTGATACCAGGATTGTTCTTAATTCCAGAGCCCACGTCTTACGGGTTATGCTGTCTTTGAACAAGCGTCACGTGACTGTAAAGCCTCCACACGACAATTTTAATGTCAAGATCTAGTCAATGAAAAGGAGCCCCCAGTTTGAAAGAAACTCCTCTAATGATACTTGATAACAATAGCTTAAATACGTATCTCCGATCCGAGATTATTTTTAGTAAAACACGATGAAACTCTGACACTCCTTTCCCCCATTTCTGATAATTTACTTATATTCAGAGTGTCTACAAAAATATCATTAATGTATGTTCTGGCTTTCTTCTTAACAATTATATTGTTAAGAAGAAATATTGGTGTTCGAATAACGCATGTGCAACGTTATATTTAATACTGTGAAAAATATTTCATTTTCTACATCAAGTACGGATAAAAGATCAAATCAATTATAAGACCATAATAAAGAATTTGATTGTTTTAAAATATCCCATTTTTTTTTAAATGTTTCTCTTTGCGAACATTAGCTCACTTTAGATGGGTGTCTTAACATTGATGACTTGAAAAACAAAACAGGGATTTATCAGCCTATTTTGGGAAACGCCATTTTGGGAAATTGGGAAATTTTTATCGACAATTTGATAAATTGGAGAAAAAATATACTAGTAATTTATGTTGAATACATCATGATTTCATGGTGTAGTCAAAATAGACCTCTGAATTTAGACAACGAAAGGGTGCTAGACTTTTAAACATGATCCAATTTATATAAGATTCCTATATTTGGTCATTAGAACAAATCTTTTTCTGAAATAAATAAACGCCTTCAAAGAAGTATATGTATATCCTATCAATATCCCCTTTTAAAATTCAAAAATGCATTGAAAAAATATTGTTCTATTTAAAATAACTCCTAATGCTAATCTTTTACTCAACAATCAATCTAGTATGTGGAAATAATATGATACATTTACAGTATGCCACAGAATCACTATGAAGGAAATTCGGATTAAAAGTTGGCGATGTTAACATAGTGTTTTTAAACTTATTTTATGACTGACTGCAGCTTTGCTAAATGAGTTAAATAGAGAAAATTTAAGGACAATTTAGTTATTTTCCAATAGAAATCAACACCCATGAGAAGGTATTGATAAATCGCTGCAAAATAACGTAAATTGTTATGGTTTCATCAGAGCAATGATCCCAAGTCGTTGGGCACATGTTGGAAATTCCTGATGACAGTGAGCCAATTTTTATGTGACTTTGAATTTCTTTTTGAAAGGTTTCCGGACCTTTTTCTCTTTTATTATTAAATAAAATATAGTTTTCCACTCAATGCATTATAAAGATGGTAAGAGATGTCAATATACCATTCCCTATGCATTATACTCTAAAGGGACCATTCTATAAGAATGTTGATATTTACTGCTACACTGTATGTCGTAATTTTTAAGTTCTTTTAAAATTCGTATCCCTGATTCTAGATATTGTGTATCATAAATGCACGACTAATTAAGAATCATATTTAAAGATTTAATACATGTATATATCTTATAGTTAAGATTAAATTCACACAAATTGTTAAAAGTAATCTCTTTTTTTTAAGTACCTGTAACTTATACGCATTCACATGCGATTGCAAATATGCTACCGTATATCGGGTAATTTTCGCGATAATCTAATTTTCGCTTTTTTCGCGACCTCTTTTAGATCGCAATTAATGAATACGCCGAAATTATACCCTGTATCATTTTCTATAAAAAAAAACTTTTTAAATCGCAAAAAAATGACTGACGCAAATAAGAAACTTTTTAAATCGCAAAAAAATGACTGACGCAAATACAAAATGTTACAGATTTTCCCAATCTTCGCAAATTTTCTGACACACGAAAAAATCGGATATACGGTAAGTTTAATAAATGCCCAAATTATCCACACTGTAACAGTTACTAATAAACTGCATAACATATGTAACCTAACTATATTCGTATTTGCATGTAGTTACAATTATAGAGAATGCACATGTAATTGAAGTTAGAGTCACTTTAATACCCGAAGAACATAAAATCAATATAATATGGAAATTCAAGAACCTTAAAGATACCTTAAAGATGATTTTTTCTTCTAGCTTGCATTTCATTTTCTAAACATATAAAGTTACACATTCCATTCTAATCAGATACGAACGTTTCCTTTTTCTCATTACTTTTATCAAATTGGATGATATATGCCTTCAACTGTTCATTATGAAATATTTGAATCCGTTCATATCAAACCAACGCCCTGGTGTAATAAATAACGCGCCAGGCAGTCCACTAAATAGAAGGAAAAGCGTTTGTTCGAGGTTTTTTATGCAAGGCAGAAAATTTACGATATGTTTATTCTAGTTTTTGAAGAATCCTAATGTCTTTCAGCGAAATTTTTTTAAAAAGTATTTGTAAATAGAAAGACGAGTGTTTGAGAAGTGTAGAAAGGAGGAGCAAATATGGTATGCTTAGTTTCTTATTAATTGATTTGCTAACGTCATAAAAGTGCAAAAGCCTGTCATGTGAAATACTTCATTAAAGTTTTATTAACGTTATCATTTACCATCGAACTACGTTGAAAATCGTTTTTTAAATCAGTAGTTTTTTATCAAGAAACTTTGATTTCAACAAACACAATTTACCTCTGTTATTTTTTAAAGAATGTCAGAAAATAAAAAATGGCCTTTAACAGGGGGTTAGTCTATTATTATCAAACGATTGTAAGATATTAATAATAAACATAAAATAGTTCATCTTTTAATTTGTTGTAGAGTAGCGGAATAGATTGCGATATACTGTAGTCAATTTCGAAGCTTTTTAAAACTATATCTGTTGCACCATTGTCCTGCGTACCTTATTAGTATTACCCAATTAAGAATTAAGAAAAAATAATAAAAAATAAAAACAGAATTAAAACATTATTTAGTTACCATGGCATCATTATTAATTTTAAAAAAATCTTTCTAGCAAAGCTAGTAGGCCGAAAGAACAAGGTTAACGCCTGCCATAACTTTATTCAACGCTTTACCATTATATGTAATAATCTTTCAGATATCACTTTAATGATGTCCTTGAACATCCTTCAATTTAGACATGGGCCTAAATATTGAATTCACTCAAAGTATTTTCGTATGTATCAAAAGTTCAGAGCAAAGGTTAAGTATTTGACTAAAGGTTACACCAGACAATCAAAATTAAATTTAAAGTTTGATATTTGAATAGTTTTGTGATTCAATTTAACTATTATACTAGTTATTCAATTTGGAATTGAGCAACACCGCTGTGCATCTTAAAGCTCAAGGATTAAACATGCACAAAAACCTTGAACTGGCCTTGGTACACTAAAAGATCGATAACACGTGCATTCTTCATATGTTATCGTTATTTCACAAACAATGCCTCTAGTCTTGTGTGATTATAAAGATGTTTGAAACCGATTATTTCATATAAACATGTACATGAAATGCGAAAAAAACCAAGATCGGATAATTTCGTCGTTTTGAGTAAAATATCAAAGAAATAAATATACTCTATATGTCATACCAGTCGAGAAACTGTCCTTTAAAAAATTCCTTTAAGTCAAGAAGCTGACATCTGCAATTAAAAAAAATGAAAATTAAATATCACAAGAAAGAAACTTAATTATGAATCTTGTAACTTTATCCCTTTTCTTTATTCAAACTCCCCTGCCCTCAGGAAGATGAATTTACAGCCATTTGAAAGCATCATTGTGTTCATAAAATAGAAGTATGACGTTATCATCAAACAAAGAAAAATGTTCTTTAATGCAATAATTTTTTATTTAAATCATTTATAAAATGTTGTTTATTTAAATTTATTTGTTGCAAATTATAGTATTATGATGCAGAAATTAAGTTTTGAGTTGAAGTCCAAGAATCAAATCATATTTATTGCATATGCATGCGTATAAAGTTATCCAATATTTAAGTTGCCTGACTTCACAATAATATTCTGATTCTTAATTCAATTGTCTGATTTCAGAATAACAACTCCATTCTGAATTTAATAATCCCCACTCGTAGGATCTGATGTATGCGGAGATTGGTGATCTTATAAAAAGTAAAGGATATTAATCTACCACAATTGCAAACAACAGATGGATTGAGTTTCTGTCATCTAACTGAAGACATCGTTATTGCAAACAATCTGCTTAATGTTGCAGAATTAGAGTATGTATAAAAAAAAAATAAAACGCAGGAATTCATGTTTCAGAAATGGGATAATGTATGATTTAATTTGAATTTTAAACGCTTAAGTGTATAGATATGGATAATGCAAAAGAACTCATAATGCTGCATTAATGAAAAGGTATTAGCCTAACCATAACTTTCTTAAATTAACATGCATTCCATCATTAACATTAGGTTTGATGTTAATTAAATTACACTCACAATATTGTGAATACAATTCTTAGAAGTAATGTTTCAGATAAATAAAAAAAAGAAAGCTTCAGTATATGGGGTCAAAGGTATAACATTAATAAAAACGATCGAGGGAATTTGGCAGACAGTCGAATAGAAAGTCATTGATAAGATTTGCATGGAACATGACACGAGAATGAAGTTTTACAAACACTCTTCTGAGATTCTGAGTTGGCAGAATCGATGAGAGAATAACATTTCTTCTGCTTTTTTCTTCTTAAAAATGTCAGATATCCCCACCAATGGCCCTAGAAAAGACTATTTGACGAGATATGTTCTTCTCTCGTCTTTCAGTTAAAACATCAATACCTGTAATAGGTTAAAACCAGCCATCTATTTTTTAGTTTGATTTATGATTTTTGATTTTTTTTTTAAACGCAACTTTCTTTACGATTAACGAGCACGTCAACCATGGTTATCAAAATCCATCCTTAAAATGCTGATGCAGATTTACCGCAGGAAGAGTCGGAGAGAGCACGACTTGAAGCACTAACAGTACAGTGTCAGCGATCTGCATCAAAGAAAGCTATCACCTCGTTATTGAGCACAACCGAGCACTAGATTTAGAATGAGAATGCATTTGCAGCGGTTACATAAACATATAGCGCTCATTATCCCTGTTTAGAGTACGAGAATATGACACATTCAAGCTGTAGGGAATGGATAATGAATTAAGGTTGTATTTCTTGACATTCTTCACAGCGCTGGAAATCCTCTTCAACGTGACACTTACGTCACTGAAGGGCTTCTCAAGTGAACCAATCAAACACTCGACAGACATGCAGTAACGACCTTGTCTGTGCATTTAGTCAATGATTTAATCAGTTCATTTACAGTAAGACAATATGCAAAGTTGCAGAATTGCTAAAAGTTACTGAGCTTTCTGGATTTTTTTCGTTGCTGTTTTTTCGTTTTTGGATTGTTTTTTTTTGGGGGGGGGGGGTTGCAAAATATTGAATAGGCCTAATTTAATCTCATGACCTGTATCGATTTTAAAATACATTCTTACATAGTTGACACGCTAAAAACTTTGAGGCATTTAACTATAGCTACTGCTTACAGGCCTATAATTTGAACTCATTCAAAGAATGTTAAACTTAATGCCTCCTTTGATTAAAAAAAACTCAATATATATTGCAATCCGCCGAATCATTATCTTTGATATTATAATTGTAATTTCCATACTTATTGACAGTCCAAAGAAATAATTTCAATTAGTGCTGACATTTTTACGACATGCGGAAGATGTAAACGATCGTCAGTGAAAAAAAAATATAAAGATCCATCACAGACGATATTCGTGCGAAATGTGAATGAATTTTCAGCCAGAGTTTATCGTCCTCCGAGCAGATTATTTATCAGCAGAAATGGTGTTGAAAACACGTGTTTCGCGTCCATGAAAATTCAATTAATTGGATCTGTCATGCTTGTATTTATAGAAATATCATTTCACGCTACCGGGCAACAAATTTCATGCATAAAATATAAAAAAAGAACGAAGTATGGATTTGATTGCAAAAAGCGACCCCTTTGAAGGTGATAACTAAAGCTAGTTATGCATCATTCGTTTTGAAAGTTTTCCAAGGATCGTCATAAAATCTGTTTTACTTTCTATTTTGCTAATGTCATGGAGAATATTAAATATATACGAAATGTATTTGAGAAAAGGATTTGCTGCAAGGTGAAAGGAATTTCGAAAGATATACCTCATGTTTTTGTCATGCTGAATATTTTAAAGGAGAAACAAACAGCATTTTATTGTCCTTGAATTGTTTAGGCAAATTGGACGAAACCAATTCTCAGTATTCAATCAGTAATCTGTCCAGTTTCCTAAACTATTCGATATGCATATACACCCCAGGGTTCAAACGATGTTCATTCAATAGTAAGATAAAATCGGAAGATTTTTTGTTTTTCTTCCTTCTCTTCTCTTAGTTGCAGGACTGTAGGTCTTTGGGAAAATTCAGGTCAACAGATCAATGAGCTACAATTCTGTAATAACACATGATCTAATTGCAATTTGAATTGTAGCTCTATTTGATGCAAATCCGATTTTTCCCGTAGAGTTACCGATCTGCAGTCATTTTATCTCTTGCTCAATCTTCTGGTGTAGTGAAAACAAAAATTTTAAATAAGAGATGAGAACAACAAAAAATATGGTTACAAAAGGAATTGTAAGGAAACCAATCTTCAAATTTTTAAATGCTCATAATCATATTAACAAATCCATGAAATCAACAGGTTCTAATTATACAATTGAAAATATATCACGTTGTCTTAAATACGATAAATATCTCTCTTGGGATATTGTTTAATATATGACCAATTGCTCGCGAACATATTATAACAAATAGACGAAACTTATCAGCAGAAAACCGTGTTGACGAGTAGATTATAGGCAAGAACATGAAGAGAGTAATTATGTTTGCCTGAAAATTACTCACTCATCGAGCGGAACTAAATGAAAAAGGCGACCTCCAACAGAGCAATTGTGTTCCGGTTATTTGATTATTTAAAGGATGATGATTGTTAATTTCTTGGGTAATTTACTGTGTGATCATGTGCAATCATGAAGATGAACTGTTATAAACAAAACAACTTAATGAACATATTCTGCCTCTTTGTATTGCAGACAAAGGCTGCTCACTCCTCCATGGCACCTGATCTTACCTCTATTTTTAAAGAGGTCCGTGTTCGCTCTGCTCCTGTTTTGTAATTTTCCTTTGGACTTTTGATTTTGAACACTGTACGTTATCACAACATGTCATACTCTACACGTATTTGCTTATAATATATTGCACCTATTGTTTCCAAAACCTCAAGCAAAAGCTCTTTATATATTATGTTACTTACTAATCTAAATGTGTTCTTTATATGTCTTTATTATCTAAGTTTGAGATTATCTTAATTTTGGCCGTTGACAAATATAGTATTTATGACTTTAGGAGCTGAATCCACTACATATTGATTTTTAATATACATGGTAATACGTATGCATAGCATTGGCTTTATACTGTAATCTACAACAGCAGCTTACACACTGTAGCAGAATCGCTATGAGCGAGTTCACTTGATGCCTTTTTTCATAGAAGCAAGCATTGTTTGAGAAAGAGTTTTCTGTGATGGGTCTGTTATTTTGCAGATACGTCTACTACACCATTGATCGACGTCTGTTTATTGTATCGGAACATAATTTTAAAACAAAGAGATGCTTTTATTGCAGTGCTTCATCTTCATGCATGTACATGAACATGTTCACTATTAAGACAACGTTTACTTATAATACTGTAAAAAAAGCTCGGTTGTTCTTTACAACAGTTTCAAAAAAAATTCAAGGCCAGATTTTACACCAAATAATTTCTAAATTGTCATTTTCATAAAAATTCTGAACAACCAAATAGTTCACAAGCCAGTATTACACCACACGACAACGCCAACCTATCAATTTTTTAAACTTAATTTCAGGTATGTCTAAAAACGTCATTATACCTTATATAAAAACCCAAGGTCAAGAGGATTGTGTTAAAATTGAAAAGTATTTTTTGAATAAATGCCCCAGCTTGCTTATAAATGTCTATTCTGACTAATGTGCATAGCTATTTTTCTAAATTGTAAATCCGCCTAGCCTAGTGACAAATATAAAAACACTAACTTTCCTATGTAAATTTGTAGATTTGTAGTTATGTTTTTAGCAGCGTGATATTGATATTGTTTATTTTATGTTGTGTTTATATGTAATGGCATTATGTAGTCGGAAAAAAAGCCCATCAGAACTAATGTTTAATGTTGTAGAACCTGACTTTGAATAAATATTATCTATCTATCCTATAATTTAAATTCTCTGTCTCAAATCTGAGGTATCATATATTATTTATGCACTTTTCATTGTGAGATTTGAGTTAAGAAGGGCGTAAGATAATTTACAAATTTTAACAAATTCACGTTGTGATTTTTTATAGATTCTTCTCCTTTCTTGTGCATAATTGTTTTTTTGATACTGAAATGCAAAATGAGTCTTAAATTAGATTCTAGATAGTAATTATCCAAATCACAGGCGGGGAGAAACGGATACGATCAAAAGTTTTCAATTGCAGTGCTATATCTGCCAGCAGTTTTTGAAGTGCTCGATGAAAGAACAAACATAAGGTAAACATTGACCATGGGCTATGATAAGACATTGGTTTGTTTGAACAAGTGCGTGGTTATATGGTTTATTAAGGACTCAGAAGTCTGAGAGCAAGCTTTTGAATTTAATACTAAACGAAACACTGAGGACAAAAACAGACAATTATAACGCCATTTTGAGCTATATATTATCATATCAAAGACGTATAACCAATAATGTCTGTACAACTATATTTACATAAAAGTTCATTGATTGCCGTATGATATATCAATTGTTATACCTAAAATACCAGACGCAGACAACGACTCAGAGTAGAATAGTGACAACTTAAAGTCAAAAACTTATGTTGATATGTAATTCATTAAATATTGTTGATGAATGGCGGTTAATTATCTGAATGGTCAATTTTTTTTTAAATCACTCATCTAAAACATTTTCACAGCAACGTTTTCACTAAACATTTTTTACTTGTCTATATATATTGAACGTTAATAATAGTTCCTTTGATATTTATTCATATAAGATCATATTCCTCGATGAGAAACATTGTTTTCATAGTAGATGAAGTCTTAACGCGAAATTAGATGGAATACTATTTCATAAATTCCTTAAATGCGCTAAAAACATTGATGTTACTTTTATTTTCAAACTTTTATCATTTGATTGAGAAAAAATATGATTATCATATTTATTCCCCAGAAAATATGATTTACAGAAGGAATGATGCAATTTGAAACATACAATCCATTAAAACGTCATCCGAATTAACGAGTTGATATGATTCCGACTACAGTCTAAAAATAGTAACAATCGGGGGAAAGTACAGTGAGAGAAGATGTAGTTTGATGCAATTTGATGATTGTTTTCATAAATCTGCAAGAAGACAGTGCATCAACCAATATTGGCTAAGGAGGAAGTCTAGTTATTCCGTGCTGGATGTTTTGCTGGGATTTTCACAGCCTTTTGCGCTTCCGTGATCATCAAGCAAAAGGAAATTTCAATATTATTGTGGTTTTTTATCTAACCGGATAAAGTTTCTCTATCGAATTTTTTAATGTCACATTTTCAAATGATATTAGATCCTTCAAGCCAAAATTTCTTCATTAATTAATCAGTGGTTTGTGAACACAATTGGTAAATTGAGTTTTGTTGTGTATGTTAAATAAATTGTCAATTTATTACGGTATAATTTGAGTCTTTCATTTCATTATAAAAACACTATAAGAGGGGGATATATATATATATATATATATATATCCGAAAATAATTCAGTGTCCGGTTTTACATTTTACATAAAGAAATTTTTTATTAAAAATTGAAAGATAAAACTTAGGCGCTTCTATTAAATCTTCAGACAATGCTCGGGGATAGAAAACACACAACTCGTTGATTAAAAATCATATACATGTACCCTCGCAAATCATGAGGGATTCTTTTTATCACATGCTTTCCACGTATTTTACTGTAAATATTATAATTGTGAGCCGCATAACACATTTACTACAAGACGTCAACAACCTTACGCACGAAAAAAACAATAATAATTAAAATTGATTTTAATAATCCATCCTATAGCTCAATTATATCTCTGCTAGAATTTTTTTTGCGAGAGACTCCATTTGCAAATTACCATCTGCAAGCAATTGTTTGATTTCACAATAATGCATTCTATCTTTTATCTTTACTGGTCAATTAAGCAATCGCGAAAAATAGTGTTATTGGCAGTTTGTCAGCCGGCTTTCCTGAAGTTAGAAAAAAATATGTTCATGTAATAGTTATCAAAAACAAAGATCAAAGCATAGATTGGGAAGCCTCTTGTTTTCCTATTGTTCTATTCTTTTGATGTGGGGTTTACTTACTAATTGAGATGGCAAATGATTCTTAAATGATGCATCTATAATACATGTCAGTTGTACATCATTTGAGGGAAACAAACAATATACTTATATGTGTTAGGCTTCTTCTCACAGTCAATGATATCACACAAATTTACATCTACCGAGTATTTTCTCCTCTTTTTCATATAAAACGAGATTGTGCTCATACAACTACGGACAAAATCGAATCTCGATCTAGTCTGTTTCAATCGATTTGTCCGCATTCCTTGATTTTTATAAACATGCCTTTAAACGCATTTTTCTGGTCATTTTAAATATGAATTACAGAGAGAGAGAGAGAGAGAGAGAGAGAGAGAGAGAGAGAGAGAGAGAGAGAGAGAGAATAAAATGTTTTCTTTATTGGTTATTAAGAGTGTTGAAGCTGAGGGAGTAATTGCTACATTCATATTACTATTATTAATAATGGTAAAATCCGATTATTGAAATGGTGAAAATGGTGGGCGGCTGCGAAAAGGGTACCCCTATTGTACGGATAAATCCTCCTACAGTTTTCAAGATAGGAAGTTGTTGTTTTGTTGACCAATGGTACATATACCAGAGCTGTGTGTATTACTTGGATTTTGATTTTTGATAATTTATGGAAAAAAATGCCAGCTTTTGAACTTAGTCGTTTTTCTTGCAGAATATTGCATATAGGGTACCCCATTTCTCTGGATGGGTTCTGTTTATCAATTCAGGGTTGACAAATAAATGATGGATACCGTTCCAACTAAAGAAAACCCGGTTTGCTGTCACATTGACAGCTTTTCTCTTGTTTCTATCTATTTAACTAAAATGTGTTATTTTGTAATGTATTTACTACAAATTGTGAGAAACCACAATGTGAAGCAAGTTGTTTTCTTATTCTGTTTCATAAATTATACAATATATACAATGGCTTTTAGATGAGCGACTTATATAGTGCTGTGTTGACATTATCATACGTCAGTAAATAATTGAATTAGTGAAGTAGCATTTTTAGTAGGTTGTTTTCAGTGACATATTTATGTTGGAACGTTCCTTTTGCTACATTAAAAAGTTGAAAAATTATTTTCAATTGATAAATTTTGAACATGTTAAATGTTAAATTTTAGTAACACTTTTTCAAAATACCTCTCGACGAATACACTTAATTTAAAATCATAGACACTGTGGTTTTATTAATATCTGTTGACATCAATTTTCGTACATTCAGTACATTTAGTATAATCGCAATTTCAAAAAAAAAATTATGAACAATAACTCTAACAGGACAATTTGTTTGGGGTTTTTTTTTTTTTTTCGATGAACTTTAAAAATTTCCCAAAGCCGAAACGAATTAAAGGTAAATATGAAATTCGCGAAAATTAAAGATCAACGGATTATGATTAAAAATCAATGGAACTCCTGTAATTAGTACTTACAATTGTGTAATGTCAGCAAATGTTGCAACAAATTGTGCAACATCTAAAATAATGTACAGTGATAGATAACCAAATGAAGACATTCATTTCAGTAATTATTATTATAGCAAATCTGTAGCAATCAAGGAAAGCTGAGATTGGATAAAAGTTGTCATCAGGAAGACATTCAGAGATAGGTGATACTGTTATCGTGTATCGATGAGTTCATTGTATGAAATCGAGTTCCCTCATATCTATACTGCATCATATCACTGTTAATATATATGGAAAATATCAAACCAAATGCGAACAATTTTTTTAAAGTGTATGGGGTTTTTTAATTTACAAAACGTTTGAAAATAAGAGATACAAGTGATACTTGATTCACCATATCACAATTACATGTATATTTAACGCCTACGTTATATTAATACTATTCAGAATTATGAAAAAGGTAACATTTGTTCGCAACAGTCAAAGTTTTATCATATCATTTGTTGTTAAAAAAAAAAAAGGGTGGTCATTAAATTTCTATATCAAATGCCGTTACATTAATATTTTTATTTAATTTGATGAACTTCGTTGAAATGTGGCTCTGTTTTACTAATTGTGTCTATGTGGGTGGATCAACCATAGTCCAATATGTTTTTCACCATTGATAAATAAACACCAAAAACCACGATTTCCTTCATTTTCACACTTGTTAAAATAATCCTGTGGGATTTGCGTGTTCAGTAAAGAAGGACCTGGCCAAAGACTGACACAGGAATGGTGCCGATTGCATGACAGAATCTCCGTTAGCTCTTAACATCCGGGTCTCTACTGGGACTGTAGTGACTTGAAAGCGTCCAGTATATCCAGAGCTTTGCGTGTTAAACAAACTGGTTTTATATAGTTTTGCGAAACGTATTTGAAACAGGAGTCTTAGAGTAAATCTAGTGCGATGTTCGTGAACTCTGGAGAGAAAGCTAAGTGTCCTTGTTTCCGAAAGAGAATAGATTGCATGTTAATGACAAGAGAGCTAGAGAGAGGGGGGGTAAAGAAAAAATTAGTAAAAGGGGAACTCGTCGGAGTTGGATATTCGTGTCGGAAAAACCTGTCTGTTTATTGCGGTTAAATGCTAGTGCCACTTAAGGATGCGCAGTATCGATTTCAAATTAGTCAAGACAACTTTCTAATGCATTCTGTGAAATAATGACAGATAAGCGGCAAATTCCAAATCATTTGTAACGGGGACACGGGTCATAACCTATCGATTTTGTTTCCTTAGCGCAAGGCCTTATGTCACAAACAACATGTCATTGATTTATAAATAACACATCACAATATGCGATTTCTTTGTTTAATAGATATAGAGCTATATTTTCAACGCTTGAAGAAAATGAGCCAAATATATAACACCTAATGGATCTAAAACATGTTTTATAATGTGTCAAATTCTGTCAACACAAGCAATTTTTGCACTTTGTAAGTTTATATACATGATTGTATATTTTCTTGTAAATACAAACACACACAAATCCTAAATATCCTCACGACGAACTTTTCAAGTTCTACACTTAAAAATTACAAATTTCTGTATTTTCAATTTTCAAATAATTAACAACCCTTTCTTTTTTTTCAAGAGCCCTTTGCCTTTTATTTTTATAGCCATTATATTATTAGGAAAAGCAATCGTTATAAACTAACTTTGATTCAATATAAGCAAAGATATGAAACCCCTCATAATTCATGTTTCTAGTATAATTACATCATCTGTGTAATTGATTATGTAATCATAGCTACTTGAAGTTTATGTAAGTCAAGAAGACTCCGAGCGGAAAGGGGGCGCTTATTCTCTGCGGCGTAAACCATTTAATTTCCCGCCAAATCGTGCCGATCAGATCCGAATTGAATAAGCGAAAAGTGATGCGTCTTTCTATATGTAACGTACTTTATTTATTTCAAAGTATTTTTAATTGCTTCAGAACTCATTTCATTGGTTTTGTTTTAAAAGAAAACACGCAAGTGGACTTTTATAAAATTAAAGTGAACATGCAACATTATTCTTGGAGGCCGTTTTTGTTGAAATAACTATAGTTGATTGCTTGGTGGTGTTGTAAGAGGTTTATTTAATAAACTGAAATTCTTGTTCTTGGTGGAGAAGTAGGAACATTTCCCTTCCCACTTAGGCTAATCTTTACTTGATCTAAACAACATTGAAGGACGTTCACACGTTAAATTTGCCGCACAGGGCGATTTAAACTAAATGTTCACACTGATGAGCAGCGTTCAGCGTTTATTATCGATCATTATTATCAGCGCTGAGCAAATAAACTGGACATAACTTATTTTTTATACAAATATTTCTAGTAAGCTGTCGATAATATTAATCATTTCATATAATTGATAGTTGCCTTTAGCAATTGATTTATGATTATAAAGCAAATCGTTATTTTTTCACATTTTGTATTACTATCTGAAGCGACCAGTCTAATGGGCTAAGTGTTTTGTGATGGGAGACTACAGCCAACATAAAAAAGAACAAGAAAACAAGAACAAAGACTAACTTTAAAACAAAATAAACAAAAATAAACATAAGAAAAATATCCAATTTGAATGAAATAAAATATGCACTTACCATTCTGGAGATTTTTATCTCTACTTAATGCCGTTCATGCACAGAAGACATTTGGTAAATATAACTCTGGTATTAGAAATGATTAGTATTGCCATCGATTGATACAGTCTTCTTTCCTCCGTCCTATCCCAATCAAAATCTCTTTAGAGCCATTATCTTCTAACACTCTCTTTGTTAATAGGTTTCTTCTTATTTAAGTTCTTCCTGCGGTCCTAGTGTTACTGGTATCAGATGCTCTGTAGCCATAGGAGGAGGGAAGAGTTTAGTGAGGATCAGTGTACAGTGGCTTAAGCCATCAATAATAGCCTTACCGATTCTAGCCTACGCCTGCGGCAGGTGATCAAGAATTTCTGTCACTATTTCGCTGAAGGAATTATAACATTATTATTAGAAGATTGTCCTTTATTATGATTCATTCTAATATGTGTATAAAGCTTAATGTTGTATAAATGCACTGAAGTCAGAAAAATAACTATTCGATGGAATGATTGATTTACCCTTTTTGCATTTGTTTAAAGCTGCATGGTTTGATTGTTTCGTTATTGCAGTATCAAATAATTTTCCATACAAACCAATTATCTCAGAAAGTTATGGACTTTCTCCTATTTACACCAACAGAATCGGTCTGCTTTCATAGTAATAAATATTCAAAGTGCATAAAAATACTTTCTTTTTGGGCAAACGAAAAAACAAACGAAAATGCATCATGGGAATGTTTCGAAAAAGGAACCGTTTGGTTTCGTCCCCCGAATGATTGGGTTAATTCAACAACGCATAATATGCATCGATTGTAAACAAAGCAAACTTCAGAAATTTTGGCGAACAAAATGTAAACAGGTATACTTAAATTTGCCTGAACATTATGACTTTTATTTATAGCGATGTCAAAGTCGTAATACAACGGTATTACAACCATACCGGTCTCGACGTCAGGGGCAAATTTTAACATAAGGCGAAAAAACGCGATTCCCTCTTGTGTCTTTTGTTTTGTTAACAAATTTTGTACATAATTTTTTTCATTGAAATTTGGCTTAGTTGACCGGGGAAACTACTGAAATGTCTATTATTTTACACATACTTAGCATAACCATCGTTTTAAGACTTACACAAAATTTGATATAAAATCAGACCAAGCAGCTTTAATTTTTATGATGGTTTGTTTGGTTGAGTCTTCTCATGCTAGCGCGGGTTATTCAATTTGTATGCACACTCCGTTGCAGTTATGAGGCCAGATATTTAAAAAAATGATTCAATGCTTAAGTGACAAACACTGAGTACTGTTTTTCTATGTTCAAACGAATTTGCAGATAGAAATATCAGCTTGAAAAAGAGCTTTTACCGGTATATTGAACCAATGTAAACAAAATCATGGCACGAACCTTGTTTACATTACAAAGAATTGTGAGCGCTGTATCTTGCATATTACTCTACGACTGCCACTCAAATTTTGGTTAATCATTAGAAATGCATTACTTAAGCGTTGTAAACAATAAGAATATAAAACTAAATTTTGACAAAAATCGTGACCATGCCTTTTAAGATCTTGGGACAGAGTATAATAACATTAACATCTTACAGTGTATCCCATTTTTTGATTTTCATATTTAAGACATTATATTTTTTATATGACATAAAAGGTAAAACAACTAAAATATTTCACGCTTCAACATTGCTTGGCAACACTACAAAACATAATTGGCAATGTGTTCTTTCAAGGTAGAAAAAATAAATAGATAAAAGGGAAATAACTCCGATGAAATGTTCGAGTGGGAATTTGAACATCTATAGAAAATGTCAATTTTAATTTAAGTGTTTCTTGCAACTCAGTGAAGGGAGTTGCACTGACAAGAACAGAGCGAAAAGCAACCCTTAACACTTAAAGTTCAAAGTGGCATTACTCCAACTAAAAATATTAAACTACCTGTAAATATTAAGCATATCTACAGAGTATGTCCTGTATAAACACAAAATTTACTGTGGTTCAAGTTGTGCTGAAAAACTGGTTCCGTAGTTTATATGTAATCACTAAACTTGCCAATGAAATTCTTTAAACATCCTCTCTAGTTACGGAAAAGATTATCCATCGGAACCCAACTGGAAAGTTTCTGCATCCTCGTATGGCGATGTCTTCAGATATGAAATGTCTTAAAGCTGCATGGTCCGAATTTTTCGCTATTACAGTATCGAAGAATTTTCCATACAAAACAATTATAATATAAAGTAATAAACGTTTGCCTATTTACACCAGCAGAATAGGTCTCTTTTCAAAGTAAGAAAATCAAAAAACAAACCAAACTGCATCATGGTAATGTCTAGAAAAGGTAACCGTTTGGTTTCATCCCCCAAATTCAACCCGCATGTTATGCATGTAAACAAAGCAAACTTCCGAATTATTGGTGGACAAAATGTACACAGGTTTATTTCTGATTTGCCAAAACATTATGACCCTTATTTATATATAACGATGTCAAAGTCGTAATACAATCATAGCTGCCTCGACGTCAGGCTCGAAATAACGCGGTACCCTCTTGTGTCGTTTGTTTTTAAAACAAACTTTGTACATAATTTTTGTTCTGAAATATGTTTTGTTTTGAAATATGGTTGAATTGACCGGGAAAACTACTGCAATAACCTTTATTACTAGACTTTGACCCGTGCGTGCACGGGTTGACATTGCATATGATATCGGAATAATCTAATACAAGCGTATCTTTTAAAAAGATTGGTGAGCTAGCGCTGTAGCCATCATAAAACACAGAAGCATCGGCAATGGCATAGCTCATTGACTGTGCCTTAATCATTATGTGTATACTGTAATTTCAACTTCCAGGTGAAAATTTTCAAGAACCATTGGTACCGTTTTGTAGCAATCGTATCTTCTCGGGCCTTTCCGTCAAGCTCGGAAAACATATCCGAGGTTGTTTTCCGAGCTTGAAGATAGTTAAAATAAAGCTAGCTATTTATTATAATATTTAAAATAACTTTGCATAATAAGACCTAAGCGACTGTTGCTATTTTGACATTTACAATATAACACAAAACTTCGTGTGAAGATGATAAAACGAAATTCACATGGTACAGTTTATCTACAGTAGTACAGTATTCCCAGAACCCCCTACTATGGAGTCGAGCATGCGTATTCAAGTGAAAAGGACTAACGTAGTTGCTAGCGCTCGAGAGCGCTAGCAATTATTCTAATAGAATAATCTGTGTCTCGGGACAGGCCTTCAACACAGTTAAAATGCCTCCCATATACCCGTAATGTAGCAAAAAACTGCAGAATCGCTCCGATTTTGAGAAAATTAATGAAGCTTTATTGAAAATAACAGTCAAATTATTCATAACAAACCATTTTGAGGCTGTACAAACGTTTCATCTGAAAATTCAATTCATATTAATGAAGAATTCAACACTTTTTTACTCGCTTCAAATTTACACACCATGTCGACATTCGGAACTCTCGGGATTTTTCATATCAAACGCACTGAGTTAGTTATCTCCCGTATTTTCTTTGATGAACAGAATATATACATGTAGCAAACTTTCAATGAAAATTTACACGTATTTGTATTATCGTTTCTGAGTTAATCCATGCAAATGTGATATTGTGGAAACATAAACTAAATAAAGAGCCTCCCGTGATTTAGCGTGAATGTAATGCGCATGCGCAAGATTGTAAAATCCAAAAAATCCAGATGATTTCCGGATTTTTAAAAGGAATTTTCGTTGATTATTAATTAGCGAAGCTTGATTGAGAAAAAATAAAAACAAATTGGTAATCTTCAAGTACCAATGATGTTTAAAATATATAAAACAAAAGACAGTACTCTTCCGATTTCTCGGTATTAAAGCCCAAAAATTCGAGTCTATTATTTTAATATAGTAGTATAGGTACACGTTCTTAGCATAATTATCGTTTAAAAGTGTTCACAAAATTTGATATAAAATCGTACCAAGCAGAATCAAGATTTTCGTGGTATCAAATGTTTTAAAAAAAATGTGGGTTTTTAAAATAATGTTTATAAGTTCAAAACTTCCGTAAGTGTTTTATGTACCGTAAATTGCAAAGGCTAGTTACCCTTATTTTCCCGGTAATATACCGTTTTGCAGCTATTAAAAACCCCACTGAAGCTTACGGCAGCTGAATAGGAAGAATAATTTATAATATGAATAATATTTGCATATACTTACAGTAGTCTAAAACAATGTTGCAACATCTGCACAGTCACTTCAGGTGTATGATGGAATTGGCCACATAGCAAATATATTTTAAAAAACCGTGGAGGCAATCTATGTTCAAGACAAACAATGAAAAATGACAATAACAAACTGTCAACAGGAGCCTTACGTTTGTATAAGTGGTTGTAGCATCAACTTTGGCCTATAGGTGTGATCTTCAATGGTAACTTTACAAATATATAAACTGAATACTGACCTTTGGCCTCATATATGTTCTTTTTTTATTCAATTTCAATATCAATGATATAAACTTCATACAATATATTAGAAAAATATTTTTATATCTGAAATAAAAAAAAATAGTTCATGAAATTTTAAAAAATCGATCAAAATGCACAGTTAAAAATGGAAAATCGTGTTAAACCATTATTTTACAAAGAAATGTTAACATCTAGAATAAAAAATATGTTAAACAAAAACCAGAGTATCAAAAATATTAAATTACAGATTATAATAACATGCTATTCTGAACGTATATAAAAGCAAGTGCAATAAAGAGGTGTCTTCTTTATTAACTATTCGAAAAGCTGAGGAACACGCCAAAGAATCTGTTTGATTCTAAAAATTATTAAGCCTATTTTGGAAATAAGCAGCTCTTACCAAAGGTTGATATTACTTTAAATAGTATAGTATGAGATTCTTTAAAGAAACAACGAAAAGGCTACTTTTAAAAAATAATAGTCTTTATCACATTTACATCGTACAAAAATGTAAAATGTAGATTGTTTGATGAAACAATGTCAAAGAAAAATCATGTACAATTTAAGTAAATAAAGCCCCTGCGCTTGTTTCTATGTAATAAGAGTCCCCCTAAAGTATAACAATAACACTGTTGTTATTATTATACTAATGTGGTAAATTTTATCGCAGAACAGTGCCTGTGGATAAAAACCTACTTTTTAAAGACTAATTATAAAACAAATGATAAAGACCATGGTGTATGTGCATTGTCTATTATTTGCATACCTTAAACACTAACGGTTTGTATATATTAATTATTTGTTAAGGGGATTCATATTTTTTTTAATTTCTGTGGTTTATAACTTATAAAGTACAGACACGGAACACATGGAACATGAACCTGAGTAGCAAAACCCCTACAACTTTATGATGGATTCTAAAGTTTAATTCGGCTTTAAATCCCATGTCTTCAAGTTACACGGTCTCCAATGACGATCCTCCCTTTGTTCCTATCCTTGTCAGTCTGTCTCTTTTTTCTTTCCTTGCCAAATCTGTCAAACTTAACGGTCTACCTCTCTTTCTCCTCGTCCCCATTGTTGTTGATAGATCGAGATGGATGTCACGTAGCCCATATAAGGCGGGGTTATTCAAATCGTTTGTATTTTTTACCTGCACGTAAAAAAATAAAATATATTTTTTTGATTTCTTGTATCTTTGTTATGCATTAGTTTATACAGCCTAATTTATGTGAAAGGCCTATCTTTAGTAATGAACCACATAATTTAATCTTATTATTGTTATTCTTTAAAAATACGCCACAAATACTTTTAAGAGTGTTTATCAGGGAATTTTTTTTTGGGGGGGGGGGTGTGCGAACCAAATCAAAGTACTGAAGTACTGTAAGATCGGCTCTTTTGATGCGTCTTTATGCATTTAATGTTGTAAAGACTGGTAATCTCTCTCTCTCTCTCTCTCTCTCTCTCTCTCTCTCTCTCTCTCTCTCTCGTTGCGACAAAAGGCTTCATGAATTAATGACAGCTTTAATAGGAAAACAGAGAAAAAATCATAATCTTCGCTAAATTTATTTGCAAACAAAAAGAAACCAATACATTTGACAAAATAAGACTTTCTGTGAAATTATTTGGTATACCGGAAGCTGTGTTAGCGTGTTGTGTTTTTTATAGTAACTTTAAAGATTTGCCTGCCTACAGCAATGACTTTGATTTCAGTAGAGCCCAGCTAAATATTACGACAAATATATGAATTTTTGATATCTATTACCAGCAAACAGTTTATAATGTTTATATTAGATTCGTGATACTTTTTGACATAAATAGCGACACATGATATTGTATGTTCATTTATAAATATTTACATCCACCAAGTATGATTCCCTCTATATAGCTCTGAAGAATCTGACTGGGCTTAAATCTAAACGCCCTGTTTGTCGATTGGCTGAAACCTTCAACAACTTAAGAAAAACCACAGATTATAAGAAATAATCATGATAATGTCAGACTCAAGTTCCCATAAAAGAGGATTTGGGCCAAAATTAAAAATATCTATGTTTCCCCTAACGCGACCGACCCAATTAAATCCCGCCGACTGAATTGTTTTTTTCACCACATTGAAAAGACTTTTTTTTTTAAAGAAACCTAATTTTACCTAAATTCGTTTTTAGAAGACCCACATCTTTTTCGTTTTACAATCATTTTGACAGCCTCGATCATCAACATGGGCGAAATACTCGCTTTATGATCGGTAACTTCGCCGGAATTTCCTCCGAAAGAGAAGTTGAAGTCGCCCTGTATTCTGAGTTCATGATCGTGTAAATTAACCCCAGAGACATTAAAATGATAATCATTTAATTCAAAAGACGTTTCCACAGCCTCAGTTAACCACTGTTGTGATTAATTGATTGTCTTATCTTTTATGGGTATAAATACGAGTGATGCAACATGTAGCCAACTGTGCATTGAAAATTAAAACCGATGTTTATTACTTTTAGTGTTGATATTAAAATTAGTTGGTAACTTGTAATTAGTTTATAACTCTGCCAAATTAATGCTAAAATAATCATAAAACTATCTGCCAACAGTTATCAGTTATCAATTAAAATGATCCTCTACACAATGGTTGTAATTGGGTCTAAAGGTTGGACTAATACCTCCAAAATACACAGAAGCACAGAGACTGATTTTATTTGCCATTTAGCTAACACAATTACAAAACATGTCATCTATAAAATGTATGAATACATCAAATAAATTAAATTTAATAGATTGGATAAGTTTTTAAAACTTTTAGAAGCTGTTTTATTTTTTATTAACTTGCTTAAATTTTAATCCAATTTTAATTAAGGTTGAATCTGTGTATATCATTATTCCTGTAGGTTATGCTGTATCAAATATTGACAGTCTCCCTGATGTCAAACTTCTTTCTACTTTTCTGTTAGGGAGAAATAATTCTCCCAAAAATTAGGTTGGTACCTGTGAAATGAAAGACTCTTTATGTTTTGAAAAATTTAAACAGTTCTCTTAACTTCGTCAAATTTCAAATCAACAGGTTTTGGTTATGACTATAATTAAAGTGAAATTGGGTTTTACAAAAATCTTTCGTATCTAAATATTTTTTTTTTGTCCCTAGCATTATGTTTCATTAGGTTAAAATTTCCTTGTCAAAGAAGGACATTCTCTGCAAGTGTAGTGATTTTGTGTAACCTTACTATTGTAGAATCATTAAATATTACTTCACAAATATTTACATTTATTACATTACCTTAAGTTTATCAAATATTATTCTTTTAATATAGTTTTAGACATTTTATAAACCAAATTTTGAAAAATTAATTGATACTTTGAAGTAGGTACATTATGATCATTAAAATGATATTTAAATATAGGTTTACATGTACATCAACATACAAATGTTAATGAATGTATTCATGCACATCTAGTCATTGAATCAAACATGTTTAAATTTTAAAAGATGAACGATATCAAATTGTGAATTCGATATTAAATTTGTTTTACATTTCATCAGGACAAGTATAAAAATTTGTTTTACAACTGGTCATATTTTGTTTAGTTTTGTAATTAATTAAAGAATTGATTTATTGTTTTCATTTTTAATCTATAATGTATTTTATATTATGCCCTGGCAGAAAAAAAAAATATTTACCTACCTACCTACCCAACTTCAAAATTTAGGGTCGGGTTAGGGGAAACATAGATATTTTTAATGATGGCCTTGGCTGTTACTTTTATCTAACATACTGATGTACTTTAACAATAAGTTAATTTTCTTAATTTTACGATCAATTGAATTGATTCGTGCGGACTATGAACGTAGCGATCATTGCAAACTGCAATGTCGCCACCCTCTTATCCCCCACGAATCAACAAAGAAAGCATTTTATTGTTTGATTAAAACGAAGCTTGTCCTTAATAAGCATTAACAGTGTTGCTGAAATAGAATTGTTGCAATAAGTAAATCAGGACATATTCCATACATTGTTTCAGATCTTAGTAAGTATAAAATAACACTAACTGATCTATACCCAAATCAATCATAACATTCTCGCTATTGATTATCAATAACTATATCATTAATACGTGAATGTTAACATCGTCATACTATCATAAAAATGAATAAAACTTCATTTGTTTTTTTTTTTCGGACGGATGGGCAAAAAAGTATAGCATTCGCAAAAATATTGTTGCAAAAAAACTATAGCATTTACTCAAACAAACAGTAGCTACTTTTCTTATAATAACACAGTTCATGTGAGTTAAATTAGGCTTTTTGCTGAAAATTAAGTAACAAGGTATTCCGCAATACCTCAAAACTAACTTGTCTGAAATATTTAGCATACTTTATCCCCTTTGAAGTTCTGTGCTTTCACACACAAGAGTACCCAAATCAATAAAGCTAGTGATCCAAATCAACCACATTTTCGATTAGCACTTTCAATACAGTGTTTATGTCAACCACTATGTACCTTTCATTCCATCACCTGTTTCAAATTCTATGTTTGACAGTATTCTGTAAAATACAAAAGCAATCCTCTTGCTTTAAACATTCAATGTCAATTTAAGAATTTTGAGAATAATTCTTCAGTAGCCGCAGCTAAATATCTACTGTAGTAACCATTGCTATGAGAACAATAAGATAGATTATTAACAAACAGCAACACAGTTCTTTTTTTAAACTAGTTACAAGCAATTTTTGTTAAATTAAATGAAAAAAAATCTATTCTAAAAATTAGCACATGGTAAATATCTTTTTCATGTTGAACACGTCATGTCGAAACAATCTTTTGTTGCGGGTTCCTCATTAAAGACGATCCAAGCAAATTCGACAGAGCAGATAATTTTTATTTCTAAGAATAGCGAAAAGTAAATAATAATCTAGAAATGTGCAAATAATAATGCACAATTAAAAAGAACACTAATAGTCACGTTAAGAAGACTGCGTGGTCAACGAAATACCAATCAGATCGACCTTAACATTCCGGAGACGACTTCTTTGGCCATAAACTATTGTTTTATAAAGAAAACATTAACATATTTTACCTTTAAAACTTGAATATTTTCTATATATATATTTATACAGAGCTCAGCTTCTAAAGGAGAATAATATGGTATAAAAATGGCCACCACCATCGATCCCCCTTAATAATATATCGACTAAGTAAGTGTGAAGCACACTGATGAATTTCAATTAACAAATTTGTTGCTATTGAAGTTTTGTTAAGCTTGACTTCGAGCTTCTCATATATTTCTTCTTTGATTTAAGGGTTTTTTTAAACTAATTATAATATGTAATTATATGAATAATCTATCGTAAAATGAAATTAACTTTTAGTTCTTATCTGGAAGTTCGAACAAACCTTATCACATAATCACCATATGAGAATTTGACAAAAGATGGGATTCTTGAAATCCTCGGTATAGCTGAGTATAGCCAAGTCAGAATTCGATCTCATTGAACATGCTATCTACTGTGACTCGACTCTCAATAATGTTCGTCTAATCTGTCCTTAAATTGGTGTAATTATCAGAGGAATATGCCTAAGGCTTGGTGACTTTTGTATGATTTCGGAAAAAAATATGTTTTATGGTATAAATCGTTTTTCTGCAAAATGTCCATACTTAGCTTAATACAAAATGAACCATGAGTCCTAGAGGTATATCAAATGCATTGATTTTAAGATTTGGATATAAGGCACGTTTACGAAAATTTCTTAGAATTTTCTTAAGAAGGTTCAATTCTTAAGAAAATATTAGGTTCATCCTACAATGTAAATACTTAAGATATGTCTGAAGTTGTCCTTAGATTAAGCCAATTCTAAAGAACATTCTTTAGTTAGGATACTTTCGAGAACTGCACGTAGACTTATAAAATGGCCTTAGTCTTTTTTGGGGTGTTTCTTAGTCCTAAGATAGCTGCATTAAAAGATCTGCAAATTTCTTATGTTACTTCTTAAGAAAGTTTCTAAGACAATCTTAGACAAAATTAATAAATGTCCATCCCAAGTCAAACTTGGACATGAAATAAAAGCTTAAAAAGAAATATTCTTAAGCAAGATGTCTTAAATCATTTTAGACATTTATAAAATTATTTTGAATTACCTTACTTTCATTGGATACCTAAACTTCGTAAAAATCCTTACAACCATAGATATATAGCGGGTTCCAGTAAATGTTTTATCAAGCCTCTTTATTTAATCCTTACCAAAATATTAACAGCAGTAAAAGAGAAACTTCAAGAGTACTGTGCAACAGTATATTCAAGAAGCGGTGTAAAACAGATGTGGATACTTAAAGCTGAACACCGCTCGTAAATAGGCACGGTCACACAGGTACCTGGTTTATAAACCCTTCAATTTCGTTACACCCGATTGCACACCTGAAACTCGTGACGGACATGTAGTATTCCTTTCGTGGTCTTTGGATTTTATGCATTTAGTTCTTATTTTATGTACATATTCTGTTTGTAAATTATATTTTGACCAGTTTATTTGATGCGAGTATTCTTCTGGTTTGAAAAAATTGCGTAAAACTTGATAATCACATCGCGACCGAGTAACACGGCGAGGCAAGATGTACGTCCACACAAGTGAGACCTCTACAGCGAAATACTCTAAACTGTTAAGAGGTCTGCAGCTTATATAGGAGTTGTAGGGATACCGGTGGTGAAAGAGAAATATGGCGGACAGTGCCTATTTACCAGCGTTGTTCAGCTTTAAGAATTTTAGAAAAATTGAAATCCCAAAATTTTACGAAAATCAATAACATGAAAACTTAAGATTTTTCTACACTTTATAACAACCATTCCCCACGATAAATTAAAGTTCTGTCTTTTTGTTTATGTAATTGATTTTTTAATAAAAAAGGATCATGGAAATTTACTTATCTTGTCATCGGTCATTTGCAAAATTATTTTGTTAAAAGCCATTCAGATTGTGCACACAAGTACTCTGAAGTTGACATTAAAAAGATGCTTGAGTTTCTTATAGACAACATCTATGTAGTTTTTGAAAATCAGGTTTTCCAACAATCTGTTAAAATTCCCATGGGTACCAATTGTGCCTTATTGTTAGCAGACCTATTTTTCTATTCATATGAAGCAGAATTTATTTTTTTTTTAAACTTGTACGTGAAAAAAAATAAATCACTCGCTGTGGCTTTAACTCAACATTCAGGTATTTTGGGGACGCATTATCAATTAACAATTGTTACTTCCATACGTACGTCGACTCAATATATCCCAGTGAACTTATAATAAAAGACACCAAAGATACAAGAGTCTGCGTCATCTGTTTCATATTTGAATATTTTACTGGAAAGGGACATTGATGGAAATCTAACAACACACCTTTATGATAAACGTGATGAATGATTTTTCTATAGTCCACTTTCCTTTCTTATGTAGCAATATACGTTTATCACCTGCATATGGCCTTTTTGTCTCTCAGTTAATTCGTTACGCAAGGGCATACTCTTCGTATGAACAGTTTCTAAGCCGAGGCAAGCTACTGACAAACAAGTTGATAAAACAGGACTATCAACAGTCTCGTTTGAAGTCATCTTATGGTAAATTCTATGGTCGATAAAACGTCCTTGTCAGCAAATACAATCTTCCACTGGGTCGCATGCTGACGTTTTTCATATAATTGTTAGACCATAATTAATTACTTAATTGTGTACGGACTTTTCCGTTTTTCTCGACTGCGACAGAGAGCACGCGACGGGTGTGATCAGTCAACATAGGATGCTCACTCCTCCTAAGCACCTGATCCTACCTCTATTCTTTTTTAAAGAGGTCCGTGTTCGCTTTGGTCCTGTTTTGTAATTTTCCTTTAGACTTGAATTTGAACACTGTTCGTTATCACATCTAAAAGGATTCGTGTAGTTAAATCAATGAGATCGAGACATGTTCAAATCAGAATAAAGATCATTGTGTATAAAAAGCGAATATAATATTTTGCTTGATGCAATAATTATTGATTATAATACATGCCCTTTTTTTAGCAGACTTGTTCGTCTATTTAATCAGATTACATTGTTTACATACATAATCTTCAAATATAGCTTCATCAGATCATTTAGTTCGTTTCAAACAATAGTAGAACATTTACTTGTGCATTTGGTTTCAAATGCTTACAAATATCTTAAATCTGCATTTAGACGTTTGATTGCAAACGCTACAGTTACAAAAATAAGCCTGTTTATATTTTAAATGGATTTCAAGAAATGTTTCTTAAGTGAATTCGTACTCACTTCTCCGGAATTTTGTTCAATCAACGGACGTCCTATTAATCCTTTGGTTCAAGGATTAGACGAAGAAACCTATTTAATCTCGTGGTCGTGTCAAACACGTCACGATGTCGAAGCAATCATTCGGTGCGGATTCCACAAAAGAGACAAAACAAACAAAATGAAAGAGCGCGGTTTAATTTAGTGGACTTCTTGATAAATGAGATTTCAATTACTTGGCAGGCAAAACAATATACTAAAGAGCATGGCTAGTGATCGCTGATTCTGTTCGTGTTAAATCAAACCTATATAGTGAATATTGACGATGAATAGTGTTCCATTTTATTGATCAGGATCGACGTATTCTACGCTAACTAGAAATTGAGATTAAAATACCTCAGCCACTTGGGGCATGGACATCCTCCCCTTTCATTTGTTTTGAAAATTATAAAAATAAACTCTGGACTGAAACACAGCCTTTTCTTATTTTGATATCCTAATATGCATAATTATTTATTTTTTAACACAAATGAAAGGGGGTGTCCTTGCCTAAATTGTCTGTGCAAAATACAACAGCAAGGTTGCACAATACTATGTGACGCCACCATAATATCTCTCTGAAGCCTTGTTGATGGATTAAGACGACAAGCTGCAATCTACCAATCATCCACTTGTGGTCTTCTGTAGGAAATGATTACTTATACGTAACATCTACACTGCCTCTTTTGGATTAACGATAAAGCAACCGCCGTTACACGATCAATGACTAAAAAGTGACACACTATTCACCAAAGTCATTGAAATTGACCTACATGCACTGTCCACTTTAGATATTACACCATAATTAAAGCGTTATATGCATGTATATCTACTTATGAATCCCTCAAATCCGAAGTACCTTAAGAGATACGGTGATTGAATGGTAGTGGTTTGTATTGTAGCATGACACATTCCTAGTCTAGAAGAAAAAGCGTGCTGTGTAACAGTAATAATCAATTGCTACAATCCATAAACAGACCTTTGGTCTTTCTTTCAACGTAATATGTGTTTTGGTCACGTTTTCATTTTCAAATTTTAAGCTTATCTGGTATATATACTCTATGGTCTATGGTCTACATATACTAGACACATACAACAATATTTTAAAAATAATATACATACACCATTTGAAATTATGTATTTGTAAGCAGTGCCATAAGAAGTTGTCTTTGTGTAAGGGATATGTCATATTAACAATCGTGATGTTTTTGTTCTGATTACAAAACAAATTCATATTTTTGTTCTTTCGATGATTGGACAATTTATTAATGATTGTGATTTCTTGCTTCTTGAATTTATAATTAATTTTTTTTAATCAATCTTCTGGATACGTTAATCTGTTCTACATTAAAGCAAAATTCTAAGTTGATTTGCTGTCATTGAATCTGAATTTGATTTAACATTAATTGGTTAGATATTCCTTTCTTTAAAAATTTGAAATATTAAGCTTTTCTTTTTAAGCGCTAAGCGTACGCAGTACGCAAAGCGCTTATTGGCATTGCTTTTCGGGGATGTCACTTCCGAATAAGTGCCACCTATAACCATCTAAAATAATCTGATGACTCGATGTCTAATAATAGAATGAAGAGAAGTACTCGGCTGCGGTATCGGTGTAAAGGCAAAATAATTCTAATTATTTGAAGCAACACACAAATAATTATCACAATACATTTTTTCTCAAACATCAAATTAAAAGAAAAGAATATTTTTCAGTGCATTAAAATGTCAAAGAGCATACGTAGTTTGTAAACAACATGTTGCAATGGGGTTTCATACATAAGTACACGGACTGTGATGTCGGTAAAAAGGCAAAACAATTCCTAGAACAGAACTGACAATACAAGATGGATAGCATAGTGTTTTATGTATTTCAAAAGTAGCACAAGTACTATTGGGAACAGATATGAACAGAATTCCAGACTTTCAATTTTTTAGAATATAAAGTCGATTAACAGTAAAGCATTTCATAAGGAAATAAACTGCAACTTAGTATCGTAAGAAAAAAGATTTGTTGCAAGTGTATGGTATAGGCATTAAAACTTTCTATTTGTTATCTGTTTACATTGCACATGTGGAAAGACTATAGTGTTATGATTTAACGCAAATTTTGAACCTACTCCTTGCATATGACAATGACAAATTCTGTTGCATGCGATTTTACACAAATCAGTCTTTTATTTCATATTAAGTTGGGTTGTTTTCTTCTCTTATTGCACTAGAAGTTAACTATTTTCTGTTTTATAAAACTAGTATTAGAACTTTTATAGGTTATTACAGAAGTAGCAGACTGAGTGCTTTTGTAAAAGTATGAACTTTTGTAGGTTATTAAGTATAGTCTGTCCCAAGTTATTGCTTCCATCACTTTTTGATGATTTTTAATAAAAATACACATACCTGTGAAAGAAATGCTGTTGAAATCAATAAAAGGAAAAATATCCAAGATATCTTCATTGACAAATTATCATTTTTCACTCATAAAAGTTCACAGGAACGAAAACAATTTTCTTACGGAGATTTAGAATGGGAAATGTTTACATCTTTTCTCCATTCGGAAGTTCTCGGGACACCTCGCACAATTTTTCAACGTTATCATTCGGGCTTAATAATGGCTGATCCAATGCTAAATCTCCGTAGACTTTCTATTTTGGGATGTGTATTGAAACCTGAAGTGGTAGAGGGGGCGTTTCAAAACAGATAATCTGGACATTTTTCAAATTAGTGGTTGAACATAGTTTGAGCACAAAGGTATTTATGATTATCGAAATATCAAGTAAAAAGTGGTGGAAGCAAAAACCCGGGACAGAGTATAGTAGTAGTGCTTTTGTAAAAGTGTTTTCTGTTTTATAAAACTACAATACATACTTTTGTATGTTATTGTTGTAGTAGTAGTGCTTTTGTAAAATTGTTTTCTGTTCTTATAATTTCCAAATTATGTCGGTGAAGTTAAACATCTGCTGATAATTTTAACTTCAAATCAATGAACTAGAGGCTAGGCTAGCTTATCATTCAAAAGACCTATATATCTATAAACTAGCGGCTATGCACGCATATCGGTTATTGAACGCAGTCCTGGATATTGTTTGTAGTTCAATTTATACAAAATCTTAGCTTTGTATATGACGAATGTAAACTTTTAAATTCATTCATCATATGCATGATACATGTATAATGCAATTAATTTTTTGCTCATGTAGGGACAGCTTAGCGCTTCTCAGTACTTTCAGTACTTTGATTTCTTTTTGTTATGAGTGAAAGTAACAGTTCACCTTTCACTAATTAGATTAATAGATGATTCATCTATATTATTTCGACTGGCGTTAAATGTTATTAAATATCATATTTTCGTGTTTTTGTCGTCGAGTTAAAAACACAACCTTTCCTCCTGTATACTTAAAGATCATGATCTAATATTTACATCGACAATGACTTACCTTAAGATTAATACAAGGTTTTTCCTTTTGTTTAAATCTTCTAAGATATTATAAATAGCACAAATGCAAAAGAAATTTTGAATATATACATAGATTTATACTTCATTTATTTTAGTTTTCTTTTCATGTATGCATTAAATGTTTCTTAAGAATCAATTAAGCCATAATATTCTGAATGGGGTATTCTGAATTGGTGTTAAAATCTTAAAACATGATTCAGTTCTATATTTAAACCATATTTTAAATAACTAATTTCGTTTCATATATAATAAAATCGTAAAGAGTTATACCAGTGTCTCATAATATTGTGCTATTACATGTATTATGCTTACCTATTTAGGCCATTATCTTTATGATAATCCAATTAGAGCACAATGTGAATCCCTTTAGTTGATCATCACAAAAGAAACGTTTATGCATTAATTAATCCTATTCTGCATATGGAAACACACCGGTATGTACACCACGTGAAACCCATCTAACCGAACAGCTGGGTAAAACTAGTACATGTACCCACTAATGTGACCTGTAGACCTCTGTAAGAAGAGAGTTCAAATCCTGCTGGGGCTTTTCTATTTTGTACTGAACTTTCCAAAAAATTAAAAAACTGAATTATTTTTGCCAAATACATTTATTGTAAAATTTTTAAATTCTAAACCGTCACCTTGAAAGAATTTTGATTATAACATACTTTTATCCACATAAATATCGACATGTGTCTTATTTTACTGGAAATGGACATTGATGGTAACCTAACAACAAAACTTTATGATAAACGCGATGACTTCAATTTTTCTATAGTCAACTTTCCCTACTTATGTAACAATATACCTTCATCACCTTCATATGGTGTTTTTGTCTCTCAGTTAATTCGATACGCAAGGGCATGCTCTTCGTATGAACAGTTTCTAAGACGAGGCAAGCTACTGACAAACAAGTTGATAAAACAGGACTATTAACAGTCTCGTTTAAAGTCATCTTTTCGTAAGTTCTATGGTCGATACGACGACCATGTCAGCAAATACAATCTTTCACTGAGTCGCATGCTGACTGACGTTTTTCATACTAATTGTTAGACCATAATTAATTACCTAATTGTCTACGGACTTTTGCGGTATTTATTTTCCCGATTACGACAAAGAGCACACGGCGGGTGTGACCGGTCAGCAGAGGATGCTCACTCCTCCTAGGCACCTGATCCTACCTCTATCTTGGAGGTCCGTGTTGCTCTGCTTTGAATTTGTATTTCGTTTTATGGATTTTTGAGATGGTTGACGGTTTGTTATTGTCATTTTTTCATTATACCACCTTAAATCAGTAATTATATCTTCTGTCCTGGCAGTTCTGCATTGAAAATCATTTCGCAATATAATTATGTCATTTATTTTGCGCTGATTGTTTACAATCTTCTTTGTTGCAACTACCGGTATATATACAGGCTTTCGTTGTTATCAAAATATTCAATTGTTTATTTATTCATGAGGAGTGTGTGTGTCGGGGGGGGGGGTGAAAAAAATTCAAGGGGGGGAGGTTCTGGACCCCTCACTCCCTCCCCTTCTCTAAATACGTGCACATGATGATGTTGGCAGACTAAAGCAAATCTAAAGCCGGCAACCGCTGAGTGGGGGGCATAATTTCATTTTGTTTGTAATAATTATATAGACCATACTTTCTATGACATGAAATGTTAAGATTATTGATTAACTTAAAATTCACATGCAAACAGTTCAACCCCAAATTGTTCATAAAGGGCCGCTCATGTGTATTATGGGATGGGATCTCATCTTTTATGAAAATTATAATTTTTAAAAATTACCGTAAATTCCATGTGGCCTTCATTTTTACTAAAACTGGTACAAAACAGTGTTATTTAGGGGCAAACACTTGGTGCTGGTATTAGTGTCTAATGACAGCATCTATTTTTATTTTGAAAAGATATTTATTTGTAGGAAGAATTCTATGGAGAATTTGGATCTGTAACCAATGTAGTTTTGATTCTTGAGTAGATTTAAAAAAGGAGTTCAAAAATTTTGTTCCTGTGTTTCTTGTGCATAGTTATGACCCTTTTCTCTCCCTTTTGATATATATGTACATGTGTCTCTTTATATATATGAACTGTGTCCCATTTTTTTCTTAATTGCTTTTCTTAAAATATTCTATAAAATTGAAATAAAAAACAACTGCGTGGCTGGAAATTTAGAGGAGAGGACAGGGATGAAAATCTAAACTGAAATGAAGTATATACACATGAACATGTACATGGCCTTAATTCTTTTTGTTGCAGCTGACTGGAAAAAAATAGACTATTATCATATTTCAAACCAGAGTGTGGGTGTATAGTGCGTGGTATCTCTTTTTAGAACTTTGTTCTTTATGTCAAATTTCACTTATTATTGCCCAAAATAAGAATTTTAGATAAAACACTGTCAACAAATTAATTTATAAGATTTACTACCAATCTGTCGTAATATAAAAAATGTATATGTTATTTAAAAACGTGTACGCACTTTTTGCCATAGTGTTAATTAGTCAACCCCAATTTTTGGCATCCTGTTCTGTAAAGTTATTTCCATCAAAAATAAAATCGCGTCTATTGGTCCATTTTATTTATTAACTTTTTTGTATTAACCAGATGTCCGATCCAAGGTATCTGCCCGCAAAGCATGGTGACTCATCCTACATTCTCCACCATGACGTTAATTAGTCAAACCCCGTTCTTGGTTCCCGTTCTGGACACAGAGCACAATTATTTTTCCATATTATTCCTTTATACAACAAAAAATCATATAAAATATTCCACCGGCTCAAATCAATTCAAACATAGCATACCTATAAAACGACACTAGTCCAACAACATATCCAAACCACAGGAAAATCAATCGAGAGGGGACTGAGATACGGCACCTAAAATAACCACTACCATGAAATATCCACTTTCACTTTGGAATATGTGTAAACATTGGCCTCTTTACACCCTTTCTATTGCGCCTTTAAAGATAATCTTTCTGAATTTTTTCCTGTCTGTATTTTTTTTTCAAACCTTCTTCTTTCCATCCATACCCTAAAAGGAACCAAATTCGCCCAGTTAGCACCCCTGGGAATTTTTGTAATAATACATACATTTTTAGAATGGAACTACTTGCGTAAAAATAGTGGTATGTGACCTTCTGGAAAGTTCTATTCATCAAAACAAAAATCGCGCATTCAAGTAACGAATTTTATTTATTCAACATTTGACAAATCTCAATTCTTATGTATACCCGAAATAGGTTCCCAGGATATATATTCACTCTTTACATAATCATTCAATATCATTTCATTGTAAGTATATTTTTTGATGCAAACTCCCACTGACTTGGATCCGCCAAAGCGTGTCCACCACCTTACTCACATATTTGCTATTTCGGGCTGGTTTATCGAAAATGAAAGTAGGGTTTTAATTTATCTTACAATAATTACTTATCAGGTAAAATTCAATTATAGCTTACGGACATCAACTCACACGTGTTGAAATGCCAAAGGTGTGAGCAGTTACTCGGGTGCAGGCATTTCGGAGTTTATTCGCAAAATGTCTTAATTTATAAGTATAGATTTATACGTTTTACATTGGTTTGCAGCCTTTACAATTATTAGTAAACAGTCAGATATGGTTAGGGATAACTGGTCCATATTTTTAAAGCTGCTTGGTCCGATTTTTTTGGCTATTTCAGTATCAAATAATTTTGCATACAAACCATTTATCGTAGAAAGTTATGGACTTTCTCCTATTTACGCCAACAGAATCGGTCTCCTTTCAAAGTTAGAAACATTCAAAGTAAATAAAAATAATTTTTTGGGGGGAAACGAAAAAACAAACCAAAATGCATCATGGGAATGTTTAGGAAAGGGAACCGTTTGATTTCGTTCCCCGAATGATTGGGTTTATTCAACCCACATGTTATGCATCGATTGTAAACAAAGCAAACTTCAGCAAAATTAGCGAACAAAATGAATATAGGTTTATTTTCAATTTGCCTGAACATTATGACCTTTATTCATAGCGATGTCAAAGTCGTAATACAACCATACCGGTCTCGACGTCAGGGGCGAATTTAAACATGAGGCGAAATAACGCGATACCCTTTTATGTCGTTTGTTTTGTTAACAACTTTTGTACATAATTCTTTTCATTGAAATTTGGCTTAATTGACCGGGAAAACTACTGCAATGTCTATTATTATACACATACTTAGCATAACTATCGTTTAAAAGCGTACACAAAATTTGATATAAAATCGGACCAAGCAGCTTTAATGATTGGCAAGTTTGGTATGTATAAATCTTGTGTATGCAATCTGGTCCTTACAGCAGTTTTTATAATTGCATATTCTATAAAGTTTGTCATTGGATTAATTTGTTTCAATTTCTTAAAGCTTATAAATGTTCCATCAATATTAAGAAAATCACCAACAAAAATAAATCCGGTATTAGCAAAGCTCTTAAAAAATATTGATTTTTTGTCTACTGTGATTTCTACGGAAGCCCATTTAGGACCTATCAAAAAATATTTTTGAATTTGATATAACGAATTCTTGAATTTGTTAAAACGAATTTAAATCGTTTTAACAAATTGTGGAATCCGTTATAACGATTTAAATTTGTTATAACAAATTTTAGGAATTCGTTATAACGAATTTAATCTGTTATAACAAATTGTATGAATTCGTTTTTACAAATTTTGAAATCTGTTTTAACAAATTAAATTTGAAAAAACGAATTCTTGAATTCGTTATTTCAAAGTTATGAATCGTATTTTCGGTTTTTAAAATCTGTAAAAACGTATTTTCATCCAATCAAATTAAACGGGGCGGACTTCATTTGTCCCATATAGGCGTACGTCGAAGTGCGCTGATCAATTGACCGACGTTAAAGGGCAAAATTGCGAATGAAGTAAACCGTTGTAAAAACAAAAATGTAGGAACATATTGTCACAGCTGTTGGTGTAACCATGGTAACAGATGTAACTATTCCAAAAGACACCTTTCTTTATGGGCTTTGCTAGAATTCCTGCATAGATAGGAACTGTTAAATATGTAACAACGCAATTTCACCAAAAGTACTAGGAAATACAGATTTTTTTTACGGGTTTCTGCGCAAAATTTTAAATCAATGCTATCAATCAATGAGCATGCTGATTTATTAACAAATATCTACATTTTTCATCTCATTACATCACCAATCTGTGAGATTACGTCATACTTAAAAAAGCGGTGAATTCCACGCTGGTCTGGCATAGAATTGATAATATTTTATATAACGTTAACGTAACCAGGTATTATATAATTATGTGCGCATGCGTGAACCAACTTTTCATCGAGATCGGTAAACGTTTAGAAGGAAATTCGAAAGCTTTTTGGAGAGACTTCGAACTTATATATGTGCAATAGAAAGGAAAGGAAAATGCAATTTTTATATCACATAGTCATTAAAAGTGATCAAAATGTTATGTATATTTGGTTTTACACCTAAATATTTGAGCGGACAATAAAAGCAATGCTACAAGAAAACAACAGACAGATAACATCAGATGGAGGGGTCAGCTTTTCCTCTCCCCTAATTTGTTCTTGCAGCAAACATTTTTCTTTTATTTACATATAAAAAAGTAAATTAACATGGAGTTGCCCCCAAAGGTTTTGGGAGCATATCAAAAATTGAAGTGGAAGGGTGGAAATAAACCGTGAAATTGAAGTTAAAGGTACACTTAGTCCCCCTACCCCGGCTGATTAGGATTTTCAAATTTTTGAGAGGTATTGTTTTATTTAGCACGTTAAGATTTTTTGTATGGGTCTGGCCCCAACCCCCTTTTTGCCACGATGCTACGTGCCTGAACAAAATACCATGGTTTCATTAGAAACCGTATACCAGTAAAAAAGACTAGGGTTTATATATAAACCAATATTATCTCTTGCATTTTGTGGCGTTCATCAGGTTCTATAAACATCTTAGCTCGGATTCAATTACAAATTCAAGGTAAGGGAGGTGAGATGGATAATACATTTTGTTTTTCTTTTTCTCAGGGGTAATAAGAGGGGATGGGTGGGATGGTCAGGACTCCGACTCCTTGCAGATTTATCCATGACCCATTAGTAGGGTCTATTTGCCAACAGGTCCTTATACACATAAAAAGGGTCATTAAACGTATCACCTTGGTTTTTAAACCTATCACCGAGTCAGTATACCTATCACCAGGGTCAGAATACGTATCACCAGGGTCACAGACCCTAGTAATATGTACTCTTACCCTGGTGATGGGTATACTGACCCTGGTGATTGGCACACAGATCATGGTGATACGTCAATAGCCCTGGTGAGACCCTGGTGATAGGTATACTGACCCTAGTTATGTGTATACAGACCCTGGTGATGGGCACACAGACCTTGGTGAGGGGTCATGGATAGATCTACAAGTAGTCGGTGTCCTGACCACCCCTACCCCCATAACCCCTGATAAGAAAAGAAAAACAAAATAAATTATCCTTCTCTCCCCCTCCTAACCTTGGATTTTTTTTAAATTGAAACTAAGGTTAGGTGTTTATAGAACCTGGTGAATGGCACAATGCAAGAGATAATATTGGTTTATATATAAACCCAATTCTTTCTTACTAGTATATGTAACGAAACCATGATATTTTGTTCAAACAGGTAGCATAGTAGAAAAGTAGAAAGGGAGGGAATTCACCCAAAAATTCTTTACATGCAAAAAAAAAAAAAAAAAAAAATACTACTCAAAAATTCGAAAATCGTACACCGTGAGGGTAGCTACGAAAGGCTAAGTGTACCTTAAACTTCAATTTCACTGTTTATTTCCTCCCGTTCACTTCAATTTTTTACATGCTTTAAAAATCATGGGGGCAACTCCAAATTAATTCACTTCTTTATATATATGTAAATTTAAGAAAATGTTTGCTTTGAGCAAAAGTGGGGTAGGGGGACAGGCCTCCTCCGTCTTCCTGCCCCCCCCCCCCTCATCCCCCCAACACTTCTTTGAAGCTACGTGCCGGTTGTTTTCCTGTAACATTGCCTTTATTGTCCTCTCAAATATTCAATCAATTTTCTTTTTAGCATAAACCAAATCTACATAACATTTTTATCACTTTTAATGACTATATGATATAAAAATCGCGTTTTCCTTTTTTTTTTATACCCGCACTTTCTAAAGAAAGTTCGGGTATATTGTTGTTGTCCTGTTCCGTCTGTCCGTCCGTCCGTCCGTCCGTCCGTCCGTCCGTCTGTCACGTTTTACTTTCTCAAACTGCTCTTACATCTTATAAACCAGCAAACTGAACTCTTGGAGTTTGATTTGGGGTATCATGTTGTTTTGTAAAAAGGTTTCAAAAATTCTCTGGTAGTCCTGGGGGTCAAATAATTGGTAAAAAATGACGTTTTTTCACAAAAAACCTTCTTCCTCGAACTCCTCCTACATTTTCAACAATAGACAAATCATCTTTTGAAATATGTTTTGGGGTATCCTATAGATGCGCAATAAGGTTTCGGAAATTTCAAATTTGCCCTGGGGGTCATTTGGTGGCTGAAAAATGACGTTTTTTTACAAAAAATCTGATTTAAAAAACGTCATTTTTTTTTGGCAGTAGCCAAATGATCTTCTAGAATATGATTGGGGGTGTCATTTTGAAGTGTGATCAGGTTTCAGAAATTTTTTTTTCAACTCAGGGATCAGTGGGCAACAAAAAACGACGTTTTTTTGCAAAAAAAGTATGGTTCCCTTAACTCCTTTTACAACTTTTGGAGTAGCTCTGTCATCTCTTGGGATATGATTGGGGCTGTCCTATAGATGTGCAATAAGGTTTTAGAAATTTTAATTTCATCCAGAAAGTCAAATGGTAGCAGAAAATTGACGTTTATCTCTCCTAATCAAAACCTACATCCCAGAACTCCTCTTATGATTTAATGAATAGACACATCATATCTTGGGATATGATAGAGGCTGTCCTAAAGATGTGCAGTAAGGTTTTAAAAATTTAAATTTCATCTAGGGAGTCAAATAATAGCAGAAAATTGACGTTTATCACTCATAAATAAACCCAGATCCCAGAACTCCTCTTATGATTTAATGAATAGACACATCATATCTTGGGATATGATAGAGGCTGTCCAAAAGATGTGCAGTAAGGTTTAAAAATTTAAATTTCATCTAGGGAGTCAAATAATAGCAGAAAATTGACGTTTATCACTCCTAAAAAAAACCTAGATCCCAGAACTCCTCTTATAATTTAATGAATAGACACATCATATCTTGAGATATGATAAGGACTGTCCTATAGATGTGCAATAAGATTTTGAAAAATTTAATTTAATCCTGGTAGACAAATAGTAGCATGAAATTAACATTTATCCCATGTGCAGATCTAGGGGGGGGGGGTAAGGTCCAGATCCCCCCTTCAAAATTCAAATTTCTTTAAATTACATTTATTTTTAAAAATTGCCAAAAAAATGATACATTACTTAGACTTTAAATAAAATGACGGTTTTTTCTCTTAAAATAAAAAAACCTTGCATTTACACTTTTCTTAATTGTTGAATGATGTATTAAAATTAAAATATAATTTGGGGTCTAAAAGTTTTATAAACTGGTAAAAAATGTTTTTCTTAATTAAAAAAAAATCTCATTACACCTTGCATAATTGACAAAATATCTACTGAGATATGATCAGAATTAGTTAAATGTTACACATGGAGAGAGACTCATCACAAGAAAGCATGGAAACACCAGAAGGAAGAGAGAGAGAGAGAGAGAGAGAGAGAGAGAGAGAGAGAGAGAGGAGAGAGAGGGAGAGCTAAAACAGATAACATGTAATGGTTCGGACTGGGGTGGTGTGGTTGATTATGGGTGCTGATTCTGATATGTTAATCAAAGTAACAAAAATTATAAAATATACATGGATAATTAGAAAGATAAAATGATTGGTATTGTAATAGGGTGCATTTTATGATAATAATTAAATTCATGCATTATTCATATTTCATCAACATCATCATCTTCATCCTCCATTTCATTTATATTTTACATGTACATATTTAGAAACAGACTATTATCCCTATAACTCCCTGTCTTTTATGCACCTATCAAGTAATTATTATTTAATTATCTATTCTAGTGGCTTCTGATATTTTATAGCCTTAAGGCATTTCACCTGTATGGTCACTTTAATACATGTGCACATGATCAGGTGGTTTACTATAGCCAATAGAATCCTTTAATCTCTATATCTGAATAAATGAAGAACCCTTAAGTGGACTTGGTAATCTTTGGGACAACCCACTATCACAGTATCATTCACCGGCCTTGGGACTTAAAATTGAGTCTTTTCGATATAAAAAGGTACTAAATTACAGCATACTAGTATATATACATGTAATACATGTTGTTGAAAAGTAACAGAATTTTAAAAAAATGTCTGAAAACTGCAACATTGATTTAGGTTTTAAAAATGTGTATTACTACATTTATAGAAACATGCATTTATTTCTTCTGAATTTATGCTAATTTAACTGATTAGGGGAATCCAGGTGGACACAGGTACATTCTACCTGTACCACCTTAGAGGACCCCATAATTGCCTAAAATAATTAGGTGTTTGTTTTGGCGAGTAGCCGTTCGGGGAATAAACCATCAGGACCGGGTTGCTCAAAACACTGGTTAACTTTAACCACTGGTTAAATCCCTTATCCAGTGGTTAAACTTTGACCAGTGATTAAACTCTGTTGCTCAAAAGTTAACCACTGTTTAAAATGCTTAACCAGTGGTTAACTTTTGGCTAAAGTTAACCATTCTGCAGAGCTGGATTAAGTCTTTTAACCAGTGGTGAAATATATATAGATTCTCGCTTGTTGTTGATGTTAATTTTGGTAGACTACACAAGAATAATTGAGTAAATAGATATTTTTGTCATAATCTCGACACAACATATACAATTAATGAATGAGACATATTTTTAAATCTTAATTGTAATATTTATTACTTTTATGCATGCATATCCAAATACAGTGGGGCTTCAGATATCCGGGCGCCAGATATCCGGACGCTTCAGTTTACAGACTATTTTATTTGGGAACAGATTTCTTATACGTTATTTTGTCTTAATTCCCATTCCAGATCAGGACAGTCTGTTTTTTACTATAAAATCTGTTTTAACTATAAATTTTGCGTCATTTAACTGGATGGTAAAATCTAATGAATACTCCACTTAATACAATTGAAAGATTATGCTTGTCAGTTGAGTTTCACACCCTTTTCACCTGCTAGACCCCATGAGAAACTCGCATAAACACTCTGACTTCCTAAATCACTTTCACTTTCAAATATTAAAACAGTACTGGTTAGAATGGATTAGTCACGCATCACTTCACCTGGCATGGATATCTTTACACTGTGCACCTGTCAAGTCCAATCACTTTTTAAAATACCCCTCTATTTCAAAGGAAGAATGTGCTTAATAAATCAGGAAATTTTTACATAGCTCTGTGTTATTTATATTCAAAAAAGTTATTTTAAATGTAGTGTCTTGCGAATTTCTTGTTAGATTAAGTCAAAACCTGAAGTATAAGAAGAAAAAAAAGGAAAGCATGTCAACTGATCGGAAGTGCATTAGTGGAAAATTGACGTGTCTAGAAATAACGTATATAGGCACATTTTAGACTTGCACACAATATATTTCGCAAAATTTGCTATTATTGTTAATATTTCCTGACTAAATAACAATATAAAGCAGGGTTTCTTGTATTTAAAACAGGCGAATTTCAAAGGACAACTCTAATTTGTTGTTGTTTAGTATGAAAGGCAAAGAAAACAGCATCAACACCCAATATAAACAAATAAATTATCATTTATGACTACAATAGCCGGATCCGGATGACTGGACATGGGAACGAAATAGTTCGGATAACTCAGGCTCCACTGTATATTGCATCTGACAAATAATGAAATACGAAATACAAGTTATCTCTGAACTCTATCAGATGAATTAATTACTAGCTTGAACATGTAGATATTGCTATTAGTGTCTATCATAGCATATGCAAAAACATGTATTCTCTAATAGATGATACTAGTAATTTATGAAACAGTGCAGTTTTACTATTTTTAAGGGAGTTATAGATTCTCCCATAAAATAAAAATAAAACATCTGAAAAAGGGGAAAGGGGGACAAAAATATATTCAAAGTAATATACTATTATTTCCAAAATCGAAATTATTTTAAGTAAGTTGGGTAGGGGTGTTAAAGGTAAGAATTAATGCTTACAGAGAATCGCTCAGCGACAGGAGTAAGGGTTGTGGATAATAATTGTAACCCCTTTTTTGTGATCCGATTTGGTTTTTTTGATTGAATAATAATACTAGACATTAACCCGTGCTTGCACAGGTTGAGTAAAATGGACATGATTTGAGAAAATGAGTTAAGAAACTATTACCAAAACCATGCGATCTTGAAACAGAAGTATATTTATGATATGCATAGTTAATAGGAAATATATATAAACGAAAAGTGTTATACGTGTATAATATTTATTATTGTACATGTAATACAATTTATTTCACCATTTTCCCCTCAATCTGGGAATCTGGTCTTGAAATAACTGATGGCCTGATGGTCTAGTACATTTTTTTTTTTTAGCTTTTTAAAGAGAACACTTGCCCTTTCGGCATGCAGCTTTTTAAAAATTTACTCTTTATATATTGGTACTGTGAAAAAATATATTCGGTGGTTTCCCCTCCTGTCACTACATATTGTTTTGAATAATCTGATATATATGATTCATTTTCATTTATGATTATTTTCAATCACAATCCAATTATCCTACTCACACACATACATACTTTTGGGTATGCAAGTTCCATACAAATACAATGCAGAGTGCAGCGATGATTGCTTTTCTAGTGGTTATGGCCAATGTGATCCCTAGCTGTATGGACTTGTAATGAATCTTTACCATAAAATCAACCTTAATTAAATTAAATTTTCTTTATTTTCCAAAGAAAAGAAGGGGGGGGGAAGGGGTCATCATTCTGTGAGGGTTCAAGCTAGAGGTAATTTCATGTGTAAAGTTGTGTTCCTTATTTGTTGGTAAATAAGCATTTTATTAAAACAATGTGGGGTTGTAGCGAGTACAATGAATAATTTTAAAAAATGATATTGATTTATCCCCCCCCCCCCCCCGAATCTACACTTGTGTGCAATTTTAGCTATCCCCTGGTCTTCGTAAGGATTGTTTTGTACACTGTGCACTGTAAGAAATTCTTCTGATTTCTTTTACATTGAATTGATAAATAGAAATGGCCTAATGCAAATTGAAAAAAAGCAGATCAGCTCCCTTGTATTTTTATATAGTTGTATAGACAGATATAAAGTCTTTAACGTGTTTAATGATAAATTAGTTGTTGTCTGTCCAAAGAGTTGTCAGTTTATTTTTCAGTCATAATTGACAGACGGACAAAGTAAATGCATTAAGGGATGCTAACCACTGATTAAACAATAGTAACCAGTGGTTAAATAACCACCGGCTAAATTCACTTCGAGCAACACTACTTTGACCACTGGTTATTAAACCAGTGGATACTGACTTTGACCATGCAGTGGTTAAATTAACCAGTGGTTAAAGTTAACCAGTTTTGAGCAACGCAGTCCAGAAGTCTTATTTTCTGCCAATTATTCAAGTTAAAATTAATAACAATAAATGATTAAAATTAAATGTTTATCCTCCACACCCCCCATCAGATTCAGAGTCTTCTTTAAGGTACCTCACTACACCCAGACTTATAATTTTTAAGACACTAGGTCACAAGATGGCGATTTAAATGTTTTGTTAAAATGTTAATATCATTAGATTCGGTTGTATATTGTCGTAGCTCAGTGGTTAAAGTATTGGGTTTCTGAACCGCAGATCATAAGTTTGAATCCGCCTGGAGCTTTTGTTCAAGTTCACTGAATTAAATTTTCTAAAATGTAATTTTTCATCCAAAATTGCACATTTTTTTGCCTATTTGACTTAAATACTTCTTATCCATTATGATATCTATCATAATCAAGTAATTTTCTGCTAATTTGAGAAAATATTTCAAGGTGTAGTGAGCCACCTTAATACATTCTAACATGTGTACAGTAGCAAATTTTAAATCATTTCTTGATTGGTATTTTTCTCTAGATGCACATAAAGATTTAGGAAATTGCTTTTAACTTAATTCTTATCAATAAGATAAACAAAATGTTATATGTATTTGGGGCAATTGTAATCCTAAACAAAGCAGGGTCATCATGATCAATAGCTAGGCTAGAAATTACCCACATGGATCAAACACTATACATATGAATAAGATAAAATACTTTATTATATCCAGTTCTGGAAAGTCAGGGTGTCTCCAAGGGGGCAAAACCTATATACAATTTGATGCGCACAAAGAGCAAGAATAAATATGGGGGATCTCAAAAGTTAAAAATTATCAAAGTATATCATCATTTCCTATAATTTCAGAGGGGTGGGGGTGGTTTAAAGACAACTCCTGGGGGTCATGTACTTACACCATTTGATGCGCATCATAATGATTTTAGAAACAAGAATATAGTTGGTTTAGTGGTGGGGATCTCAACAGTTTTCAAGATTAATGGTATTTTCCTGTTTCATTGGGTCAGAACAATCCCATAGGGTCATGGCCTACATTTTATTTGATGCATCATAATACATTAAGAAAAAAGACCCTTTCCTCCCTATTAAATAAAACTCATATAGACATGATAAGTCTCTACACTTATTTAAATGTAATACACAAATTTAATACAAACTAGCTGTCACAGGGTCAATATGGGGTCAACTTAATATTTAAATCTGACAAATGAAAAAATAACTTTTGCAATTAAAATGACAGAAACTGTACAAATGTGATAGGATATTATGTTACAATGATGAGCTTATTTAGATATTTTAAAAAAAATGATGATACAGTATGCTGCAGCAAAGGGAGATCACTTATTTAGAAAGTGAAAGTAATACATATGTATACCGGTGTCTCATAATATTGTGCGAGTACTACATGTATTATGCTTACCTATATTGGTCAACATCATAATGATAATCCAATTAGAGCACAATATGAATCCATTAATTAGCTGATCATCACAAAAGAAATGTTTATGCATGTTAATTAATCCTATTCTGCACATGGAAAACACACACCGTTATGTACACCACGTGAAAAGAGCTGGGTAAAACTAGTACCCGGTAATGCGACCTGTAGACCTGTGTTGTGTACGTAACTTCGGACAAAGATCATTTTCTTGTAACATGCATGTATTTTCATGACTTTATTCTTTTAAACCCCTTGTACTGTTTTATTCGGTAAAAATATGTAAAGCACACATTTCAGCTTTAAGGTGGTACATACAGGACACCTGCATATTGTAATGAACTCCCTATTGCAGAAATAAACAATAAAGTATAAATATAATAATTCCCCCCAAAATAATGTTACCTAACAGTGAAGTGCAATGGGTTATAGCGTTAACTACATGTCTGTAGAGAGTTCAAATGCTGCTGGGGCTTTTCTATTTTTTACTTCAGATTCCAAAATTTAAAAAATTTATCTTTTTTTGCTACATACCTGTATTGTAAAAATTTAAAATTATAAAACGTCACTGTGAAAGAATTTTGATTATAATGCACTTTACTACATGTACAGGCTTTCGTTGTTATCAAAATATTCTGATGTTTCTTTATTTATCCATGAGGAGTGTGTGTGTGTGTGGGGGGGGGGGGGTGGCAAAGTAGTATGTAACTGTGTTTGCAGGGGGTGGGGGGATTGGGGTCCGAGGTGTATTGTTTGGTAATTTATATTTTTTCAAGGGTGGGAGGGTCTGGACCCCCCCCCCACCCACTCCAATCCCTTCTCTAAATCTGTGCACGCGATGATGTTGGCACCTAGAAGCAAATCTAAATTAAGCCGGCAACCGCCGAGGGAAGGGGGCATAATTTAATTTTGTTTGTAATAATTATATAGACCATACTTTCTATGAAATGAAAAGATTATTGATTAACTGAAAATTCACATACAAACAGTTCAACCACAACTGTACATAAAGGGCCGTTCATGTGTATTATCATCGTCGGAACCCACAGGTTTTCTATCCATTATACTGCATGCAGTGTAACGGATAGAAAACCCGTGGGTTCCGATGATGGTGTATTATGTGCACGTGGCCTTTGTTTTTACTAAAACTGGTACAAAACAGTGTTATTTAGGGGCAAACACTTGGTGCGGGTATTACTGTCTAATGACAGCATCTAGTTTTAATTGCACATATATCAGTTCAAAGTTCCTTCAAAAAGCTTTCGAATTTCCTTCTAAACGTTTACCGATCCCCATTGGATGTTGGTTCACGCATGCGCACATCCTAGTTATAATGCCTGGTTACGTTATATAAAATATTATCAATTCTATGCCAGACCGGCGTGGAATTCACCGCTTTTTTTTAGTATGACGTAATCACACAGTTTGATGATGTAATGAGATGAAAAATGCAGATATTTGTTAATAAATCAGAATCCTCATTGATTGATGGCATTGATTTTACAAATTGTTGAAATTTTGCGCAGAAACCTGTAAAAAAATTGTTTTTTCTTGTACTTTTGGTGAAATTGCGCTGTTACATATTTAACAGTTCCTATCTATGTAGGAATTCTAGCAAAGCCCATAAAGAAAGGTGTCTTTTGTAGTTGTTACATCTGTCACCATGGTTACACCAACAGCTGTGATAATATGTTCCTCCATTTTTGTTTTTACACCGGTTTACTTCATTTGCCATTTTGCCCTTTAACGTCGGTCAATTGATCAGCGCATTTCGGCGTACGCCTATATATGACAAATTAAGTCCGCCCCGTTTAATTTGTTCCCGCAATATATGAAATTTGTTATCACAAATTGGATGAAAATACGTTTTAACAGATTTTAAACGCCTAAAACACGAATCATAACTATGAAATAACGAATTTAAGAATTTGTTATTTCAAATTTAATTTGTTAAAACAGATTTCAAAATTTGTAAAAACGAATTCATAAAATTTGTTGTAACAGATTAAATTCGTTATAACGAATTCCTAAAATTTGTTATAACAAATTTAATTCGTTATTACGGATTCCACAATCTGTTAAAACGATTTAAATTCGTTTTAACAAATTCAAGAATTCGTTATATCAAATTCAAAAATATTTTTTGATAGGTCCTAAATGGGCTTCCGTAGATTTCAGGATTGTCTCATATATTCATTTATAATTTGGGGTTTACTTAAACCATTTTGCTCCTCTATATTTAATAGGCTGTGAAACGCCTCTTTGCAGAAAGAATTTTCCAAGGTTTTACATAAACAATATACATGTATATGAATAATATGTGACAAGAAAATGCTTGAATAAGAAGGTTGTGTAGTTATAACAGTGATAATAGAAATTAGGAAATAATTAGATGGTCGTCAATGATCATAGAAAAATAAAGCATATTTATGACTTTATGCCAGCTTTTTAATAAGTTACCCTTTATGAAATTTATTTTGTGACGTTTAAAAAAAAATCTGTAAGCACAGTATAAAAAACGTGCTCTTTATACCGTTAATGGTATGCCGATTTAGTATACACTTCAGCAAAACTGAATGATAAGAACTCTCCTTTGAGGCCAAACTCTCCTGTTCCGCTACACCACAACTCAAACACCATCAAAGGGTTCACCACATCCCCTCAAAACCAAGACAATACCGAACCTTTTATTGAGCCAACATGAACTTCGTCACTTAATTGTACTTTTGACCAGCCCTGTTTTAAAAAGTTTCCTGACTTACTGTACATCACTGACTTCCGTTTAGTCGGTTGTAAATGCTATCCAATCATTTCTTCGAAAGAATAGAACGAAACATTTTGTTGCCCTATATCACCGACAAGGACAAGTAAACATGTTAATATACGTAAAATGTTTCAAGCGGTCAAAATTGTTTGTTCTCCCAACATGGATTATGCTTTAAACCAGTCCTTTTAAGAGAAAAAAACGAGTGAGAGAAATAAATGGAGAGCAAGCAAAAGAGCGTTTGCTACTCTATCTATTATACTTGGAAACAACTAGTTATATTTCCATATTATTTTTGGGTTGGGTTTTTTTTTTTTCGTTTCAAAAGGTTTTAAAAATCTGATTTCTTTAAAATATACATGCAGTTATATTGATGTCAATCAAACAATATATTTAAATGTAGTTTATAAAAGAATGGAAAACAGTTGATGTTTTTAAAAAATGATAATCATCATCACACCAATCACTTTAACAATTTTTCACATACGCCATATATGGTTACTATTTCATTACACAATGTCCTTTATTCGCCAAATACTTATAGTCAAGGACATGTTGCCTGTTCAACACGGTTCATATGGCGAACTATAAGATTCACTATAGCATATCATGTTATCGTTCTTAACTTTTTTAAGTGTATCATTTTTCATCTTTATATGCATTCTGCTTTACAGAAAAAATTCTGACATGAAAATGTAAGACCCTTCTTTATTCATTGCGACGAGCCTTTTAGAAAACAGAAACAGGAAGATTCAACGAAATTGTGACTAACAAATTTAAAAATAAAATGTTTGGAATGAAAATATAAATGGCACACGCTATTATAATTGTTGCACAATCTATTAAGGGGAATGATGCATCTATATAATCTTTGTTTTCATAAATTTAATACGAATATGTTTGATTCAATTATGATTTCGGTTTTGATCTATCTAATTCTTTTATATATATATATATATATATATATATATATATATATATATATATATATATATATATATATATATATATATATATATATATATATATATATATATATAAAAGAAGCATGCAATGTTAAAAGACCATTTCTATTAAAACATTTTTATGTGTATAATTCTACTACATAAATATTCAAGAAAAAAATCTTATATACTTCCTTTGCCATCTACCACCCCTGCCATCCCGCATTACGGAAGGACCAACTTTGCATTCTTTCATTGACAGTCATGATGAAATGTGTCATTTTATAGTTCGTCAAAATAAGATCATTTAACAAATTTATACGTGTATCTAACATTGTGAATTAAAACATGCTGACCCTATGCTGACAAAAAACAAATATCATTTCCTTGGTATTTAGACAAAAAGACATTTCTTTCCATTCGGTGTACAAGTTTTCAAACCTTCAAAATTTATTTTATCAAAATACAAATACAACCTTTTAACACACTCACGCGTTAATAGAATAACATGTTTGATCAAATTTAACATCAGTTATATGAACATCTTATGTTATGAGTGTAGCTTTTACTTAGGCATGGTTACAATATCATCTTAAAATATTTATTTAATTTTGCATGGTTATCTTGGGTATTTAAATGATAGACAAGATATTCAATTTTAATGATACAAGACCAGCGGCGCACGAGAAACGTAGCTTAAATCCCTTTTACTGTAAACCTATTATATTTAGCGTGTACGATATTTGGCGGAATACGATTTTTCAAGAAGTTGGCGTGGATTTGATTTAGCACATGTTTGAATGTTCCTATTTATCTACTTATATATTTTACATTTTGCGATATACTTGATCTAGCGGACGCCAGAAAACGCTAAATAGAATACATAGCCAAATGTAATACTTTTACAGTATTTTTTCAAAACTCGTGTTTTCGAATAACACACTTCAAAGTTATAATTGGAGGAAATTCAATATTGTAAACACAATTACCAATGAATACAAGGCAAAGACTGTGGATACGTTTAAAATAACTTTACCAATACAAAAATAGGATTTAAATGAAACCTGGCACCAGCAATAATAAAATAACCAAGTTCCGAGTTCGATTACTCGCTTATATTCAACTTTTTGTCAATTTAACAGAACAATTTTAACAGAATAATTTAAATCAAACATCATATGAATTATTATCAAAAAGTTTATAAAATATATCCACTCCTATACTACTATGATATAGAAGTAGGAATAATCCTATAAAAAGTGCATCACGTTTGTTGAATTTTTATGAGAGGTTTGTCTATTCCACTTGTATACTTGAGGACATGTGGATATGACAAAACGGACGTTTACGTCATTAAAACACTTTATAAAAAGCGTATACATCCACTAAATATAAGGAGTGTATGATATCTGTCAGCAATGAAGGAAAACTTTTTTATTTTGGTATTTATTGATATTTCTTTCATTTTTATTTTGTTTATGTTTGGTTTTTTTTTTATCTTTTAATTAGACGTGGATTTAATTTGATTGCACGCAATTATAATTTTTGAATAATTATATTTGACGCATATCGCTTTTGAAAGTTGACTTATCTCATTAAGAGTACTTTTAATTACCACTTAATTCTATATTCTTGAATTTGATTTAATACATAATGACAATAAAAAATAAGCAATTTCCTTTTAATGTGTGTGTGTTTTTTAATAATGAGATTTATATAACATGTTTTCTATCTTATGCTGTTGTTGGGGTTTTTTTTATGATATATATTTTCTCAGATTTGTGTGGTATTTGTCCTCTTCTGTAATGGACAGCTAGACAGAAAGCAACCGCCACAAGACTTGACCATGGACCAAATTATGTCAAGGATGCTCGGAGGATATGATGGTACGTATGTAATTTAAGTGTAACAGACATCCAAATAATATAAGTTGTAGATTGTACGCTGAGCCCAATCTTCTTTCATTCGATAAGTGAGCAATTTACGCTTTTTTATAATCCGCTTCGCGGATTATAAAGCGTAAACTGCCCCAACCCAGGTTATACTCGTATAACTTGGGTAAACATTGAGTTCATTTCTTAAGTAATAGTCTGTTAAATGAATTTATCATCAGACATGTCTTGTTATTAAATCAAAATCGTCTAAATAAATTAGGTTGTATAATTTTGTTGGCAATTTTTTGTCAACGGTACGAGGGTCGATAAAATAAACGTTGACTTCTTGCAAACTTGTACGTTTCTCAACAGATATTTAAAATCTCCATTATTTGGGTTGTATTTGTTGCAAGCAAGACGTTGCCTTATTAGATATCCTGTGATGTATATTTCATACGTTGTATCTTGTTATTTTTTGTTTTTCAATGTTTCGTTAAGTTTAAGTGTTAAGGAAGGAGTCTTCTTGTTTTCAGACATCCTTCTTATATCAAGAAATTCATAAAATTTTGACGCAGTCAAACAGATCATATAACCAAATGATTCTATCAGTTTAATCAAAGTTGACCTCCTTGTTTTCGTATCAAGGTCAGGTCAAGGTCACTACCTTTTTCCATGAACGTAAAGGATGATAAAAATAAATGTAGTTATCTGCATTTGTTTAAATATCTGTTTAAGATATCACGTTTCTATTCTTCAATAAAATGATAGAATATCAATATGTCTATCAGCTTATTCTACTAAATTGGAATTAGTATTGATATTTCTTAGCCAGCATTTCTTCTAATTTTCTTAAATTTTGAAGATATTTTGATAATTTTTTTATGCTTCCGATGTTAAAATATTTCTGATTTTTACACATTATAAAGACCTTACATAAAGATATAAATTGACAGTAAAGTTTATATATTGACCATTTAATAAGAGAGAAAATCTGATTTAAGTGATTTGTTCACACAAATCTAGCTATAGAATGAGCGCTTTAAAAACCTTATAAAAATGTAAATTGATAGGCCAAACATATTCTAAAATCCAAGTACCTTATCAATAGTTCTCATTAGTTTAAAAATCCAACATCAATGTTACTGTTTTAAAAATGCTAAATAGACTCATGAATCTACAGAAATTCTGAATTGCAAAAACATGTGATATTAACCTACGCCAATGCTCCGCCAAAAATATAGTCCTTGTTTGATTATTAACTTTGATTACTATTTCTATGCTAAGTTGTATGATTGTAAAAAAGAAAAATAAGATATTTTAATTTCCTTTCACCTTGATTTAATGAACATTTAATCAAATTTACTTTTGACAAGTCGAAAAACAGAAAAGACCCATTCCTTAAGTGTTATTGGCCACGGACAGAGAGAGTTTTTAAATTAATTTGATTAGAGTTACGCTGTAAATACAACATCACAAAATATTAAACATACATCACGAGATATTGATCATACATCATAAGCTTTTAAATAAACATCACAAGGTTTTGAATATCAATCTTAACATTTTGAATATACATCATGGATTACCAAATAAACCAACATTTTCAAACCAGAGTTAATTGCTTTCGGCGAAGCATGTCTTGTAAATACGGCGCAATTGTTAAATACTTTGACGTTCTCAGTCGCTTTCTTGAGGTTCCGTATAAAGTTTTCATTTATAATGTTAATTTGTTCTTTTAAATGTCGTCCTTCAGTGCCAAATAACCCTTATATTCATCATAATGTTATGTTAATTTATATTGTTTTCAGCGATTGCCAACCGACTTACATTACCGGGAGGACTCGTTCTAAAAGAACTTGACATGTACCTGACAGAAACCCAGTTTAAAGCTTTAAATTCTAAATCGTAAGTTTAAACTGTGACTTCTTGAAAGCTTTTAATAGCGTTTGGAAGCATTTGAGTTTCCATTTGTAACAGATTATTGAAATGATATGTGATACTAAAGTTGATGATAACAAAACATTTATTTCCCTTTTCCTGATTAGAACTTCTTTTTCGTAGTTGTTTTTGATGGGTTGATTGGATGATTTTGTACCTACATGTACATGATTTTTTTTTCTACATGTATTTAGTTTTTCCTTAAAAAAAAGATATTATCTGATTTTAAAAATTGTATTCTAGAAAAAGAAAAAGAAGAAAGGCTATCAGTAATGAAAATGGATATTGGAGTAGTGGAATTATGCCTTACACGTTTTCCCCAGGACGTTATGGTGAGTAGTATATTGAAGCAAAATTTCAGAATTGTGGAGAAAAAAAGGAATAGGACAGGGTTGCTTAAAAATGGTTTTTATTTCACTAAAATAAATTTAAAAAATGGAAAAATAAAATTGTAAATTGATGAACAAAAGAGCATCATTTGAGAGATGACATTATACATGAGTTAACACTATAATATAAATAAATGTTTGTGTGTTCAGATGCTGCCGACCAGTACTTTGTTAAAGTTGCAATGAGAGAGCTGGAAAAATACACCTGAACCAAGAACCAACGAGCCAGACTACGTGGATTTCATTGATGCTCAGGGGTAAGACAAAGCTAATTTATCCAAATAATGATGTTTAACAAACTTCATAATAAACTATTGACATTTTTAAAAATTCTGTAGACTATACCTAAAGGAAAAAACCTTGAATCTTACATTACATAAATAAATGTTTAAATGCTTTATAGATGTTGGTCCCAACTTGGCAAACAAGGAGGTAGACAAGAATTAAGCTTAGATAGAAATGGGTGTCGATTTGTAAGTATCTCATTATCATCCATTATAGACATGTATATTTGTTGTGTATGCATACATGTATGCTTTTTGACAAATGTTTTTGTCTGTAAAAAACAGGAAAACACTGTCCTTTTATCTGCAAACAAGAGTACATTTATCAAAACTGTTGAGGTATTTTAAAAAGTAGCTGCTTTATTCGGAAACCAAATTAAAAGACAAAGTTAATTATAGAGCAAATTCTACGTCACTTTGTCATTATTAGAAACATCATCTTTTACAAACTGAATGGATTAGAGTTACGTACATACGATGGAAATTTATTTGTTGAGTGCTCGTACATGCGATTGTAGTTTGGTTTCTTTTTCCGATACTCAGAAAGGCCTGTATTTACATGAAATTGGACATGCAGTTGGTCTCATTCACGAACAAAACCGGCCTGATCGGGACCAGTACATTCGCATTAACGTCCAAAACATACAACCAGGCTTGCAGAGCCAGTTTGAAAAGTACCCGGAATCTTACATCAATACCCGAAACGTTCAATACGATTTCCCTTCAGTCATGCACTATGGGGTGACGGTAAGTCTCAATACTGAAATGATACTGTATATCTTTTAACTGATACAAATCATTAACAACTTAACCAGTTTGTATAAGTCAACAAGAAAACTGGATAAGATATAAACAGTCGTTGCAAATGCGACGTTAAACCATGGAAAACATAAAAGTAAAATGTTCTTTTCCGCTTCTGGATTGAACTATGAAGGGAGCTTAAGTTAAATTGTGAATTGTAGGTCGTCATAACAGGGTCAAGTACTAGAATTTTATTAAGAATGAATCACCGGGGTTTTTGTAAAACTCTTCAGACACTTTTCCTTATTCATAACATGTATGTGTTTGATATAATCCAGTGAAATTAAGCTGAAGAGGAGTCATTTGATAAATATAAAATATATCACAGTCAGAGAGTCAATCTAACAAAATGAGATACAATGAATTTATAAAATACACTGAAGATTAATGTTGAAGTAACTCGCGTCAAAAGAATGACAAGTATAACTGCACATCTTTAATAAAATCAATTGTCATTCATAAAATTATCCGAGTTATTTCTCTTGGAAATGGTCCATTATATTGCAATGGTAGAGCCTTTTTTACTCAACCCGATGACATTTTTTTATTGCAAAGAAAAAAGCGACCATTAGTTAGATAAAACTGTATATGAGGGTGATCAATGTTACGTACTTGATACCAAATAAATCTTCAGGCTTAAACGTTTTTAAATGATCAAACGAGGCAACAAAGATAAAAGTGTATATATTAAAAACACTAAATGTTTGTTTGATTGACCGAAACATGGTAGCTGATCCATACCTTCTACAAAACGATTTATATTTTGTCATAGACACACACATAGACAAACACAGACTTTTAAATTTGCATTATTTTGGGGTAAGAAAGTAGTCTGTTTTTATTGACTAGATTTTGACTGTTCTACATATCTGTTTTGACTTTTCGTTGGCTTTTTTCTGTTGTCTACGTTTTGACTTATGTCTAGTATTTCTTTATTTTCTACCTTTGACTGTTTTACTTTCTGAGTATTGATTGTTCTTCTTTTAACTGATCTTTGGCAGTTTCTTCTATTAACTAGGTTTTGATTGTTTATTCTTTAAACTGAGTTATGATTGTTCTGCTGACATGGTTTTGACTGTTCTACTATTGACTAGAATTTGTTTGTTCTTTCATTTAATGAGTTTTGGCCAACTTCTCCTCTACTGAACAGGTTTTGAGTATTCTTCTTTTGACTAGGCTATGACTGCTCTGTTATTGCCTGAGTAATGACTGTCCTTTAAACAGCATTTTGACTGTTCTTCAATTGTCTGAGTATTGATTGTTCTTCTACTGACTTGGTTTCTATCATTCTTCTATTAACTAGGCTCTGTCTGCATGTCTATTGTTAAGCTTTGACTCTGATTCTGAGTTTTTATATTTTTTCTCACAAGGTTTTTCTTCTATTGACTAGGCTTTGTTTTTTATTGTCTGAGTACGAAAGGTTCTGATTGTTTTGTTAACTTCACAGTTCTACTAATTAGGTTCTGATGGTTCTCCTTTTGAAAGGTTCTGACTATTTCTCTATTGACTAGGTTCTAACTGTCTCTCTATTAACTAGGTTCTGACTGTTTCTTCTATTGATTAGGTTCTGACTGTTTCTTCTATTGATTAGGCTCTGGCGGTCTCTCTATTGACTAAGTTCTGACGGTTTCTCTATTGGCTAGGTCCTGACGGTCTTTCTATTGACTAGGTTCTGACTGTTTCTCTATGGACTAGGTTCTGACGGTCTCTCTATCGACTAGGTTCTGACGGTCTCTCTATTGACTAGTTTCTGATGGTTTCTCTATAGACTAGGTTTTGACAGTTTCTCTATTGATTAGGTTCTGACGGTTTCCCTATGGACTAGGTTCTGACTGTTTCTCTATGGACTAGGTTCTGATGGTCTCTCTATTGACTAGGTTCTAACGGTCTCTCTATTGACTAGGTACTGACGGTTTCTCTATTGACTAGGTTCTGATGGTCTCTCTATGGACTAGGTTCTGACGGTCTCTCTGTTGACTAGGTTCTGACGGTCTCTCTATTGACTAGGTTCTGAAAGTTTCTCTATTGACTAGGTTCTGACGGTTTCTCTATGGATAATGTTCTGACTGTCTCTCTTTTGACTAGGTTCTGACATTTTCTCTATGGACTAGGTTCTGACGTCTCTCTATGGACTAGGTTCTGACGGTCTCTCTATTGACTAGGTTCTGACGGTTTCTCTATGGATAATGTTCTGACTGTCTCTCTTTTGACTAGGTTCTGACGGTTTCTCTATGGACTAGGTTCTGACGGTCTCTCTATTGACTAGGTTCTGATGGTTTCTCTATAGACTAGGTTTTGACAGTTTCTCTATTGACTAGGTTCTGACGGTTTCTCTATGGACTAGGTTCTGACTGTTTCTCTATGGACTAGGTTCTGACGGTCTCTCTATTGACTAGGTTCTGATGGTCTCTCTATTGACTAGGTACTGACGGTTTCTCTATGGACTAGGTTTTGACGGTGTCTATTTTGACAAGGTTCTGACGGTTTCTCTATTGACTAGGTTCTGACCGTCTCTCTATTGACTAGGTTCTGACGGTCTCTCTATTGACTAGGTTCTGAAAGTTTCTCTATTGACTAGGTTCTGACGGTTTCTCTATGGATAATGTTCTGACTGTCTCTCTTTTGACTAGGTTCTGACGGTTTCTCTATGGACTAGGTTCTGACGTCTCTCTATGGACTAGGTTCTGACGGTCTCTCTATTGACTAGGTTCTGACAGTTTCTCTGTGGATAAGGTTCTGACTATCTCTCTATTGACTCGATTCTTACTGTTTCTTCTATTGACTAGGTTCTGACTATACCTTAATTCAGTTAGTTTTGACTGTTTCTTTAATTGACTAGGCATTCAGTAGAGACGGCAGCAGCCCCACGATATCAGCTCAGCCAGCCTACAAAGACAGGGAAGCAGAGATCGGTAGAGTTTTTCAGAAGGAATTGTCATTCGGAGACGTGAAGGTTTTAAACGCCATGTACAAATGTAGTAAGTTTCTATTTTTCGATAAGATAATGTTGTAGAAGTTTCTTTTTAACATGTATAATTAAGGTATATTTTCAAAATATCTTTTGAAAATTCTTCCTTAATTAGACAAAAATCTCGATTTCTGTTTGTCAGACCAAGAAGCTTTAGGCTTAAGGTCTTTTAAATATAATGTAGAGAAACAGAAGACTTGTAAAGATTGCGATATATAAACATAAAAAATGTTTTGTAAAATATTTAGGCGTTCATTGCCCAAACACTGTCTGTAATAATGGCGGGTTTCTGGACCAAAATTGCGAGTGCATTTGCTCTGATGGATCATCGGACTGCCAGCAAGGAAGAACAAGACAAAATCCGGGTAATTAATGACAAATGTGTTTAAAAATAGTTAAATCTTTTAAAATGATAATTTAGAAAATAATAATAAGTGGTGACAAAACCCTATTCTTGCGAACTCATAAACAGTTTTATCTTCGAAGGTTGCAAAAATATTGCCAACAACTGGAAATGTAACATTTGGGCAAAACAGGGTGAATGTCGAAGGCGCCCTGGTTGGATGAATGAAAACTGTGCGCGGGCATGTGGTGTTTGTGGAAACGAACAGAATATTCGGCAAGGTAAATCCACAGATTTTTAAGAAATGTTTCTCAGATAAGCTTACATTTATTTATTTTAAATTAAATGTTATGTAAGTAAAAAAAAATAAACAATTTTGCAGTTGTTGAGATTAAAAAAAAAAAGAAAATCATCAGAACTAGTTCTAGAACAGTAACATGATTAGTGAGTTCTAATGTGATTATCAACTGCTGAGTGTTGAGTTTAAACAAACATCTTAACAATTATACATATGTATTACTATGATGTGACAAATTGTCAAAAATGAGATATATAAAATAAGAGAATAGTTTACCCAATTTCTTTTTGTAAATAGTATATGCATATTGCACTTCTCTACAGTGGAGCACATGGCTCAGTGGTTATGGGCGTTAGGCCAGTAACCGAAAGGTCGCTGGTTCAAACCTCGCTGTGGTCACTTGATGTTGTGTGTTGTGCACTTAGACAAGGCAATTTATCTACATTGTCTCAGTCCACCCAGCTTAAATTGGGTACCGGCTCATGCTGGGGGTTAACCTGCGATGGGGAGTCAATGACTCTCCGCTTAGCACCAAAAAACCGGAGAAAAGCACCGGCCCTATACGCCTTTATGCCACGGAGAAGGATTTATTTCACTTCTCTATTTATTTTTTAAGACCTGGAAAACAAGTGCGAGAACTTTTATGATGACACAACTTGTGACAAATGGAAAGAAAATGGCGATTGTGTGGTAGCGGAGGACTGGATGAGGCAAAATTGCAAGAAGACCTGCAACTTTTGTGACCCAAACAACCCCAGACCAAGTAGTAAGTCGGTCCAAATTCATCTACAGCAAACATTAATGTTGTTGTCAGACATTCCTACTTTGGTAGATCTCCACAAGACATAATTTAACAGCCTTAGGGAGATTATACATGCTATTACTTTGGTATGATTCTTTACACGAATAGTGTGACGGTACCGGTCTAAAGGAAATCATACACTATACTACCTTGTCATTCAATGTATTTGGTGTTTTCTTATTACTTTCCCAATTTTCAGACGCAATGTCTGTCAAATCTAGATTTGCCTTTTACTTTCATCATGTTTCTTTTGGTTTTCAATACAATGGCAATATTAAAACGACACAAAATTGTCAAAACATGACTCAAGTTTTAAGATATTTACAGTTTGGTTACAAATAATAATGTGCGGGGAAATGCTAGATAGGCCAACAAAGACAAATATTTATATTCACCAAGTATGTCTCCCTCTTTTTCTTTCGAAAATTGATTGTACATTTATAGCTCTGCAGAAACTGACAGGAATGAAATCCTATATATATTTACCGATTTGTAAAAATCTTCAGCATCCTATGAAAAATTACGGACTGCGCGATTAAACCATGCTGATGTCCTGACTCAAAATCTTATGGGAGACGATTTTGGCTGTTTCGTTTAAGTAACATACTGGTGTACATTAACAAAGGATTTAGTTAATTTTTCTTAGATTTTACGATCAATTTATTCTTTAAAAGAAAGATGTAAATGTAAACAATAAAATGCCTTCCTTTTTAATGCATGCGAAATATAAAGGTAGTGATCATTACAGAAAAAGTACTAACGCGGGTTGTGTTTTTATTGTTTAAATATCCCTAGTTTGTAAGATAGTCTCGCATTAGCATGAAGAAAAAAAAAAGATATCAATCTACTCTAGATGAGAAAAATATCACCAAGTATAACTTATTAATCTACATAGTTAAATAGATAGTTAAAATAAACAACTTGTTCACTACATGATATCTTGACAGATTTTGCTTTATAATGTTAAACCGGAATATTTTGTTTCATTTCCAGCCAATTGTGTAAATGCACACTCCGATGATGACAAATGCAGAGAATGGGCACTGGATGGAGAATGTGCAATCAACCCTGCCTGGATGCCCATCAACTGTGCAAGTGACTGTCACACGTGCAAAAACAACGGAAGCTTACCGGATGGAGGAATGAAAACGACGCGAGGGGTGGTCGTAACCAGGCCACCCGTCGTAACCACCCCACCCCCTACTACTCCCACTCCAAGTATGCATCGATCGGATTTAAACATTTCTTTTTTCATTATGTAAATATATTAAAGAAATATATTTAGCAGCGGGCATAACCAAAGTAAGCCTCCTCAATAGGAAGCATTCAACTAAGTATGTGCTTCAGTGTATATAGTACATGTATCTTATTTGTGATACATGTAGTTGTCTGAAGAAAAAAACATTTCAAGTACTGTTTTTTTTTTAAAGTTATTAATAAGAAAACTTTGATGCTCATTTGAGATAGGATTTTGGTCCAAACTTTACACATAAAAATTCATGTCCTGAATGTACCAATCCTTCTGCCTTAAAAAAAAGATTTAATCAAAATATATTCACAATGGTTTGTAAAAAAATACTTTAATATTAGTACATTTTTTTTAATACAAGATCAATGTGGAAGGACGAAAATCAAATTACGAAATTAATCTGTGATTTTGCGTTATCTACTGATTGGAGTGGTTATTGTAACGATTTTATTGTTATATTTCAAAAACCGTTATTTACAGATAATTGCGAGGATAGGTACCCCACAGCAAACTGTCAAGATTTCCAAACGAGGTGGAACTTCTGTAGCGTACATAAGATGTGGATGGAAGCGAATTGTATGAAAAGCTGTGGTCTATGTGGCGGAGGGGAGAGAGAGAAAGGTCAAGTAAACTTTTTATACATAAAAAAATAAAAAATAAAATTTTGATCTAAAATCGTGTCTAGGTCCCTTTAACAACAGTTACCATTTTTGTAGCTGGATCAAAACATAATAATAAATATTTTCATATATAATTTGTAAAGGTGAAAAAACGATGTAAGTTGTATTTAGAGCGGTTTATTTAAACTGAAAGTACAAATTGAATTCTAAATTATTCTATTTCCTCAAAAACTTGGAATCAAGTGAAAGAACCTTTAAAGTGATTGTTAAGAATACAAAAGAAAAAAAAAACATTCACATAAAGATGGATTTTTGGAGTAACAGTAAATACTTTATTGTAATGTACTACATGTGGTTATATGATATATTCTGCAAATCAGGTTGATACTGTGAAAGGTTCTCTGATGAGAGTCGTCATCAGCTTAATACCTACTACTTAATAGAATACTGTTTACAATGTTTTTATTTCAATTTACTTTTTACCTATATAGAAATGGATGACTGTAAGGATGATAACACGCTGTGTCCTGTCTGGGCCCAGGACAACCAATGTGTCATCAACCCGGGCTACATGCTCAAATTCTGCATGAAATCCTGCCGTGTTTGCACTTCAGGTATCATATATTATATAATTTGAAAACATTGATAAAATAATAAAAAACGAATCAAAGAAGAATGGGGAGAAATACCATTAAGATAATTCTTTGGAATCATCTTATCATC